>JAQPPZ010001040.1:7200000-8424549 GCA_028583015.1 Wollemia nobilis
GGAAAGGATGCATGATGAAACGCAATAGTTGCATGAAAGGTGTGAGCAGTTGAATATCAGAATCGCTAAATTACAAAGACAACATACACAAGAGTTATTGAGGATGCAAAAAGATATTCAAGCAACTGGTAGAAGAAGCTTTTTTGAAGAGGGGACAAATCCAAAGGAGACCCCCAGAGGTGCATGACAAACAAGTAGGTGTTGGGAATTGTTGATGAATGTGCATAGGAAGTTGAGTTTCTGGAAGAAGACTGCCGATTCAGCTTGCAAAACTTCACTAAGAGAAGTTGAATGGCATGATATTCATGAAATACCTCAACAAACATTGCCAAGTGAGGAGACAAATGTTGGTAACTTGGGAAATGAATCCAATAGTGTCCATGACGAGTTCGAGTAGTGAGGGGGAAGAATAGAACATGCCAGTTCAGGCTCTAAACTAGGAATTGTTGATGAATGTGTGTAGGAAGTTGAGTTTTTGTAAGGAGACTACCAATTCAGCTAACATAACTTCACTAAGAGAAGATGAATGGCATGATATTCATGAAATACCTCAACAGACATTGCCAAGTGAGGAGACAAATGTTGGTAACTTGGAAAACAAATCCAATAGTGTCCCTGACAAGTTCGAGTAGTGAGGAGGAAGAATAGAACAGTGCCAGTTCAGGCTCTAAACTCCGAAGAAGAGTGAGACGACGAGCACAAAGGAGGCAACAAGTTGTCCAACCTAAAGGTAATGTAATCTCCTTGTTGAATGTTGTGTTACAATAAGTACCATGGCAAGAAATTCAAAACACTTATGAGGATGAAGTAGGGAGGCGGATGGATTGAAGGCAAAATCTACCAAGTAACTTGAACAGTTCCTTGGGAAGTCGGAGTGGTCTACAAAGGCCAACTGACGACTCAAGGCGGGCATTCGATTGAGACTACTCAGGTAGTCTGGGTGGACAATTAGGACCCCCAGGCTATCTAGGTAAGTCTAGCCAAGGGGGGAGACCATTTGGCCTCTTTCCCAACTATCTAGGGGGGAGTAATCTGTCCCAGACGACCCATAGGCCATCTAGCCAATAGGGTGGACTGTTTGGGCCACCCATTGGTCGTCTAGTAGAGACAGGAAGACCCAGATGGCCCTTGGGCCGTCAAGACCAAGGGTCAGATCGTTTGGCCTTTTATGAGACCTTCCAGGGAGATTGTCTGCAGTACAAATTGACCCCAAGCCATCACATTACTCAATTTGACTAACAAGGGAGAGGTTGTCAGGTAGTCGTGTGGAATTGGATAGATGTGAAGCCATCTGAAGAAGAAGACGATTTGTTAGAGGACCGAATGGATGAAGGGAACGAAGTTGAACTCGGGAGGCAGTCACGACAAAGTAGACACCAGAGAAGACAATCAAAATAGAGAGGTGGGTCATCTAGCCACCCAAAATGTCTAGAACAAAACATTGCCAAGCTGTCAAGATGACCAAGGAGGCAATTAGATAGCATAGGCCATTCGATATTGCAAAGGAGACTGCTTGGGCCCGTGAACCACCGAAACGAGCAATGGGAGGGTTTGTATAGCTAGTTAGGCAAGCCATCTAGCTGCCTAGGCCATCCAAGCTGAAAGCAAAAAAAATGCAAATGCAAAAGTGTACGGTTTAACAACGGGCCCACCATGTGCAATGATGGAAGAAATCGAGCAGATAAGGAAAGACATGCAAAACAGTTAGTTGCATGCAAGTCAGTTATGGAAGGTGAAGTGGGAGTTAAGGGGCAGTTGTTGCATGTAGGCCAAGTGTCCCCTTATCTCTTTCATATTATAAATAGATGCCAGGAGCTTGCATTTGCTCATTCAAACGCTCAATGTTGAGGAGCAAGGAGGAGACAACCCTGGTATGAAGTTCTGCAAGGCGTATGAAATGACTTCAAGGAATGTCTAGAGTGAGGACAAGTATTAGCCCATTCTACAAAAGCAACAGAGGAAGAAATATTCTGCTACAAAGAAGGAAGCCACATTGGATAAGAAGACGTGCCAAGCAGGGTTTTGTTGAAAATCGCTCTCCATTGTTAGCAAATTCTGTTTTTCTTGTGCAGGTGGAAAATATTCAGCAGCAGCAATATGGGGCTAAAGACAAAAGAAAGGAGGAAGGACCATGTGAACTTGCACAAAATGGAGACCTAAGAAGCAGGGGTGATGGTCGTACAAGTGTTGCAAACAAATTTTTCAGCAATAGTATGGGCCATACGACACACCGTCTGAGAAAGTGGAACATTGGTGCATGGAGATGTATTGGTCGTGTAAGCTGGTTGAGAAAACGTTGTACAGACAAGAAGAAACAAGGCCATCCAAAATTGGGTCGTTCGAGTCAAGGTCGTCCAAGAACCAATCGTCTGAAGCCAAGCCATCTGGAACTAGGCCATTCAAGGCCTAGCCATTTGGAGCCAAGTCATCCAGAGTCGTACGAACAATCAGAAAAGGAGGCACCCAAAATAAGGTAACAAAAGGCACAAAGTCACCAACCTCAGTTTGGTAGAAGTCGCGAAGCTGACCAAGTGTGGAAATCGTAAACTAAAGATATATTACCTGAAGTCAGATGAACTTAGGTGTGTAACGAATGTAATTAGGTCCAGTTTGTCCTACAAACAAAGAGCCTCAGATATGCCCGTTTGGCTCATACCGTAAATGGAAGGAGTAATGGCCAAAGAGATATGATTGGGCAGCTTTCTTGTTAGACTGCATACAAGATTTTCTATTGCGGTATACAAAAAAAAAATCAATGGCATTCCATGCCATTACGTTACTTCTGGATGCCATGACATACGAAAATATTCAATTCCTTGGATTGAATCCTCCATAAACGATACCAGAAGGATCACCTACTATTTTCCATTGGGTACATGTAGCCCTATTGATGAAGATTGGACCAACCGGAAAACCAAGACTGGGAAGAAGGCGACAATAAAGAAGTGAAAGGCAATAAAATTTGTCATTGGAGTCATCAAATGAATAGGACAAAGGAGGAAATACAAAAAAAACTAGCTAAGGAGAGTGCAAATTCTGACAGAGCAGAGGAACAGTTGCCAAGCGCTGAGGAGCCGGTTACAGAAGAGAAGCGACAAAAGCAATTGGAAGAGCAGTGGCCATAGATGGAAGAGCATTTGTAGCAACAACAGGAGCCCCAACAATAGCAACAACATCCTCAGTATCAACCAGTAAGTCAAAGTATATAGGTATTTGAATATCCACCTTTAGGACCCCCACAAGACACCACTATGGTTGGGACAGTTGGCGGGAATCTACAAGGAATTGTGGTGGGTAAGCATTTTAAGCTACAAAGAACGACTTACATTGCAATGGCATTGGGCACTCCTGCACAACCAGGAGGCCAAACTGTGTGAGGAGGCACTACAAGTGCCATTGTATAGTCGGGAAAGTGGTTTCAACTAAGACTACCAAGGGAGGACAACAGCTGAAACAAGCAGAAGTTGTTGCACAAGGACTTTGGTGTGCAGGAGAAGAGGCACAACAACCAGAAGAAGGAAGAAATGCGCAGAAGTAGGCGCATGAAACATCGGTGATCGTAAATGTGGATGATGAGGTATAAACTGCATTTCATGCAATGAAGGCACCACCGCCATTGGAGGAAGCACCTATGATACATGGAGCAAAATATACGAGTGACATCACAGTGATGATGAATGTGGATAGGTCAGAAAGCTATGCCACAACACCACTACAGCAGTTTGCGAAGGAAGTGGAGAGGTGTGGTTCACCTCCTTTGGATGGACCGCCAATGTAGATTGTATCTATGACAACCCAGAATACGACATCAACTTCATTAGTGTTGGAAGGAAGTAGAATAAAAGGGAAAACAATCTGCATCAGAGAATTTATGGTGGCAGAAGGGCCAAATCCGTCAACTACATAAAGATGAGCCATACAAGGGTAAGTAGATAGCGAATATTGTCAATAAACAAGTTGATGCAGGAGAATAAGAACTGAAAATTCAAGAAAGCAAAGTAACCAGGAAGAAAATTAACCTAAAAGGTGAAGGTGGGTAAGACATTGAAGAAACGACCACTGAGAATGACATGAAGGACGAGTTAGAGCATAGTGAAACAAGCGATCATTTTCTTATCAAAGTGCCTAACTTGAGGAAGGCTCCAGTTCACAATGAACAAATATATGAACAGGTTGATGCATTTTTTGAGAAGTTAAAAGAATTGTTTGATAGGGTCTGGAGTAAGTGTCGAGTCGGTTGTGTTGGTGATAGGCAACTATGGAAAATGAAAATGGAAATGAAATTGGGCATGTTGGTGAGTTGGGCCCAAAACGAAAAGAGAATGACGAAATTTGCAGAGATCCATCAAGTGTAGTCATGGGAGCTTGGTGCTGCAAGCAACAACATTCAGTCAATGTTGGAAGTGATGGAGTTGCCAGAAGGAACTCCAATCATGCACCACGAGTATACATTGGCAAAGGAGTCACGGATAAAATTCCCCAGTTTTTGGCTATCAAGAAAGTTAAGTTGGTGCCAGAATTGGTGAAATTATACGCCAAAATAAATTTCTTGGCATATCTGATTTAGTGGTTGGCAGCAAGCTTGGAGACGTTTTAGCAAATGATTAATAGCCTGAAGGTAAAGGAAGAACAAGTGAACCAATTACAGCATGTCGAAGGACAGCTTCGATAGGTGTAGCTGGAAGCCAAAGCCAAACTAGCAAGAATGAGGAAGGAAATGGAGAATATGAGGCTGTAGTAGGAATAGCAAGATCGACTAATTGGCCAGTTGAAGTCGGAATGCGCAATGAGGGAACAAGGACTTGAAGCAAGAATGATGCAAGATATTACTCACCGAGACCAGTTGATCACGGAGCGTGATGAGCAGCTCGCGGAAGTTGCAAGGAAGGAAGCTGAAGAAGCAAAGAACGAGGCTGAGTTCAATACTAAGCTGGCATTTTGAGCAAAAGTGACATCATTATGGTTTCCAGTGGGCTCATTAGCAAGCCTATGCAAATAGATTGAAGGGAGAAACAAAAGCCTTGAAGCTACAGATTCAGGAAATGGGAGTACCTATGCCAAGGCCTCATCCACAACAATGTCAAAGCCCTCAAGAGCAGCAGCAATCGTCGATGAGGACGTCGACTAATCTAGAGTGGAGGGCAGATGTAGGCGCTAGTTCAGACATGGCGCCAACCCAAGCACCATCTCAGAAATAATGCAATGCATCGTAATTCAAGTACGCACACATGCAATTTTTGTAATGTAGTTGTTTTGTGATCTGATAAGTTTTGTTATATGTACAATAACGTGTTTAGACAAAGTGTACATATAATTAATAAGTCATGTAGTAAGTCGTGAATTGAAATGTAAATGAAAGACAAATGTACTGCAAGAAAATGATGAGATGTCGGGTAGGTAGTTAAGGGAGTAACTATAGCACAAGAAGTAAGCATTCCAGAAATCGAGGGATAGGATGACAAATTAGGGGTCTAAGAAGACTACAGTCAATGCAGTTCCAATCATCATTCTGCACTTAGAACGACATTAAACCTGACTTCGTACGACAATCACATGCAATTAGTACAGCATATACTGGAGCGGCACTTGCTAGAATGGCAAGTGTTGGAACTGCACACACTTGGAACGACACAACTAGAACGACAATTCCATTGGATCGGCAAGAGTTTTATCAATAGGATCAGGTTCTGCTAGCGCTACAAGTGGTCCACATCACTTGGAATGGCACTCACACTTGGAACAGCCACAGTCACCCAACTGGAACAACACGCTTGTCACCACCTAGAACGACACCTTTGGTAGTTCCACTTGTACTACATTTTGGACTACAACTCCCACGTTCCATGTTTAGTCTGCAACTAAGATCCCTGCACACAGACAATCCAATGTACACTACAACTACCAATGGCAAACACATACACAGATTGCACTTAACATAGATCAAATACGAGTCAATTGCATTACTTCTCGTACGACATTACACAATACCGCACAACACATATAATTTGCATTCATGCTACAATGTCTACAAATATGGCTTGCCAACATACGGCTCTAGTCTCTCCCTAGACGTACTAGATATCCTCAATACACATAGACAGATAGCCTCACGGTCTGCGTAGACGAATAGATAGTTCTAAATGGACGTGGTATATTTAAGCTTTGTCTTGGTCATTGCCAACAACAGCTTCCCAAGACAGCACACAACCCAACCGTCTCCATATTCAGACATTCACTTTTAACCTTAATGCACTATAGTCTATTTGCAATTTATCAAATCAATAATCAAATTGCATTACATTGTCATTTCGTCTACATTTCATTTCATTACATATGCATTTACAATTATTTACACTTAGTGTGTTTCACACTACTTTTTCTTCTAAGGTCCAGAACCAGTGCCTACGTTAACTACCTTCCAAATGTATTAATAGGACCCCTCATTCATTCGAGGCAGTAAGCACATAGATATACACAAGAACAGTATGGAGAATAGAGGAGTTGCATGCTATCAGGACATACTTGCATTTTATACCAGACATGTATTCTTGCTGATAATAATAATTCCATTTAGACATTGTTGTGCAGACTGTGTAAGAATTGCATGTGATTGTCATTGTTGTAGATGGATTATCCGAACTGTTTCCAGTTTATTCTATATACTATAGACATACAGACTGGGCCGTCTAGAATGTTGACCCAGGCTATCCTATGCAATCCAAGGCTGTCTGAATAGAAGACAAGCCATCTGAACTGAGCCCAAGGCCGTCTGGACTGCAGACAGAGCCGTCTAACTTCTTGTGTTGTGCAGGGCCATCAAGGACAAAGTTGACTATGCATGCAGGTCGTCTGGAGTGAGATATGAGACCGTCTGAGTGTTGTTTGATAGCATGTTGATGAATTGTGTTGCTTATTTACTCTGTCATTCCTTCGCTGTTCCTTCAACTGTGGAATACCACTGCCATGCTACATGTTCAATGTGTTTTTTCTGTTACCTTCCATTCTAGCATTCTCTCCCATGCATTTGTGAAATTTCTTATGTCATTATTACTTGCTATTCTTGAATTTACCACATCTGATATCTAAACCTATAACTAGCCCAGTAGCCTTAAGAGGTTTTTAGCTTCTTGGAGATGCATATTCTTACATTAAAGAACATAAGGGATCAGACATAAATGGACTGGATATACTCTAAAAACTAGTTGTTATAATATTAATAGATGTAGCTAGTCTGGCCAATCTGTCTTAACATCGGCTAGCATTGTTTTCCATACAAGTTGATGTCCTTGTACAGATTATGAAATTTGTAATTGGTAATAGCTGTGATTATTTAAAGAAAAATATGCTTGTATTATTATGTTTATTACAAACTATAATATATTATTAGCCTACTGTATTCCATCCTTGAGATATATCTAGGCTCTAGACTGCCAAATCACTGTATTACCATATGCTCTTGATAATGTATGACAGTTGTTGGTAGTCAATGACTCAATAGCATGCCACAAATCTTCACCATACATTCATACTCTTGTGATCGTTGCAAGGAAAAAATCACTTATGCAGCGAATATGGAAGTATCCATACCTTGGTGAAGGACTCCATTGCATTTCCTGTTACCAGAAAAAACATATGCACTGGATATCTGTTGGTCTTTCCATCTGAATCATGCTGTATAAGAAATCTCACCAGAGATACACCAGTCACTTTGTTCTACAGCCCCCCCCTACCACACACACAATGCACTCAATATCCCCATCTTGAACAGGCTCCTCTACTACATAATATGGATCTGTTATCTGTGTCAATGACAGAGATGGCAACCATCATATAGACTGCCCAATTGCTCAAAAACTTAAAAACTTATAGTTCTTCAAATATATTATGCTTGAATTTGTCACTTAGAGTTACCAATAAGTCCATAAGGTGAATTCCACGAGCTTGCAAAAGATGATCAACTGACAACAAATGCTAACTAAAAGGTTGCATTACCACCATCATTTTCCTCCACATCATGTTACAATGTCTGCACACTGGCTACTACGAGGCATCGGATGGTTGGAACAATATATTCATTTGTATGTTTGAAACCTCTTACATAGGAAACACTATGGCATGGATTTATCATCACTTTGATTGGTGAAGCAGGAACAAATTGGAAGGCCAGGTGAAGATAATTATAGATAGATCAGACAACATAGGCATAATGGTAGCCAAGAAAGTGGAGTTACCATATCAAGCATCTCTTCTGCTTGGACACAATAACTCTTGTGTTATGTGTCTATCATATCCAGAAATATCTCTGGACCATATCTAACACATCGGGATATGGCTTAGACACATCATGAGCATATCCAGAACATGAGACTAGAAAAAGTACATCTGATTTTTACAAAACAGCTTTCAAATACAAAAACAATGAAAAAATTGTTCTCTTAGTTAAGATTTCTTATTTACAACTTATATTTTTGTAAAGTAAAAAGTTTTATGTTGTATTTTTTCTAATTTAATATTTAAAATACATATGCTTTTTTTAAGTGTCATATCTAGCTGTATCCTTATCGAGAGTTCTTGAAAATTTGTTGTATCTGTAACCAATATGATATCTGTGTCGGACAAAATATTCATTTCCATTCAACACTACCAGAAAGGTAACTGTTGGCACATTTGGCACGGGGTGCCATGTTTTCAGTTTTGTAAGTGACCTGCTCTTTTCCTCCCTTTCTTCATTTCTCTCTTTCTCCCTCTTCTTTGCAGTCTTATTCCTCCCTCTTCCCCTTAAACTTCCCCCAGCAAAGTTTCCAGAAGTGTTCCCTGAAAATGGTTAAGTGTCAGGGCGCACCCCGACTTCGCAGCGAAGTCGGAGTGCGCCCTCTAGTTGGAGCGTAGTAGGGACAGTGCGAAGTGCGACAGAACAGGAAAATGAGCGAAATTTGACTAAGTGCTGGGGCGCAACCCGACTTCGCAGCGAGTCGGGTGCGCCTCCCGGCGCACAGAGGGAAACGGGGGGGCCGTCAGAAAATGAGCGAAATTTGACTAAGTGCTGGGGCGCAACCCGACTTCGCAGCGAAGTCGGGGTGCGCCCTTCTTCCTGGGCGCACTAGGGAAGCAGTGCAGCAGAAAATCAGCTAAGTGTTGGGGCGCAACCCGACTTCGCAGCGAAGTCGGGGTGCGCCCCCCTCTTGGTGCGCAGTCCGAACGGCAGAGATGACAGCAAAGTACCGGTGCGCAACCCGACTTCGCAGCGAAGTCGGGGTGCGCCCTCTGACCGGTGCGCAGTTGGGCAAGCAAGTCCAGAAATTGACTAAGGCACGGAGGCCTCCCCAACTGCGCTGTTTTCCACCTGCGCAACCCGACAACGCTCTAATCCTGGGCGAAGTTGGATAAACTGCCTTTCAAGGCAGACACGTGTCATTCATCAGCATCCGACAAGTGTCCAACTTCGGGATTCGAGCCAAGACATGACCGGGAAAAGGACAAAGCATGGGCTGCACTATCTACGCCAGCTGCCATCATTTAAAGCTGATAAGAAGTTCCATCCGCCACAACTACCCGCATTCCTGCTGACCAAAGGTTTGACCCGACACACCGCCACGTAGCCGTACATCTTTCAGGGAGACCATGCTGCTGGTACAGTCCTCGCCCGACGAAGTCAGCATCGCAGCCTCCTTCCCCGCTTGTGTCAGCTAATGTTTAGTCTGGGACTTTGTGCCCGAGAATGTAATCGGGGGAACTTGAGGCTATAAATAGCCATGCAATTCATTGTAAAAGGGGTGGAAGGGGAATATATTGCTAGGGAACCATTGTAGCTGTGCGTTTGCCTCTAATACAAGCATATACTTGGCTCTCGCTTACTCGTCTTTTATCTTGTATGCCGCCTCTCCTTGTCATTTCTGCCTCATGTTTCTTGTATCATTGCTTACCGTTGTACTAAACTCTGGACTCTGGTATTTGATGATCAAGTATTCCTGGAATGCATAGATAGAGGATACATAGGATTAATGATAGCTGTAGTTTCAATGTGTGCTTTGTAAAGGAATGTTGTTAGTAGCGGTGATTGATTCGTTGTCGTGTCGCTTATTCCCCCCACCCAACTCCAATCACATTTGGATTCTCTTTCCGCACTTTTATCTCTTTCCCTGCACTCTTATCTTAACACTAAAAACCCCACAAGAAGCCGGCCTTCTCCGGAGATTGGCACGGAAGGCATTCCTTCCTTCCGGCCTTTCAATCTGGTGGGCGAATCTGGGCGCAATAACAACAAATCCTTTCCTCATGGCAGATTCGTAACCAACAGTTTCTCTGGCACGCCCGGTGGGACATGGTAGTTTCCCACCCCCAAACAGAATCGAAGCACGAGTGCTCGCTTCATTGCTGTTAAAAATCAGAGCACCTGGCGACTCTGCACATACCTGAATACTCTCTGAGTCCGTAAAGACCGGTCCTAACGCCTTCATGCAAACGAGAAGGTGGCGAGCAAGGAATCCGGGAAACCCGCCTGACTTTTACGAAATTGACATTGACGCTCCAGGCGAGCGCGTCAGGCTGGCTGATTACCAAGCTCGCGTGGAAGAAATTCAAGAGGCCGAGGCTGAAATTGAAGAAGTTGAGGCCGAAGAAGAATCTACATCTTCGGACAGTTCCGACACCGAGTACACTACCGGGTCAGAAGAAGACATGGCTGCTCAGCAGAACGATGATGACCTCTTCCCGGCGGTGGACTCCACGGGGCCCTTGGCCCTAGTCGGACAACAAGCTGTGCCCCCCGCTGCCTTAAAATCTATCCCTACGTATGACGGCTACGGCAAGACGGCGTATGAACACATCCAGGACATTCTGGCCCTGGCTGCGCTACATTCCATCACTGACGAAGGTGTGAAGACCCGTCTGCCGGCCCTTTCCCTAAGGGGAAAGCTTCTCTACTGGTGGAGATCACTGCCAGAGGGATCCATCACAGGGTGGCGTCAGCTAGCCGGCAGGCTCGTGAAAGGATGCAACGAGTCTGCTGATCCCTCTTCTTTACTGCATCAATTCCAAAGTATACAACGACACCCCCAAGAGGAGGTGTCAGACTTCAACATCAGGTTTGCGAGGTCTTGGAAACGAGTACCTCGCGAACTCCGACCTTCAGCAGGTCAGGCCGCCTACTACTACCTGAGGTCCTTCAACTCAAACATTTGCCTGCTGCTGAAGGTAGCCAGAATCGACTCGTTCCCCGCTCTGTACGAGGCTGCCCAACAAGCTGAAATGGATATCATTTCCATCGGCAGACTTCCGCACAGGGTACAGCCGCCTATTTACCCTGACTTCCCCCGATCTCAGTATCCATCAGCTTCCGATTCAGTGTCGTCCACTTCAGGACAGCAACCCCAGCAGCAATGGAATCCGGCGCCGGTCGTGAATCCTTATGGCCCGCCACAGATACATTATCCTAACCCGCCTCCTCCTCTTCAGCATTTTCCGGCGCTCCCTGCTCCCCCGCAGTATGCACAATATTCAACACCTCCTCCATTGGCTGCATTACCTCCCCGCTCAGTTGCCGCCGCCTCCTGACAATGATATTCAGAATAAAATCCTCCAGGAGGTACGGGCTCTGGCCTCTGGGTATCACACCATGTCCAACGACATGACCATCCTGAAGAAGAAACAGGCCCAGATGGACCTTGTTCCAAGGAGGCCATATCCGCCCCCGGCATTGACGAAAGACCGAACCCCTGAGCAACAACTGCAAAGGCGGCCCCCTCCGAGGAATGCTGCCATTGAAGACCAACCTGGTACTTCTGACCAGGTCAACTGGTGCACCACGTGCAATGACCCGCATGCCGAGGATGACTGCACTCTGCATCAACACTACCTCCAGACCTTGGCCGGCAGCGCCATAGAGGACGAAGAACTCTACATGATCCTGGGCGACGAAGGCAACTTTGCCGTCCCAGAGGAAGATCCGTTGCCGCCTCCTGCCAAGGAAGACAGAAAGTCTGCCGAAGCTGCCGCAAAGCCCTTGAAGGTATACGCCAGAAGAGATAAAGGGCAACCCGCCGGGCTACCACCCGATAAGAGGTTGTGGCCCTACACGGCCAAAGAGAAGACTCCCGCAGTCAAGCCTCCCGTAGCCAAAGCTCCCCCGGCTAAAGCTCCCGCTGCTCAGCCTCCAGCTGAAACCAAAGAACAAGCTCAGGAGAAGCTGAGATATCCGTCTCTGACCAAGAGACAGAGAGTTGAGGCCACTCAGCAGTACCGGACGAAGTATGAGCCGACAAAAGAAGCGGAAGGAGCTAGCACCTCGGGCTACAGCATAGTAGACGAGTTGAAGAGGACCCCCGCAAGAATCAGCATGTATGATGCTCTTCAGCTCCCAGGCCAGGTTGATCTGCTGCAGGAATCTCTGAAGATCATGAAGAATGGCAAGCAGATACAGCCCGCTGTTCTGGTGCAACCTCTGACGGTCTCAGCCACTGGGAAGAACAGACCACCTCCCTTCTATCTGTCATTACGGATGCAAGGGTACATAGTACACAACCGTATGGTGGACTCTGGCGCTTCCACGACCGTAATGCCGAGAGCCGTCTCGCGACGAGATCGGGATGGAGTACACAAGGAGCAGCCAAGGCGTGCCGCAACTCGGACGGCACCCCTGTCAAGACAGCTTGGTGTCATTAAAGACATCCCTATTCGGCCGCACAAAGCTCTCGACATCGTGGTCATCCAAGAGGTCGTGGTCGTCGACTTGGAACCCTACTTATGTGCCTCTCCAGGGAGTTCACTGCGAAGTTAGGAGGGTATCTATCTCTAGACTACTCACACATGGAAGTGCCCTTCAAAGGAAGGAGACTGAAGATCTACAACGAGAAGCCTTCCACTTTCCTAGTAGAGAAGATACCCGGAGAAGAGTCGCAGGACTGCATGGTTCAACTGACGGAGGAAGAACTGGTGGTGGTGGACATGACAGAGCAAGCTCTTGAGCTGCTGCAAGTAGAAGATGAATTCTCCTTGCGGGACTTCAACGCCGTGATTGAAACTGAGCAAGGCTGCTACACTGTTGTTCAGCCTGAGAGGCTTGACAAGTCGGCCAAAAGAGAAGTGGGACCCGCACCCGAAAAGCTGTGGAAGCTTTTCTTTGACGGCGCACAATGCAAAAATGGCGCCGGTGCTGGAGTACTTTTGGTTTCCCCAACCGGGATCCAGAAGGACTACACCTACAAGCTGGCCTGGAGCTGTACCAACAACGCGGCGGAGTACGAAGCCCTGTGCTTGGGTTTGCGAAAAGCGGAGAGGCTGGGGATTAAGCATCTGCAGATCTTTGGCGACTCAGAGCTGGTGTGCCACCAGATTACGAACAAGTGCGCCTCCAAGAAGCACTATCTCAAGGCGTACCGTAATCGGGTCTGGGATCTGATGGAGTCTTTTGACTCATTGAATGTCAAGGCTATATCACGTGAGAAAAACAAGCATGCTGACATTCTGGCGTCTGTTGGAGCCAGGTACGTTCCGGCTGATGACACTGTCCAGAAGCCGAAGCCGGTCCGTACCATTTACAGGGCCTTCGTGCTCGATAAAGACACCCACCGGCAGTGTGTTTGACCGTGACGAGGAGATCGTCACATTTTTGGTTAACGAAGCGTGTTCAATCGAAGGTAGAGACCCTAATGAGGAGCAATATGAGGGGTTGATACAACTGAAAAATAATCATGTCCCAAAAGGACTGATTACACTTGAGAGTCTATTTGATCAGAATGACAGAGCAATATCACATCGGATCAAAGTAGACCCGAAGCAGTACGCCGACCTGGAGCTTGAACCTGGAAAATCAATTAAGGTCGGGACAGACTGCACCACAGAGGAACTCGAGCAGATCAGAACATTGTGCCGAGAGTTCCCTGACATAGTAGCCTGGTGCTACCAGGACTTGAAGGGGTATGACAGAAATATAATCCAGCATACCATCGAGCTAGAAGATGGCGCCAAGCCATTCCGATAGAAGAAAAGGGCTGTAAATCCTAAAATCGAGGCCATGATGAAAGCCGAGCTCTTGAAGATGCTGGAAGCCAAGATCATCTACCCCATCAAGCATTCATCCTGGGTTGCGAACTTGGTTCCCGTGAGGAAGAAGAACGGAGACATTCGTCTCTGTGTGGACTTCAGAAATCTGAATCAGGCCTCCCTCAAGGACCATTATCCGCTTCCCCAAATCGATCAGATCCTCCATATAGTTGCTGGAGCCCAGAGATTTTCCCTCTTAGACGGCTTTTCCGGCTACAACCAGATCTGGGTCAAGGATGAGGACCAACATAAGACGGCGTTCACCACCAAATGGGGAACGTTCGCCTATCAGCGCATGCCTTTCGGCTTATCCAATGCTGGCGCCACATTCCAGAGAGCCATGGACCTGGCCTTCCGAGAGCTACTCAACAAAGTTATTGTCATCTACTTGGATGACATGACTGTATTCTCTCACAAGAGAGAGGACCATGTTCCCCACCTGCGGCAAATATTTGAAAGGTGTCGTGAATTCGGCATCTCCATAAACCCGAAGAAATCTGTCTTCGCGGTAAAAGAAGGTAAGCTGCTGGGGCATGTCATCTCCGAGAAAGGCCTAGCCGTGGACCCTGATAGAGCAGAAGCCCTCCTCCGTTTGCCCGCTCCAATTGACAAGAAGGGGCTGCAGTCCTTCTTCGGCCAAATCAACTTCGTGCGGAAGTTCATACCGGACTTCGCACAGGTAATCAAGCCCATGGCCGAATTGCTGAAAAAGGATGCAGAATTCTTATGGACTGACGAGAGGAGGCAGGCCTTCGAAGAAATCAAGGCCCGAATTGCACAAGCTCCGGTGTTGATAAACCCGGACTACTCCAAGGATTTCATCCTGTACGCGGTGGGAGAACCCGAGAGTTACGCCGCAGTCCTGACCCAAAAGGGAGACGATGGCGAAGAGCGCCCCATAGCGTTCCTGAGCCAAGTGATTCAGCCACATGAAGAAAAGTACAACTTTATAGAGCGGCAGGTTCACGCAGTCATGAAATCTCTCCGGAAGTTTAGGCACTTTGTCTCCCAGAGCCGAACCACTGTCTTTGTGATACACCCGGACGTCCGAAGCTTCATCATACAAGGAGAGCCGGGTCACAAGAGAGCAGGATGGATTGCTAAAATCCAGGAGTTCGACATCGAAGTGCGGCCAACCAAGCTCATCGTAGGCCGAGCCTTGTGCCAGGAGCTGGCCCGAAGCGCAGCAGCCCGTATATCCGCCTGTAAGTGGGAGGATCCAAAGAACAAACACCAACCTAGCCAACTCCTTACCCGAGGAGTGCGACTGGACAGATGACCCGGTGAAATATTTCTGCACCGGAAGATGTCCAGACCGCTTGAATGCCTCACAAAGAAGGAGGTTTCGGCTAGGTGCACTGAAATACACTCTTCGCCCCGAGGGGCTGTACTTTAAGAACATTGACGGCATCCTGTTGCGGTGCGTCAAGAAACCAGACCAACTCAGGGTCCTCGGAGAATTCCACTCCGGGATGCCTGGGGGTCACCATTCTGCAAGGCCTACGGCCTTGAAAATAATCAGAGCTGGGTACTATTGGCCCACTCTCTTTACAGACGCGCATGCGGTCTGTACAAAATGTGATCAATGCCAGAGATTTGTCGGCAGAAATAGAAAAGCACCCCTGCCCCTTCAACCGATCCAAGCCGAGACTCCGTTTCAAAGCAATGGGGTCTGGACTTTATTGGGGTTATTACGCCGAACTCTGCAGCAGGGCACAAGTTCATTCTTACCGCCACCGACTACTTCACGCGGTGGGCAGAGGCGATCCCCACAAAGAATGCGGACCAAGAGACGGTCATCAGGTTCCTCGAGAGCCTCATTACCCGCTTCGGGGTCCCTGAGTCAATAGTGACGGACAATGGTCCGGGGTTCGCAGGCGCTGTACTCACGGAGTACACCAGCAAATACGACATTTATCACAAAATGTCTTCCAATTACTACCCGCAGGGGAACGGTCTTGCCGAGTCCACCAACAAGAATCTGCTGAAAATCATCAGGAGGACAGTAGAGAAAAACAAGAGGACTTGGCACCTACTCCTGGATCGGGCGCTGTGGGCGGATAGGATATCCTTCAAGAAGTCCATTAAAACGTCCCCCTATGCGCTCGTATACGGCAAAGAAGCAGTCTTGCCAACCCACATCGAAATTCCCGCTCTCTGGATGCTTGATGAAGAGAGAGGCAACGGGGATCCGGTAGATGACAGACTTTGCCAATTGCTGCAGTTAGAGGAAGACAGAGAAAAAGCGTACCAGGCCTTCACCAAACACGCTGAAGCAACACAAGGCTGGTTCGCAAAAGGTACCACTGCCCGAGTTTTCAAAGTCGAGGACCTGGTGCTAAAGTGGGACTCGCTAAAGGCGAAGCCGGGCAACCACGGCAAGTTTGACGCCCTCTGGGAGGGCCCTTATCAGATTGCACGGGTGAACCAGTTCAACGCATTTGTGCTTCGGGACATGGAGGGACAGCTTCTCCCCATTCCCGTCAATGGGTTCCACCTCAAAATTTACCGCCACTGAAGGCGCCCAAATGGGCCCTTCCTTGTACAGATTTCCCTTCTGCATTTTTTAAAAGTTTTCAGGATGTATATATTTCAGCATTCAGTTTGTTTAAGTTTTCTTAAAGCCCAAGTAAAACCAAGGCAAAACCCCGACTTCGCAGCGAAGTCGGGTAGCGCTCCTTGAACGGTGCGAAGTTCGGAAGAAGGCAGCTGAAAAGAGGAGCTAAATCAACTAAGTATGGGTGCGCAACCCGACTTCGCAGCGAAGTCGGGCTGCCCCCTCCAAAGGGCGCAGTTGGGTAACAGACAGCAAGAAAATGCCAAGTGTCAGACTGCGCAGGCAAACCCGGGCGAAGTCGGATTGCGCCCATTTTCCGGCGAAGTCCGAGTGCGCTCCCATTCTCGGGCGCACCCTGGATGATCCGGCGCGAGAAGCCAAAAGCGGCTAAGTGTAAAATCAGGAGTGCGCCCATTTTTCGGGCGAAGTCCGAGCGCGCCCGAATTTCGGGCGAAGTCCGAATGACCCACCACGACAAATATGAAAAATTCTAAGTATGGGCCCAGGGCAAAGTATGGCACAAGGCAAAGTTGGGTCATGGGCCAGAAATTCTTCCTAGTAAAGTGTGCCCAAATGGTGGCGATGACGTCAGCAATGGCCCAACGTCCAAGGAGGTTTAAATGATTGCACAACTTTCAAGAATGATGCATTAAAAAAGCAAGGTGCGTTTGGACCAACGGCTAATGGGGTGCGCTTTTCGAAAATAAGCCCATACGCAGCCGCCAAAAATAATAACGCCTCCACCAACTCCAAGTTAACCGCCCTAACGCCCTCCCTCGCGCCATTAATGTTGCAGTCGTTGTCTACAAAAGGGGCCCTGGCGCAACCAGAAAATTCAAATCGTTCAAGCTGATTCCCTGACTGCAAGGAATAAAGCTGACAAACTCAGAAGCCGTAATTCCTGCCTCTGCTGTTTCGAAAAGGATGGACAAGGGGAAAGCGCCCGTACAGGCGCAATCCAGTGAAGAACGGCGCGAAGCTGAGGAATCACCAGAGTCGAGCGCTCATGAGAGCGAAGCGCCGCCGGACCAGAAAAAGAAGAGCCGGACGAAGAGACGCGTGGTTGGGCAAATTCCGCCGCCACCCGTTAACCACCTGGCTGGATACAAAGATGGCTCCTTCTCCATCACCTCTCCAAACTGCGGCTGAACATTGCCAAATGGGTAGACCGGGTTTCGCCCTCACACCACCTCGGAGCCGCATACAAATCGAACCTGTACTGGTTCTTATGCCCTCCTGTTCATCGGTGCCCAGAGCTGGTTGAAGCAATTGTACAATATTACAAACCAGCTGCCCGGCAAGTCTGCGACAACAAAGGAAAGGTGTTGTTCACGCTTTTTCGGGAAAGCGTCCAGCCAGCGTTCGCCCCAGGGTTGCAGTACGACCCCAGCACAATTGTCAGAAGAATAAACCTAGATGAGCAGACGGGGCGATTTACGCAGACGAAGAGGATGAGGGAATTCCTCGACTCGGAGTTGAAGACTCCGCTGGCGCCCGGACAGTGGCCAACTGGCCCCATACCCCTGGACAGATTTGAGAATAAATACATTTACGTCATCCTGGCGTGGGTCCTGGGCTGCGACTCTGACAAAGTAGTACGGCCGTACCAGCTGGCGTTAGCAGTAATGTCTCCTGCACAGAGAATTTTATGACTCTACAGCGCAGAAGAGTGGAAAGCGCCCAATTTTCTTCGATTGGGCGGACTGGTTGGCGTACGCTATACACTCAAGTCTGGTCAGACTGCAATAGAAGCAGTCAACGGATTTCCGGTTTTGTTCCTTCCTCGCATGGTTGTGCCTATATTACATGCACTACCGGATGAACGTCCCTGACTTGAAGAAAACAAACGAAAAAGGAGAGTCGCTGCCCGTGTACGAATGGACCGACGTTCTGTACAGAAAAGGCTCGTTCTATGAGTTTAATCTCAAATTTTTGTGCCAGGTCATGGGGTTGTTCAACCGCAAGGCATCTCGCCCGCCGGAGGTCATGACAAAATACCTGTGGAAGAAAGAGTACGGGGACACCTTCCGGCTGACTCAGGGCATCATAGTGAGAATCTACGGATTCAAAGGGAAGCCGTTCCTGCTGCCTTACTTCTGCACTGATCACCAGTTCGGGATGGAAATTGCGCGGCAGATGGACTACGTTGAAGAAGAATTCGGCCAGGGCAAGAAGAAAGGCCATATCTTTCAGTATCCCTTCACCTGGGCGAATACTGAAGTATATGAAATCGGGCAACACGTCTACCTCGAGCGGGAGCTCATTGACATGGGCCTGATAATGCTGCCGCAACAATGGAAATATGACCCAAACGGGGTCAAGGGCAAGTTCACGCACATTTGCCCCCGAGCGGAGATCATGCAGGAAAGAAGAAACAGAATAGGCGCAGACCTAGAATGGCATATCGAGCAGATGCAATCATGGCCTCCATGGCATGAATTCTACTACGAGGAGGTAGCGTACGATCCAGAGCGGAACCCGGATCACCGGTTGGAATCCGCGGGTTTCAAAAGATTCCTCGCCAAGGTGGCGCCGCTCAACTGGCCACAGGACAAAGTCATCGAGTGCTGGAAGATGAGGTGTCGCACACAGCACGATAAATCCAACCGGAGGAATCTGGCCGTCGATGATGAATTTTCGGCCCTATATGACCAGCACGCTGACACGTGGCAACCCTTCGAATTTCGAAATTGCGTTCCCCTAGGCGCAAGAAAAAGGTATATAAGAAGGTCTTCGTCCCAGCAACCGTCAACTCCGGCGACTTCCAGCGCAACTCCGGCAAGTAGTCAAGTGGGCCCAATGCAGCCAGCAGCTTCTGAGACAATGCCCGAAAAGGCGCAAAATTCAGGGAGGTCAACTCCTGAGGTGGTCTCCCAAGCGGAAAAAGCGCCCGCTCTGCCAATTAGCAAATCGGTCGCGGCAGGCATTCTTCCAGCTAGACCCTAGTACAAATTTACCGTGGGAACATCGCTGTCTGCCGCCCCAATCTCATCTCCTTCTCGCGAACCACCTGCTACGCCAGAAGAGAAAAAGAAGAAGAAGTGAAAGGGCCACACGGCCTAAGGAACCAGTGCCGCAGACAACCACAACGCCGACCGAGCAGGCTGCGCCAGAAGTTGTCTCACTGGACAGCCCCGAAGCAGAAGCTGAAACCCGGGCTGAAGGCGTTCCTCGAACAGCGGCTCAGGCGGAGCCCGCAGGTACGTCTACTTCCCCGCTCCCCAAAGTCTCCATCAGCCCTGCCGTAACGCCACTCCCCATATCATCAGGGCAAGCCGTAGCCGCATCCTCTTCTTCCCAAACAGCCATACCACGCATCAGCCCCCATTCTTTTGACCAGTTTGCTCAGGATCCCAACGCCTTCCAGTCATTGAGCCAAACCCTAGAACCCTCCCCCACAGCCATTGCTGAAGTTGCTCCTTCGCCGCTGCGCTCCTCACCCCGGCCGTCCAAAACCCTACCAGCACCACCCACTCAGCCGCCCGTTTCCCCTAGGACCCGGTCGCCCTCAAAAGCGGCCACTCCTGTAATCCCCCGCATCACTGTTTGCGGGAAAAATGCCGCGGCAAAATCCAATGCTGGAGGATCTGGACTTCATGGGCGAACTACAGAGCGCCGATGACATGCCTTTGGCAGTAAGCGCTTCAGGATGTTCTGCCTCCTTTCTCCAGGGCGTGAAACGAAGAAGAGCCGAAGAGATAGCTGCCCCGGTAAAACGCACAAAGTTCGACCTAGACAGAAGAGTGCTGACAACCGAGAAATTGATCCCGAAAGTAAAGAAGCCTCTCCGGGAGATGACCGAGGCAGACTACGAACTTCAAAGGAAGGAGAAAAGCTTTGACGACATCAACGAGGAATACGAAATTCGTGGTATTCGTCGTAGGACAGACAATCTCCTCGTCAAGCATCTTGAGACCCAAGAAGCGCTGTTCCAGATGCAGAATAACACAAGGCAGCTTGAGGAGGACCTGGCTAGGGCCACCGTGCAGCTAGGGTCAGCACAACAGGAGATAGATGAGCTTAAGGCTCAACTGGCCGCCTCTCAACAAGAGGCCACAACACAGAGACAGACAACCGAGCTGCTGTCAGAAGAGAAAAGAGTTGCGCTGGAGCAGGTTTCGCAGCTTCAAGATTCGCTGAAACAGGCGCAGTCGCAGCTTGCAGAGAAAGCATCACAAGCGACGGTCTTTTCAAAGAGCAAGGCCAAGGAGATGCGGGCTAGTCTGCTACAAGGTTGCAAGCCCAACCTTGTCAAGTCCTTGTCAGTTCTGGACTTCGCGTCCAGGATTGAAGAAGTATCCTGCCCAGGGAAAGCTTGTGGTAGAGGAGGCCGAACACCAAGCGAGGCAATGGCTAGACCTGGCTATAAAACTTGAGCAGTTTGAGCGCAAAGGCTTCCAATTTCCCCCTATGTCCCAACTTGCCTCAGAGTGGGCAGATGCAAGGGTAACCTTGCATATTTATTTTGACAAGACAGAGAAGATTAGAACTGCCAGGAAGGCGCTGGACGCCCTAGAACATGAAAGGAACATTCTCCTGGCCCCCTTTCACACTGTCTGAACACGGGTGCCCGAGCTACGTCAAAGATGGCGAGTTTCTGACCCTTGAGCAGGTTAAGCAGAATTGGCTGTCCTTCGAGACAGATACAACAGAAATTGATAGCTGGACAGAGCCAATTCAAGAAGCTCAGGTCACCCAGATGGTATCGAAATACTGTAAAATCAACTCCTCCCTAAAGGAGTTGGGAAAAAGATATAACACCATCGACCTGCACGCGGTCGCTGCATTCCACGCAGCACTAAGAGAGATCAGCGACCTCGCGCCCTTCCAAGCAGCAGTCTGGGACCAAGCCAAGGCTGCATACCAACGCATCAGCGAGTGGGAGGCTGACAGTGGAGAACATTCAGGTTCAGAAGGAGAGACTGAGGAGGCAACTGCCGGAAGTGATCCTGAAGAAGAACAGTTGCCCGGAATGAAGCGGTCAAAGCAGCAGAAGGCAGGGGAAGGAAGTTCCTCTGCACCCAATGGATGAAGGCATGGTTCTTTGCGTCGAGGCGAGCTCGACACCCCGCGAGCCGCCAGGAATGTTGCCACATTTGGCACGGGGTGCCATGTTTTCAGTTTTGTAAGTGACCTGCTCTTTTCCTTCCTTCCTCTCTTTCCCTTTCTTCATTTCTCTCTTTCTCCCTCTTCTTTGCAGTCCTATTCCTCCCTCTTCCCCTTAAACTTCCCCAAGCAAAGTTTCCAGAAGTGTTCCCTGAAAATGGTTAAGTGTCAGGGCGCACCCCGACTTCGCAGCGAAGTCGGAGTGCGCCCTCCAGTTGGAGCGCAGTAGGGACAGTGCGAAGTGCGACAGAACAGGAAAATGAGCAAAATTTGACTAAGTGTTGGGGGCGCAACCCGACTTCGCAGCGAAGTCGGGGTGCGCCCTTCTTCCTGGGCGCACTAGGGAAGCAAGCGCAGAAAGGGGAGGAAGGCGCAGAAAATCAGCTAAGTGTTGGGGCGCAACCCGACTTCGCAGCGAAGTCGGGGTGCGCCCCCCTTTTGGTGCGCAGTCCGAACGGCAGAGATGACAGCAAAGTACCGGTGCGCAACCCGACTTCGCAGCGAAGTCGGGGTGCGCCCTCCGACCGGTGCGCAGTTGGGCAAGCAAGTCCAGAAATTGACTAAGGCACGGAGGCCTCCCCAACTGCGTTGTTTTCCACCTGCGCAACCCGACAGCGCTCTAATCCTGGGCGAAGTTGGATAAACTGCCTTTCAAGGCAGACACGTGTCATTCATCAGCATCCGACAAGTGTCCAACTTCGAGATTCGAGCCAAGACATGACCGGGAAAAGGACAAAGCATGGGCTGCACTATCTACGCCAGCTGCCATCATTTAAAGCTGATAAGAAGTTCCATCCGCCACAACTACCCGCATTCCTGCCGACCAAAGGTTTGACCCGACACACCGCCACGTAGCTGTACATCTTTCAGGGAGACCATGCCGCAAGTACAGTCCTGCCCGACAGAAGTCAGCATCAGCAGCTCTTCAGCCGCTTGTGTCAGCTAATGTTTAGTCTGGGACTTTGTGCCCGAGAATGTAATCGGGGGAACTTGAGGCTATAAATAGCCATGCAATTCATTGTAAAAAGAGGGGGAAGGGGAATATATTGCTAGGGAACCATTGTAGCTATGCGTTTGCCTCTAATACAAGCATATACTTGGCTCTGCTTACTGTCTTTTATCTTGTATGCTGCCTCTCCTTGTCATTTCTGCCTCATGTTTCTTGTATCATTGCTTACTGTTGTACTGAACTTTGGACTCTGGTATTTGATGATCAAGTATTCCTGGAATGCATAGATAGAGGATACATAGGATTAATGATAGCTGTAGTTTCAATGTGTGCTTTGTAAAGGAATGTTGTTAGTAGCGGTGATTGATTCGTTGTCGTGCTGCTTATTCCCCCAGGAAGCAGAACCAGAAAGCTCAAATTCGTCAGGAAAAATCCTAAAGCATGTCGGTCCCTCAATCGACGCCGGTCGCTCAGTTGACAGCGGTCGCTCGGTTTTTCAGCGATCGACGCCGGTCGCTCAGTTGACGGCGGTCGCTCAGTTTTTCAGCGATCGACGCCGGTCGCTCAGTTGACGGCGGTCGCTCGGTTTTTTTGCTCAGTTGACGGCGGTCGCTCGGTTTTTCAGCGATCGACGCCGGTCGCTCGGTTTTTCAGCGACTTTGGGCAACGAAGGGAAAAAAATCAAAAAATTGTCTAAGTGTTAGCAGTCGACGCTGGTCGCTCGATCGACGCCGGTCGCTCGGTTTTTCAGCGATCGATGTCGGTCGCTCGCTTTTTCAGCGATCGACGTCGGTCGCTCGCTTTTTCAGCGATCGACGTCGGTCGCTCGCTTTTTCAGCGATCGACGTCGGTCGCTCGGTTTTCAGCGATCGACGTCGGTCGCTCGCTTTTTCAGCGACTCTGGTCAATCCCCTCAGTTCTCAGCGAACCTCTGACTCAGGCAAAGAACATACGGATTTCGGGATTTGAGCCTGTCAAGACAGAACAGAAGGTGCACTTTAAAAGTACAGGGTAGGTGTGCATTAACAGCAGTTATTCAACACCAAATTGTACTGCACCTACCGCATTAATCAGATGTGCCTTCTCAACCACCAGATCTGTCCGGAGCTGTACCAAAGTCAGGTGAATCTTGTTGCAGGTACGCTCACAGCCAGCAAAGGTCAAATCTCGGCAGCTTTGGCAGTCTTTGGGTTCCGTACATCTATGTAATTAGGAGGAAACTTCTGCTATAAATAGCAGTATACTTTCATTGTAAAAGGGGGGGAACATATTGCTAGAAAGCTCTGCTATATCAAACACTTGCTTCCAATACTAAGCATCCTTGGCTCTGACATTTGTCTCTTTCTTTTATGCTGCCTTCTGCTAGTATTTCTGCTCCGTGTTCATTAATTTTTCTGATTGCTGTAATTCTGAACTCTGGATTAGAGCATTGGCATTTAATTGAATCTGGAATACGAAACTGAAGGATACATAGGAAGGAATCGCAGTGACAGTTTTTGTTACATGCTTTGTTTTGATTGTTGTTGGTTTGTGTATTAGCTAGTAATCGTGTTGCTTGTTCTTTCCCACCCAAACCGCATGATATTTACATTTCTTTCTGCATTTTACAATCTCTTTCCTGTTCTCTTATCTAAAAACCCCCAGTAGTGTAGTATAGGAGCCGGCCTTCTCCGGAGATTGGCACGGAAGGCATTCCTTCCTTCCGGCCTTTCAATCTGCTGGGCGAATCTAGGGCGCAAAAGACTAAAATCCTTTCCTAAATGGCAGATTCGTAACCAACAATAACTACACTGCTTGGCTGTCTCTCTGTAGCAATGGTTGCTGATGTTTTAGAATGCTTGATCTCCCTTGGTGACAATGGATGAAAAAAGGATATAATCAGAATAATTGGTTTAGAAGACCCTCATAAAGACTTACACGCCTGGACATCACGTTCTCAAAGATAAAATGAGCTAAGCACCTACAGTCAAGACATTGAAAGGAAGTAAAGAGTTCACCATCTAGAGTCATTACCCGAGTAGATCAAACATCTCAAAATGAAGTGCTTTACAATTTTCATCTCCCAAAGAATGCAAACCTCATTCATCTCTTCTCGAGGGTTATGAGGATCTATCTCAATACAACGGTGATGTAACAGCACTCTCCTCGGGCCAATAAGGAATTCTTTGCATGGCTTGCCTCAAACAGTTATCATGCATAATAAGGCCTCCAAAAAATTGTAGAAAATGTTTGGCATAAAAGTTTAGGCTTGAAAGTCGAGAGAGGACAACTTCATGTCTTCTTAATATGTTGCATATAGAGCCTGAGTTATCTATGCTTTCAAACTGAGAAGTTAAGAGGGAGCAATGTACCTGTAATGATGGAGATAATGAATCGAAATATTCCCATCTTAGTGGTGTTAAGTCTCATCATACCGTGATCATCTCACTTAAAAGAGTAAAAAGCTATGAAAGGATATCTATCACTGCCAGTAGATTGAATATTGTGAAGATATGTAACAAGTCAGAATATATTCTACACATGACCATTCATTATATTTTACTTGGACAATGCTCTAAGGTAGAATACACTTAAAATGGATCATACACTGTAGCATTATAGTTTGAACTCTCTCAATATGCACCTAAGAGTCTATCACTACATATAGAATACAGTACAGGAAAGTGCAAAAATACCATTTTCAATCATTAATTTTAATAAGATTTAAAAAGAGAAATACCACTTAATAGCAATTCAGTCAGACCAAGAAAGCACTACAATCTTGGAAGTTAATATACTCATGAATCTAAAAACATTGGACCATCATGCAGAAAAGACCTCAGTAAACTCACAAACAATTTGAAGGACTATCATCTATAATTGGAAGTTGAGTCTCATACACAGAAGGATGAATAACCTCTATTTGGTTCCCTCTCTGGAAATCCAAAATTTAGGGGAGGCAAAACCAAGTGATCACCTAGGTTTGGCAATGACATACTTTTGATGTCTTCCAAAGCCAAATACTGTCAGCAAGTGATTAAAATATTCAGAACCATTGTTCTATAATTACGAGTTGATACCTGATATACGGTCACAAAATTGTCTTTGATTAGATCTTCATTCAAGCCTCCAAGGTAATCTGAAAGCACGTTTGCCACCCTGCAAAGGAACTTTCATACAGACATTGACAGTTACGATGGCTATATTAATGTGCAAAATAAGTCTCTAATATAAAGATGTTCATACAGTCAGAAAATTGCATCTATTCACCCCGCAAAAAATAATCATCAAATACACACAAATTTAAAATTAAATGATTTGATTAAAACAATCCTGTTTTAAAAAATACAACAGATCAAGTGCTAACTTTAAAAAGGCTCTGACATAAGGAATCCTCAAAGCCAAAAGGAAAAAACATATCAAAGCTTCATGGTATGCAACTACTGTACAATGTCAAATGATATTTTAAATTACTCTCAAATTCATCACCTGCAAATTACCACATTAATATAGCTGGAATTACCAAATCTGCAAGTAAAATCATTGTTTGTGGTGAACATTTGCAATTAGAAAGATTTCTCAAGATTAGCGTTGTTGACCTCATTTACAATCTTAAAGCATAACATAATATCACGAAAATCCATGAGATGATTCTATAGAATAAAACAATCATCTAAATCATCTAGGCATGGCAATGATTTTATAATTGAAACTTTTACTTGACAACTTTCATCAAGCTCAAAACATGAAAGGTGACATGCCTGACACTGCTAGTGGTTCAAAAGTACAAGCAATGCCATAAAACTAGGCCCAAATTTCTCTATGTTTTCATCTTTTAGAGACTTCTATTAATAATTTTGTAACCTAAAGAAGACCAAATCTCCCACTTCAAATTACTGCTAATGAAGGCATTGGGCCACTTGGGATTTCATCCTAGCTTGTGCCAACTCAACATTCTCCTTTGGCTGCTTTAAATATACTGGTACTCAAAAAAGAATTCCAAATGCTAGAACTCAAGTGATTCCAATATTCAAATCAATCAATGCAAAAGCATCATGGCTACAAATAGCCTTAAGTGGTATATTCCAATGGATGTGTCGCACGTTGTATTCTATCAACTGTCTCCCATATGCAACCATTTTAGCCACCTAGCTTCCTCATCGCAACATGGTTTCTTGAACACAGCTTGAGACATTTGTTTATTATTTTCATTTGCTTATCTGTTTGAGCACAATAACTTGTACTTGGGGTTAAGGTGGCTCCAAAAAACTCTTAAAAACAATTCTAGAATACACCAATAAATTTTGGATATAAATCTCTAACAATATCTTTTGGAAGACTGTATAACCTGTATAGTTGGATGAACAATTTACCAAGTTATGATGCTTTATAAAGTTGTGGAGGCTTGTAGAAATTTTTCCCTCACACCTTACGCAGGAAGTAACAAAATCGAGGATGATTAAATTTTGGATATAAATCTCTAACAATATCCTTTGGAAGCTTGTATAACCTGTATAGTTGTATGAACAATAAACAATTTACCAAGTTACAATACCTTATCCAGTTGTGAGGGCTTGTAGAATTTTTCCCTCTTACCTGACGTAAGAAATAATAAAACCCATGATAAGTAAACTTTGGATATAAATCTCTAACGGTAACTTTGGAATCCTGTACAACAGTTGAACAAAAAAATTTGGATATAAATCTCTAACGGTAACTTTGGAATCCTGTACAACTGTTGAACATAAAAACCATCAAAGTGTGATTTGCACTTGTGACCGCAGTTCAATAAATGGATGGAGAGGGTTTAACTCTCCCAAACCTCGGGATCTTAGGCTGGTTCCCTTTTTAACTTATCTGAAAAAGTAAAAGGAAACTAATCTAATTGTGCAGAAAATGAAATCTGCTCTAAGTGCATAAAAAGTAAATCTAATCTACTCTGTGAGGAAAAGCGTGTGAAAAAAAATATGGCCAAAGCCATAGCGAGATTTCGGAGTTGGTGCAATCAGCAAAAACCAGCATGGACTGAATAACTTCAATGCAATCAAATCTTCAAAGAAATCATCAATATCATGAAGAAAGGACTAATAGAGGGAAAGAGAGCAAAGCTACTAGTTCCACGCATCCATGAATCAAAAGTTGTAGACACAATCACTCATGAATGTCAAGCACAATTCTTCACTTTACTGATATTGAAATTGTTAAGTACAATGATCTCCAGCGAGCAGCTCTAGTATGCTAGATAGCTAAAGGACCCTTATAATCAGAATCAATGTCTTATTTATACTCAAAACGTAAAAACCTAATCTAAATTTGAACTGGTAGTTCACAATCTCATGCGACAGAACGTCCAAAAATAGACACACAAGTGGAGCATGGTGCTAGTCGCTCCGAGAAGTCATTCCAAGCATAGCACTCTTAGGAAGTCGCTATGAGCGAGACACTCCGTAAAGTCATTCTAAGCGGGACGCTCTATTTCCAAACACTTAGCCAAGTTTTGCTATATTTTCCCTGCTCTGTCTTCTACCTTAGCTTGTGCAACAAATCTTCATTCGAAGCGTGATGGTAGCAGTGAGTGGGGTGTGTTGGTCGCTCTGAGTGGGGTGTGCTAATCACTCGAAGCAAGGCACTCTGGAAAGTCGCTCCAAGCAAGGCGCTCCGAAATGTCACTTTGAGCAGGGCGCTCCAAAATGTCACTTCGAGCAGGGCGCTCCAAAATGTCACTTCGAGCAGGGCGCTCCTAGGAAGTCGCTCTAACACTTAGACAATTTTAGTTGATTTCTGCCCTACTTTGCCTTCTACCTCAAGTTGTGCAATGGATCTCCTATTAGGACCCCATCCTAACATTAATATGTAATGAACCCCTTTCTAACGTGGGGACCCCATCTTAATAATATTATGTAATGTTTTGTAATGTGTATGTGGCACTTGAGGCACCTAGACAAGTGAGGTCATTTAATGTAACCGTTATTAAGATTGTGATTGCTTGTTTGGTAGAATATTCTAGCTTGGGTGGTCACTTGCATGTTAAGTTGGCCCTTGAGTGTTATGGTTAGGGTTACGAAGAGTCTTTAAAAAGGCAAGGGGGCATAGATGAAGACATCTCATATTTTGTTGTATCGAAGCTTTGCTTCTTAGGAGGTTGCCCCCTCAAAGAGGCCTGCGATTCTGTAATGTGTTCTTGCTTTCTACAATATAATCTACTGCATTTCCATTTCATCTTGCAATATTGTTAATTTCAAGCTCATTTTCTGTTATTATTGCAATATTGTGTGGATGTGCTTTTATTTTACTATGAGGGTCACAACAAGTGGTATCAAAGCGCTTTCCAGGGCCACATCCTATTGCAATGCAAACAGTTTGTGTCCTGTTATTTCAACTCGTTAGGTGTAAATTTTCCTTGTTTTCATTTTCCTACTTATTATCCTACAAAGAAAAAAGAAAATAATCAAGCCATTTTTTCCTCTGATTTAGTTTAATAGGCTAGAAACCCTGTGCCAGGGGTTTTTAAATATCACGGAGGAGCTGTTGTTATTCGTTAAGCTAGATTGCCCCTAAAGCATGTAGTGAAATGAGGGGTGATCAAACTCTAATACCCAGCCCTCAACCAGCACCCGTATATGGACTTGATCCCCATGTATCTTCGAGTATATCAGGAGATCCCCCTAGGTTTAGGAGAGACCTTTAACCATAGGAAGCTTTTCGACCATGTATATATCCATAGTCCACCGAGCACAACACTCGAAAAGATTACCCTCCCGTATTGTCAGAGAGGCAGGTAGTGCGCTCAAGGGTATGTGTGGAATCCTCCTTGAGTAGTGGCCTGAAATCGGTCCAAGCATTATCATTCAACGCTGCAGTATTTTAGAGGGCTATAGACAATGCACACACCTTGGCCTAGAATTACCCTGTCTTAGTCATATGTCAAACTCTAATACCCCAAAAAACCCTAACCACGGAATTAAGCATACTGAAGAGACTATATCTATCATATTGACCATACTGTAAAATTCTTGGCTAACGAAGATAACTGTTGGGGTCAGTAACAATTGAGAACAGTGTCAGACAAAGCAATTGTTAGTAACAGTCAAAACACTATCTGTCAAGGCAGCTATCAATAACAATCAAAAATAGTGTCAAACAGGGCAATGTCAATAACAGTCACAACAGAGTCAGTAGGGTTAGTTTTCAGTAACAAAGCAATGTCAAGGACAAAGAAGACAAAGTCTGACAAGGTAGTTCTGGATAGCAGGCCGAATAGTAATTGATATGGTAGTTGTCAAGGACCAAATAAGAAAGTTGATTTTCTAGGTGAAGAAAAGCTTTAGGAGAAAAACAAACAGCACGACCCAAAAAAAAGAACATAGAAAAACGTTAAAAATGGCCGAAAAACATCATCTTGGGATATAGCCCATTGTGATCGTCTCATCGAGCTGATTGTTATGGTATTTAACACCCATGCACCTTTTTAGGTTGCCAAAAACCGTCATTTTGAGACCTAGCCCATTGTGATCGTCTTAAAACCGATTGTTTTGATATATAGCACCCAAACACTTTTTTTGGACCATTACTAAAAATAGTAATCCCTAAAACAACACTTCTATTTTTAGTAAGGCAATTAGGGTGGTCCAAATCACAAGTATATGGTTGGAGGGACTAAAGGAGCAATGAGGAAGATGGAGATAAGTCAACAACATAGTAACCTACAGAAACAAATGGCACACGTTGGACAAGAAGTCAAACATTTGAAATATCACATGCAGGTCATGGAATCTGAACAAATTAAAGTTAAAACAGAGATTGAGGAAAAATTCCTTAAGGATGAAAAGCGTTTAAAGGGAGCCCTGAAATTACACCAACATATTAACAATGACGGAACGGGTGGGAGTTCATGAAATAGAAATGAAACCCATTATGCTCTTTTTGACACTAATACACCATTTAAAATACCCAAATTAGACTTTCCCATTTCAATGAAAAGGACCCTGATGGTTGGTTGTGTCTGGCGGATCAATTTTTCAAACTCCATATTGTCCCTCAATATTTATGGGTCACCATGGCATCCTTTAACTTTGAATCCGAGGCCCTACAATGGTATCAGTGTGTATAGAGCATGACTCTTGACCCCTCTTAGGAAGAATTGGAGTCCCAATTACTCACTCATTTTGGCCCTAGTGAGAATGAGGACTTTAAAGGAGCCATAACAAAACGGAAACAAACCTCTATGGTTTGGGAGTATCAGACTCAGTTTGAGAAGTTGGCTAATAGGACAAGGGGTTTGAGTGAAGGATTTTTTCAAAGTTGTTTTATCAGTGGATTGAAGGATGACGTCAGGGCAGAGGTAAAAATGTTCAAACCACAATCCACGATGCAAGCCATAGGATTAACCAAGTTAGTGGAAGAAAAAATTTCTTCTCAGAGACCTTTATCTCAATTCCCCAACAATGATACGATTGACTTGAGAGGAAATGGATGCTCGAAGAGCACAAGGGTTATGTTACAATCGTGATAAGAAATATTTCTCGAGGCATAAATGTGTACAATAGAAACTGTACCTGGTGCAATAAATGAAGTACAGGAAGAAGTAGAAGAACAATCGAAAGAAGAGCATCAGGTTTTATAAAAATATCAAATTACGTGCAAGCAGAAAACACAATAATTCAAGAAAAAACAGTAACAGAATTTTACGTAGAAAACCTGCAGTGTGCAGGAAAAACCACGAGGCAATGGCAGCTTCGTTATTTTATTGATTTCGGCAAACTTTTACATTCAATCAACTTTTACATGCAAGGGGTCATTCCCCTTTTATAGAAAAACAAAAAATTGTTCGTTTTCTTTCCAAAAAAGGAAGACTCCAAAAAACTGTTCGCTTCCTCTCCCAACGTATGATTGTACGGACAGCGCATGAGGATGGATCACTAAACTGCACCACCATACACCTCGTTGCTGAAGAACATTAGAGATCTGGATTTTGACTTCACCTCCTAACATTCTCCCACTTGAAGTCGATATACAGGAATTCTTTACCTATGTTTTTCCATCCAAGTGCCAATTGCCCAATGCTGCCCTTATCACATTTTCAGCAAGCCCAGAGAAGTTTTGCACCACTCAAACTTCTCTGTCTTGACCGGCTTTGTAAGCATATCTGCAGGATTCACTTCAGTACCAATTTTCTGCAACAGGATCCTACCTTCTTCCACCATATTTCTTATAAAATGGTACTTAACATCAATGTGTTTCATGCGATCATGGAATGTTGGGTTCTTCACTTTGGCTATCACAATGCAACGTAATCTTCTTTTGCATTACCTTGAAGTCACCCAACAGTCGTTCTAGCCAAATTGCCTCTTTGCTAGCTTCAGTTGCTGCGATGTATTCTGCTTCAGTGGTTGATAAAGCCACCATAGAATGCAACTTAGAAGTCCAACTCACAGCTCCACCAGCAAGAGTGAAAGTATATCCTGTAGTGGACTTTCTCCCATCTCTATCTCCACCATAATCAGAATCCACAAAACCTTTAACTTGCAAATTTGCCGATTCATATTAAATAGCAGCATCTGAAGTGCCTCTTAAATATCTAAATATCCACTTCACTGCATTCCAATGCTCCTTACCAGGATTTGCCATGTACCGGCTGACAACTACCACTGCTTGGGCAATATCCGGTAGATTTATGGGTGGCTCCATTAAAATAAAAATTCTACGAGAATGGATCAAGGTTACCTAGTTGGAGGTTTTGGGATATACTCCTGCATATCATGTGATGATGAAGGATTGGATGGTTTTTGTCTTCCAAAAGGTAGAAGATGCTATAATCATAAAAAATGGAAGATGAAGTTGGGGCTCAATGTTTTAAATCTAAAATTTTGGACTCTTGGGTTCAATATATGCTTTGAGAGGACTAATACCTAGCCTATTTGGGTCAAGCTACCCTCTTTGCCCCTTGAATTCTAGAATGAAAGAATGTTGTGTGAGATTGGGAACTTCTTGGTAGTTTTCCCTAGAGTAGATACAAAAAACTTAAATAGTATCCAAAAAATGGTAGTTTGTATCTTAGTGGAGCTTGATCTTAGTTTAGAGTTGCCAAAAAACATGGAGTTCATGTCAAGAAATTAGACATATTTACAAAATCTTATCTACATCGAGGTATTGTTTTGATGTAGTAAGTGTCATCATTATGATAATCTCAAGGCAAATTGTGAAATGGAAGAGAGTAGAGGGCAAGGTACTGTATAGAAGGAAGTTGGAGGTTCTTCTATTCTAAGAAATTTAAAGGAGGTAGTGATAGCTAAAGCAAAGATATAAGAGTACCCACTCAAGACTCTTGAATCACTTAAAGAAAGTTTTCATATCATCAATGTCCAAATGGAGGAGAAAGAGTTGGCTCCAAGTGACTACAATAGGGAAGTTTCATATGAGGGAACAAAGGCCATACCTATGATTGACAAAGTGCTTGGAGGTATTTTATCAGGCATCCATCAAAGCTCAAACCTAGTCTTACCCTTTTATGGGAATGGGGGATTGAATTTTGATAATGATAAACTTGCTATATCATCTTGTCCTAGACTAAGTCCCTATATGGAGGTCTTGTCAGACCATAGTTCTGATAAGACTTTGCAAGAGGGTGGTGTTGTTTCTTCATTTTGGGAAGGCAGGAAGGAGAAATCTTATGATCAGAAGGAGGAAGGGGTAAGAATTTTAAATCCAAGGGGAACTCTACAACCTCTTTTTGTCAAGGGCTTAGAATAAGTAGAGGAGAAGGGTGTAAAACATAGTAAGTTATTATCCTCTATAGAAAGTGATATTTCAGGCCAAGGAAGTAAACAGGGCTTAAACAACCCTAGTAGGTTCTCTTCCCCTCCAAGTCCTCCAAATCACTATAATACAAGCACATCATCTGATTGATATCCCCTAAGAGCCTTGAAAAAGGTAAAGAAGATAATAGGTATGATTAAGTATCAAGGGACTTAGGTCATGAGATAAGTCAATCTCAAGATTTTCCGGTATGAAGGAAATGCTACTTTAAAATTACACAAAAAAAAGCTGAGAAGGAAATCTTATTTGGCAAACAAAAATCCATAGTTGGGGTCGTTAGAGTAGGACATCCCTAGGGGAAAGGGAATCAATGATCATCCTCTTTTCTTTTAGTTAGAAAAATATCAAGAGAAACTTGTAGGACCTTTCAAGTTCAATGTTATTTGGTTAGAAGATGAGGAATTTATAAATATAGTAAAAGATAAGTAGAGACATATTGACATAACCATAAAAAAAACAACTATGTTTTAATTTTCTAAAAATTTGAGGAGAATCAAATCCACTACAATTGCATGGGCCAATGGTAAATATTAGGAAGCAAAGACAAAGATATTTGATATAGAATCTAAATTGAATCAGTTGTATAGTCATGAAGGCAATGAGATTTTTCAGATAAGGAGAATTTGCAGGTCAAGGAGCTAGAAAAAAGAAGAGGACTAGAATTATAACTACTTGTACTAAAATTACCTATTTATGTAACAATATATATAAAATCACAATATAAATAATTGTAATCAATCATTAAAAATGCTTTATTTATAAGTTGATAAAATAATTTTATAATAAATCTTATTATATATTATATATGTTTATTTTATTTTCATATATTTATAATTTTTATCAAAGCAAAATAAAAAATATAAAATTACAATCCATTTTATTATAGAGTTGAATCCATGACTTATGAAGAACTTATTTAATTTTTCTTTTTTTATTTCTATAAAGATGATAATTGTAATTTATAGTTTATCATTTATAAAACAAACTATCTCATGTTTTCAATCTACTTTTCAATCCAATATGAGGACAAGCTTCTTATTAGGTTTTGTGGTGCAACATGAAAAATAAATAGATTATAGTTTCTTCACTTATATGTTTAGATAATGGTTTGTGAAAAAAAAAATCATTTGTCTTATCCATGGCATAACAAAAAAACAATTTTTTTAAATTCTACATGCTTGGCCGATTTTTTTTTTTATTTGTGGAAAACATCCCAAAAGGGATGCCACTTTCGGGTAAGACCCAAGGAGGCAGGGGTATCCATTCCGCCAAAAACGCCCAAGACTCGGACCTGGCCTACCACCTTTGACATACTCAAGGAGCAAACAAACACACAAAACCAATTTAAAAATAAGTAAATAACAACAAAAATAATAAAATAAAATAAAAAACATGCTCCTTGAGTGTGTCAAAAACAAAAGCACAACCAAACACGCACAATAAGATAAAAGAAACCACAACACAAACCACATAGAAAAACACAAGAACCACATAACAAAACACAAACAAGACAAAAACAACAGAACACTACAAAGACATAACCCAAAAAAAACATGAAAAATAAACACAACCAAAACCTAAAAAATTAAAAAAATAAAATAAAAATAAAAATAAAAAACAACCAACAACAGACAATAAACAAAAACAAAAAACATAGAAAACACTCACACATAAAAACACGAAATAACACAAACAAAGAGAAACCCAAGAACAAGAACGAAAAAAACACAAGAACAATAACAAAAAAAAAAACAAAACAACAAAAACACAAGAACAACAAAAAACAACACAAAGACACACAAAACAAAACAAAAAAAAAACCCACCCACCTTAAAAAACTAAACAAAAAAACAAAAAAAAAAAAGAAATAAAAAATGAACAAAACAATGACCTATCTAGACCAGAAGACTATTAAGGCAAGAATCAACAGAGGAAACAAAATAAAGAATAGAATGAGCTAGGGAACTAAAAAAACTGAATGAACCAAAGAGAAGCAAAAAAAAACAAGAAGAAACTAGGTACCTTCGAACCGGAGCCATCCAAAGAAATGATAGAAAGAAGAGCTTCCCTAATTTGAGAAGCCCACCATATAGGAGGGTGGCCATAACAAGTAAGATCACCTTTGTCCAAAGCCCAATTAGCTAAAGCATCAACACTCTTGTTTTGATCTCTCGACCACATGATTGTAATCAACTTTCAAAAATCCCATCCTGGATTAACCGAATCTTCTCAATAATTCTTTTTATTCTCCAATCCACCTTATGATTCTTAGAAGGATTCTTCAAGAGATTAATCATAAGTTGAGAGTCGACTCAACTAACACCTTTTCCCATCCAACCTTAGTAGCCTCCTCGAAGGCCTCTCGAGGATACCATACCCCTCAAGGAAGGTTATTGGAAAGAATACCCAAATTCTCAAGCAAAAGTAAAAACCAGGGAGCCATCCGAAAGTCTACCAATTCCTCCCACACCGGCTTTTCCATGGTTCCCTCTAGAGGCTCCATCAGAATTGACTTTTCCAAAATCCTTAGGAGGAGGTTGCCAATTTCTATTCCTATCCATCTTACTAATACTCACATTCCCTTTAAGTTGGTTGCCCTTAGAAGGTTTAATCTTCAATCTTTGCATCACTTGATCCCATCTTTGGTGGGAGTTTTGGGGGTGATTAAGGAGATGATGGACTGATTCAACTAAGTTGGCTATGGTCTTTTGCCAAATATAGTGAATATCCTTCCTATCTTGATTAAAAATTTGGTTGTTCCTTTCATTCCAAATATTCCAAAGAAGAATGGTAGAACCCATCCAAACTAACCGCCTAATAAAATGATCAACACCCTCTTGATTAGGCCAATCCCTCCAAAGCTGTTCAAAAGTAAAAAAATTGGACCACCACTGTAAGCCAAGTAAAGTGGTCATTCTCCTCCACAACTCAGAGGCTAAAGTACACTCAATAAAAATATGGTTGATATTTTCTACATTCTCTTCACACATTTGACATCTAAAAGGGCCATGAAAACCACGCTTCATAAGTTGGTCACCAGAAGCACCCTACGATGCAATAAAAGCCAATTAAAGAACCTCACCTTAGGCCGAGCTTTTGAGCCCACAATCGAGAAAAGATGTCGAAAGAATGGTTGGGATTATTATGGCATAAGGTCAAATAACCTTGAGCAACCGAATACTCACCCTTAGTAGTGTTGTTCCATCCAAAACAATCTTTTTCATGGGACCAAGAGAGGGATCTCATATGAAGGATGCCTTGGATATCTTGTCTTTGCCTTTCTGGGATTTGAATAGGCCAGTCCTCAATAGGGATCCAATATCTACCAACCTTTGAATTACCAGGATGGTACCGAAAGTAATTAGCCACCTTTATCCAATTAGCTCGGTGAAGCTCCTCCATCCAAGGCCTCCAATCGGGAAACTGAGTTATCAAAGGCTTGTGACCATCCCAAGAATCTGTCCAAAAATTTGCATGTTGACCATTATGAATGATCCAAAATAATTTTTTCTTTATCAAATCCTCACCAACCTTAAGAACTCGCTAAAATGGGAGAACCTTTGGTAGGAAGTTGATAGCGAACAAGGTCTTCAGGACTTTTGTTCTCAAAATATTTAGCACGGAGATTATTGGCCCAAAGAGCATTGGGGTTATGCAACATCCTCCAATATAATTTAGCAGCTAAAGCTTTGTTGTTATTAATTGAAGACCGTAATCCTAACCCCCCTTCACTCTTAGGAAGACATAAAGTATCCCATTTCACCAAGGCCCATTTTCTTTTCTCCTTAGTACCACTCCAAAGGAAACGATGACCGATTTGATCCAATTCTCGAAGAACAGCCTTTGGGATATTCAAAACGGAAGAAACATAAATAGGAATAGCTTGAAGGACTGATTTTACCAAGGTGATTCTACCCCCTAAGAAATCCACTTGTTGGTCCACTTTCCAATTTTCTTCTTGACTTTGTCCAACAACCAATTCCAATCTTTATTTTTCTCGCCTTTGAATATTTATGGGAATACCTAAATAAGTGATTGGAAGAGAGGTCTTCTTATATCTTAGTTTATCCAAGACCATGGATTCCTCGTCTAGCAGAGCAGATGAAAGAAAATAACTTTAGATTTGTCTTCATTGATCAACCGCCCAGTAGCCTTAGAAAAACAGCTAATGATTTGCTTAATATTAGAAGCTTCCTTAACCGTAGCTTTACCTAAAAGAGTAGAGTCATCCACAAATTGAAGATGAGAGATAGGTCTAGCTCCATGAGCAATGGTAACTCCCTCAAGGGTTTTGTTTTCCCTCTTTTTGGTTATAGTCCTACCCAAGCATTCAGCAAGAATGATGAATAAATAAGGGGATAGCGGGTCACCTTGCCTAATACCTCTGGAAGCTGGGAAAGACCGAGAAGGCCTGCCATTGATAAGAACTAAGTAGGAAACTGAAGAGATACATCCCATAATCCAATCCATCCAATCCTTAGAGAAACCAAATTGCCTCAAAACTTTGATAAGGAAGTGCCAATCCACTCGTCATAAGCTTTGGATAAGTCTAACCGAATGAACATGGAAGGAGAATTTTGCATATCCATGGAATGGATGGCTTCCCGAGCAAGAACTATCTCATCTACTATTTGACGTCCTTCCACATAACCCCCTTGCTCGGGGAAATAATCTTATGCAAAAGAGGCTTCAACCTTTCTCGCCATGATTTTAGTAATGATTTTGAGAAGAACATTACATAAAGCAATAGGTCTAAAAGCCGAGATATGATCAACCTCTTGAGCTTTTGGAACAAGAGTAATATAAGTTTTATTGATAACCTTCAAAATTTCTTTGGCTTTCCCGGCTTCTTCCACCACCTCTATTAAATCAACATGAAGGATATCCCATAACTCTTGGTAGAACTCAATAGGAAAACCATCAGACCTCGGGGTTTTCCCTTTTTGCATTTTAAAAACTACTTGTTGAAGCTCATTGATAGTAACAGGAGCAATCAAAATAGAGTTCTCCTCGAAGTGATAAGAGAAGGGATTGCTTGAAGAACATTATATTGTGAAGCTGAGTCAAGGGGAGTAGCAAGAAAAAGATTGGAAAAGTAATCAACAACAATAGAGTTCATGCCATCCCAAGTATAAACAACATCTCCATAATCTGATTTTAAGGAAGAAATAAAGTTGTGAGATCTTCGAGCTAGAAGAGATTTGTGGAAGAAATTTGTGTTTCGATCTCCTTCTTTGAGCCATTGAATTCTAGATTTTTGCTTCCATAAGATTTCTTCTCTTTTTTCCCATTCCTCTAACCGAGTTGTGAGTTTAATTTCATCTCGCACTTCTCTTCTCTCGTGAGGCCATCTAAACGGATTTTCTTATTCAAATTTTCAAGATGAGCAATAACTACATTTTTTTTTTTTATGAACATCCCCAAACTCTTTCCAGCTCCAAGTCTTGATTTTTTATTTAATGTATTGCAGTCTTTTGGCAAAACAGAACATCTTAGTCCCATGCCTAGGTTTACCTTCCTTCCACCATTGTTGCACATGAGGTCCGAAGGAAATGTCTCTAAGCCACATTAATTGAAAACGAAAAGGAGAGAAACTCACATTGGTTTTCCACATTTCCACCATGACTCGGCCAATGATCCGAACCAACATTATTAAGAGTCTTCACTTTAGGAATGTGACCCTTGATTAAGAAATTTTCAGAGAGCAAAACCTATCCAATCTCTCCATTATACAAGCTAAGCCTTGCCTTCGTTAGACCAAGTCATAAGGCCATTATCTCAGTTGGATATCCACAAGATGGAGGTTTGCAATATATTCGCTCATGAGGTCGTTGCTTTTGTCCAAATTTCTATTTCCCCCTTTTCTCATCCAGAGAGAGGATGGTATTGAAATCTCCTCCGATCAAGATCCAAGCTTTAGGAAAATGAGAGATAATATGAGTAATATCCTTCCACCTGCCTTCTTTTTCCTACAAAGAAGTCAGAGCATAAATAGTAATGCAGAGCATAATCTGGCTGGAATGTCTACTTTGAATAGCTATAGCCAACAAACCCCAACTGCCAACCATATGGTGAATAACTACCTCTTTTGGATCCCAAAGACAAGCAATGCCACCCGAAGTCCCTTGGGAACTGAGGGAAACCACTTTTCCAGCTGGCCAAATTTTACCGGCAATTAAGTCCATATCCTCCATTGACATCTTTGTTTCTTGAAGGAAAACAAGATGTGGATGATTTACCCGAATCATTCTTCTAATTTCATTTTGTTTTGAAAGACTCCCTTTGAGTCCTCTAATATTCCAAGTGATGATCTTCATTAATACCAGGGCTAAAAAAGTTGGGAAGGGCATTAATCTTACCTTCCTCTACAAGCTTTTCACCTTCTTTTACCATATGATATTGATTGGTCTTGCGACCTACTTTTTGATTAGAATCCATCTTCAAATTTTTTTTCCCTGTTTCTTGACTTATTCCAATTGAATCTGAGATGGCTTCTAACCTTGAAGAATGCTCGTACACAGCCAAAATTTTACTAGATGGTTCAACGGAGTCTATATTGGGACCTCCATTATTTGAAGTTTTGACATTTGAAATATTGTTTTTCTTGTGTAAATTTTCTCCTTTTTTTTTTCTGTTGAAAACCTTTGATTTGTTGGTTTGTCTCTGAGTTCTTCCCTTCATATTTAAATTGTGTTTCTAAGATTTCAGTTTCCATTATTTCCTCTTCCTCACTTGGGACATCATTTGTGGAAAGGATTTCAAACATATTAGCAGATGACTTTGATTGATCCTTCATAACTGGTTTTTTCTGAGTGTTCTTCTTCTTAGGTATTTGGAAACCTGCCGAGTTTATATCTTCTTTCTTTTGATCAGGAATTTTATTTGGGCAAGCACTGGCCAAATGACCATATTCATGGCAAATTCTACAACGAAAAGGAATGTTCTCATAGTCCACTACTTGCTCCCAAGTGTCTTCCCCAAATTGTAATGTGATCTTTTTAGGTAGGGGTTTGTCAAAATCCATTAAAACACAAATCCGAGCATAAATAATATGTTCAAAATTTTGAGTACAATCAGCAATCATCATAAAAGTTCCTAAAGAGTTTCCAATTGAAGAAAAATAGTAGGATTCCAAAATTCAATAGGGAGGCCAAAGAGTCTAACCCACACGGGAGCTATAGAAGGCATCTCTTCTTCGGCTTTAAATTTAGTATGCCAGGGCTTCATGAAAAGCCCCGCCCTTCCAAAAACCAAGGACCCCCTTGAAAAGTTTTCTCTCTATCTTCATTATTAGCAAATAAAACAAGAAAATAACCATTTGGATAAATAGAGATTTGTAACTCACCTTTAGTTTTCCAGCTTTTTGCAGCCCAGACTTTGAAAGCAGATAGACTCGGACGAAAACCCACGAACCGACAAATTAGTCCTCTTTTTTCCAAATCTTCAATGCCATCCGAATGTTACCCATATCAAGCTTAACAATAGGAGTTCCATCACCGCTTTAAGACATCCCGACTCCGTTTTCCGGGATCAATCTTAGGCATTCTTAGAGGTTTATGGGAAGCCCTAATATTGATATTAGCATTGGGCTGAGGCTGTCCACCACGAAGGGCATCCCTAAAATTCATTTTTGGGACCGAGTCTTCGAAATTCTTACCCTTGATAGGGGTTTTCACAAGAGAATTATTTTGTGGGTGCACCTTAGCACCAGATTCACTTGAGATATGAGCCATTTTTTGATCAACCGCTTGAAACTTGTTTCGTGATCTCTTTAATCCTTGCCCTAGACGCCGTGGAAAGGTATGGTTTTCACTTTTCTTTTGTGCAGCAAATTGGAAGCCGTTGTCACTCAAGTTCACAGTATGATCCGTTGAAAGACAAATTTCTAACCCATCTTGTATCCCCTGCAACATTTACTACTAAAATATTGATAATAAACCACAAAAATATTGGCCGCTAGGGCCCGAAGGCCCTAAAAACCAACCTCTGGAGCCGCTTGCACTCAACCCGGATGAAACCCTCGCATAGCCGCTTGCCAAATATGTCGTTCACACATAGGGATGCGCTAGGATCTGTGTTGCTCCAAATGATATGAAAATTGGTGGAGACGTTCTAGGGTTTTTCAGGCATCTACCCTCAAAATTTCAGCTCAATCCGAGTCCGGATGAGTGAGATATGGCCGAAACGAGTTCGGCAGTTTGGGCAGTCCTGCGAAAAACGTCTCATCTATCTTTTTCCGTGCTTGGCCAATTTAATATCAAGTATTCACTCACTTGCTTTTTTCATTATATTTAAAAAAATAAAATTATATATCATAAAAAAATCTTGTAAACATCAAGATTAACTTACATTACTTTTACCACTACCTGGATGCCACTTGAATCCATACCTCTTCCATGTTGTAAACCCTGGAAATAGCAAACGTGAAAAACAAAAACATTATCAATAGCAATGAGTGCAGAGTTTTGCTTTCTCCAATTAGTACACTTAAATATATTTTATACATGTAATCCCCTTCCCTGTCTCCATCATAGATCCCCTGCCCTGCTTCGATCCCATACGAGTCTTAGCCCCTGCCTCTATCCATATGAGTCTCAACCCCTGCCTCTCCTCATACAAGTCTCGACCCGTACCTCTCCTCGTATGAGTCTCTGCCCCTCCCTCGACCCTTGCCTCTCCCAATGACACCATGCCTTCATTTAAGAAATTGAGTTTTAATTGAAAGTTACATATATATATATTTTTTGTACCTTTAAATTTGTTTTGAGTTCGTCCTTAACCATTATAAATTTTATTAAAAATCAACTTCATCTGTCCGAATACCAAAACATGGTAAAAACCATGCCCCGAGTTTGATGATTTAGGCAAAACACCCTTTGTATATATAAATTGCTCCACACAAACATTTCTCATTGTCCTTCCAACTTCTTAAGGTTCCTAAAAAGAGGACCCGCATTTGATTTTATTCCCCTTGGGAATTGGGTGCTATTATTTTTAATTAATCTTACTTGATTGCTCCTTTTGCAAAGAATGGATGACGAGTAAACTACAATTGATGTCGAATAACAAGAATCGCTCTAACAAAGGAATTCCAAGACTTGAGGGTATAAATCTTTGTATGCAAAGGTGCCAAGAAAGAAATCCTGGTGGTTATAATGAGGCATGAAGAACATCGTAACATTTCCAGGCAGCTTCTGTCCAACATGTGTTACGTCCTCTACATCAGCCAGCAGATCATTCCCTCCGTATGCAAGAAAAAAAGAGAGACGTTCTGGAATTGCTGATAAATCATAGGAAGGAGGGAAGATAATCTAATACTTCCCCAAATTTCCAAGGAATCCATAATCATACTTTCCAAATCTTCCAAACACACTCTAAAACCAATTCATCATGGTCAACAATCTCTCCCCTGCCTCGGCCTCGGTCCCTATCTCCCATGTTTCTCCTTTGTTCCTCCCCTACCACCCCTATCTCTCTCCTGCCTCGACCCCTGCCTCTCCCTTGCTTCTATCCGTATGAGTCTCGGCGAGTAATCATGAGTACTTGGTGAATAATGGCCAAACTCCCAGGCCCCGCTAACCCGCAAGTTTCACAGGTACTCGCGGTTAACCTGTGAGTTTCGAAACACTGACATAACTGTTGGTTACGAATCTGCCACTAAGGAAAGGATTTTAATCTATTGCGCCCTAGATTTGCCCAGCAGATAAGGAAGGAATGCCTTCCGTGCCAATCTCCGAAGGAGGCCAGCTTCCTATACTAATCCAGTTTTAGGGATTTAGATAAGAGTGCTGGAAAGAGATAAATGTGCTGAAAGAAATGAAAATCTCATTTGTTTCAGTTGGGGAAGAACAAGCAGCACGATTACAAATTTGCACCCAAACCAACAACAATCAAAACAAAGCATGTAACAGAAATTGCAGCTGTTATTCTATCCTATGTATCCTTCTGATTAGTATTCCAGATCCAAATAATTCCCAATGTTCAAATCCAGAGTTCAGTATTCAAACAGACAGAAATATAAATGGACATGAAGCAGAAATACTAGCAGAAGGCAGCATACAAGATAGAGACAAGAAGCAGAGCCAAAGGATGCTTTGTATTAGATAGAAGATGATCCGTCACAGCAGAGTTCTCTAGCAATATGTTCCCCCCCTTTTTACAATGAATTAAACTGCCTTTTATAGCAGGAATTTCCCCCCAAAATACAATTAAGCACGAAACTCAAGACCCGACAAAAGCTGCAAAAGCTGCCAAAAGCCGCTGAGATTTGACCTCTGCGGACCATGAGTGTACTTGCAGCAAGGTCTACTTAGAAATGTGACAGCTCCGTGGGGGACCGGTAGGTGAGCAATTAGATCTGGTTGAATGCGGTAGATGCGAAATAGTTTATCTTTCAAGTCTCATCTACTCTGTACTCTGATAGCACACCTTCTGTCCCATCTCGACACATATCCCGAAACTGCACTCTTGGCCTTGACCTGAAGTCCGCTGACGAAGGGGGAAATGACCAAAGTCACTTGCTGATATCTGCTGATAAAGGGGGCGACGACGGTGGGCGCCAAAGGAAGCCCGCGACAAAGGACGGATCTCCACTTAAAACCTCTTTTCATTCTTCTTCTTCCGCCCAATGGCGCACAAAACAAGCGCGAAGTCGGACGACGCAAGGAAAAACCAGCGACGGTGGGAGGCTCTTGCCTTAGGAATTTTCTCCACTTGATTTCTTTCCATCCGGGTCCGCCCAATGGCGCTGGAAAAGGTGCGCGAAGTCGGACGGCGCAGCGCAATCGGGCGACGGCGGACGGCGCCAGGCAGCCAACACTTAGCCAAATTTTGGATAACTTTACTTCTTCCGTCCGATGGCGCACAAAAACAGGCGCGACGTCGGACGGAGCAACAAAATCGGGCGTCGTCGGACGGCGCCAGCCTTAAGACTTAGAAATTTTCTGGCAAACTTTATTACTGCCCGCCCAATCTCGTAGAAAACAATGAGCGTCATCAAACGTCGCTGCGACTTCGGGCGGGCTCAACACTTAGAATTTTTTAGGACTCCTTGCCAAAAGTTGAAACCACTGAAAACTTGAAACAACAAAGATGTAGTACAGAAAGTTGATAGATGAAAGGCGGAGAGAGCATGAAGGAAATTGGAAGAGAGAAGAGAGAAGGAAGGTAGCAACGACTTCTTACTGATTTTTCAGAATTGATACCCCTTTGCAAAATGTGACAACATTTATGGCAGCTCGCGGGGTATCGAGCTCGCCTCGATGCAAGGAACTTGGCCTTTATCCTTTGGGCGCAGAGTCATCTCCGGTCCCTGCATCTTTCTGCTGCTGCTGCTGCTGAGTTTCCCGCTTTGGTAGCTGCTCTTCTTCTACCCCGCTCTCAGCGGTCTCTTCTCCCGAGTCTTCTTCTTCGCCTCTCTCCGAACCAGATTGTTCTACGTCTTTCTCCTCTTCTTGCTCGGAGGGATCAACATACTCGCGGACATGCTCATATGCAGTTCGAGCCTGAGCCCAGACTGCCTCCTGGAAGGGCTCTGGATCGTTGATGTCTTTCAGCGCTTTCTTGAAGGCCGCAACCTGGTGCACGTCGATGGTGTTGTACCTCTCTCCCAGTTCGTGAAGGCAGGTGCTAATTTTATAGAATCTAGACACCATTTGAGTTACCTGCTCTTCTTGAACTGGGTCACTCCAGCTATCAATTTCAGAAGTGTCTGCCTCAAAGGCCTCCCAGATCGGCTTCAACTGCTCTCTGGGCAGACATTCTCCATATTTTACAAAGCTCGAAAATCCGAGCGAAGAGAGGGTGTGAAAGGGGACCAGGCAGATGTTCTTCTCCTTGAGCAACGCATCCAACATCTTTCTGGCTGTCCTGATCCTCTCAACTTTTTCAAAATAGGTTTGCAAGGTTACCCTTGCATCGGCCCAGTCTAGGGCAATCTATGACATAGGGGGGAATTGGATGCCCTTACGTTCATACTCCTCAAGTTTGATCGCCAAGTCCAGCCACTGTTGTGCTTGGCGCTCGGCCTCCTCTACCGCAGGTTTTCCCTTGGCAGATATATCTTGGATCCTTGAGATAAAGGTGAGGACCGATAGCGATCTGGAGACGTGGGTTCTAAAACCCTTCAGTAGGCCGGCCCTTAGCTCTTTGATCTTGTCCTTGGAAAATGCAGCCGCCTGTGAGGCTTTCTCCTCGAGTTGTTTCTTGATTTCTTGCAGCTGCCCTTGCAGTTTTGCAACCTGCGCCAGCACGTCCTTTTTCTCTTTGGTCAACTGGTCTGCTACCGCTTTTTGATCTACTGTCTCCTTTTGAGCGGTTGCAAGTTGCTCTTTTAGTTTCTCAATCTCCCCTGGGGCAGTCTCCAACTGCGCTTGTGTTTTGGCTAGATTCTCTTCTAGATCCCTCTTGTCATCTTGACGCTGGTACAGTTGCTGCTTCGTCTCCAGCCGCTTGATTAGTAGTTTTTCCGTCTTCCGTCGGATTCCGCCTATCTCATACTCCTCGACGATATCATCGAAGCTCTGCTCCTTGCTCTGGTAAAAATAATCGTCTTCTATCATATCCTGGATAGGCTTTTTGACTTTGGGGACCCTTTTCTCTGAACGGATCACCCTTCTCTCCAGGTCGAATTTGGCGCATTTTTCTGGAACGACGATTTCTTCTCCTCTTCGTTTCCTGAATCCCTGGAAGAGAGCTAGGGAACCTTGGGCTGCCTTGGTGGCCAGCGGCTGATCGTCTGCAATTTGCAGTTGCTTTTCTGCCAACTCCAAGTCGCTGAACAGAGGGTACGCCAAAGCTGAATCTTGTTGCAACATTTTTCCTGCGAACAGGGAAGTAGGGGGCACGCCGGATGATACAGCCGCCTTTGCGGGCGATTGAGCCTTGGAGGAAGTGGGCGGCTCTTGCAGAGGGGGAGGCGGGATTTCTAGGGCAGTGGCCGCGGGGGATGAATGGTCAGGAGATAAAGGGCTTTCTTCAATGTTGGCCACGTTAGACAGACCTAGGGTTTGGCCTAGGGTTAGAAAGGCGTTGGGATCCTGGGCGAAATGGCCAAATGTCTGCGGGCTAGACGGAGGCTACGTGAAGGGGGACTGGGACGAGGCACGAACGCGGAAAAAGCGCGGGCTAGGCGAAGGCTACGTGAAGGGGGACTGGGACGAGGCAGCCTGAACGGGTTCAAAGGCGGGGGAGGAAAGGGCAGCAGGTAGGGTTTCTGGGGTTTGACGCAAAGGCAGAGAATGCGTACCTGCGAGCTCCGCCTAAGCTGGCGTTTGAATAACTCCGGCGACCCACGCTTCTGTCTCTTTTTGCGGGTTGTCTTCAAGGATGTTAACGATTTCACTCGCAGCAGCTCCCTTCTGCGGGGTCACCCTGGTCTGCTGCACGGTCTCCTTCGCAGGCGCTGGCCGCTTCTCCTTGGTCTTCTCAAACCTTTTTCTCTTCCTTTCTTTGGTCGCGGCTACTTTTTCGGGTGTTGTGGGGGCTTTTGATGTATCGGGAGCCGTGCTTGACATTATAATCCGGTATTTGGGCTTTGACCTTGAAGGCTCCATGTTTTCTTCTGCTCCACTAGTTGGCTGCTCGGGCTCCCTCTCTGACTGCTGTGACTTTTCTGGGGTGGTCTGTATCATTGGGGCCACTCCTTGGCTTCTTAACGCTTCGCAGATTGAAGTGCCTTGTGCGACTGATTGTTGAGGTGGGGGCCTCCTTTTATGCCTAGGTCGAGCGCCTTGGGGCACGATATCACGGAACACGAGCGGCTGCCACTTGTCAGCGTTGCTATCGTAGAGTCTGAAGAAATCGTGGTTGCAAGCCAGCAGCTTCTCCGACTTGTCATGTCCCGTATGGCACCTCATTATCCAACATTGGGCTATTTTGTCCTCACTCCAGCCCAGTGGCGCCACCTTTGAGAGCATTCTCCTGTAACCGACCAATCCCGTTTTGTGATCATTGTTGCGCTTGGGATCATACTCCGCTTCTATACAATAGAAGTCGTGCCATGGCGGGAGTGACTGCATTTTTTCGATATGCCACTCCAAGTCTCTCCCTGTCGGATTATTTCTTTCTCCCATAATTTCTTTTCATGGGCAGACATGCACGAACTTCCCTTTTACTCCAAGCGGGTCGTACTTCCAGCGTTGAGGAAGTTGTACCAGGCCGAAGCTTAGGAGGGAATCTGTCAAATATGCGTGTTGCCCGACCTCGTGGACCTCAACGTCGCCCCAGATGATAGGATAGGTGAAGATGGGGCTCTTTTTCAGTCCATGACCAAATTCTTGCTCCACGTAGTCCATCTGTCGGGCTGCTTCCAGGCCGAAGTGATATTCTGTGTAGAAGTAGGGCAGCAGAAAAGGCTTGCCCTTGAACCCGTAGACCCTAATGACGACGCCCTAGGTCAACCTAAATGTGTCCCCAATTTCTTGCTGCACCAGATGCTTTGTCATATACAGCGGAGGACGCGACGCTTTGCCATTAAAGAGGGCCAGGGCAATGCCCAAGAACTTGAAATTAAACTCATAATATGACCCCCTCCTGTATAAAAGGTCAGTCCATTCGTACACTGGCAGCGGCGCTCCCTTTTCATCTTCTTTCGGAACTAGAAGGGTCCTCATTCTGTTGTGCATATGGTACAGAAAGCCACGCCAGAAACGAACAGTGCCTGAACTGGGTGCTTTTCTTCTGATGCAGCTCCACGAGGTTCAAGAGGATAGCATACACCACCCAGTCCGCCCAATCGAAATAAACTGGCCGCATTCCTCCTTTGGGGCATTGGGGTCATAGAATTCCCCATGCAGGATGCACTCTGCAAGAGAGATTTGGTATGGATGTACCAGTTCGTCAGTGCCGCAACCCAAAACCCAAGCGAGTATAGAATATATGTACTGACTTTTAAAATTTGCCAGGGGTATTGGCCGTGACAGCCATTTTGAGGCCGGCAGCGGCTGCCTTAGTTCGAAATCGAGAAAACTCCTCATTTTCTTGTCGTCGATGCACCTGCCTGTCTGTTCATCCAGGCTGACCTTCCCGATTATGCAATTAGGATCTGGCGCATGCCTTGGGGCGAAAGCTGGTTGAACGCTTTCTTTGAAGAGGGAAAATAATACCCTCCCCTCGCAGTCGCAGACCTGTCGAGTGTTGGGTTTGTAGTACTGCACAACAGATTCAACCAGCTCCGGGCAGTGATGGACCGGCGGGCACAAGAACCAGTACAGGTTCGAATGATAGGCCGCGCCGAAATGATGTGAGGGCGAAACCCTCTCCCACCATTGCTTCACGGTGAGTCGCAGCTGCGTGATACCGAGTGAATACTCGCCATCTCTGTACCCCCCGAGGTGGTCTACGGGCGACGGGGAAAGAACTTTCTTGTCTGCACTCTTCGCCTTGCCCTTTCCCTTTTTTCCCTTCGGCAATTCGCTCTCAGGCACGCTTGAAACCGCCTGCTCCTCTAATTCATCCTGAGATGCGCTAGATGTCGCCTGTACAGGCGCTTTTCCCTTTGCTGCGCTCGATTTTTTACCCATGGTGGTGAAGGCGATTAGAAATTACAGCTGCGCTTCAGTATAATTTGAATTTTATCCCTCTGGCGCAGCTCAAACTTCTCCAATTAATTCTGATAGCACACTGAGTGAATGAGCTCTTTTACAGAGATGGGTAAAAAGGAAGCATTAATGGCGGATGGTGGAGTTAAAGTCTGTTGCGCTAAGTGGGTGAGTGGCGCCGTTATTCTCCGGCAGCCGTGCGTGAGATCTTCGTTGGGGAGCGCAACTTGTACTTTATGGGCCCAGGTCACGCTTTCCTTTTAATGAAATCTGTCTTGAAAGCCGCACAATCATTTTTTTACCTTTGAAATATGTGTCGTTGATGACGTCATCCGCCGCCAACTGGGCACGCGCAACGAGACCTTTTACTTTGAAAACTGCGCTGGACGACTTTCGCTCGAAAAGGGGAGCGACTCCGAGCGCCGCTGAAAAAATTAGCGACTTTGGGCGTCTGGTGCCTTGATGGGCGTGAGGCGTCGCTAGGGACTTAGGAAAATTTTGAATTTCTTTTTCCCTCCAAAGTCTTTGTCCCGCCCAAGTTCGCTCAAAAAATGAGCGCCAGCCGACGTCGCTTTGAAGAATTTGCGCTTTTGGGCGGCTGACACTGCTTACTTTCCTCACGCCCGCCAAAGTTCGCAGATTTTGCTGCACGCCGTCGGGAGTCGCTAGGAAATTATGCGACTTCGGGCGCCGCCACTTAGAAAATTTTCTCATCTTTTCATTGAACTCCGTCGGCTGTCGCACGAAACAGGGAGCGCCTCCCGGCGTCGCTGCTACTTCGGACGGCGCAGCCACACTTAGAAAAATTTTGCCATCTCTTATTCGCTTGCGCTGACCTCAGCACCTCCCAGCGTCGCCCGACTTCACAAGGTTTTGGAGCGACTTCGGACGACGCTCCTGCCTTAGCCAAATTTTCATATCTTCTCCTTTCTCCCAAAATCGCTGAATTCGGTGCGCGCCTCCGGGAGTCGCTGACGATTTATGCGACTACGGGCATCTCTGCCTTCTGAACATTTGCTTTATATCCCGCCTTTTCCCTCACTACCAGGCACTTCTTCTACAAAACGCTTGACTCTTTTTCTTGGGTTTAAAGCAGGAAATTATCTCTACTGAAAGCAATATTTACAAAAGGAAACAAATTAAAACTGCAGAAAACGAAATATGTACAAGGGAAGACCTCTGAAACTTTCAATGGTGATAGGCTTTCAAATGAAAGTCATTTACTGGAATCGGGAGAATGTGGCCCTCCATGTCTCTCAACACGAAAGAGTTAAACTGGTTCACCCGAGCAACCTGGAAGGGACCATGCCATAAGGTATCAAATTTATCGTGGTTCCCTGGTTTTGCTTTCAAAGCGTCCCATTTCAACACTAGGTCGCCGATCTTAAAGACTCGGGCAATAGTGCCTTTTGAAAACCAATTCTACGTAGATTCACTGTGCTTTAGAAAAGCTTCATAAGCCTTTTCCCTTTCCTCTTCAAGCTGCAACAGTTGTGCAAATCTGGCATCAAGAGGGTCCATGTCTCCTTTTTCGTTGTCCAACAGCCAGAGTGCAGGTATTTCAAGATGCGTCGGTAGAACAGCCTCCTTCCCATAGACCAGCGCGTAGGGTGACGTTTTGATTGACTTCTTGAAAGATATTCGGTCTGCCCATAGCGCTAGGTTCAGGTGCAGGTGCCAGGACCTCTTGTTCCTGTCCACAGTCTTTTTGATGATCTTCATGAGATTCTTATTTGTGGACTCTGCCAGGCCATTCCCCTGCGGGTAATAGTTGGAGGACATCTTATGATAAATGCCATACTTGCTAGTGAACTCCGTGAGTACAGCCCCGGCGAAACCTGGTCCATTATCCGTCACTATAGCCTCTGGGATCCCAAAACGGGTGATCAAGCTTTCAAGGAAGGCGATGACCGTCTCCTGGTCGGCATGTTTGGTGGGTATCGCCTCAGCCCATCGGGTGAAATAATCGGTGGCAGTCAAGATGAACTTATGCCCTGCCAAAGAATTGGGCGATATGGTCCCGATGAAATCAAGACCCCATTGCTGGAATGGAGTTTCAGCTTGGATCGGCTGGAGGGGCATTGGTGCATTCCTATTTCGGCCAGCAAACCTTTGACACTTCTCGCACTTCTGGCAGACTGCATATGCATCTGCAAAGAGGGTAGGCCAATAATAACCTGCCCTGATTATTTTTAAGGTCGTAGGCCTTCCTGAGAAATGTCCTCCCGACATTCCAGAGTGGAACTCGGCTAGGACCTTCTGTTTATCAGATTCTTTGACGCACCGCAAAAGGATGTCGTCAATGTTTTTAAAATACAGCCCCTCGGGGCGCAGAACATACTTCAAAGCATTAAGCCTGAACCTCCTTCTTTGTGAGGCATTGAGCTGATCTGGACATCTCCCTGTGCCGAAATACCACAGTAAATCATCTGTCCAATCTCTTTCCTCTGATAAGGAGTTGGCAAGGTTACCTTCCATCACGGGATCTTCCCACTGGCAAGCGGAGAGCTCGGCTGCAGCACTTCTAGCCAATTCCTGGCATAGGGCCCGACCTCGGATTAGCTTGGTGGGTCGCACCTCTATGTCGAATTCTTGGATTTTGGCAATCCATCCTGCCCTCTTGTGACCCGGTTCACCCTGAATGATGAAATTTCTAACATCGGGATGTATCACGAAGACTGTAACCCGGCTCTGAGATACAAAGTGCTTAAACTTCCTTAAGGATCTCATGACTGCATGCACTTGTCGCTCAATGAAATTGTATCTTTCCTCATGCGGCTGGATTACTTGGCTCAAGAAGGCTATTGGTCGCTCTTCGCCATCATCCCCTTTCTGAGTCAGAACTGCAGCATAGCTTTCAGGTTCTCCCACAACGTACAGGATGAAATCCTTTGAATAGTCTGGGTTTATCAGTACTGGCGCCTGGGCAATCCTTGCCTTGATCTCTTCAAACGCCTGCCTTCTCTCTTCTGTCCAGAGGAACTCAGCATCTTTCTTCAATAGTTCGGCCATGGGCTTTATGACTTGGGCGAAATCGGGCACAAACTTTCTTACGAAGTTAATCTGACCAAAGAAGGACTGTAGCTCTTTCTTATTAGTTGGGGCCGACAAACGGAGAAGAGCCTCCGCTCTATCAGGATCGACTGCAAGGCCCTTTTCTGAAATTACATGGCCCAATAGCTTCCCCTCCTTCACAACGAAGACTGACTTTTTCGGGTTGATGGATATGCCAAATTCTCGGCATCTCTCAAACACTTGCCGCAGGTGGGAGGTGTGCTCTTCCCTCTTGTGGGAAAACACGGTCATGTCATCCAAGTAAATGACAATGATTTTATTTAATAGCTCCCGAAATGCGAGGTCCATGGCCCTCTGAAATGTGGCCCCAGCGTTGGATAAGCCGAACGGCATGCGCTGATAGGCGAACATCCCCCATTTGGTGGTGAACGCCGTCTTGTGCTGGTCCTCGTCTTTCACCCAGATTTGGTTGTAGCCAGAAAATCCGTCAAGGAGAGAGAACCATTGAGCTCCTGCGACCACATGGAGAATTTGGTCGATCTGCGGGAGCGGGTAGTGGTCCTTGAGTGAGGCCTGGTTCAAATTCCGAAAATCCACGCAGAGGCGGATATCTCCGTTCTTCTTTCTCACGGGAACCAGATTTGCGACCCAAGAAGAATGCTTGATAGGATATATTATCTTGGCTTCTAGCATCTTCAAAAGTTCCGCTTTCATCATTGCCTCGATCTTAGGGTTAACCACCCTCTGCTTTTGCCTGAAGGGTTTCACATTTTCTTCCAACTCTATGGTGTGCTGGATAATCTCCCTATCGTACCCCTTCAAATCCTGGTAGCACCAGGCTACGATGTCTGGGTACTCCTTACACAGGGCCCGAATCTGGTCCAGCTCCTCTAGAGTGCAATCTATGCCGACTTTAATCACCTTACCAGGCTCAAGCTCCAGGTCAATTTATTGTTTGGCATCTACCTTGATTCGGTGCGAGATAGCCCTGTCGATCTGGTAAAACAAGCTCTCCAAGGTAATCAGTCCTTTCGGGACATGATTATTTTTCAACTGTATTAACCCCTCATATTGCTCGTCATCAAGGTCTCTACCTTCGATTGTACTAGCTTCGTGAATCAGAAAATTGACGATGTCTTCGTCGCAGTCGAACACCTGCCAGTGGGTGTCCTTATCAAGCATAGAAGGCCTGTAGATGGTACGAACCGGCTTCGGCTTTTGGACAGTGTCATCAGCCGGGACGTACCTGGCTCCAATGGACGCCAAGATGTCTGCATGTTTGTTCTTCTCCCTGGGAATGGATTTGACATTTAAGGATTCAAATGATTCCAGCAGGTCCCAGACCCGATTACGGTATGCCTTAAGATAGTGCTTCTTTGCGGTGCACTTGTCTGTAATTTGCCTGCACACTAACTCGGAATCTCCAAAGATCTGCAGTTGCTTAATTCCCAGTCTCTTTGCCTTCTTTAACCCTAGACACAGGGCTTCATACTCCGCCGCATTATTGGTGCAGCTCCACGCCAGCCTGTAACAGTAATCTTTTTGCTCTCCCGATGGCGAGACTAGAACGACCCCTGCCCCTGCGCCGTTTTTACATCTGGCGCCATCAAAGTACAACTTCCATAATTCGTTTGGGGCAGGGCCTATGTCTTCTTTCTCTGTCTCCTTCGGCTTCTCGGGCTGGGTGATGGAGTAACAACCTATGTCTGATTCAATCATGGCGTTGAAGTCTTGTAGGGAGAATTCATCCTCCGTTTGCAGCTGCTCTATGGCTTCCTCCACCAAGTTCGCTTCTTCATCACACTCCTCGGTCATTAGATGGACCGTTTCCTTTTGTTGCCCCTCCTCGGGTATCTTCTCAACCAGGAAAGTGGATGGTTTATCATTGTAAATCTTGACTTTCCTCCCTTTGAAGGGGATCTCCATGTGAGAGTAGTCCATTGAGAGATATCCACCCAACTTGGCGGTAAATTCTCTCGAGAGGCACATGCCGAAGTAGGGCTCCAGGTCAACAACCACAACTTCTTGAATGACCACAACCTCAGGTGCCTTGTGCAAGCGGATAGGGATGTCTTTGATGACACCAACTGTCTTCACAGGAGTGTCGTCTAGCTGCAAGATGCCTTGGCTGCTTCTCGTGTATTCCATGCCGATTTCTTCACAGACCGCCCTTGGCATGACAGTGGTTGACGCGCCGGAATCAATAATGCAGTTGTGCACTACGTGTCCTTCCATCTGCAGTGACAAGTAAAATGGTGGTGGTCTGTTCTTCCCCGTGATTGAGGTTGTCAGGGGTTGAGCTAGCACGGGCTGCGGTGGCTTTCCTCCTGTTGAGGTCTTCAGAGACTCATGTAACAAATCTACTTGTCCAGGGAGCTGCAGAGCATCGTACATGTTGATCTTCGTCGGGGTCCTCTTGAGCTCATCAACTATGTTGTAAGCTGAAGTACTGGGCACTTCCATTTCTTTTGTCGGCTCGTACTTGGTACGGTACTGCTGCGTGGCCTCGACCCTCTGTCGCTTTGTCAACGACGGGTATTTGAGCTTCTCTCGGGCCTGCTCCTTGGTTTCCACCGGCGGTTGAACCTCTGGGGCCTTCTTGAGTGGCACTTTCTCTTTCACTGGTGGAGGCAAAGGAGCCTTGTCAGGGACTTTCGCAGCAGGTGGCGCCTTTTCTCGCCTAGTGTATACTTTTAAAGGCTGCATCTGGGCTGCCTCTACCGCCATTGGTTTCTTCCCATCCTTGGTCAAGATAGAGACTGGGTCTTCCTCAGAGACCGCAAAGTTGCTCCCTTCTTCGCGAAGCATGTTGACCTCTTCATCCGGCGGGATGCTGCCCTCAAGAGTTTGAATGTAATGTTGATGCAGCATACAAGTATCCTCTCCATGAGGGTCATTGCACGTAGAGCACCAGTGCACATTGTTTGGAGCGTTCGGCTGCGCGTTATTGGGAGCATTTCTAGCTGGTGGCCTTTGAGCCACTTGGTCTCTTGTCAGTGCGGGGGGAGGATAAGACCTCCTTGGAGCAAATTCTTGTTGGGCCTGCTTTTTCTTCATGATGGCCATATCATTGGACAGCATCCGGTAGCCAGTAGAAAGAGACCGCATCTCTTGTAGAATCTTATTTTGTATATCCGTATCCGGTTGTGCAGGCTGGGCCGGCGGAGGCAATGTCGCTAATGGAGGTGCTGGAGGCAATGTCGGGTACTGTGGAGGAGCGGGGAGTGCTGGATATTGAGGAGCAGGCGGGAATTGAGGCGCCGGTGGATTGGGAAAATGTACTTGAGGGGGGTATTGAGACATGGCTGGTGCGGGATTCCATGGGGGATTTTGATATGCATTGGATGAGGAAGGCGCTCCGGCGGATGCCGGTGGATACTGAGACTGTGGGAAATCTGGGTAGATCGGTGGCTGCATCTTATGCGGGAGTCTGCCTATGGCAATCATGTCTAGCTCTGCCCTCTGGGCTGCCTCATACAACTCAGGAAAAGTATTTACACGGGCCAACTTAATGACCAAACAGATGTCTGAGTTGAATGCTCTGAGGTAGTAGTGAGCAGCTTGTCCTTCTGAGGGACGCAGTTCAATGGGAACTCTTTTCCACGATCTTGCAAATCTCACGTTGAAATCTGAGATCTCCTCTTGCGGATGCCGCTGAATAGTTTGGAACTGGTGCAGCAGTGAGGATGGATCCACAGACTCATTGAAGCCTTTAACCAGCCGTCCGACCAGTTGAGCCCATCCGGTGATAGTGTTGTCCGGCAAAGATCTATACCAGTATAGAAGCTTCCCTCGCAGAGAGAGAGCCAACAGCCGGGTCTTGACACTTTCATTGGTGATGGCGTGGAGCGCAGCCAAGGCCAGGATATCTTGAATGTGTTCAAAGGTCGTCTTCCCAGTTCCATCATACGTGGGAATAGCCTTCAATGCAACAGGTGGAACGACATCTTGACCAGCAAGATTGAGGGGTCCGATGGAATCAATTGCCGAAAACAACTCAGGAGCATTTGGCTGAGGATTTGCCATGCCTGCGTCTTGATCGAGTTGATCAATATCGTGATAATCTTCGATGCTCTCGGAAGTTGTCTCCTCAGCTTCAGTTGTGTGCTCAAAAGCTTCGTCTTGATGGGCTTGATAATCAACCAGCCTAGGGTGCTCTCCAACAGCGTTGATGTCGAGCTCGTAAAATTCAGGCTCTTGTGGTCCTGCGTTCCTAACTCTCCATCTTGTATGCATGAAGGAGCTTTTGATATTGGACCGATCCTCGAGACTCAGAGAATATTCGGGTACAGCAGAGTCGCCAGGTGTTCAGATTTGACAGCAATGAAGCGAACACCGATGCTTCGATTCTATTTTGGGGTGGAACACTCGTGTCCCACCGGGCGTGCCAGAGAAACTGTTGGTTACGAATCTGCCACTAAGGAAAGGATTTTAATCTATTGCGCCCTAGATTCGCCCAACAGATTGAAAGGCCGGAAGGAAGGAATGCCTTCCGTGCCAATCTCCGGAGGAGGCCGGCTTCCTATACTAATCTAGTTTTGGGGGTTTAGATAAGAGTGCTGGAAAGAGATAAATGTGCGGAAAGAAATGAAAATATCATTTGTTTCAGGTGGGGAAGAACAAGCAGCACGATTACAAATTTGCACCCAAACCAACAACAATCAAAACAAAGCATGTAACAGAAATTGCAGCTGTTATTCTATCCTATGTATCCTTCTGATTAGTATTCCAGATCCAAATAATTCCCAATGTTCAAATCCAGAGTTCAGTATTCAAACAGACAAAAATATAAATGGACATGAAGCAAAGATACTAGCAGAAGGCAGCATACAAGATAGAGACAAGAAGCAGAGCCAAAGGATGCTTTGTATTAGATAGAAGATGATCCGTCATAGCAGAGTTCTCTAGCAATATGTTCCCGTTGGTTACGAATCTGCCATGAGGAAAGGATTTTTGGTTAATGCGCCCAGATTCGCCCACCAGCATGAAAGGCCGGAAGGAAGAGATGCCTTCCGGGCCAATCTCCGGAGAAGGCCTGCTCCTTTTGGGGGGGGGGATTTAAGCCAAAGGGAACAGGAAAGAAATAAATGAACGGAAAGAGATAAATGTACGTAAAGAGATTACAAATATGTCCAAAGGTTGGTGGGGGGGAACTAACGATGACGGGAACACACCAATCACCGCTACTTATCGCATACAAACACAGAGCATGACAAGGAACTGCAAAACCTAGGCGTACTTCCGATACACCAGCAGCGTATGCACAGCTTCAATAGCTCCCTAGCAAACATTCCCTACAAGGAACTAACAGCAGGGGATCGTATCAATCACCAGATACGTACACTGACAGGGGTAGAAAGTAAACCTAGAGATGTCAGAGCCAGGTATATGTGTTAGGTAGAGAGTTTAACAGACACAACTTCAATGGCTCCCTAGCAAACATTCCCTACAAGGAACTAACAGATAGGGATCGCATCAATCACTGTGATACGGGCCAGCAACGTCACACACAACCGATGGAACTGCTACCAAATTTATAATGAATGCTTTAAATAATGAAGTACGGAAGGTGCTTTAAGCAAGCAATGCTAGAGGAACCCGATCGCCAAATGCCAAAGTGAATTAACGAGCAGACGACACGGGTGGGCCTAAGGCATATAATGAAAGACAGCATAAAAGAATATAGATAGTAGAACGAGAACCAGGCATACGGATTGTATTCATAAGCGTAAGCACGGTTACAAGAAGCACGAGTAGTTCCCTAACAAACATTCCCCTTCCACCCTTTACAATGAATTTCGGATGGGCTTTTATAGCCCGAGTCCCACCCGTTACATTAATGGGCACGAGTCCCGACCAAACATGAGCCGACGTAAGCGGCGAAAGAGCTGCAAATGCTGACCTTTTGTCGGATCGGGCTGTACCCGCAGCATGGTCTTCCTGGAAGCTGGACAGCTACGTGGCGGAGTGCTGGGTAATTCTTCAAGTCGGCAGGCTTGCTAGTAGCTGGAGCAGGTGAAACCTCAGATCAGCTTTGAATGAGGCTATTAACGCAGGCGGTGCAGGCAGCCCATGCTTATCCCTTTTGGTCGGCAGTCTTGGTTCAAATCCCGAAGCTGGACACTTGTCTGATGATGGGTTATGGTCGTGTGACACATGCCTGCCTTAGAGGGCAGTCTATCAATCTTTGCTTGGGATCGGGGCTCCTTGGGATGCGTGCAGAAATCAGTGCAGTCGGGGAAGGCCTTCAAGCCTTGGTCAAATTCCGGGTTTGTTCCCCTACTGTACACCTGTCAAGGGCGCATTCCCGCTCCGTTGAGAAGTCGAACTGCGCACAGGCGAACACTGGTGTCTGCCGCCATATGGACTTGCTCCGGCATTTTACCTTTTTTCTGCATTGACCTGTCAGTCTGCCAGTGCAAGGTGCGCCCAGGAGGTGGGGCGAAGTACGCACTTCGCACCAAAACTGGGCGAAGTGCGCACTTCGCACCAAAACTGGGCGAAGTGCGAACTTCGCACCCAGACTTAGCCAATTTCGGATAGACTCGTCGGAAAGCTGGAAAATCAATCGGGGAACTCCATGGAAAAAGGGGGGAGAGAAAGAGAATGGGAAAGAAAAGGAAAGGGAGAGAAGGGAGAAAAACGGAAGGAGGAAAAGAAGAGCAGCACTGTTACAAAACAACATTGAAGACATTGCACCCCGTGCAAAATGTGACAACAGCTTCCCCCCCTTTTACAATGAATTAAACTGCCCTTTATAGCAGGAATTTCCCCCCAAAATACAATTAAGCACGGAACTCAAGGCCCGGCAAAAGCTGCAAAAGCTGCCAAAAGCTACTAAAAGCCGCTAAGATTTGACCTCTGCGGACCATGAGTGTACTTGCAGCAAGGTCTACTTAGAAATGTGATAGCTCCGTGGGGGACCGATAGGTGAGCAGTTAGATCTGGTTGAATGCGGTAGATGCGAAATAGTTTATGTTTCAAGTCTCATCTACTCTGTACTCTGATAGCACACCTTTTGTCCCATCTCGACAAATATCCCGAAACTGCACACTTGGCCTTGACCTGAAGTCCGCTGACGAAGGGGGAAATGACCAAAGTCACTTGCTGATATCTGCTGATAAAGGGGGCGATGACGGCGGGCGCCAAAGGAAGCCCGCGACAAAGGACGGATCTCCACTTAAAACCTCTTTTCATTCTTCTTCTTCCGCCCAATGGCGCACAAAACAAGTGCGAAGTCGGACGGCGCAAGGAAAAACCAGCGACGGCGGGAGGCTCTTGCCTTAGGAATTTTCTCCACTTGATTTCTTTCCATCCGGGTCCGCCCAATGGCGCTGGAAAATCAATTCTATTAGTTTCAGAACAACGAATCCCACACCCCAAATAAAAAAAATAAAAGAAAAAAATCATTTAAAATTTTAAAAAGAAAAAAATGAAATTGCAAATTCTGCCTAATTCACTCATTTCCCACTTTAGAAAAATATTATCCTTCCCTCATTCCATAAATTTAGAAAAAGTCTCAAAATCCTCAATTCCCTAAAATCAATAGAAACCCCCTTTTTGAGACAATTTTTAATTTATTTATTTTTAGTGATTTTGGCACCTATCCCATTGCAATCCTCTTTTTGAGTTGATCGTTTGATATATAGCCCCAGTAACACTTTTTAGACTCCCTTTTTGTGCCCAATATGGCCCTAACTACTCGTTCTCAAGAACTCTCCTTGGAAAAGGTGAATGAAGACCTCAATAAAATCAAGGAAAACCTCTCAACTCTGAGCAATCTCGATAAAGTCGACCGAATCGAGGAAATTGAGTCCAGGATCCTTGGGCTTAGCACTAAATAGGACAAGTTATAGGATGCATTCTCATAGTTGCCGCTACTGGGACGATCCTATTCGGGACAAGGACCAACTTCAAACTTAGGACAAGGACACACTTAAGGGTTTGGCATGCCTGCATTTCAGCCACCCCACCAATGACCAACTAAGTTGGACTTCCCTTGCTTTGATGGAGATGAACCCACTAGTTGGATTTATAGGACCAAACAATATTTCTCCTTAAATCACACGCTAGTTTGGCAAAAGGTATTCATTGCTTCCTTTTATTTGGAGCATGAAACCATTCAGTGGTATCAATGGTTTGAGAAGACCTCTGGCACACCTATTTGGGAGGAATTTTGTAGGAATTTGCTTGTTCATTTTGGGCCCAATGCATATGAAGATTTCACAAGCACATTAACCAAATTTGACACACTAGGTCAGTCTACAACTATCAAACCCAATTTGAAAAAATGGCAAATAGCATAGAAGGCCTAGATGACACCTTCTTTAGTAGTTATTTTATTAGTGGGTTGAAGGAGTCTATTAGGGCAAAAGTGAAAATGTTAAACCCTCAATATATGATGTCTGCTATTGGCTTAGCTAAATTGGATCCTCTAATTACCAAAAAAGCAAATTGCTGTGTATCCAAGCTCCAGCTTTGAAGTAATGATCGCCAATGGGAGAACACTATGTTTTACAGGCAAATATAGGAATGTTTAGCTCTCAATAGGGGACGACAACTTGCAGTCGGATATGTTTGTTATACCCGTGGGTGGCTACAATGTGGTTTTGGGGTGCCCAATGATTATGAACCTGAGGACCTGTCTTATGGGATTTTGACAAAATGTGAATGTAATTTATTGAAAATGGCAATCAATATACTCTTAGAGGAATTCAAGCAAAGTCATCAAGCATCACAAGCTCCCACTGCATGAAGAAGCTTTTAAAAAATGGTTCTCATGGCATTGTGGCTCAACTTTGTACCATGAAGCTTATAGAGTCTATCGACTCAAGCCAATCAGTTGAATTGACTGAACTCTTGGACCGCCATCCCCCGGTCTTCAATGAGCCACATGAGCTTCCCCCTCGTCGTTCACATGACCATGCCATTTAGTTGTTCCCAAGAAGTATGTCCCCTAATATTCGGCCCTACCGCTATCCTTATATGCAAAAAACAAAGATTGAAAAGATGGTGCAAGAATTACTCCAAGCAGGGATTATTCGGCCAAGTGTCAATCCCTATTCTTCACTAGTCCTCTTAGTCAAAAAGAAAGATGGTTCATGGCATCTATGTGCGGATTTCAAGGAGTTATACAAGATCACAGTCAAGGATAAGTTTCCAATTTCAATGATTGATGAACTTCATGATAATTGCATGGGGCTTGTTTCTTTTCGAAGTTGGACCTACGATCAAGCTATTACTAGATTCGTCTCCAAGAAGAAGATATCCCCAACACTGCTTTTCACACTCATGGTCATTATGATTTTCTTGTCATGCTCTTTGGCCTTACAAATGCTCCGTCTACATTGCAAAGCTTGATTAATGAGATATTTCATCCATTCCTCAAGAAATTCATTTTGGCAATCGTTGATGATATATTGGTCTATGCAAAACATGGGATGAACACTTAATTCACTTGGATCAAACACTCCAAATTCTAGCTGACAACCAATTGTTTGCCAAGCATTCCAAGTGTTTCTTTGGGCAACCAGAGATTGAGTATCTTGGACATATAGTATCATCCGAAGGAGTAAAGGGGGACCACAAGAAGATTGAAGACATCCACACTTAGGAAACTCTAGAACTCTCAAGAGTCTTCGTGGATTTTTAGGGCTCGCAAGGTATTATCATAAGCTTGTGAAGGACTACGGTAATATTGCAGCCCCTCTAACCGCCTTGCTCAAAAAGAATGGATTCACATGGACCAAGGCAGTTGCAACAGCTTTTGATGCTCTTAAGCAAGCGATGTGTACAACACCCGTCTTAGCCATGCCAGATTTCTCTAAACCCTTTACTATTGACAGTGATGCCTTTGGGTTTGGCATCAGAGAAATATTAATGCAAAAAGGACAACCTTTGGCCTTTACTAGCAAAGCCCTTGCAAGGAAGAATCTGGCCAGATCAACTTATGAGAAAGAGATGCTTGCCATACTTCATGCGGTGACTAAATGGCGTCCTTATCTTGTGGGTCGACACTTTCATATTAAGACCGATCATCATAGCCTTAAATACTTCTCGAAGTAGCGCATGTCCTCTTTGGAACAACAAAAGTGGGTCTCCAAACTATCAAGCTATGATTAAGAGATTGTATATAAGAAGGATAAGGATAATGCAATTGCCAAGGCTCTCTCCCGCAAATTTTAAACTCCGTCATCATTGTGTGCTTTATCCTTGCCAATACCCAATTGGGTGTAGACGATTCAATAGGAATGGAATCTAGATGTTTTGGTTCAGCAATTGCTTAAGTAGATCACTTTTGATCCGAGTAGCAAACCTGATTACCCTTGGGATGGAAATAATTTATGCTACAAAGGGCGTATTATATTAATTTCTAGTTCAGCTATTCGTGCTTGACTCTTGCAGGAACTTCATGCTTCTCCATCTACTGGGTATTCTAGATTTCTCAAGACCTATGAAAGAGTTCGCCAGAGTTCCTTTTTGACAGGAATGGAACAGGATATCAAATGCCCAGTATTGTTGCCCAACGTCTCAAGGGAGAAACCTGCATTGTTGCCCAAACCTTCCTTGATCAAATCTTTCGCCTCCATGGAATGCCAACTTCTATAGTATGTGACTAGGATCCAACATTCACTAGCACCTTTTGGAAGGAACTCTTTAAGCTCCAAGGAACACACCTTAACATGAGCTCAGCATATCATCCACAAACTGATGGCTAGGCAGAAATTGTCACCAAGTGCCTAGAGACCTACTTTGCCTCAGAGCAACAGACTCACTGCACTAAAAGGTTGCCCCTGGAAAAATGGTGGCACAACACCACTATCATTTGGTGACGAAGATGATACCTTTGAAGCAATGTACAGGCAATCCCCACCCTCACTCCTTTCCTATATTCGAGGTAGCTCTAATGTACAAGTGGTGGATTCCTCTCTCTCTACTCATGAGAGCATTATTTGATTTCTCTAGAACCTAACAATGACACAGAATTGAATGAAGCAACAAGCTAATTAGCACCGCTTCGAGCAATCCTTCGTTGAAGGTGATATGGTTTTTTTAAGTTTGTAGCCCTATAAGCAAACATCCTTGAAGATAAAAGGCCACCACAAATTAGCTCCCAAATTCTATGGGCCTTATTGCATTTTGCAATGCATTGGATCAGTGGCTTATAAATTGGACCTTCCATCCACCTCCAAGATCCACCCAATTTTTCAGGCAAAGAGATGACCCAAGTGGAAAACAACTATGCAAGTAGAGTATGATTCTCTCATGAAGAATCAAATAAGGGATTTGGCTTTCTTGCCCAAGGAAAAGAGTGTTGTCGGCTGGAAATGGCTCTATAAGACCACGTTAGGTGTTGATGATCAGATTGAGAAACATAAGGCTCATCTTTTGCAAAGGGATTTTCTCAAGAGGAAGTTGATTAGAATGAGACTTTCGCCCTATTGCCCACAAGAATCCATTTGTTAATTTACATTATTGTTGCTTCACTGCGATGGGAGGTCCACCAAAAGGATGTCAAGAGCACTTTTGTTCATGGCGATCTTCAGGAGGAGATTTATATGCAATAACCACCAGGTTTTGTTTATGACGGACCTGCACGTTTGGTATGCAAACTCATAAAGTCCTTGTATGTGCTGACACAGGCACCTTGAGCTTATAATGAGAAAATTCAAACCTTTTTATTCCCAACTGTGGCTTTTCTCAAAGCAAGGTGGACCACGACATTTACATCAAGAATCAAGATGGTCAAATTCTTGTTGTTGTGCTTTATCTTGATGAACTAGTCATTACAAGAAGTTTTTCTTCCATGATTAAAGACTTTAAGCTAATGATGTCAAGAATAATTTGAGATGATTGATTTGGGCCTACACTATATTTTGGCCATTCAGATTGTAAAGTTTGGGACTACACTATATTTTGGCCATTCAGATTGTAAATTCTTCTTCAAGAATGTCTCTTTCTCAGCGACAATATGCATTGAATCTGTTGTCACAATTCCCAAAGGAGTATTGTAAGCCAACATGCACCTTTTGGCTTCAACAATGCAACTTTAGGCTAATTATTCTTCTCTTTTGGCGGATGTTTCTCTCTATTGGTCCTTGGTGGGTAATCTTCTTTATCATGCCCACACGTGGCCCAATATTACCTTTGTTATCAGGCTTTGTTATAGGTACATGCAAGCACCTCATGAGGGTAATGTTGGTCAGAGATCTGCCTTAGGTATGAAATGGTCTATTCATGCGCCCTAGACCCGGCCAACATTGAAAGGCCGAGAGGAAGAAATGCCTCCCGTGCCAATCTCCAGAGAGGGGTTGGTTCCCTTGCTATTCTAACTGGGGGGTTTAAAGATTAAGGAACTGGAAAGAAATGGGAAATGACTGAAAGGGATGGGAAATATGGCCACAGGCCAGATAGAACAGGGGTGATGAACTAACAGCATGATAACTCTACTGTACGTCGAATCAAATAGCACTCAATACAGACAACAAATATTTAAAACTAGGCATCTAACATGCGTAATCTCCAAGGCTACTCTAGGGTTCACGTTTTATCAGAAGCTAAATCCAGATATTAGTATTCAAGCCTATAGATAAATTAGAGAATTTAATAGAAGATAAGCAATAGAAGACATACACACAAAATATAAGTCCAGAGTTAGAGCCAGACATTAGTTGTATTGATAGCAGAATTCGAGTTACATCAAGCTTCTAGCAAACGTCCATTGTTTTACAATAAGAGAGCAGGCTTATATAGAGAATTTTGCCGCTTGAGACAATTAATGCACACCTACAAAATGTGGCGGTGGCAACCAAGATAAGATTTGCAAGGAAAACATTTATGAAATAGTAATCAGGCATGGCCGGAACTAATGACTCCTTGAAATGCAGTTGAACCCCCTTCAATGCTCTAACAGGCTCAGCTTGCTGGTGCTGCCTCCTCACTTGCTGGAACCGCTTCCGTGAAAGATAGGATCCCGAAATCCTGAAACGTCCAGTCTGGAAACTTCTTAGACCGACTACGCTTGGATGGATAAGGATGCACCTTAACTCACTGATGGGAAGCGCTCTTGAGAAATTTTGGCAAGGGGGCTGGAAAAGAACAAACGCTCGATGCAAGCACTGCCTATGTCCTGCTGTTTCCTGGCCCGAAACTGCCCCGCGCTTCAAAACTGCAGCAAAAGTATCTTGCGACCTTGGAACCAGCGCCAGAGTTGAAAAGTCAAGAGGCGAAGCGCAACTACCTCACCCTAAATTTGTCCGACGCTCGAAAATGGAGCGCAAGTACCTGGCGCACAGGAAGTAGTGCTGGTGTTGAAAAGTCAACCGCCAAAGCGCACAAGAATGAAGCGCAACTGCCTTGCGCTAGAAAAGCAGAGCGCAAGTGTCTGGGGCATTGGGAGGCGCGTCGGTGTTGAAAAGTCAACAGCTGAAGCGCTTAAACTTATCGCGCATTTGCCCTGCGCTCAAGAAATGGAGCACAACACCTTGTTGCCTCGGAAAGCTGAGCACAACATCCTGAGGTCTTGGGAGCAACGCCATAGTGGAAAAGTCATGATGCTTTGCGCTCAACCTTGGTGCGAATCTGCTTGGCACCTAAATAACTGAGCGCAACAGCTTGGCATTTCCTCCTTGGGAGTTACGTTGCGCTTTGAAAAGTCAAAGCAAGAAGCTCTCTCAACGGGAGCGCAATAGCTTTGCACTTAAAGAACTGAGCGCAATCGCCTTCATCAACACTTAGCCATTTTTCCTCAGGCAGAACGCAAAACGCAAAAGCATTGCGCCGGTCAACATGGGTTGCGCTCCTCAGGCAGAACGCAAAAGCATTGCGCCGGCTCTTGCTGCGCTTCGACTTAACCTAGCCAAAAAAAGGAACTTGCGCTTGGGGTTTGCTGTGTTCTGGCTTGAAACGGGCTTGCGCTCTTCTTACTCTTCTGACTTAACCCATGCCAGAGGAGAAAGCAAGTTACCCTCGCCTTTCAAAAGATGTGCACCCTGCATGATAAGTGAACAGAAACAACTGCACAGTGCTTTAGGCATAGCCAAGAGAAGTTTGACGGTAAAACGCAGGAGAGAGGAAAATGCGTTCTAAATAATGAGAAAGATTTTTTGGGAAGCAGAAATTACTGGACAGCAAAAAATACACAATGTTGCAGAAAAGACAACATCTCTGGCGGCTCGCGAGTAAATTGAGCTCGCCTCAATGTTGAAATCCCAGGCCTTATCCGTTGGGCTCGTAGTCATCATCACTATCGCTTTCCAAATGCTCGTTGGTAGCAGCAGACTCTTCCTCCAACTTTTGTCTTCCTGTTTAATACTGTATGATGAAAAGAATAGTCTGTTGCCGTCATCTCCTCCAATAGCTTATGGACCTTGGGGACCTTTTCCATCCTGTGCAGTTGCATATTTTGAGGGTCAAACATGGCTCTTTTCTCTGGTCGAGCCAGCGCTCACGCATTCTTTCTTTTCTGGCCTTTGAGCCAGGTCGAGGAATTCTGTTGCGCCCGGCGAATACTTTCCACATGGGGCCCTCCTGGCAGAACTCCAGCTCCATAAGTTCCTGCACTCCAAGAAGTGGCGTGAGGGGGAACAGAGCCTGTTGAGGGCTCGATTCGATAGATGCATCTGGAACAGCTGGGGCGGCGACTGCAGTGACCTTGGGAGGTGTCGGGGTTTGCATGGCTACAACTGGGATGTTAGGATCAGGGGGAGGAATCTCCATAGAGGTCACTACTGCAGTGACTGAGGAGGGGGGGATAGGCGAAACCTGGCCAAGACTCACTGTGGCAGCGGATGCTGCAACTGAATGTACTAACCTTGGGGAGTAGGAACGGAAGTTACTAAGAAGGTAAATGCGTTGGACACCAACGTAAAAGCGTCGAATGACTGGGAAACCGTAGGTAGGGAAGAAAGGGGCTGCGACTGAAACAGGGGATTTGGTATGACTGTAGCAGGGACGCCAATCCGATTTGGGTAGACAATAGGGTTTCGGTGCCAGAAAGGGGAGTCGCTAAAGGGACAGAAGAGAGAAAGAAAGGAACAAAAGATGCACCTGCGGGCTCAGACGTCTCCAGAGCCGACGTGGTGAACTGCTGCGTTATTGGACTTGCTCCTCCTTCCTTGTCTGATGCCTCTTCCTCCAGATTAATGAATGGGACTTCGAGCTGCGCCTGCTACGTCTGATGGATGTGCTGCGCCTGCTGCGCTGTAGCGAATGCTTCTGAAGCGCCCCCCCTATGGCTGCTGATGCTGTCGGAGGGTTTGTGCCAGAGGGGCGGGTCGTAGTAGTTCGAGGCCTCTTTGCAACATTTTGGGGCACAGGTGCAGCAGAAGCGCTCCTCTTCTTCGGAGTGGCCTCTTCTTCTAGGAGCGGCTGCTTACCCTTGCCCTTGACAAGTGGCACTTGACTAGCCTGTTGTTCCGGAACTACCGCCACATCTTCAACCCTACTGGGACTTTGAGTACTCCTAGGCACAATGTTGCCGAAGAAGACGAACCGGTAGGTTTCATAATATTTGTCGAATATCGCGGAGAAATTTTGATCCAATAGCAACATTGGGTCATATGCTCCCTTTCCATTGTGGACCCTCATGATCCACTAGTTCGCAATTTTCTCATCCGACCAATTGGGCACTTTATTTTTGATTGCCTTGAACACTCGGTTGTCAGGGTCTTGCACCGGATTCTGTGCAGGATTTTAGTCAGCCTCCAATATGTAGAAGTCATGCCACGGGGGAAGGAGACCATCTTTTCCACGTGCCACTCTAGGTCAAGCCCGGAAGGGTTATTGCGTTGCTTCTCGATGATGTCTAGGCGAGGACAGCAGTGAAAGCTCTTCGCTCAGATTTTGTCTCTAAAAACATTCAGCGGGTCATACTTCCACCGCTGGGGTAGGTCAATCAGACCAAACTCGTACAGAGTTACCGCCAAAAAGGCGTTATGCCCGTTCTCTGGTATTTTGATGCTGCCGAGCTCGAAAGGCCAAGGGCAGGTATGCTACTTTTTCCGCCCCTTGCCGTACGTATCGTCTGCGAAGTCACACAGACGAGCGACTTCGAGGGCAAATAGGTATTCAATCGTGTAGTATGGTAACAAGAAGGGTTTGCCAGTGAACCCGAAGATTCGCACAAGTCCTTGCGCTAGCTGAAAAACGTCACCAAGCAGGCCTTGTACCACAGTCTCTCATCGGCCTTGGCACCCGCTCACAAACACCGTGAATGACTTCCAATGTCGAACCAAGAAATACTCTGTTAAAGTTATAGTAGGATTCGCGCCTTGACAGGCTTGTAGTCCACTGGTAAACGGGGAGCACTTTGCCCTTCATGTCCATGCGGCTTGTGGCGATGAAGGCGAAACGGCGGTGCGAATGCATGTGAAAGAAGAAGCACCACGCCATGAACGAGCAGCTCCAGAATGTTATGTTTCCGTTTTTCATTCCGCATAGCTGGATATGCAGCTGCCGCGACACCCAATCTGCCCAGTTGAAAAATACAGGCTTAATTCCCTGCACCACGGTATCGGGAGAATAGAATTCTCCATGAGATACGCACTCGGCAATTGACACCTGCCAGTTATACACTTGGGCATCTGAGGCGAGCCCGCTGATCCATGCCAGCATGTAGTAGAGGTCGGAATTTTTGAATTTCCTCAAGGATTTGGGGAGTTCAGGCAAAGTTCCGGTAGCAAGCTTCTCCATCAGTTGGGCTTCCATAAACCGCCTCATCTACAGTGTGTTGGTGTATCTATCATTTTCCTCATTGCTGTTAATTTTTCTGATAATAACTTCATTGGAAGGCCCTTGCCCACAGGCGAAACCTTCGCGAACTTTTTCAGCAGAGATGGAGAACAGCCTTTTCTCTTTTGCATCCCGGACTGACCTAGTCTTGGGGTCGTAAAATTCAGCGATTGCGCGAATCAGCTCCAGGAAAGGGTGCACAGGCGTGCACAAGTACCAATATAGGTAGGAGTGGTAGGCGACTGTCCTATTGCTCTCGACAGACACCTTAGTCATCATGAGTTTGACATCTTCACGGAGCTTTTCTATGCTTGTCCTGGTAAGGATGCAGTCCCAAATTTTACTCAACTTGTCTTCAGGCGGAGGTGGCGGGGGCTTTTCCTCTTTCTCCTTTTTCTGCTTTTTGTCGCCTTTCGCCTTCTTCTGAGCCTTTTCTTTCTTCTGCTCAGCGTTTTTCTTGCCCATATTTACCGGTCAATCACTCACACGCACTCTAAAAATGACAGCGCTAAAGTCCTGCTCGACCAGACTGCACCTTAGAAATAATCCACTCGCTTCGAACAATACAGCGCCCCACTAATGTTAAGCTCTCCGCCTCTTACCAGCAACAACTGCTCTCTAGACTTTGGCAACGGCGAATGGCGCACAACTCAAGGATTTCTGTAGGTATACTTGATGCGCAGGAAGCCTTCTTATAGCTCAGGCATGCACCCACCTACATTAATGTCGTTTGGGCGGAGTCCATGCCTAGAACGATTGAGGGCGTCGTGGAATATCTTCGCGGTGACCAATGGCGAGGCGCACCTCCCAATACCAACTAACAACACGGCCGCAATCCTCCTTGAAAAACGAGACGCACTAGCTCTGTTGCATGTATTTTGTGACAAGCTCTGCTTTGGACTGCGCGCCTGCAACGTTGGAGAAAGCGCTCGACGCTTGGGAGAGAGCAAAGCCTTATTGCTTCAAATGAATCTTCACCGTTTTCCGGGCCAATGAATGGCCTTCGCTCAGAAATTGGGGTACAAGGTTTATTTACTCTTGGAAATCCCGAAACTAGGTTGCGCCCTCAAACCGGAGCGCTAAGGTAGCCTTAGGATTGGCACCAGGGTTGAAAAGTCAAACGCCGGTGCGGCCTGCCTTGCTCTATTCCTGCCTTGCAATAAAAAACTTGAGCGCAACACCTTGGCGCTTAAAACCGGAGCGCAATGCCTTGGGCTTGGCGTCCTCTTGGAATCCGGATCCCGAAAATGCCTTGCACACAAACCGGAGCGAAACGTTTTCGAGGCGCCCTTAACCCTTTTCTTCGAAGTTGATGCTAGCGTTGAAAAGTCAAACACCCAAGCGCTCATTTTTGCTTGCGAATTGGCATTGCGCTAGGGGACAGCAGCGAAACACCTTAGCGCTTAAAACCGGAGCGCAATGCCTTGGCGCTTAAAACCGGAGCGCAATGCCTTGGGCTTGGCGTCCTCTTGGAATCCGGATCCCGAAAATGCCTTGCACACAAAAACCGGAGCGAAACGTTTTCGAGGCGCCCTTAACCCTTTTCTTCGAAGTTGATGCTAGCGTTGAAAAGTCAAACACCCAAGCGCTCATTTTTGCTTGCGAATTGGCATTGCGCTAGGGGACAGCAGCGAAACACCTTAGCGCTCCACCTACATCCTTCCCTTGGGGACTACACTGCGCTTTAAAAATTCAAAGCGCAAAGCGCACTTGACAACCCCGAATTGGTCTTGCGCTCCTCATTTGGAGCACAACACTTTGGCGTATACATAGGCGCTTCTTAATTGCACTTGATGTTGCGCCTTTGACCAGTCAACATGCCCTGCGCTCCTGAGGAGGGACACGAAGGTATAGCGCTCATTTTTGCTGCGCTTTGACCGTTCAAAGGGTGTTGCGCTCTGTTTTGCATGGAGTTCGTCTTGCACCCTCCAGCTGGAGCGAAATTGCTTTGCACTCCTCAGACCGGGCGCAAAGGCATTGCGCCAGCTGTTGCTGCACTTTACCTTGTAGTCCCTTAGCGTCTTGTGAAGCCAGGGCGAAAAGGCCAGGGCGCACTCTCACTTTATTGCTTGAAGGGCGGTTCTGCAGCTGCTTAGCCCGAACTGGCCCGTACACTACCTTAGTATTTCACTTTTGCTCCTTAGGGCGCGGGAATGCAGTCTCACTCTTCCGAGAGAGCTGAATTTCATTTTCCTAGACAACGAGGCGCTTTGCTACTTGCTGCACTTTTCTTGACAAGAAACGCTAAAACGCCCGGAACTGCTACTTCTTTTTCTATGTTGGCTCGACAAAGGAAAACAAAAGAACTGGACTCCTCGAAACCCCCCTACCAGCGAGGATTATGGCCCAAAAAACCGTGCTATTGATGGCGCGAAAGGGGGCGAAGAGATATACTCCGAAAGAAGCAAATATGCATAAATAAGGAAAATACAAATATATATACAGCCTAATAAAAACTTTCGTACTATTTCTCATTGGTAGTACGCCTTCAGATGAAGGCCATTGATTGATAACGGCAGAGTAAACCCGTTCAGATCTTGCAATGTGAAAGAGTTCACCGGATGGACCTGATAAACCCGAAACGGACCTGTTGCCACATTTTTCACGGGGTGCCATGTCTTGAAAATTTTGTAAGGACGCTGCTTTGCCTTCCCTCTTTCTTCTTTCCCTTTCTTCTTCATGCCCCTTCTACTCTTCTGCCATCAAATTTCACTTTCTCCATATTCTATTTCATGTTTCTGACTGTTTCTGTGAGTGGGCAAATTTGCCCAAAAATATTGTAAGTGTTGGAATCCGCCCGACTGTGCAGCGCAGTCGGGTTGCGCTTGTCTACTTTTGCGCACCTGGGCAGTATTGTTAAAACTTTTCCCAGAAAATTGGCTTAAGTCATGGAGCCACCCGACTTCGCTGCGAAGTCGGGTGGCGCTCATAATCCGGTGCGCACTTGGGCGGCCTCATGAAAAAACAGCACGAAAATCCGACTTCGCAACGCACTCGGACGGCGCCCTGAAGACGGCGCGCACTCGAACGGCAGTGTCGGGGCAGAAAGTTTCTAAGTACTGAGCCGCCCGACTTCGCAGCGAAGTCGGGCTGCGCTCATCAACTTGTGCGCACTCGGGCGGAAGGACAGGAAAATGCTGCTAAAATATTCTAAGTGTCGGACTCCGTCCGACTGCGCTGCCCCGCCCAACTGCGCTCCTGTTTTGCCGCGCCATCGGACGAGAAGTAGAGGGCTGCTGAAAGGATTCTAAGGCACGAAGGCCTGCCCAACTGTGTTGTTTTCACCCTGCGCCGTCCGGCTACACTCCACTTTTGTGCGCAGTCGAGCGGGATAGAAAATGCAAAAGATGAGCTTCTAGGCTCAATTGTTCTCCCCTCCATCAGCCTATTATAGATGCTGACAGGTGTTTGGTCTCAGGATCCGGGTCAAGATGTGACAGAAGGTGTGCAACCAAGGTACAGAACAGATGAGCGTGAACTGACAGATTGTACCGCATCTGCCCCCATTCAAACTTGACTCGATTTCTCACCTACCGGATTGCCACGTGGCTGCCATATTTTCAGGTGAACCTTGTTGCAAGTACATTCCTTGCCCGCAGAGGTCAAACATCAGCCGCTTTTGCCGCTTTTGTCATCTTTTGCAGCAATTGTCAAGTTTCGGATTCCGTGCCCAAATTGTAATCGGGGAGGGAGAATTGCGCTATAAATAGCAGCCTTATTTCATTGTACAAGGGTGGAAAGGGGATATATTGCTAAGGAACTTCTGTAGCTGTGCACTTGCTTTTGAATGCAAAGTATATTTGGCTCTATTAGTTGTGTTTATCTTGTATGCTGCCTTTATTAAGTATTTCTGCCTCATGTTGCTTATATTTCTGATTATTGCTATTCTGCTTTTCTGGATATCAGTATTGGTGATTAAGTATATCTGGAATGCTGAAGTAAAGGATACATAGGATAGAATTGCTCTAATAGTTTCTGCTACATACGTTGCTTTGATTGTTGTTGGTAGTAGTGATTGGTTAGTTGTTGTGCTGCTTATCTTCCCCACCCGAAACAAGCATATTTATGTTTCTTTCCGTACTTTATAATTTCTTTCTTGCACTCTGAGCTAAACCCCCCAATTGAGAAAACATAGGAAGTCGGCCTTCTCCGGAGATTGGCGCGGAAGGCATTCCTTCCTTCCGGCCTTTCAATCTGTTGGGCGAATCTAGGGCGCAAATAGATTAAAATCCTATCCTAGTGGCAAATTCGTAACCAACAGGACCCTCCCAGAATGCATTAAATTTGTCGTGGTTTCCAAGCTTGGACTTTTTCTCATTCCATTTTAGCACCAAATCACCAACTTGGAAGGTCCGATCGGAGGTCCTTTTGCTGAACCAATTCTTCGTGGTGATGGCATGCTTCGTGAAAGCCTCATAGGCTTTCTCTCTTTCCTCCTCCAACTACAACAGTTGGGCAATCTTGATGCTGATAGGATCAAACTCTTCGTCCCCGCCGTCCAATGATCGGAGAGAATACAAAGCGGGTAACGGCAATCGAGCGCGGGTAATGGCAATCTTGATTCTGATAGGATCAAACTCTTCGTCCCCGTCGTCCAATGATCGGAGAGACTGATTAGCCTGCTTGGTGGGCACTGCTTCTGTCCACCGGGTAAAATAGTCTGTGGCCGTCAAGGTATACTTGTGCCCTGCGGAAGAATTGGGCTCTATTATCCCGATGAAGTCTAAACCCCATTGCTGCAATGGAGCCTCGACCTGAATCGGGTGCAGAGGCAGAGAAGCATTCCTGGTGTGGCCAACATACCTTTGACATTTATCCTGGCTAACACCGAAGGAATCAGCAAAAACGGTAGGCCAATAGCAGCCCGCTTTCATTATTTTTAAGGCCATAGGCCTTCCCGAAAAATGGCCCCCAGACATTCAAGAATGGAATTCATCCAAGATTTTCTCTTTTTTTGTCCCGCTGACACATCTTAGGACACCGTCAATGTTTCGATGAAACGATCCACTGGGTAACAATACGTATTTGTAGGCCTGAAGCCTGAACCTCCTCCTCTGCAAAGAGTTGAGGTTGGAAGGGCATCGTCCTGTGCTGAAGTACTCCACTAGGTCTTCTGTCCAATCTCTACCGGATGAAGACTGATTTGTACAGTTATTCTCCTGCGCTGGGTCATCCCACTGGCAAGTTGTTGATTCTGCGGTGGCACTTCGGGCAAGCTCTTGGTATAAGGCTCCGCCACGAACCAGTTTAGTCGGCCGGACCTCTATATCGAACTCCTGGATCTTGGAGACCCAACCTACCCTCTTATTGCCAAGTTCGCCTTGGATGATGAAGTTTCTGACATTCGGGTGTATCACATACACTATCATCTTACTCTGAGAGACGAAATGACAAAACTTCTTCAGTGACCGCATCACTGCATGGACTTGTCTTTCAATGAAATTGAACTTTTCCTCATGCGAGAGGATAACTTGACTCAGGAACGCAATTGGCCGCTCATCCCCGTCCTCATTTTCCTGGGTAAGGACGGCCGCGTAGCTCTCCGGCTCCCCGACATGATAGAGGATAAAATCCTTGGAGTAGTCGGGATTCACCAGGACGGGGGCCTGGGCGACTTGTTCTTTTATCTCTTTGAATGCCCGCCTCCTCTCCTCGGTCCATCGGAACTCAGCATCCTTCTTGAGGAGCTCCATCATTGGTTTGACTACCTAGGCAAAGTCGGAAATGAGTTTCCGAACAAAATTAATCTGCCCGAAGAAGGGCTGGAGGCCCTTCTTGCTTGCTGGTAGAGGTAGCTTGAGGAGGGCTTCCGCCCTGGAAGGATCTATGGCTAGTCCTCTTTCCGAGATGACATGGTCCAGGATCTTACCCTCCTTGACCGCAAAGATTAACTTTTTCAGGTTTATTGAGATCCCGAATTCCCGACATTTCTCAAACACATGTCGTAAGTGTAGACCGTGTTCCTCCCTTTTGTGGGAAAAAATAGTCATGTCATCTAAATAACAATGATGTGGTTGAGAAACTCACCGAAGGCTAAGTCCATTGCTCTTTGGAAGGTGGCGCCAGCGTTTGAGAGGTCGAACGGCATGCGCTGGTATGCGAAGGTGCCCCACTTGGTGGTGAAGGCAGTTTTGAACTGGTCTTCATCTTTGACCCAAATCTGATTATACCCTGAAAAGCCGTCCAGCAGAGAGAACCTCTGCACTCCAGCTACCACATGAAGTATTTGGTCGATTTGGGGCAGTGGATAATGATCCTTCAGCGAGGCCTGATTGAGGTTCCGGAAGTCTACACAGAGGCGGATGTCTCCATTCTTCTTCCGGACTAGGACAGGGTTCGCCACCCAAGAAGAGTGCTTGATGGGATATATAATTTTTGCCTCGAGCATCTTCAGGAGTTCGGCCTTCATCAGCATTTCTATCTTTGGATTGAGAGGCCTTTGCTTTTTCTGGACGGGTTTGACTCCCTCCAGGAGTTCGATGGTATGTTGGAAGACATCCTTGTCATACCCTTTTAGGTTGCGGTAACTCCAGGCGACAATGTCCGAATACTCTTTGCAGAGGGTTCTGATTTGCTGTTTTTCCAGCAGTGTGCAATCAGTTCCCACTTTAATCATTTTCCCGGGCTCCAATTTTGATCTTGTGGGGGAGAGACCTGTCGTCCTGGTCGAATAGACTTTCAAGGGTGATCAAGCCCTTAGGGAGGTGGTTGTTCTTCAGCTGGATAAGGCCCTCATTTTCTTCTTCGTTGAGGGCTCTGTCTTCGATAGCTCCAGCTTCATCGATCAAAAAGTTGATGATCTGCTCGTCACGATCAAAAACGTACCAATGAACGTTTTTGTCGAGCACTGAGGGTCTATAGATCACCCTCACTGCCTTAGGCTTTTGCATTATATTCTCGGTAGGGAAGCATCTAGCTCCGATAGACGTTAAAACGTCGGCGTGCTTATTCCGCTCTCGCGAAATAGACTGAATATTGAGAGTCGAGAAGGACTCAAGCAGATCCCATACCTTATTACGATATGCTTTTAAATAGTGTTGCTTGGCAACACACTTATTCGTCACTTGGTTACAGATCAGCTCTGAATCGCCGAAGATCTGTAACTGCTTTATTCCGAGTTTCTGCGGTTTTCGTAACCCCAAACACAGGGCTTCATACTCAGCGGCATTATTTGTATAGCTCCAAGCGAGCCTTTACGAGTATGTCTTTTGATTTCCGGAAGGAGAGATGAGGACAACTACTTTGGCGCCGTTCTTGCATCGGGCATCGTCGAAGAAGAGTTTCCATAGTTGATCGTCCATGGGGTCAGCGTCACTCGGTACTTTAGCCTTTTCAGGCTTGGTAATTGAGTAACAACCGATGTCCAATTCTATCACAACGTTAAAATCACACATAGAGAACTCATCCTCTATGCGGAGCTCGTCAAGAGCTTCCTCCATCAGCTTCATTTTTCTTCCACTTTTTCTACTCGTTCAATGATGTTGACTGAGTCCATGGGTTTTTCCGCATCCTGGATCCTCATTGAAAGGTAGAGGGCTTTTCATTAAAAATTTTGATCCTCTTTCCTTTGAAGGGGACCTCCAGGTGCGAATAATCGAGAGACATATAGCCTCCAAGCTTGGCAATGAATTCCCTTGATAAGCACATGATAAAATAGGGCTCTAAGTCTACTACCACAACTTCTTGAATTATTGTGATCTGCGGCATCTTGTGCAGCACGATTGGAATGTCCTTGATGACTCCCACTGTCCTAACTAGAGTTTTGTCCAGTTGAAGCACTCTAGGACTGCTCTTAGTGTATTACATGCCCATGAATTCGCATACAGCTTTGGGCATTACAGTGGTGGCAGCGCCTGAATCAACCATGCAATTATGCACGACCCACCCTTCCATCTTGAGGGATAGATAAAACGGCGGCGGCCTGTTCTTCCTGGTGGTGGAGGTAGTCAGTGACTGTGTCAAGACAGTCTGAGTTGGTCTCCCCTTGCCCTTAACGAACTTGAGGGATTCTTGCAACAGGTCGACTTGACCAGGCAGTTGGAGCGCATCAAAGAGGCTTACCTTAGCCGAAGTCTTCCTTAATTCTTCGACGACACTGTATGCTCCAGCACCAGACTCACCTCCCTCTTTAGCAGTTTTGTACCGGGTTTGGTATTGCTGCGTTGCTTCCACTCTCTGGGGCTTGGTCAACAAGCGGTATCTTAGCTTTTCTCTTGCCTGATCTCTCGCTTCGGTTTGGGGTTGAGAGGTCGAAGCCTGCGGTTGAGGGTCCCCCATTTTGCTCTTGGAGGTAGATAATCTCTTAGTCGGGCAGAATCTATCAGCTCTGATACTCGAACTGGCTCCTTTTCCGATGATGCGGGTGACTTCTCACTTGGCAGTTTGGGATTGGCAGGTACCTTGAATGGCTCCATCTGAACCGGGTCGACCTCGATTGGCTTTTTGCCCGTCATTAGAAAAGAGACCTGTTCAACAAGGGGAATCATGGAATTACGATCAGTTTCCCTTATCATATTTATCTATCCATCAGGTGCGCTGTCTGCAAGCGTTTGCACATAGTTCAGATGGACCATGCAAGTTTCCTCGCCACGCGGGTCGTTGCAAATGGAGCACCAGTAGGTCCTGCCGGATGAACTGGCTTCATCGCACTCTAACATCGCGGAGTTCCTGTCATGATGTCTTCTAGTGGGGGCAGCTTGCTCCCTCATGATCAAGGGCGGAAATCTCCTTGGCGGATAGCTCTGATCATTTTGCCTTTTCTTCATGATAGACATACCGTTCACCATAGTTTTCATAAATGCATGCACATCCCGCAACTCTTTGGCCTGATCCGCATTTAGAGTTGCCTGAGTCGTGGGCGCGGGTAATGGCAATGGTGCCAATGGTGCAGGCAACGCCGGATACTGAGCAGGAGCCGGAAGCTGAGGAGTGGGAGGTGCTTGATAATGAGAAGTAGGTACCTGAAATTGCGGAGTGGGCACCGCTTGATTTTGTGGATTGGGGCTCCACGACTGATTGAGGTACATCTGAGATGTAGGTGGAGTAGATGCACTGGGATACATTTTTTGCAGGAAATCCGGGTAGATCGGCATGGTCGTCTTTGGACGCAACTTCCTGATAGCTATCAGGTCGGCTTCTGCCTTCTGCGCTTGCTAGTATAATTCTGGAAACGTGCTGACATTAGCATGTTGGATGCTCATGCTAATATCAGAATGAAACGCTCTCAGATAATAGAACGTCGCCTGCTCCGGTGTGGGCCGAAGGCCATCGGTGACTTTCTGCCAGGTTCGGGCGAACCTGACATTGAAGTCAGCTACCTCCCCTTGCGGATGCCTCTGGATAGTAGTGAACTTGTGCAACAGAGATAAGGGCTCTGCTTGTTCGTTGAAGCCCTTGATTAATTGTCCTGCCAGTTGGTCCCTGTTGTCACATTTTGCACGGGGTGCAATGTTTTCAATTTTTGTAAGAGAGCTGCTCTTCCTTCTCCCCCCTTTCCCTCTGTTCCCTACATTCTCATTCTTCTCAAAATTGACAGCACTTGCCCTGAAAAATGGCTAAGTGTCGGGGCATGCTGAGGTGTTCGGGATTTTGCGGGCCATAAACGGGGGCGATAAAATGGACAAAATGAGCCCTGGATATTTTATTATTGCAGATCTTCTCGCAAGCTTTCCAACGATATATTATAATAGGCGATCGGGTCAGCGGATCAAAAGTTATGGCCCCGGGAAGCTGAACCAGGAAACCCAGTTTTTGGTGCGAAGTGCGCACTTCGCCCAGTTTTGGTGCGAAGTGCGCACTTCGCCCAGTTTTGGTGCGAAGTCCGACTTCGCCCCTCTTTCTGGGCGCACCTTGTAACTGGCAAGTCGACAAAGAAGAATGATAAGTGCCGGAGCGAGTCCGTACAGCGGCGTGACACCGCTGTTCACTCGTGCGCAGCCCGACTTTTCAGCAGAGCCGGAATGCGCCCTTGACGAGTGTACGGTAGGGGAACAAACCCGGAATTTGACCAAGGCGTGAAGGCCTTCCCAATCGCACCGTTTTCTGCCCACGCATCCCAAGGAGCTCCGATCCCAAGCGAAGATAGATAGATCGCCCTTCAAGGCGGACATGTGTCACACAAGATAACCCATCATACGACAAGTGTCCGACTTCGGGATTTGAACCAAGACCGCCGACCAAAAGGGATAAGTATGGGCTGCACCGCTTGTGTCGACTGCCTCATTTAAGACCGATGAGAGTTTCCACCGCCTCGCCTACCCACATTTCGTCAATATAAAGTTCTACCCAACGCGCCGCCACGTGGCTGTTCAACCTTCAGGGAGACCATGCCGAGGGTACAGTCCAGCCTGACAGAGGTCAGCATCAGCAGTTCCGCGGCTGCTTTTGTCAGCTAATGTTTGACTGGGACGTTGTGCCCATTAATGTAACGGGGGGAACTTTGGGCTATAAATAGCCACCACGTTTTCATTGTAAGTGGTGGAAGGGGAATGTTTGTTAGGGAACTACTGTGCTTACTGTAACCATGCTTCTGCATATAAATACAATCTGTATGCCTGGTTCTGTTCTACCGCTTTTATTTCTTATGCTTATGCTTTACGCGATTCTGTGTCATGGCTTGTTGATTCACTTCGGCATTTGATGGTCGGGCGCCTTTAGCATTATTTACGTACTTTTAATTTTCGTATAATAGATGTGGTAGCAGTTCCATCGCTTATGTGTGACGTTGCTGGCCCGTATCCGGTGATTGATGCGATCCCTCGTCGTTAGTTCCTTGTAGGGAATGTTTGCTAGGGAGCCATTGAAGTCGTGCGGTTAAACTCTCTACCTAACACATATACCTGGCTCTGATATATCTAGGTTTACTGTCTACCCCTGTCAGTGTACGTATCTGGTGATTGATGCGATCCCCTGCTGTTAGTTCCTTGTAGGGAATGTTTGCTAGGGAGCCATTGAAGCTGTGCATACACTGCTTGTGTATCGGCAGTACGCCTAGGTTTTGCGGTTCCTTGCCATACTTTGTGTTTGTATGCAGTAAGTAGCGGTGATTGGTGTGTTCCCGTACTGTTAGTTCCCCCCACCCAACTCCACTCTCATTTGTATATTCTTTCTGTTCATTTATCTCTTTCCTGCACTCTCATCTTACTAACCCCCGCAAGGAGCCGGCCTTCTCCGGAGATCGGCCCGGAAGGCATCTCTTCCTTCCGGCCTTTCAATGTTGGTTCGCGGGTCCAGGGCGCAATAGCGAGAAAATCCTTTCCTCGTGGCGGATTCGTGACCAACAGTTTTTGGCACGCCCGGTGGGACTCTTTGTCTCGCATTTGGAAGATCTCAAGCTCGTCCTCATTCGGGCTGACAGTTTCTTTCCGAATGCTCGGTGGGACAAGGAGGTTTCTCACCCCCAAACAGAATTGAAGCACTGGTGCTCGCTTCATTGCTGTTCAAAATCAGAGCACCTGGCGACTCTGCACGTTCATATTCTCTGAGTCCGAAAGACCGGTCCTAACACCTTCGTTCAAGCAAGAAGGTGGCGAGCGAGGAGCCCGGGAAACCAGCCTGACTTTGCGAAATTGATATCAACGCTCCAGGCGAGCGCGTCAGGCCGGCTGATTACCAAGCTCGCATAGACGAATCAGTGAGGTGAGACGATCAGTCTCCATATTTTAAGGAAGCCCGAGTTGGTGAATCTTTGGCTTGCCTTCATCTGGCAAAATCACCCGGCGACTCCGATCGAGTCGAAGATCCAGATTTCTTGATCGCAGGCGCCCTTTTTTTAAGCTAATAGAAGACACCCCGGAGTAATCGAGGTTTGGTGAGCAGCCTTGACCTCACAAGCGAAGAAATGAATGTTCACCTATAGTCTCCACCGTGGTGGTATTGGCTCCAATCATCACCGCAACCGGTACCCGAAGAGGGCTCCCGTCTGAAAAATCTCCTTGCCACATTGTTCATCAATTGTACGGGTACCAGCATGAATGACAATCTGCCACGTTGCACCATGTTCGCAGCCTTGCAAGCTTTGGGAGGCCAGCCGGACTTCAAAGATCATCTGAAGTACAATCAGATCTGGTCCGGGCACTGCAGGTTCACCGGATAGGCAACCAAAGTTAGATTTGTTGTGGCGGCATGCCAATAACGCCGCAAAATTTTGTGTAAATAATCCGGCTATTATTTAAAGTTTTAGTTGTTTTTCTTATTTCAGTCTGTGCAGTGTTTTCTTTTTAAGTGTTCCAAGAAGGTAGTTGCCGGAGGTGGATCTGAAGAGCAGTTGCAGCGAGGGTGACTTTGTTGCCCAATGGATGAAGGCGTGGATTCTTTGCGCCGAGGCGAGCTCGAAACCCCGCGAGCCGCCAGAAATGTTGTCACATTTTGCACGGGGTGCAATGTTTTCAATTTTTGTAAGAGAGCTGCTCTTCCTTCTCCCCCCTTTCCCTCTGTTCCCTACATTCTCATTCTTCTCAAAATTGACAGCACTTGCCCTGAAAAATGGCTAAGTGTCGGGGCATGCTGAGGTGTTCGGGATTTTGCGGGCCATAAACGGGGGCGATAAAATGGACAATGAGCCCTGGATATTTTATTATTGCAGATCTTCTCGCAAGCTTTCCAACGATATATTATAATAGGCGATCGGGTAAGCGGATCAAAAGTTATGGCCCCGGGAAGCTGAACTAGGAAACCCAGTTTTGGTGCGAAGTGCGTACTTCGCCCAGTTTTGGTGCGAAGTGCGTACTTCACCCAGTTTCAGGAGCGATCGGTACCTGTAGAGGAGCTTACCCCTCAGCGAAAGCACCAGCAACTTCACCATAACGTCTTCTTCGGTGATTTGGTGAATGGTTGCTAGTACTGCAACGTCTTGAATATGTTCATGTGCCATCTTTCCCATACCGTCGTAAGTGGGTAAAGCTTTCAAGGCTGCGGGCGGTACTATATGTTGAGCCTGTAGGGCAAGGGGTCCCGTACGATTCCAGGCCGGGTACTGCGTGGGAGGGGCTTGTTGCGCCATCTGGATTGGAACAGTCAGCTGAATCGGAGGATTCGGCTGCAACGGCGGCGGCAACGGTGGTTGCAACGGCTGGACAAGAACACTTGGAACAACCGGAGGATTCTGATAATCCAGAGAATTCGTAGGATTCGGGGGCAAGCTAGTTGTTGTAATTTCAGGAGTTGGAATCTGTGAAGTAACAACAGCTTCCTGCGACGATGTCCCTTCTAATGGGATATTCGGCTGGACTACTCTAGGGTGTTCCCCCAAAGCGTCGATGTCAAGCTCGAAGAACTCAACTTCTTCTGTATTTCTAACTCTCCATCGCGTGGGCATGAGAGCGTGATCTTTTTCAAACTGGTCTTCGAGATTTGAAGGTGTCTGAGTTAAGCTGAGTCACCAGATGTTCGGATTCAACAGTAATCAAGATAAACATCAACTTCTTAAAACTGCTTGTGCAACGGAACGTTTGGGTCCCACCAGGGGTGCCAGAAACTGTTGGAGATTCAGAGGGCTAGGATCATCCCAGCTAGGATAGCATACCTTTGCCATTATAGCAGTGGTCTGCAGAGATCACGGTCCTTGCCACTAAGTCAGAGTCGCCAGGTGAACATTCTTTTCTCCGCTTGTGAGGTCAAGGTTGCTCACCAAACCTTGGTGTCTTCTTTCAGCATAAAAGGCGTCTACGATCAAGAAATTTGGATCTTCAACTCAACAGAGTCGCCAGATGTTTGGATTTAACAGTAACAAGATGAACATCAACTCTTAATACTGCTTTTGACGTGGAACGTTTGCGTCCCACCGGGCATGCCAAAAACTGTTGGTGGAAGATTTGCCTTAGGTATGAAATGGTCTATTCATGCGCCCTAGACCCGGCCAACATTGAAAGCCCGAGAGGAAGAAAAGCCTCCCGTGCCAATCCCCAGAGAGGGGTTGGTTCCCTTGCTATTCTAACTGGGTGGTTTAAAGATTAAGGAACTAGAAAGGAATAGGAAATGACTAAAAGGGATGGGGAATATGGCCATAGGCCAGATAGAACAGGGGTGATGAACTAACAGCACGATAACTCTACTGTACATCGAATCAAATAGCACCCAATACAGACAACTAACAGAAATTAAAACTAGACATCTAACATGCGTAATCTCCAGGGCTACTCCAGGGTTCATGTTTTATCAGAAGTTAAATCCAAATATTAGAATTCAAGCCTACAGATAAATCAGATAATTTAATAGAAGATCAGCAATAGAAGACATACACACAAAATAGAAGTCCAGAGTTAGAGCCAGACATTAGTTGTATTGATAGCAGAATTCGAGTTACATCAAGCTTCTAGCAAACGTCCATCGTTTTACAATAAGAGAGCAGGCTTATATAGAGAATTCTGCCACTTGAGACAGTTAATGCACACCTACAAAATGTGGCGGTGGCAGCCAAGATAAGATTTGCAAGGAAAACATTTATGAAATAGTAATCAGGCATGGCCGGAACTAATGACTCCTTGAAATGCAGTTGAACCCCCTTCAATGCTCTGACGAGCTCAGCTTGCTGGCGCTGCCTCCTCACTTGCTGGAACCGCTTCCGTAAAAGATAGGATCCCGAAATCCTGAAACGTCCAGTCTAGAAACTTCTCAGACCGACTGCGCTTGGATGGATAAGGATGCACCTTAACTCGTTGATGGGAAGCGCTCCTGAAAAATTCTGGCAAGGGGGCTGGAAAAGAATAGACGCTAGATGCAAGCGTTACCTATGTCCTGCTGTTTCTTGGCCCGAAATTGCCCCACGCTTCAAAACTGCAGCGAAAGCATCTTGCGACCTTGGAACTAGCGTCAGAGTTGAAAATTCAATAGGCGAAGTGCAGCTATCTCACCCTGAATTTGTTTGGCGCTCGAAAATGGAGTGCAAGTACCTAGCGCACAGGAAGTAGTGTTGGCATTGAAAAGTCAACTGCCAAAGCGCACAAGAATGAAGCGCAACTGCCTTGCGCTAGGAAAGCAGAGCGCAAGTGTCTAGGGCATTGGGAGGCGCGTCGGTGTTGAGAAGTCAACAGCTGAAGCGCTTAAACTTATCGCGCATTTGCCCTGCGCTCAAGAAATGGAGCACAACACCTTGTTGCCTCGGAAAGCTGAGCACAACATCCTGAGGTCTTGAGAGCAGCGCCATAGTGGAATAGTCAACATGCTTTGCGCTCAACCTTGGTGCGAATCTGCTTGGCGCCCGAAGAACTGAGCGCAACAGCTTGGCATTTTCTCCTTGGGAGCTACGCTGCGCTTTGAAAAGTCAAAGCAAGAAGCGCTCTCAACGGGAGCGCAACAGCTTTGCGCTTAGAGAACTGAGTGCAATCGCCTTCATCAACACTTAGCCATTTTTCCTTGAAACCTGGAGCTTCGCTTTGATCGGTCAACATGGGTTGCGCTCCTTAGGCAGAGCGCAAAAGCATTGCGTCGGCTGTTGCTGCGCTTCGACTTAACCTAGCCAAAAAAAGGAACTTGCGCTTGGGGTTTGCTGTGTTCTGGCTTGAAACGGGCTTGCGCTCCTCTTAATCTTTCGGCTTAACCCGTGCCCGAGGACAAAGCAAGTTACCCTCGCCTTCCAAAAGATGTGCGCCCTACATGATAAGTGAACAGAAACAACTGCACAGTGCTTTAGGCACAGCCAAGAGAACTTTGACAGTAAAACTCAGGAGAGAGAAAAAAATGCATTCTGAATAATGAGAAAGAGTTTCTGGGAAGCAGAAATTACTGGACAGCAAAATATACACAATGTTGCAGAAATGACAACAGGTAACTAGAAGGCTTCCAAGCACATTTTACAATACATTAAATGTGCTTCTCACATGGGCATTCATTATGCAAAAGGGGATCTTATTGTGTTGCAAGAATACTTAGATGTGGATTGGACCGATCATCTAGACAAGCAAAAATCTACTTTGGGATATTTATTTTATCTCGTCTCGACCAATTTTTGGGATTCCAAGAAACAGTATGTATACTCTATTCTCTAGGGAAGCAAAATAATGTAGTGCAATCCAAGTTATGAAACATCTTGAATGGATGCAAATGTTTCTTGAGCAGTTGCATTTTACTTGGAAACACTCCAATGCTCTTGTGATTATCAGAGTACTATTCACTCAGTTTGCAATTTTGTTGAACATTAGCAAACCAAGCATATTGAGATTTGGATGCATTATATCAGACAGCTTTTCTCTCAAGGTCAGCTTGTACCAATATATGTGGGTTCAACAGATCAGCTCACTGATATTTTCACCAAGGTCAAGCTAGAAGTTACCTTCATTCAATCGCAAAAGCATATTAGTGTGTGAGGGCTTCCATTATGAGGGAATGTTCAGTATGTCTTCTCTCTATGGCCCTCATTCAGCATAAGGGGTATTGTTGAAATATGTTGATCTTTCAATTATTGCTTATGGCTGACTTTGTAATGTATTTTATATTTGCCTATGGGCTCTTTTTCATGTTGAGAGGTGATCCACATATTATGACACAATCCAATAACATGTCAGATAGACAATTATTGAGAATGCAGAGAATTGCTTAAATCAATGGAGCCAAATGTATAAATGGGGTCTCAAAAGCAAACATTTGATTAAGTATTTATGGGAATCCATCCCTTTCTACATAATATGGGCAATATGGAAAGACTGAAATGAATTAATTTTTGAAGGAAAAGGCAGCAATATTGGAGTACTAGTAAGCAGAATTATCTGGGGGATAGTTTCAAATACAAAAGCAAACTACAAAAAAAAAAAAAAATCCTAGAAAACTGACTGGTTCAGAGCTTCTCATAATGCAAAGAATAGATCTCCAAGCTCTACTAAGCTCTACTAGGCACGGACAGCATCCCTAAAGTATGTATACCCGTGATCCAGTACCCAGCTCTATTTTTTGAAGATGCTTCAAAGTCTAATCCAGGAATGGTGGCGGCAAGGGGAATAATTTTCCAAGACAAGACAAGATTGCTTCTCAATTATAAGATTTGTTTGGGGCAAGCTTCCAACAATGTAGCTGAAGTGATTGGCTGTGAAGTTAGTCTCAGACTGGCAGCCAAAAATGGCATCCAAAAACTGCATGTTTATGGGGACTCTAAATTCATAATCTTTGCTCTCGCCAATCAAACAGCTCTATCATCACTGCAATTAAGGATCATCTACGCACGCATCAAGGATTTGGAATCCAAATTCACTCAAGTCATTTACTCCCACATCAAGAGGGAGTTTAACAAAGAAGTGGATGCTCTAGCCAACGCGGCTATATACTCAGCACACATGAAGCTTTATATCACTCATCATAGAGAGGATGGAGCGCATAAAAGAAGACATAGAAAAGGATAAACAAGGTCTACAAAAACAGGCCAGTTGAGGATAGCGAAGTCAGTGCATATGAGACGGGAGACTCTGATGACAAAGACGAGTTCAGGCATTTGTTGGCAATTTTGCCACATTAAAACTTTTGATAAATTTTGGCCTAAGTATGGAGCTTTCAAGCGACAAAGAGCATGCTGAGGTGTTCGGGTTTTCGCGGGCCATAAACGGGGGCGATAAAATGGACAAAATGAGCCCCGGATATTTTATTATTGCAGATCTTCTCGCCAGCTTTCCAACGATATATTATAATAGGCGATCGGGTCAGCGGATCAAAAGTTATGGCCTCGGGAAGCTGAACCAGGAAACCCAGTTTTTTGTGCGAAGTTCGACTTCGCCCAGTTTTGGTGCGAAGTTCGTACTTCGCCCAGTTTTGGTGCGAAGTTCGACTTCGCCCTTCTTTCTGGGCGCACCTTGTAGCAGGCTGGCAGGATGGCAGAGAAATTGACTAAGTGTTGGAGCGCAACCCAACTTCGCAGCGAAGTCGGACTGCGCTCCCTTGTCTGTGCGAAGTCCGAACGGCGGTGAGAATCAACAAGTGCCGGTGCGTAACCCGACTTCGCAGCGAAGTCGGACTGCGCCCTTTGACCGGTGCGCAGTAGGGAAATAGTGCTACCCGACTGCGCTGTTTTTCACCCGTGCTACCCGATTGCGCTCTAATCCCGAGCGAAGTTGGATAGACTGCCTTTCAAGGCAGACACGTGTCAAGCATTATCATCCGACAAGTGTCCAACTTTGGGATCCGAGCCAAGACATGCCGAGCAAAAGGACAAGCATGGGCCGCACTACTTATGCCAGTCGCCTCATTTAATGCCGATGTGAGTTTCCACCGTCTCGCCTACCCGCATTCCTGTCAATATAAAGTTCTACCCAACGCGCTGCCACGTGGCCGTTCAACCTTCAGGGAGACCATGCCGAGAGTACGATCCAGCCCGACGAAGTCAGCATCGCAGCTCCGCGGCTGCTTTTGTCAGCTAATGTTTGACTGGGACTTTGTGCCCATTAATGTAACGGGAGGGACTCGGGCTATAAATACCCACCACGTTTTCATTGTAAGGTGGTGGAAGGGGAATGTTTGTTAGGGAACCATTGTAACCGTGCTTCTGCTTATAAATATAATTTGTATGCCTGGTTCTGTTCTGCTGCTTTTATTTCTTTACGCTTTATGCTTTACGCTTCCCTGTGTCACGGCTCGTTGATTCGTTTCAGCATTTGGTGATCAGGCGCCTTTAGCATTGTTTGTGCCATGGCTTGTTGATTTATTTTAGCATTTGGTGGTCAAGCACCTTTGAACTTCATAGACTAGATGTGGTAGCAATTCCATCAGTTGTGTGTTACGTTGCTGTCCGTAGTGGTGATTGATGCGTTGTCGTGCTGTTAGTTCTCCTTGTAGGGAGAATGTTTGCTAGGGGACCATTGTAGCTGTGCGGTTAAATTCTCTGCATGACACATATACCTGGTTCTGACATCTCTTAGTTACTTTTTGTTTTGAGTTTCCGTACGTAGTGGTGATTGATGCATTGCCGTGCTGTTAGTTCTCCTTGTAGGGAGAATGTTTGCTAGGGGACCATTGTAGCTGTGTGTATATTGCTTAGTACAGAAAGTACACTTAGATTTTGCAGTTCTCAGTCATGCTTTGTATTTATAATGCAGTAAGTATTGGTGATTGCTGGTTGCCGTACTGTTAGTTCCCCCCACCCAACTCCACTCTCATTTGTAAATTCTTTCCGCATTTTTATCTCTTTCCTGCACTCTCATCTTACTAACCCCCGCAAGGAGCCGGCCTTCTCCGGAGATTGGCACGGAAGGCATCCCTTCCTTCCGGCCTTTCAATGTTGGTTCGCGGGTCCAGGGCGCAATAGCGACAAATCCTTTCCTCATGGCGGATTCGTGACCAACAGCATTCAGTTTAGGATTTTGACTAAGGAATTCAGTGCTGCAACTATGATTAGATATAGATTAGATAAGGATGATAGTAGCAAGACCAGTATTTCTGGTCTTTTTTGTAACTGATCTTAGCTGGTCTGATCAGCCAACAGTCCTTTTCTTTGTTCCCGATTAATTTTTCGTAATTAATACATATATTTACTTTTAAAAAAATATGTAGAATTAGATGCAGATGTTAGTAATATCCTATATTTTGAATTTAATACAGGTTTTCATGTTGCAGATGTTGAAGAGTTGTTATCTTTCCATGCTAAACATAGAGCCTAAAGTTCCACAATCAATCTCTATTACTATGTCTAAGTTGAAGATTTACATGTTTTTGAATTTCCAAGCGCAATATATATTTCTTCTTTTTGGCATGTTTTATATTGTTCATGTATGTTTTTAGTAGTATTGATTGTGTGTGTGGGTATATTCTAAACAGAACCGAACTTACAAACCTTTTCTGCCTTTTGTTTGGACCAAAGTTTCCGGACCTGGTAAATATGATATAAATAGTACATAAAGAGCTTGATACATATATTTGGATTGTTTCTTATAATATTACTTGTCTCTTTATTTCTGAGTGTCAAACTGGTGTCCACTTCTAGCTCCAATTTGATAATTATAAGTGTGAAACAAACTTCATCATTCCATGGTGAATCCAAAAAACATAACAAAGAGTGGAATCATCAACACAAATAAGACAAAAAAGAAACACATCAATATTGACACTGTGAATTAACATGGAAATCCCACTTATGAAGAAAACCCACAGATAAATCAGTCAAGGTTCATATTTCTTGGAAAATAGATAAAATATAACTATTTCACATCAGGTTGGTGCTGTCTGAAATGTATACCTACTATGTACTTATATGCATCGTTACATAATATCTCTAAGTGGTATTCTTGCTTTCCCTTTGATGAAAATAGATTCCCCCCATTCTTCATTCCAAAACTGTCATGTTCTTCCTTACTGGTCTTGACCAAGAATACTTCATCTAGTTCACTCATCTTCCAATTCCAGAGGTGACTGATGTTTCTTGAGTCATGAGCTTTCTTGAAGGTGTAGAGGTACTTGGGAATGATGTCTCATGCTTCCCCATCCTCACATTCCTCTTGATGCTTGCCCCTTTTCAACTTTGGAATCTTGGATACACTGCACATGGCACTTCAGTCCATAAGTTGCCAGCTCCTAGTTTGGACTTCTTTTTTGGGACATAAGAGGGCCCAAATGAGCACATTTTGGGCTAATTTTTGGCAGGCATGTAGACTGTAATGCCAAGAACCTTCAGTAGAAATGTTGGCTTATTTTGATCTTGTAAGAATGAGAAAACATGACTGTACAGCAGACTGATATTTGTCATTTTGAAGGGTCAAACGGATGTATTTTGGGCTAAAAATTGCTCCGTAGATAGTCCTCTCGATTCTCCGTAATATGAAAAAGAATCACGAATTTATATCTTATTTGGCTGAATTATACTGAAAATACGCTTTCTTGTTCTATTCTTCATTCTGTTTTGGACAAATGTTGAAATTTATGATGTCAGCAACCAAGCTCTGAAGTTCCATTCAACTTTGTTTGAGTGTTATGGCTAAAACATGATGAGACCTAGTTAAAAGAGCTTGTTGGGTCAAAATTACCCGGTCAGCCTTTACTTGTGCCAACTTGTTATGCTTCAAAGTGGCCTATTACAGATCCCACATGGATCAGTACATAATAGGTCCACAAGTCGGTTGAGAGTTTATAGTGACAACTAGTGTATGAATTAAAAAACACATTTGGGGTACATTATAACCTGAGTAATAGTTGAAAGAGGCCAAAGGCATGTGCAATGAAGAGACTCCTGGCCAATGTTATATGCCAAAGGGCAAGGATCCTTTGATGTAAAAGGAATATATTCCACCTTGAGAGTCTTCATTATATTGCTTGGAGTCTAGAGGAAGAGAAAGCCCAAGCATTGGGTTCCCACAAAAATATGTACCATACTTGCATTCACAAGTTCTACACCCCAAGATAAAGGTGCTGGATCCACCCCTGGTCTGCTTTTGGTACTGATTCAAGAATATGTGTGCAAGTATGGGTCCACAAGGTGATCTGAAGTTTATTGTTGCCCCTGATAGACTTGATAACTAGTATATGGATTGAGAAAGGCATACAAAGTGCATTATCAACCAATCTATGGTTGAAAAATGCCAATGGCCTATGTGTTGCCTGCCAGTCGATTGAAACTAGTGGGTAATATTATCTGCCAATGAGGGGAAATAGACCCAAAGGAGAAGGGCCATTTGGAGCATAAGGAGTGTGTTTCCACCTACGTTCCATGAGGTTTCTTCAACGGGGATGGCACGAGACGGCAAGACAAGTTTCTGGGACAGTGGAGCAAATTTCTAGGACAGGGAAATACCTCTTCAAGATGTTGGAACACGTCTTTGAAACCACCCCCGAAGCCTAGGACACATCCAGTTCCACCTTGACAGTCTTCATCATATTGATTGGTCTAAAGCAGCAAGAGGCTAAACATTGACCAAAGGGTTGGGTTCTCACATAAATTTTGTACAATAGTTGTTATTAATAGTTCCGCACACTAAGAACAAGGTACTGGATCCACCCTGGATTTGTTCTTAGTACTGTTTCAAGTAACAAGCAATCTGAAATGGATCTGTCTGTGGCCTGAAATAGATCTACATAACAAATTATATGCATTTCAAAAGACCATTAATGGCATTTCAAACAACCAGTAATGAATTATGACTTTCTTTTGATCACAGCAGCAACAGCTTAGGGCAGCAGCACTCAATTGTGTGTCTAAATTCCTGCTACCATGAAAACTGGTTCTTGCGCAGCATGTATATGGTGAGTGTAGTAGAGGTTAACACAGGAAAATATCATATGGCAGGAAACAGAATGCTATAGAAAAAATACTTACTGATAGCAATCAATGTGTCTCCTTCTGTTGAGTCAAATGCATTAATTATATGGCAAATCTGTATATGTGGCAGTTCATTTTATGCATGCACACTGAATCATGATTGCTGAAAACCCAGCACAAGATATTTAATCAGGCAATACTGTTGAAAATGTTAGGTGAAAACAGTATATGTTATTTATGTGGAATGTAGTTGATGAATGGACACTGAATGTGTTGGATAAATTTTTATATCAATATTCCAATTTGATCATACGTGCATGCCCTAGAAAATCACCGGTATTCTTTGACATTTTCTTCCTTGCATCAGAATTTGGAGTTTATGTATTCCAAACTTAAGAAGTCAAGCATATTTACTTTTAGTATTCAACTTCTGGAATTTTGAATCCGAATAAACCTTTCGTTTTTGTTTATTGATGTATGAGACATGACTTTCAATGTTTGACACTTGTTTATTGTATGCTCTGTGTATCGAGCAAGAATAATAATATGAATGAAAGGAAACATGGGGATACATTAAACTTATGGATACTTTTGTAATATTTAGCATATATGTGCATATTTGTATAGGCAGATTAGACCACAAAATGGAATTTGAACTGATCCTCTTAAGGCATTTTATTGATACTGGAACCACTGTACCAATACCAATACCTGATCTGTAGCATGCAACTTAGGTTTGTACATCGGTAATATAACTGGGCCTTGTTGATTATGTCTTGGATGGCCGACTATGATGGAATTCCCTTATATCACATCCCTGTTCCTGTTAGGGTGTTAGGTAAACATTCATATCAGATGCAACTTTATGCGGCTTTGGATCATGTGATCAACAAGGTCCTGTGCCAAAGTAATGATATGCACATCATAATTAAATGTTTATCCCTCTATTGTCTGTTTGTTTTTCTGTGTATCGGATATCGATTCATGTAAATAAGCGTGAACACACATGTGCACGTGTGCATACACATGTATGTATATAAATGTGTGTGTACAAGTGAACAGCCACACATATATGCACAGATCTATATCCCAAAAAAAGAAAAAAGAAGAGCACTCACCTCAATGCCAAGTAAAGGAGGCATTTCATACTGTGTGCAAGCCAAAAATGTTATTCCTTCACGCACAATATGCAAGAGGTAGTGAGTTGGTGAGGCAATTACAGAAGGCACCTACAAATATCAACAATTGCAAAATGGATAGTCAAACATCATATAACAATAACGTAATCAAACAGAATATTATTTTAAGTTAAAAAAAATAGTCAATGAATTAGAATTCAGCATTATCATAGTCAATCTAATACAACAAACCGGATATTTTGAATGAATCAGCCTCAATAAAACTCAGGTAAGAAAGAATGTAAAAGAGAAAACAACACATAAATCGGAACTGAAAAGAGAAATTTTGTGATAATATGGTTTGTTGTAATAACACAATGATGTGGTTCAATGAAATAGAGGTAATGCCAGGGAAGTGAAAAGAGAAATGAACAAAAAAAAAAAGAAAGGAAAAAGCCTGGAAAAGTAAATCCATGTAATAATTCAAAACTAGCAATTGATAAAGAATTTTAACAGAGTACATTGAACAAACTAGGTTTAAATCAATCAAAAAAAAGATTATAATGACAAAATTAGATCTTATACAAAACAGCCTAATCTGTGATTGATATGAGATATATGACATTCTTCTTTTTTGTCCTCGACTCAAAACAGGCTTTCTTATAGGATACCTTTCAAAAAATTATCCCTTTGGTAATCAAATAGATCATAAAAATAACATGTAGGATGAAAAACAAAAGTGCTATTAATAAGGAAAATAGCTATTGTTGCTCACTCCTTTTCGCTTAAGATAAATTATGAAAGTAGTGTGTGGAAAATTGTCTTTTGCTAAATGTTTCATAGTAAAACATGACAGTAGCTATATTCTCAGCAGCATTGCTCTCTTAATCAAAGACATTATGGGCCAAAAATAGAATGGCTTATGGATCATACAAGTTAAAAAGGATCTGTATTCAAGTTTAGGGGGATGGTATTATGGGCATTGTATTCTTAGTATGGTGACCCACCCCGATGGCATATAGATGAAGACAGCCAAGCCAAAACTGCATCTTAGTCACAACCATAGTAGAGAAACTCGGACTTGGCACAGACTCAGCAAAGCCAATTTCTGACTCAGACTTGGACTCGGAAATAAAACTCAGCAAAAAAAAAGGGAAAAAAATGCAAATTTTTATTGGAAAAAAGTTTTTTTTTTTTTTTTTTCAACGCATAATTAATTAACAATACACAAATCCAAAATCAATACTGTGAGCGACACGACCTTAAACTAAACATGAAAGTGACAAAACACACATCAATTAAAGAAATTTTAATGCCAAGTAATATTTTTGTATTGATTATCATATAAAAAGGTACAAAATGTGTCAAAATGCCTCATAGGCCCACTACAACAGTCAACTAATCTATCTAGCATCTAGCAATGCCTTTGCCCTTTGCCCTAGTTGAAGCTCTAGTCCTCTCTTTGTGCCCGTGCCTCTTCCTATGCCTTTGCCACTAACTCATCCCCCATACTTTCTGTTGTGGCTGATCCACAACACACCCCAAGATTGGGGACCCACCTTTTTTGCAGGCTTTCAGAGAAAATCTCAGTGACCCAGTTGCCAAAATTCAAGAAAAAGGGGCAAAAATGCACAAGTGTAGAAAGTGTCGCGAAATCGCAACATGTCGCGAAATCACGACCTGTCGCGCCATCGCTGCCAGAAAACAGAAAGTGTCGCGAAATCATGACATGTTGCTCCGTCGCGGCTGAAAGAGGAGAGAGAAAATGAAATGAAAACATGTTGCTCCGTCGCGGCCCAGACAGAAGAGAGAAAGACAAAATGAAAATTGTCGCGATATCGCGACATGTCGCGCCATCGCTGCCAGAAATCGGAAGTTGTCGCGATTTCGCGACGTATGGAGCTGCCACTGCTTGGGAATGAAAAGTGTCGCGATTTCGCGACGTGTTGCTGCAAAAGTTGTACGGATTGGAAAATGGTCGCGATTTCGCGACAGGTAGAGTTTTCGCGGCTCAGACGAAGCAGGATGCCTTAGAAAGAGAAATTGTCGCGATATCGCGACATGTCACATTTTCGTGGCTCCAAGCAGCTGAAGGTGTACGGAATGAAAACGTAGCGATTTCGCGACAAGGAGCAGCAGAATGCCTAAGGAAAAGAAATCGTCGCGATACCGAGACATGTCGCATTTTCGCGACTCCAAACAGCCAAAGGTGTACGGAACAAAAATGGTAGCGATTTCGCGACAAAAAGCAGGAAGGTAGTGCAAGCGAGAAAGACGTCGCGAAATCGCGACAGGAAGCGGCAAACGGGGCACGAAGCAGAAAATGGTCGCGAAATCGCGACAGAATCGAGAGAGAGGCATGGAGCATGAAAATGGTCGCGAAATCGCGACAAAAAGCAGCAAAGCAGTACGGAACGAAAAAGCGTCGCGATTTCGCGACGGAAAGCTGGCCGATGGCACGAAGCGAGAAAATGTCGCGATTTCGCGACAGCAAGTAGCAAAATGGTACGGAACGAGAAAGGAGTCGCGATTTCGCGACATGTCGCGTTTTCGCTGGGCAAGAAGGCAAAGAGGCTGTTGGCCGAAAAACGTCGCGATATCGCGACATGTCTTATTTTCGCTGCGCAAGAGGAGAAAGAAAGCTGTTGGTCGAAAACGTCGCGATATCGCGACATGTCGCGTTTTCGCGGTGACAGTAAGGGGCAGCATTGCATGCTATTTTTGGTCGCGATTTTCATGGAGCCATTACAGAATGTGTCGGAAACGCAGAACACGTGGCATACAGGTGTCGGAGTTGCAGAAGCGTTACATGCAGCGGAAGATTTCGAACGTTTCAAAATCGAGCATGAAGTAAAAGCATCGAAAAGGCGAGAATTTGAAAAGACGCATTCTGGGAGGTGAAACGAAGAGACGCAGGGAGAATCGAAGAGCCGCGCCAGACAGTATAAAACCAGAAGTGCAGATTGAAGAAAGGGTTGGAAATTGCTGCTAGCAGAGTTGCAGAGACAAGGGCTGCATGCCATTCTGGGCCTGCACTTGGAGCAATTTCCTTCATTTGTTCTGGATTTGTTATACCTGGAACATTCTGTAATTGTAATTGATACATCATTTTAATACAAAAATACAGAGAGTTGGCATCTCATTGATGAGAAAGAAGGAGTCATTTTTGCATGTATGATTTGATGTTTATCTTTCCCTTTCAGATTTCTAGGTTTATAAATGGAGTTTAATGCGAGTCCTCTCGGTTGCTTCATGCGAAGGCCTAAAATTTGAAATTACAGTAAAACCCTAGAAACCCGCACCTAGCTTATCTGGATTGTGCGTAATGTGCAGATTCAATAGGTTAGGTTGCATGCAAAAACCTCATTATCTTCGGTTTCATCGAATTGATGACAGCATTCTGGATGTAGTTTAGTTGCATCTTCATTTGCATGTATTTTATTTTCAAACCCTTATTTTATTTTCTGCATTTTAATTACAGTCATTTAAATAAATAACTAAAAATCCATTAAAGCTCAGAGTCCATTACAAATCCAAATTAAAGTAAACTACAGTGCCCCTTGTTAACATCCACTTGCAACCCTAAGGTATTCCCTGCATTTACAAAGAATCAGCATAACAGGAACCTTGGAGAAATTAGTTTGTCATAATTTCTTTGCAAGCAGAGGATTTTGGGACTCAGATCCTACCGGAGAGTGTGCTTTCACAATTGGGTGAAAACACCACTCAACAGATTGGCGCTAGAAGGAGGGCCAAATCGGTTTACTTTATTTTGATTTTCATGCATAAGTAATATCTTTTTGATTTAATTTTGAAATCAGTTCTTAAATCTCGCAGACAGCTAAACTGCAGCTTTTGCTTTCTTTTGTTGCAGGTTTTCGTTGAAATAATCGAGGGTTTCATCAGGCAGGCTGGACCCACCGCGTCGCATTGCGACAAGGTCCCAAACAACCGGGGAAACCATTTTTCATGACCTTACTGGTACTCCCAAGAATAAAACCAAGCAAGTCGTAAGCTCACCAGTCACAAAAGACCTGTTTTCTCCAGGAACATCGAGTGGACCTACGCCCGTAATATCGGTTGCCACTAGTGTTCCTATTGTCAGTAATATTTCTACCGCTATTGTAGGTTTGTCTTCATCAATTTTGAGTCAAATGGCTCAAGCTCCAGCAGCCCCTTGGTATGGAGCTAACAATACTCCTTTGAATATTGTCGGGGATATCCATGAAATCCCCAAGAACATTGAAATATTTCTGCCTAAATACAAACCAGATGGCCCAAGAACAGCAGAAGAACATATCCAAGCCTATAGGGATGTTTTAATTAGGCCGCAAGTTCAATATGAAGATGTGGCCTGCAGACTTTTCCCCATGAGCTTAGATCCAATAGCATATGAATGGTATATATGCTTACCAACTGGTTCAATCACTTCTTGGACACAAATGGAAAATGCCTTTGTTAATCAATTTAGGTCACCCTTGGATCCCGCAACTATTTACAATCAGTTTATTACATGCAAAAGGGGCCAGGGGGAACCGATCAGAATGTTTAATCAGAGATTCCAAAAGTGCTATAATAGAGCGGTTCGGCATTTTGCCATTGATCCTGCAGTGGCTTTGCAGATATATTTTGGGGCATTGGACCCCATGACAGCCATGTTTGCAAGACGCAATCCTCAGGTCACCACGCTGGCTTTGGCCTATAATGAAGCAATGACCATCGAGCAGAAAATGACACCACAAGGCTACGGGTTTACCCTGATGCCTATGATGGGACAAGATGCTCCATATGGTCAAGCTCCCTTGGCAAATCAGCTCATGGCACCACAAATGCCAAGCATGAACGCCTTCCCATATCAAGCAATCGTATCCACCAAAGACCCGCGTATGCACCCATTCCAATCCAACCAATCACATCCATTCCACCTGTCCCTGCATTTTTGCAGAATAGTCAATCAACTATGCAAGGAACTAGCCAAGTCAATCCTCAGGCCATAGTTCCTTTTCCAAATCCAACCCCGATTCAAAGTGTCAATCCATACGGGAATCAAATTCCTCAGAACCCGACCCCAGTGTTGAATCAAGACCCCATTAATTATGCGAATCCAACGGGGGTTAACAACAATGTGATTCCACCGAAGGAGATTTATTCAGAAGTCGAAGAGCTCAAGAAATTAGTTCATAAATTGAGCAATGACAGGGTTCAACAACAGAAGTATGAGTCCCATGCCCCTCACTCAAATCAAAATTTTAACAATAGAGGGAGGCACTGGAACACCAAGCCAAACAATGGGGGAGTTCCCGCTCCCATTGCTAATCAACTAGATACTTCTGCAGGACCTAGCCAATCCAATTCTCTTTTGAATCTTTCAGATTTGGCATGGGAAAGGGGGTGCAGGTTGCACAACACCAAAGAACACAATGAGAGGAATTGTCCTGAAATTGCTAGATACACTCATTGTCTTCAGGCACAAGTTGATGATTTGGAACTGGTATCAAATGAGGGTCCATCGCAACATCAAGATGATAATATTATGGTGATGGAAACCGTATATCATCAAGAAGGTGAGAGTGAGGAAGAAGAAGACGAAATTTTGGAACAGGAGGTGCAAGCTTTTCGAGATTTCAGAAAGGGGAATCATGGATACCATCTGAGAAGTAAATCTAAAGCCCCTAAAACCTCATCAACACCTCCAAACAACTCCATTCTTCCTCCTGATACTAAGGCAAATAATAATCCTCCCTCCTCCACTCGTAAGAGAAATGTCTAATGACGTGCGTAAGACAAGTCAAATTCGAAAACCAAACTATGACATAGTGGAGGATCTAAAGAAGTCCAAATCTAGCCTTTCGTTCTTGGACGCGGCTAGATTGCCCGGCAAAAAGGAGGCGTTGATAAAAGCTTTGAACTCACCTGATCAAATGTGGAAGGAAAAGGGAGTTGAGTCCCATCTGATTTTGCGAAAGGAGAGAAGGGATGTCCCGCCATTCTTATTGACTCGAGAATTGCGGGTAAGAATTTGCATAACTCGTTTGGTGGACACAGGTGCCACGAGCAACCTCATGCCTTCAAAAATATGTAAAATGCTAGGTCTGCAACCTGTTTCATCCAAATGTACGGTCTTGCAATTGGACCGTTCAGAGGTAAATGTGGTAGGGACCTTATATGATGTCAAGATTCAATTAAATTCTGAACCCAGGGTCCAAAAAGTTGTAGACATTCTGGTGGTTAATATCCCAAGTAGGTATGGAATGTTACTTGCGAGGGATTGGATGAAAAATTTGAATGGCTATTTTTCAACAGATTGCTCACATATGTGGCTACCATGGAAGGGAATTGCAAACCAAATCAGAGTGGAAAATGAACCGAGGCTTAAGGAGATTATAACAGATTTTAACAAGCCGAATGAAGTTCAGTTTTCTGAGCCAGAACTAGGAGTTTATGCACTTGATGTTGAGGAAGCTGCTGAAGAGCCTAAAGAGGAGGCGTGTCATGGTGGCTCTTCTGAGGAAAATGATTGCACGTGGTTGCTCAAGTTCGATGGATCAAAATCTAGACAGGGAGCAGGAGCTGGAGTCGAGCTCACTGGCCCAGGAGGTAAACCATTATTGGCTGCCTACAGATTGCAATTTCCTTGCACGAACAATGTGGCAGAATACGAAGCATTGATCTTTGGTTTACGTCTAGCATTGAGCAAGCATGTTAAATGCTTGAAGGTTTTGGGAGATTCTCGAGTTGGTAGTCAAGCAAATCAAAGGACAAGATACATGCCGTGACAGGAGACTAAGCCTTTATAGAACTAGGGTTATGGACCTCATGGAGGAGTTCGATGCGTTCAATATAGCCCTTATTTCTAGAAAAGGAAATCGAATAGCGGACTCTCTTGCAGTCGCCGCGGCATGTTAAACCCGGTTGATATAAAAAGATGTAAAAAGTTTTCCATTGAACTGGTTCCTTGTCCATCAATACCCGATAATGTAAAGAATTTCCAGGTTTTTGAAAGTGACAGACACATTTTCAAATTTGTCACGAACTCGGGTATTTTTGAAAATCAGGTGATTGATGAGGAGCAAAGGTGGCAAGATGAAACAGAGAATGAAATTGAAACTGCGTATCAATCCAACAAAATACCTAAAGACGTGGTTTCATTGGAAAAAATGTTCGACATGGGATGCAAGCCCAAGAAAGGTAAAAGAGTCCCACTCCCCAAAGATGCATGTGATTCAATTAATCTAGGGAGTGCAGACAATCCAAAGGAGGTGTACATTGCAAAGGCATGTACAGATGAAGAAAGGAGCAACATAATGCAGGCATTGAAGCATTACATAGATTGTATTGCTTGGAACTACAATGAGTTGAAGACATACAACCAAGACATTATCACACATACCATCCCTTTGAAGCCAGACTCCAAGCCTTTTAGGCAAAGACAACGAGTTGTTAACCCGCTATTGGAGCCTTTGATCGAAAAGGAGGTTAAAAGATTATTGGAAGCGAAAATCATTTTTCCCGTTAGGCACTCAACCTGGGTTGCTAACCTCGCTCCAATGAAGGAAAAAGAGTGGAGAGATTAGGCTGTGCATAGATTTTCGAAATCTTAATAAAGCCTCTCAAAAGGATAATTATCCATTGCCATCAATCGATGAAATTCTACAAATGGTAAATGGATCCGAAATGATGTCCTTTCTTGACGGGTATTCTGGATACAACCAAATTCTTATACATCCAGGATGACAGGATGAAAATAGCCTTCACCACCAAGTGGGGGACATTTGCATATAAGAGAATGTTGTTTGGATCGTTAAATGCCGGTGCAACTTTTCAACGCGCCATGGATTATGCATTCAAAGGGCTCATAGGCAAATGTATCATCGTGTATGTGGATGATATCCCAGTTTTCTCGAAGAAGAGAGAGGACCATGTCAAAGATTTAAAGAAAGTGCTTCAAAGATGCAGAGAACATGGAATTTCCTTAAATCCCAAAAAGTGCATTTTCGGAGTTACAGAAGGAAAATTGCTTGGTCACATCATTTCAAAAGAGGGCATATCCATCGACCCAGAAAGGATACAAGCTATCCAAAACTTACCTCTCCCAAGTAGTAAAAAAGAATTGAGATCTTTCTTTGGGCAGGTTAATTTTGTGAGGAAGTTTATCTCTAGCTTTGCTGAGATAGCCAAACCTCTGAACAAGATGCTCAAGAAAGATGTGGATGTAAAATGGAACGAGGAAAGTAGAGTGGCCTTCCAGAACATCAAAGATGCCATTTCCAGGGCCCCGGTCCTCATAAGTCCAGACTATTCCAAACCTTTCTACATTTATGCTTTTGCATCAGAACACTCCTTTGCGAGTGTCTTAACCCAAAAAGGCGAGGATAGTGCAGAAAAACCCATAGCATTTTTAAGTGCCCCCCTGAAAGATGCTCAATTAAGGTATTCAATCCTTGATAAGCAAATGTACGCACTTTTTAAAACGGTAAAAAAATTTAGGCATTACATTGTGCACAACAGAGTTATTGCCATCGTGCCTGACTCTGCTGTTAAGACCATGTTTTTACAAAATGAACTAGGTGAGAAAAGAGGGAAATGGATTTCCACCATCCAAGAATTTGATCTCGAAATACAACCTATGAAACTAGTTCGAGGACAGAGGACCGGCGAAGGCGATCGCAGAAAATAATCCGCAAACAACATGCCAATGCTCGAATACGTAATACATTGCTAAGGATGACCGGTATGTTGATATTGTGCAATTTTTATTGACCGGTAAGTGTCCTTCTAATCTGAATTCAACCCAGAGAAGAGCTTTAAGGCTTAAGTCTCATCAATTATCTCGATGAAATCTGGTGTTCTTTACAGGAAGAATCATGAAGGGATCTACCCGAGGTGCCCGAACAAAGAAGAAGCCGCCAGGGTGTTGCAGGAATTTCACGGGAAACATGGAACCGGTCACGGTGCGGCAAATGCTACAACGACATCAAATCCCGAGAGCAGGATACTACCGGCCCCATATTTTCAAAGATGCACATGCCCATGTACGATCTTGTCATATCCGTCAAGTGGCCGCCAATAGAGAAAGAAATGCAGCCATGCCGTTACAACCTCGTAGTTGAAATGAGACCATTTGCACAGTGGGGACTAGATTTCATTGGGGTTATTAACCCAAATTCTTCTGATTCTCATAAATTCATATTGACAGCTACAGATTACTGTACAAGGTGGACAGAAGCGATTCCTACTAAACATGCCACCACAGACGTTGTAATTAAATTCCTTGAGGACCATATTATAACAAGATTTGGAATGCCCGATTCTATTGTCAATGACAATGGTAAAGCTTTTATTTCTACGCAATTTGCAGATTGGGCATATGATAACAAAGTGAGCTTAAAATTTGCATCCAATTATTATCCTCAAGGAAATGGGTTGGCCGAATCTTCAAATAAGAATTTGTTGAATACCATTAAGAAGTTGCTGGAAAAGAACCCTCGGGACTGGCATAGCCAATTGAAGTTTGCCCTTTGGGCAGATAGGACCAGAGTGAAAGAATCCATAGGGAATACTCCCTATCATTTGGTCTATGGGCAAGACCCGATATTTCCTGCAAATTTGAAGTTGCAGACCTTGCATTTCATACAAGAGTACTTGGGGACAGATGATCAAGTTGAAGCCAGGTTAAGTCATTTGTTGCACCTTGATGAAAAGAGAGAAGAGGCCATGAATCACATGAATAAACACCAGGAAGTTATCAAAAGATGGTTTGATAGAAGGGCCAAAGTTAAATCATTCAGAATTTCAGATTTGGTATTACTATGGGACAAAAGACATGAGGAAAAAGGGAATCATCAAAAGTTTGATTGTCTTTGGTTAGGCCCATATCAGATTTCGGAGATTCTTGGGAAGAATACCTTCAAGCTAAAAACTTTAGAAGGGAGAGATTTTATGCTACCGGTTAATGGGCAGATTTTAAAGCATTATTTTAGCCCTTAGGTTGTGAGATTTTGATATTATTCTTTCGGTTTTGGTGGGGATTTTCAGTTTTTGTTTTTATTGTTTAGGATTGTTAGTCTAGCTAGGATTTTGGTTGTGGATTTGATTTCAATTGACATGTTTTGTTTATTTTGATAAAAAATAAAAAAATAATATATAATAAAAATATATATATATATATATATATAAAAAAAAATTGAGATGTCAACTTATGCTTAAGGTTAGGAGAATATGAAATATTGGAATTGTCCCGTAAAAGCTCCACAAGTAACACAAACATCTTAAGTTATATTGTTTGATTTTGTGATGCATGAAAGAGTCAGTTTTGCATGACAAATCATTTCATTTGCAATTCAAGAGATAATGCATTCATGTTCCATCTCACTTTACATACATTTCATCTTAGTTGCATATGCATCTTAGGTACAAATCATTAAAGTATGTCAAATCCTCTTAGGGTTGTGTTATAACATAAATGTAAGAAGAATCCTAAGGTTGGAAACTGAGTCTTGAGATATCTAGAACCAAGCACGTCTCATACATTAAAAAGGATCTTGAGCAAAATGATCAAAACCTAACTTGGAAGAAAAGGTTGGGCGAAAGAAGTTTTTCATGTCTATCCTATTATGCAACATGATCCTTAAAACAAGTGGTTTTGACCATTTCCATAGAGCTTAAAGCCTAAAATCATAGTAGTAAGGATAGGGTTAAATCCTCATCGAACTTAGGTTGAGGATCCAATTCCCCAAAGCTTTGATTTGACCTACATGGAGTAGTAAGGATAGGGCATAAATTCTCATCTCACTTAGGTTGAGAATCTGATTCCCCAAAGCTCTTATGTCTCATTTCATAATAAATCTTGGATTGGAAGGATCGTACTATTTGTCCTCTCGCAAAGGATGGGTAGTCATCCCCAAGGTCTAAGCAACAAAATTAATATTTTCCATTTACATCTAAAGTTTGGATTGGAAGGATCGTACTACATGTCCCTAGCAAGGATGGGTAGTCATCCCTAAGGTCCAAGAAGTAAAAAATAAATTTTTCCCATCTCATCTTTATATTGGATTGGAAGGATCGTACTACTTGTCCTCTCCAAAGGATGGGTAGTCATCCCCAAGGTCCAAAGAAATGAAGATAAGTTTTGGATTGTGGGGTTAGATATGCCCATGCATGGCAACATGTCTTGTCTAAAAAACAAGACCACTGATTGTCCGAAGGGTTAGACTAGCATGACCATTTCTTCCATAATTGGTTTAATTATTTTGCTCAAAGTGAGGTAATGAATTCTAAATCAGAATAGTAAGGATAGGGTTAAACTCTCATCTCGGTTGGTTGGGAGTCTGATTCCCCAAAGTTCTGATTTCACATTCACTTGCACATGGGTTCAAGATAGTAGGGACTCATAACCAACTTTGGGATATAATAAAACAATTCATTAGTGGATCCTAAGAGGGTTTGGCAATCTTGAATGTTTGTACATGATACTAGAAGAAAGACTATGCATTTTATAAAAGCAAAATCTCCTAGCATATTCATTAGGGTACACAAATCATTCACAATCTCACATATGCATTCATGCAAAACTGACAATGGAGTGTGGATCAATTTCAAACGATAGGGAAAGAAATTCATTGCACACACTGAGCTAATACTTGATGATTCTGATGATTCATGTACTTCTGATCTTTGGGCATTTGTTTATATTGCTTATGTGCTAACACATGTTTTCGAGTTTGTGCTATGTTTCAGATTGGGTTCTCACTAAAATGCTCAAGAGCATTTGACAGCAGAGTCGCCATTTGTTGTGGCTGATCCACAACACACCCCAAAATTGGGGACCCACCTTTTTTGCAGGCTTTCAGAGAAAATCTTAATGACCCAGATGCTAAAAATGAAGAAAAGGGGCAAAAATGCACAAGTGTAGAAAGTGTCACGAAATCGCGACATGTCGCGAAATCATGACATGTCGCGAAATCGCGACATGTCGCGCCATCGCTGCAAAACAGAAAAGTGTCACGAAATCGCGACATGTTGCTCCGTCGCGGCTGAAAGAGGAGAGAGAAAATGAAATGAAATCACATGTTGCTCCGTCGCGGCCCGAAGAAGAGAGAAAGGCAAAATGAAAAGTGTCGCGAAATTGCGACATGTCGAAATCAACGTCGGATCGAAAGACGAATGAAAACGTCGCGATTTCGCGACGAAAGTGTACGATTGAAAATGGAAATCCGAAAAGGAGAAGAGAAATGGTCGCGAAATCGCGACAGAAAAAGGTACGGAAGAAAACGTAGCGATATCGCGACAGAGCAAGAATGAAGGAAAAGAAATCGTCGCGACACCACAAGAGCAAAGACGGAAAAAAATGGTAGCGAATATCGCGACAAAAAGAAAGGTAGTGAAGCGAGAAAAAGGTCGCGAAATCGCGAGAGAGCGGCAAAGGGCACGAAGAGAAAATGGTCGCGAAATCGCGACGAATCGAGAGAGGCATGAAGGAAAAATGGTCGCGAAATCGTGACAAAGCGGCAAGGATCGGAAGAAAAAGCGTCGAAAGCGCGACGCAAGGAGAAAATATCGCGATATCGCGACAAAGTAGCCAAATGGTACAGAACGAGAAAAGCGTCGCGAAATCGCGACATGTCGCGTTCAGGCAAGAAGGCAAAGAGGAGAAAAACGTCGCGATATCGCGACATGTCTTGTTTTCGGAAGACGGAGAAAGAAGGTCGTTGGTGAAAGCGTCGCGATATCGCGACATGTCGCGTTTCGCGGTGAAGATGAGAGGGGCATTGCATGCTATTTTTTGGTCACGATTTTCATGGGGCCGTTACGGAACGTGCCGGAAACGCATCGAACACGTGGCATACAGAGGTGTCGGAAACGCTTGCGAGCGTTACATGCAGCGGCAGATTTCGAACGTTTCAGAATCGAGCATGAAGTAAAAGCATCGAAAAGGCGGGAATTTGAAAAGACGCATTCCGGGAGGTGAAACGAAGCGACGCAGGGAGAACCGAAGAGCCGCGCAGACTAGTATAAAACTAGAAGTGCAGATTGAAGAAAGGGTTGGAAATTGCTGCTAGCAGAGTTGCAGAGACAAGGGCTGCATGCCATTCTGGGCTCGCACTTGGAGCAATTTCCTTCATTTGTTCTGGATTTGTTATACCTGGAACATTCTGTAATTGTAATTGATACATCATTTTAATACAGAAATACAGAGAGTTGGCATCTCATTGATGAGAAAGAAGGAGTCATTTTTGCATGTATAATTTGATGTTTATCTTTCCCTTTCAGATTTTAGGTTTATAGATGGAGTTTAATGCGAGTCCTCTCGGTTGCTTCATGCGAAGGCCTGAAATTTGAAATTACAGTAAAACCCTAGAAACCCGCACCTAGCTTATCAGGATTGTGCGTAAGTGCAGATTCAATAGGTTAGGTTGCATGCAGAAAACCTCATTATCTTCGGTTTCATTGAATTGATGACAGCATTCTGGATGTAGTTTAGTTGCATCTTCATTTGCATGTATTTCATTTTCAAACCCTTATTTTGTTTTCTGCATTTTAATTACAGTCATTTAAATAAATAACTGAAAATCCATTAAAGCTCAGAGTCCATTACAAATCCAAATTAAAGTAAACTACAGTGCCCCTTGTTAACATCCACTTGCAACCCTAAGGTATTCCCTGCATTTACAAAGAATCAGCATAACAGGAACCTTGGAGAAATTAGTTTGTCATAATTTCTTTGCAAGCAGAGGATTTTGGGACTCAGATCCTACCGGAGAGTGTGCTTTCACAATTGGGTGAAAACACCACTCAACACTTTCAAAATCATCCATTGAAAAGAGAGGCTCCTACTACTCCTCTGGCTCTATGATCCATTCAAATGATGGATCAATCTCATCTAAATCAATGGCTTCATAATTTGATCCTGCATTTCTTTTGTGGTGAAGGTGAAGGTTGTAATGAACAAATACAAGCTCATTCAACTTTTGTTGCGTGAGTCTATTGCGCTTCTTGGAGTGAATGTGCTCAAACATACTCCAATTATGCTCACAACCTGAAGCACTACATGGTTGACATAAAATTTTGATGGCAAAGCACTAAAGATTAGGTGTATAGGCACCAAAGTCCTCCCACCATAAATCTAGAAAATGCCAAGAAAAAAGGAATTTAATAATTTATATAAAACTATAAATTGAGATTATTTTTTAAAACAAAATCAATAATAATTTAATTCATAAGGGTTACCTAGCCTTTGAGTTGCCCTTCTCCAAATGCATTGCGAGGTTGTGAAAAGGTAGCCCTCACATCTCTTGTAATCTTGCACCTCATACTATATCATATTGCAAGTGTCCTCATCTGGCACCATCCGGGTAAAGCATTACTAAAGGCCTAACATCACCCCATAGTCAGCCTCAAATGAATCATCATAAAAGAATTTGGGGTTGAGGTAGTACCTCGTTGCATGTAGTGGGCTATGGAGCTAAGAAGTCCATCGCCGATCAATCAGTTCCCAAACGGGATTTTATTTGGGCTTAGAATAATTATAAAATAAGGCAATTGCCTCTTTGGACCTATCCATGGCCTCATATTGGTATCCCATTAGTGATTTTTCTCCATCAACAAGACAAAGAACCCTCACCAAAGGCTGAAACCTAAAGTCAAATGAAAAATTTTAGTTATTGTTAGCAACTTAGCTATTTGAAATTTGGATTACAATTCAAAATTTGCAAAGGCAAAAATTTAAAATAAAAAAAATAAAAAAATAAAAAAAAAAAGAACTTAGTTTCGTACATTGATTGTTTTAGTCATAGCTGTCCAAAAGGGCTCCTCAAACACATAATCGTACACCTTCTAGTCCTCACTGGAGAATCGATATTTAGATGCAACTTCTCAATTCCACTCCTTGCTCACAAACATCCTCTTCAATGCCCCCTTTGCATCAAAGAGACTCTACAATATAAAGAAGTTTGTGGAGAATCGTGTAACTCTAGCTCACACAAGCTCCCTCCCATTAGTATACTGCCTCATTAGCGGGAGAACCCACATATGGTTGTAGATGAATTTTGTAATACATTTGGCCTTATTTACAACCTCGGGCACTCAAGGAATTTCCCAATGTCTTCGAGAAGCAAATAGAGACAATGGGCTGCACATGGTGTCCAAAAAATCATGGGGAATCTCTCCAAAATCCTTTCAACTACCACATACACTGCTGCATTGTCCATGATAACTTGGACAACATTCTCCTCCCCTACCTCCAACACAATTTCCTCTAGCAACCTAGCAAGCATTTCGGCACTTAACTTGTGTCGATGCATCCCCTGACTTGAGGAACACAATTCCTCCCTTAGAAGCAACCAAAAAATTAATCAATGTCCAATTCTTCCCATCAGTCCACCCATCGGACATGATTGTGCAACCCCTTTTTTCCATAACTTGCACTGATCTTCAACCAAAAATTGGATATCCTCCATGGATTCCTAAAGGAGAGGGCCCCTAAAATCATCAGAAGTGGGCAACTTAAATCCTGGGCCACAAACTGTGAGGGCATCAACCATTCCTCGCCAATATGGAGACCCCGCCACATTGAAGGGAATGTCAAAAAAATACCAAAAGCTTGCACAAGCTTTCCTCATGGCCTTGTGCCTCTCTTGGTTCCATGCAGTCATAACCCTCAAGCATGGGTTTTGCCCTAGAGTGGAACGTTCCACGAAAAATAGCTCCTATATCCCGCTCCTTGGGTGTGCCATTGATGGAATCGATCCACCTCAGCGCCGCTGAAAATGGCTAAAGAAGTTGTCACTACCCTCTATAGGAGGCCAAGAAGGAGTAGCCATTGCTTCGCTTGTTCTTATTTTCAGTTCTTTCTTCTCACAATAATATGTTAGGAGGGTATTGCATTCCCTCGCTACTTTAGGATCCACTTTTTCACATAGCTTAACATCATGGCCAAATACCTTCACTAAGTGGTATTTAAGGCGGTTTATGCCTCCAAAAAAAATTCATCACAAAAGTTGCAATAAAGCTCCCCTTTCTTCGCACCATCCCTCCCATACTTCCAAGCTGGGTCTCTTTTTCCCGTCATTTTATTTCAATGCGGCTGCACATGGAAACAATTCTCAAGTAGTTAGAAACTTTAAAAAAATGAGAAGAAAACGCCCTAGGGTTTAAGCATTGACAGTCGAAACTTTGTTTTTTAACCTCAAATGTAACTACTAGGTGGTTGTTAGATTCTCAAAAACTAGGAAAATTTTGGGTTTAGGATGCAAAAGAGTGTTCTCTTGGGTCTGATTTCACCTCTCTACTCCCTCTTCAAGTGGAAACAGCAAAATGAGGCCAATTTCGGGAAAAAAAAAAGTTTTTATGCCGTTTTCTATTGTTTTGTTGCCATAGCCAAGTTTTTTTGTCGGACTCACAAGTTTAAAAAAAACTCGACGATTCCAAAAGAAACTCGCCAAACCAGTTCAAAACAACTCGGGTGCAAACTCTGCACGTTTTTCAAAAACTCAGCAAATTTCGTAACTATGGTTACAACCATGAACAAAGATGTCACACAATTTGTTCTTGGACATGCTGGATGCTCTCCTGATGGAAGGGGCAAAACCTATTCAAGATTTGTATTAAACGAACAATGATGACGTATCGTGGAAGAAAGTCATAACAAAGCACAGTGAATCACCACTATCTTAACTAAAATTCCAACTAAAGCCAAAATACAGATTTGATTAAATATTTTAAAAAAGATTCAAAAGAGAAATCAAAATCTTAGATGGCTAAGAATGTTAGCCAATACAGCTTTCCTTTTCCCTCCAGATAAATTTCAAATTCCATTCATCTAGACAGAAAATAGAATGAAAAGAAAGAGAGCACAAAATTGTGACACCTGACTTTCAGTTTCACTTTTTCCTTTCAGCATATTGATTTCTGTACCTATTTACATTTTTTATGCTTTCATTTATTTAATATACACAGAGCTGTTATTTTGATTTTATTATTTCTAAGCAAACTCAAAAAAGGGTTTTCGCTGTTGCAGGGCTTGTCAACCCTACTGCTGGCACTGGTCCATCAGAAAAATCTCTATGCACTCATCACCCCTTAGGCATTAATATATACTCATGCATTTCATGCTGGATGACTCGTGTTTTTTAAAATTGTTTGATTGAGATGCATGATATAAAAGGAAATCCCTAAGACTCCAAGCATTGATGCCCTCCTTCCTTAGCTTAATGCAAATAAAAATTTTGATTAACCTCCAAGGGTCTAGCTCCCTTCCTAAACCCGGATGTCATAAGTGAAGCTATTGTTCAAGGTGTAAAAGCCCTATCTAGGAACATCAAGGCATTACCACTTCCATCCCAATCCTTGTTAAAACCCCTCCAAGTCACAAATACTTGAGTTTCGATTAAAGGCATGAAAGGAAAGGCATAAGTCAGATATCAAAATTTCAAATAAATAAAAGAGGGAAAGTTCCCTTCCCCTGCCACAAGACTCAATTACTCTTCCCACCTTTACCCCCTTGCAATTACTGCAAAGGCATATCAAGTAGCCATCACAATCTTATTGTTGTACTCAACTGGCAGTAGGAGTTACTGAGGAAGTTTAGGCAATACCAAGGTGCATTAACTCAATTCAACCACCCTTGGGAATCCATTCAAAAGACAAATGAAGTATTCAATTCTCCATTACACAGTGTCTCTACCTCGTTTCTCTCATATAGCGTTCCTGGTTTACAAGGATGATAAACTCTCGCTTTTGTCTTGAGTTCTGGTTGGGATCTTCCATGGTATTCTTCCTCTCGACTATGTACATCAGATATGGTCCTTACTTGAAATCAGTGATTGACATATGACTTTTAGGATGTTTTAAGATAAATAGGGTCAACAGCCACTGACTGGCTTTAACTGCTACTTGCATGTTGTAGTTTGAGTTTGAACTGTTGGCATTGTCTTGACTGTGTTACTTGAATTGTCAAGCTTGTTGGAAGTGTGGAAGGTTTCTGGTTCTAGTCTCGACTGTAATCTGTGAATAATTTCTCCTGTTGAATTATATTCAGATTATTGCTTTTGTAGGTCTGGAAAATGGGTAATATCTGTGGATACATGACTGTGAGAGGGTATTATTAAAAAAAATATGATTTAATTTTTCTTGAATGATTTTGCAACTTGCTTGATGTGCTACTTTAAATTTTGCATACCTGCTGCTTGTTGAATGGATTTAATAGGTGATCTGTAGATAGCATTAAGAGCATTGGGTCTGAGTTATGTTTTAATTTGTTTTCAGTTGACAAGTAGGGTTTGAAATGATGCAGAATGTGCCCCACCCATCCTCTGAAATCCTTCTTGTGCTTTTCTCTTAAAGAACAACATGGGGAACTGCAGTGGTAGCTCAAGTATTTGTGACCTTTGCCCTAGTTTAGGGGAACATGGTTACATATCCAGGGACACCTATCACATTTTAAATGTAATAAAATATTGAAAGAGCTCTGTACCTTCTCCAAATTAAAAAAGGGGTTTGCCTTTAGTTAAAAAAACCAAAGAAAAAAGGGCATTCCCCTCCTGTTGAGATAATTGTGACCTTGGGATTTTCCCTCTATTCATGAGAGAGGATCCCTTACACTTATGGGTTTAGTGATGGTGAACTACAAAAGGTTTCGACCTGGATCTATCTCCGTTCCATTGAACTATTGCTAAGACTGTGGTTTGGTATTCCATCTGTGCCTAGGAAGAAGTGGAAAGGTTCAGTGAGTGTAGTTCTTCTTCTCCTCCAAAAACTGAGAAGCCATGGTTGCTGATGGTGAAGTGTATGGATTCTTGCCTGCAGAAGCACTCGATGATGTTTTAAGTAGGATAGATGTGATCTTCCCACTGAATGGTGATGAACTCTAGTTGTGACTATCCTTGAATTAATCTGTTGCTTCTTTATTTTTTTATTTTTTGGGGCGGAGGGAGGGAGGGTTGACTGTCAATATGAGTTAGGGCAGGATATGGACAAAGACGGCCTAATTATTATGTCTGCCTCATGCTGATTGTGAAAAGCCTAGGAGTTGATTATTCTATGTTTCTCCTTTAGGCATGAAACTTCTCCTAGGGTGGAGATGATAATGGCTTTGGCCATGTTAGGTGAGTAAAAGCTGTATTAAGCATTGAGGATATAAATTTATTGAATCTAAGTTGGCTGTAGTTAAAGGTGATAATTGAAACAAATGCACTTAAAAACTTAGGATTAAAAGTATGTCCTAACTTATTCTAAGTGAATGGATTGTACTATTAATTGATTGGGTTTGTTGTTGGTAATTGTGCTTTTGCTAGATGTAAACGCAAATTATTATTTTATGATGCTAATCCTCCCTTGATCTTCCCCATTACCTCTCAAGAGAAATGACAGGAGTCTAAGCAGTACTAATAAAATCAAGTACTGAAAAAAGCAATGGTTGATAAAAAATATATGGTGAAAAATATTCCATTTCTGTGAAACACATGAAACTCAATTTCTTACAGTATCAGCATATTATCTGAAAAGTAGTGATTAAATTTCTTTACGTTATTAATAAGCTGCTTAAGCTTTAGCTTATAACCCTAACTCCCGTGAACATAATTGCATTCGGTGCCACATACCGACAAAGATAACACATATAGCTGACCAAAGGCAAATTTGGACCTTGGGTGTCCATGTACAACTAGTTAGAGGTCTATGTCCTAAGTATTGTCTCCACATCCACCTCTGCCCCTCCATGGCCCATCATGACTCTATGATAGTCTACTCTACATGAGGAGTCAGAGGCAACAACGAGACAGGTTTTAAGAGGTGGTTGCACTTGCATTGACCATAGCATCATGGTCTCCATTTGTGTTAGATAACTTCTCCCTTTCTCACCCCAAACCTTGGGGTGGTTGAGCAGTGGCCATAAGAAAATTTAGTATGGAGTCGAAGATGTGACAAGAGCAGCGAAATTTGAAAGCTAGTATATATGGAGTTCGTGAAGATTTTGCATCAGATATAAGGAAACCGGCTGGTATGTAGGAAATTTCCCAGGATTTTCATTGGAAAAACTTAAAAATTGTAAACCTGAAGCATCCACAACAACAGTAGGCATGAAAGCTATAGTCGCAGAAAGGCCCAGAATATAGTGTATTCATTGATATTAAAGAGGACAATATTAATGCTGATTGGTTAATCAAGATCCACAAGGCTGAGCCATCAATGCATACTGAGGTCCACTAATCTGGAGAACTGGTGGATTTTAGTGTGCCTCCACTTCTTTGAAAGTTAAAATTAATAAAAACATTCTGCAGCCTGCTGGGAAGAAAAATTAATCAAAACACTCTGCAGCATGTTGAGAACAAAATTTGGGCTTCAGCCTATCATTATTATACCTTCAAAAGAATCAACTCTCCTTACACTCCTACCTTACTTCTGTCAAAGCTGCCTGCTCTACTGCAAGAAATTCCATCAGTGTCTATGATGGAAAGTCCTCTCTGATCTAATGCTCTGCTGGGGCAAGCATGACAGATTACTGTATTCTGATTTCTCCTCTTTGTCAGATACAGCAAACTTGTCAAATTCTGGATAAGAATAATTTCACCAAATATGGGTGTCAGAAAATGTCAAGCCCTCTCAATCCAATGCCCTCCATGGGAAAGCATGGCAGAACATCTTCTGAATTCTCCTTCTTGTCAAATATGGGAAACTTGTTGGATTCAAGGATAAGAAACATTCCACTAAATGTGGGTGTCAGAAAATGCCCATTGAATTTAGAAAGTATTGCCTTGCTTTACTCATCTGACAGTCCTTTTTCCAGTGATTAGTTCAAACTCACCTGAAATGTGAATCCACTGTACAGAGTAATGTTTTCCCATTAGAACTTAGTGGTGACCATTTTTGCATTTATCAGAATTTTCAGTGTCCCTTCCATCCTGATAATACTTATTGTGTGTGTCATTTTTAGAAGAATCTAATTTATCCATACAAGTCAATTTACTGGGAATCACCTACAAGCTGAGAACGAGTTTAGATACTGTAGCAGTCAATTCTGATGTGGTGCCACCTCAAACGCCACCTTGAGAGTGAAGGAGAGCGTACATAGAAGAGTATGCGCACCAGTTTTGATTGTACATGAGTTTTGTCATTTTGTATAGTTTGCACACAAAGTGTTTGTCAAAATGTCGTCATGTGTTAAATGGCAGACATTGTTAGTGTGCAAATAAAAAGAATGTCATGCATTATGAGCTGTCATGTAAGGGTAGTTAGGGATAGGTACGAGGAAGTTGTGGAAGTTGGCAACTGCCTCCCCTGTTCAGGAGTAGTATAAAATTATAAATAGACCCCTTAGAATTTTCGAATAGCATGATCATCATTGGCATAGTGTATGATTGCGTAACGTATTCTATGAGAATCTGTTGAGAAGAACACATTCTGTAGACATGTGATATTGTTGCTGTATATGACTCTGTGTATTTGCTGTTCATATATTAATATAATGGCAATGTGCAGTTTTGCTCCATTTTACTTCTAAATCTCTTTCTTGTAATAATGGTGAATGCTATTATTTATTGTTAATATTTGTTGTAATTTACTTTTGTATGTTCCTTCAAACATAGAATACCATTGTGCTACATTTGGGGCCATTGTCGTCTGAAGTTTAAACCAGTGACCGTGGTGACATTTGAAGAAGGGAGGAAGTGAATGACAAACAATCTGATGTGAGGATGTGGGAGACGTGGATGCTGAAGGACAAGTGGAAGAACAAGAGAAGAACCTACAAGGAGGAATCAGAGGATTGCACAACAGCAAGGATGAAGAAATCTTGATAGTGTAATTCACGATGGAGAAATATGTATAGACGAGAAATTTGTGACGTTGGAGAAATACGTACAGCGGAGAAATACGTGACGTTGGAGAAATACGTGACGGTGGAGAAATTTGTGACGGTGGAGAAATACGTACAGCGGAGAAATCCGTGACGTTGGAGAAGTTTGTGATGGCAAGGAAATCTAACGACGAGGACACCCGTGACGATGAGGAAACTCATGACAACAAAGTAATTCGTGACAATGAAGAAACAAGTGACGGCAAACTACATGACGATGAGGAAATACACAATGGCAAAATTCATGACAACGAAATTAGCGACATGCAAATTGTCGACGTGTTGAGTGAACTTGCCAGCGAAGAAATACAAGCAAAAAACAAGAGAGTTAAATTCTTGTTGCCAGAAGTGGAGCGTGTGTGGAACCTTGGGGAGAAGGGAGTCTAGACGAAGGTCAAGTTGAGCAATGACAGACATTGATTTTGACAATAGAGGAAGATGCACAAGTGCAGGCGCAACAAGCAAACCAAAATTGGGTCGAAGAGAACATTTGCATGAGTGGTGAAGAACTCGCCGACGTGGGGCATGCACAAGACAAGACGGAGCAATTGGTAACTCCAACACAAGTGCATGGGAGACTACCTAGAGGTGCGGAGGATAAGAGTCACGCACAAGGGCAACCGCAAGGGAGTGTGCTCAAAATACCAAAAATGATGCTCATATTCACGAAGGAGATCACTGAGTGCAAGTGCAATAGGAAGTGGTGGCCAATTGTTTGCAAAAGATTGATCATCAAAAGAGGGTTCGTTGAGTGGCGAGGAATCCAACAAACCACAACAACCAATAACAGAGATGGTTGCAACAACAGGCAAGCATAAATGCCTGAAATTCACAAGAGAGAGGGAAGATCCTGAGCTCCATATTGGGACATATGAGACAATATGGCGACCACATGGCGTGATAGATGAAAACACATGGTTGCCACTATTCCCAATAACATTGCACAAAGTGGCAATTGATTGGCATTTGAAGCGAGAAGCACCATTCACTGACTAGGTAAATCTCAATGAAGAATTCAAACTTCTTCAAGATTATACAGAATTTATCGAAGAGATATTCCATGAAGCAAAAGAAAGAGGAGAACGTAAAATCATACACCCGCCATCTAAAAGAATTGATCAGGAAGATAGAGATGAAACTTGCCTAAGAGTTGCAACAAAGGCGGTTTCTAGATAGACTGCTACCTCGATACAAGAAGATGAAGGTTGTTCCACCAACAACCTATCAAGAAACATTTGACTATGCACTAAACCTAGAAAGCAAAATGAAGATGGCAGCAGGAGGCGGCAAGAGTACGAGTCATGATCAACATGATAATTCAAACAGTGAATGGGATGATCTCAACGCAACAATCCAAGAAATAGGGAAGAACCTGGAGAGGATGACCAACGAAGTGAAGCCTAAGATGAAGAAGGTAAAAATGGACATATGATGTTCGGAGTGCAAGACGAAGGGGCATACAAACACAAATTGTCTATTGAAGGAATATTGATCCACATTGATCAAGGCAGATTGTGTCCCCACTCTTGACATTTTCAACATTGAATGACTGGCCTACCATCAAAGTCATATTGCAATTGGTCTTCACTACTACCATTGTTGTAGAGAACAATATTTATACATATAATTGAATGCCCTTTAGTTTATGCAATGCTCCTGCCACACTTCAAAGGATCATTTTGTATATATTTAAGCAAATGTTGACACGCAAGTTCAAGGTGTTTTTGGATGATTGGTCGTTGTATGGAAAGAAGGATGAGCATTTGAAGACGTTGGAAGAATGCTTGATATTAGGCATGAATGCTCGACTTTCCCTGAATCTAAATGTGTAAACTGTTGGTGTCATATCGGAAGTTGCTAGGGCATCCAGTGTGCAAGGATGGATTGAAGATCAATCCCGATAAAAGTTGCGTCGTGATGAGCATGGAGGAAGCAGACGACATGAGTTCAATGAAGGCATTTTTAGGGCATGTCGAGTATTATCAGTGCTTCATCACAAATTTTGCACAAATGTCCCATACGCTTGATATGTTGACTCATAAGGGTGTTCCTTTCAGGTCGGGGAATCCAATCTACTGTGCTTTTAAAATGAAGAGCGTCTCCTTATTTGTTGATGTACCCCTCTCTATAACACACTATGCCAGCTAACAAAATTGACCGAGCTACTCTTGGATCACTCACCCTCTACGGGAATCACATTTGTTTTATTTTCCTCTGGGTACTAAGATGTTTCAGTTTCCTGGGTACTAAGATGTTTCAGTTTCCCAGGCTTCTGGGTAGGGAGTACCTAGACATTACCACATTACTGGCTCTCTATGGTTGCCCCATTCGGGAATCCCGCTTTCAGCTCCCCAAGGCTCATCACGGAATACCACGTCCTTCATCGCCCTTTATATATTAGAGGTCCCAAGGTATCCCCCATACCAGAGAAGCACCAAGAGGCCTTCGAGGAGTTGAAGGCGAAGTTGGTTTGTGCACCCATTCTAGTGTTTCTAGATTGGGAGAAAGAATTTCATGTCCACGTTGATGTGTCCAATTTCGCAGTTGGGTGCGGGTTGGCGCGAGGACAATTTGAGCTAGATGTCATGTCCCCTTTCTGAGCTCGTCAGCATTGGCACAGTGCATAGCCTATTCACGCGATCCTGTAGGCTATGGGAGCAGTTTAAGGATCTTGGAAGTCAGTTGGAGCAGTTTCCTATTTTTTAGGGCCATGCTTTTTTGAGAACAGTTTCTATATTTGGACGATTCGACCAAAAGGGTATCCAAAAATGCTATCAGATGTTGGCTTGGGTCTTCTGGTGCAATTATTTTAATACTCGTAATTATTTAATTATAAAGTCGTATTTAATTAAATAGACTTTATATTATGTGTGCACATAAGTCAATTAAGTGAATTATTAATTATTTGATAAAGTGACTTAGGGAGACATAAGGATTTATTAAAAAGGGGGTTTTTTTATCCCACATTGGTTATGTTATGATACGGCCAGGCCCGAGTCAATAATAAATAAAGTGGTCGGGCTCTCATTCCAACATCCTTGAAGATTGAATATATTGCTTGATGCATTCCGGAGAATTTGCTTGAGATTCGAGCTTGTTGAGAACGGAAACTCTCGGCAAGGACATCCACTACGGCTGTGAAAGATCAGCTCTATTGGATTTTGATTGTCTTCATTCAGAGGGCAAATTGGAGATCAAAGAGAATTTTTGGTTCGTCATTGATATCTTGTGTGTTTTGGGAGATAGCAGCGATTTAGACCTGTAGACGGTACTTATTTGGAGACTGTAGCAGTTTACTATTCACGCGGTATTGTAGCAGTTTACTATTCACGCGGTATTGTAGCAGTTTACTATTCAAGCAGCACTGTAGCAGTTTACTATTCAAGCGGCACTGTAGCAGTTTACTATTCAAGCGGCACTGTAGCAGTTACTATTCACATGGCACTGTAGCAAATTACTATTCACGGCACTATTCACAAACTATTTCCAGAACGTGGATTGCTGCGATTTGTTTTCAGACTTGAGGAAAATCGGGTATTTTCAGTGCTGTTCATCATTGTAATTTCCCTTGCAATTAAGTTGTTCCAGTTTGTGAAGCTTTCTTTCAGCAGTATACTGTATGTTTAAATCCCATAAAAATACCCAAAAAAAAGAGCATATATTTGAATAAAAAGAGCAAAAATTTGTGTTTTTTTTTACTAGTCAAAATAGATAGGAAACAATCCAGAATAGGGTGGGTTGTTACACTAGATCAGCCCATATATTTTTCAAGTCAGTTGTTGTCAAGGGTGAAAAAGAACTATAGCACAACAAAAAGGGAAGCATTAGGGATGGTGTATGTGGTGCAAAAGTTCAAACATTATTTGTTCGTGAATCCCTTTGTATTCTACATTGATCAACGGGTGTTGTTGTACCTAATCAATAAGCCAACAATTCATAAATGAGTTAGTTGGTGGCTCGTCATGTTGCAGGAGTTCGTGTTTCAACTGGTGGTCAGATCAGGGAAGAAACACATTATAACGGATCAATTGTCAAGGATTCGCTTAATAGAACTTGCAGGAGGAGTGTCAGATGAATTTCCAGACACATTTGTTTTCAATCATTGCGCTGTCATCGTGGTAAGTACATTGGAGTATACTTGAGGGGAGAGTTGTCGAAGGAGTTGTCAGCAACCAAGAGGAAGAAAATTATAATAAAGTTAGCACCATTCCAACTAATTGCTAGACTGTTGTACAAAATCAGACTAGTTGGAATTTTGCAGAATGTGTGATGGACGAGGAGGTGAACACAACACTAAAGGAGGCTCATATTGGAGGGAGGACATATGGAGCTAGATGTAACCACAAGGAAGGTGCTTCTAGAAAAGCTATGGTGGCCCACCATCTATCGTGTTGCAAAGAAGCTTGTGACTTCATGCGATACATGCCAACGAGACGATAATCCGCTATCGAGAGACTTCATGCCACTAAGAGTTTTTTGAATGGTAGGGTCTGAATTTTGTTGGATCATTGAAAACCAGCAGAAGAGGTTCCAAGTACATTGTTGTAGGGACTAAATACTTGACGAAGGGGGTAGAGGCAAGGGTGTTGCTAAATAACTCCGCAAAAAGAAATTCGTGATTCCTGTATATGAGCAGATCATTACAAGGTTCGAAGTGCCTCTTCTATTGACGAGTGATTGCAAAGGCCACTTTGTCAATGAAATTACTCAAAAGCTTGCCATGGATTCAAAATTTTGCATTTCTTGTCAAGTAAACGAGCAAGCAAAAGCAACGAATAAAATTTTGGTTTCAATAATGTAAACATGTGGAATTAAAACTGCTAATTGGAAGGAGAAATTGCCAACCATCTTGTGGGCATACCAAATGACATATAAGCCAATGACAAATCACACGCCAATTCCAGCTTATGTATGGTCGTAAGACAATAGTGTCCATTAAATTTCTAGTAAGTTTGAGGGTGGCAACAGAGAATCGTCTTGGCAACCAGAAGAACCTGGAGGAGAGGGTGATAGCACTCATAAAGTTGGGCAAGAAAATAGTGATGGTACAATGGGCCATGGAGATTGCCCAATGTGGTCGCAAACTCTAGCACGACAAGCATCTACAAAAGTTGACGTTGAAGGCACATGACTTCGTGCTGAAGTATAACAGCAAGAGAGATATCAAGCCAGAGAAGTTGAAGACGTTATGGCTTGGAACCTTCCAAGTTGAAGAATTCATGGACAACGATGCCGTAAGATTGAAGAGACTGGATGGGATGCAGTGTCTAGAGACAGTCAATGGTTCAAAGATGAAACCATACAATGTTAGGGCACATGTGAACCTTGTCAACTACGAACCAAAAGGTGAAGAAAGGAGTATGAGCAAACTGACGATCACACCAATTTAGTCTTTGGGGTCCTTTGAGGGGATTTCTATACATGAAGTTGGAGAATGTATCCAAATAGGAGAAGATGGTGCACAAGACACAAGTGACTTTGAAAGCAATGAACTTGCAGAGCAATTGGCATGGTTGTAGAGCAAGGAGTCGCAAGGAGTTAGGGAAATGACGGGCAACCAATTGTGGAGTAGAAAGAGTTGAAGCCCTAACTCACTAAGTGTAGGAGATTGTGGGTGACCGTCAGGTTTCCTAATATTGAAGAAGGTTAGAGCTTACTTGCAGATGAGGATGTGCATCAAATGGCAACAAGGCATCAGACAAGGAGCACCGCCAAAACAAGAAAGTCGGACTAACAAGAACCCATATGAAGGAATGAGTCTATTGGTGGTCATTGGGCATGCGCAATAAAGAATGCACGAAGAAATTCAACAATTGCGCGAAAGGAGCAAATAGTTGAAAGGATTCATGCAACTACGAAAGGATATGACAGTACCAGGCAGAAATAAACTATCTAAAGAAGGAACAACTTATCCCTACAAATCCTAAAAAACTATTGTAACAAACAATACAATAATAGAAATCCCTATCATATCTATTTATTCTAAAGGAGAATGGCGACTGTGGCAGATGAGATTCAATGCAGAACTGGGCAGGTTGATCGGTTGGACCCAAGATGAGGCAAGAATGAAGATATTTGCTAACATACACCGAGTTCATCCATGGGAACTTAGTGAGGGTAGCAGTGTGCAAACTATGATTTGAGTTGTCGAAAAAGAACCACAGTGTCGTATCGGCACCCACCTCGAGTGTATGAGGATAGTTTTGACACATATCTTGCATCTAAGGTTGTGACGAAAGTCAAACTAGCACTTGCGTTGGAATTTACATATGGCAAAATGAACTATTTGGCCTACTTGATACAATGATTGCCAGTTGGATTGATACGTTCCACGAAATGGTCAACAATTTAAAACTACAAAAGGAACAACAATCCATTCAACTGAATGGAGCAGAAGAGCAACTTCGACTGGTGAAGCAGGAAGTCAAAGCAGGACTGGCGAAGTTGCAAAAGGAAGTGGAGGAGCTGAAAAAGGAACAAGAGGAGCAAAATCAGTTGATTGGGCTTTTGAAGTTTGAGTGTGCAATGGGAGAACAAGCTCTTGAAGCCAAGGTTTAGGAGGTAGCCCATCAAGATCAGTTGATAGAAGCAATAGATCAGCAACTTGCAGAGTCGAAGAAGAAGGAAGATAAGTTGTGTGCTAGGCTCGCAAAAAATGAGCAAAATTCACAACATTATGGCTTCCAGTGGGCCTAGTATCAAGCCTGTGCCAAGCACTTGAAACAGCAACATGATGCTTTGAAGATGCAAGTTCAGGAGTTGGCAATTGCACCTATTCAAATCCAATTCACTCCACAACTGCAACAGCATCAGAGCCCTTAGCAGCAGCAGTCATCAACAAGGCCATCGACCAATCTAGATGGGTTGGCAAATGTAGCAGCCAATTTTAATGTGGCGCAACCTCAAGCGTGAACGGGAGCGTACAAAGACGAATACGCATACCAATTTTGATTGTACATAAGTTTTGTCATTTTGTATAGTTTGCACACTAAGTGTTTGTCAAAATGTCACTGTGTTAAATGGTGGAAATTGTTAGTGTGCGAATAAAAAGAATGTCATGCATTATGAGCTGTCATGAAAGGATAATTAGGGATAGGTACGAGCAAGTTGTGGAAATGGCAACTGCCTCACCTGTCCAGGAGTAGTACAAAGAGACCCCTTAAAATTTTTTAATGGCATAATAATCATTGGCATAGTGTCTGTGAGCATCTGTTGAGAAGAATACATGTTGTACACTTGTAATATTGCTGCTGTATATGATTTGTGTATTTGCTGTTCATAAATAAATACAATGGCAATGTGCAGTTTTGCTCCATTTTACTTTTGACTCTGTTTCTTGTAATAATGATGAATGTTGTTTATTGTTAATATTTTGTGTATTTTACTCTTCTCTGTTCCTTCAAATGTGGAATACCATCACTATGGTACAGATACATTTTGGGATCCATTGGTCCACCCCTACAATTGTCCTTTTAAAGCTTCAGTTTGATCATTGAATTCCTGAGAAAGAAAGAAATTACATTGATGTCCGTAACTTAAAAAGTAGGTCAACGGGGCTCAAGAATTACACTTGGTTACAAGAACATGGGAAGCTGTTGGTCACGAATCCGCCACGAGGAAAGGATTTGCCGCTATTGCGCCCTGGACCCGCGAACCAACATTGAAAGGCCGGAAGGAAGAGATGCCTTCCGGGCCGATCTCCGGAGAAGGCCGGCTCCTTTTGGGGGGGGGCTTGATTTAAGCTAAAGGGAACAGGAAAGAAATAAATGAACGGAAAGAGACAAATGTACAGAAAGAGATTACAAATATGTCCAAAGGTTGGTGGGGGGGAACTAACAGTACGGGAACACACCAATCACCGCTACTTACTGCATACAAACACAGAGCATGACAAGGAACTGCAAAACCTAGGCGTACTTCCGATACACCAGCAGCCGTATGCACAGCCTTCAATAGCTCCCTAGCAAACATTCCCTACAAGGAACTAACAAGCTAGGGATCGTATCAATCACCGGATACGTACACCGACAGGGGTAGAAAGTAAACCTAGAGATGTCGGAGCTGTGTATATGTGTTAGGTAGAGAGTTTAACCGCACAGCCTCAATGGCTCCCTAGCAAACATTCCCTACAAGGAACTAACAAGCAGGGGATCGCATCAATCACCGTGATACGGGCCAGCAACGTCACACACAACTGATGGAACTGCTACCAAATTTATAATGAATGCTTTAAATAATGAAGTACGGAAGGTGCTTTAAGCAAGCAATGCTAGAGGAACCTGATCGCCAAATGCCAAAGTGAATTAACGAGCAGCGACACATGTGGGCCTAAGGCATATAATGAAAGACAAAGATAAAAGAATAAAGACAGTAGAATGTAACTGTGCATACAGATTGTATTCATAAGCGGAAGCACGGTTACAGTAAGCACAGTAGTTCCCTAACAAACATTCCCCTTCCACCACTTACAATGAAAACGTGGTGGCTATTTATAGCCCAAAGTTCCCCCCGGTTACATTAATGGGCACAACGTCCCAGTCAAACATTAGCTGACAAAAGCAGCCGCGGAACTGCTGATGCTGACCTCTGTCAGGCTGGACTGTACCCTCGGCATGGTCTCCATGAAGGTTGAACAGCCCACGTGGCAGCGCGTTGGGTAGAACTTTATATTGACAGAAATGTGGGTAGCCGAGGCGGTGGAAACTCTCATCGCCTTAAATGAGGCAACCGACACAAAGCGGTGCAGCCCATACTTATCCCTTTTGGTCGGCAGCCTTGGTTCAAATCCCGAAGCCGGACACTTGTCGTATGATGGGTTATGTCATGGACACATGTCCGCCTTGAAGGGCGCTCTATCTATCTTCGCTTGGGATCGGAGCTCCTTGGGATGCGTGGGCAGAAAACAATGCAGTTGGGAAGGCCTTCACGCCTTGGTCAAATTCCGGGTTTGTTCCCCTACTGTACACCTGTCAAGGGCGCATTCCGGCTCTGCTGAAAAGTCGGGCTGCGCACAGGTGAACACTGGTGTCTGCCGCTGTACGGACCTGCTCCGGCAGTTATCATTCTTCTTTGTCAGCCTGCCAGTTACAAGGTGCGCCCAGAAAGAGGGGCGAAGTCGGACTTCGCACCAAAACTGGGCGAAGTGCACCGCCCCCCCAAATCGGGCGAAGTGCGCACTTCGCACAAAAACTGGTTTCCCGGTTCAGCCTTCCCGGGCCATAACTTTTGATCCGCCGACCCGATCGCCTATTATAATATATCGTTGGAAAGCTTGCGAGACGATCTGCAATAATAAAATATCCAGGGCTCATTTTGTCCATTTTATCGCCCCGTTTATGGCCCGCAAAAACCCGAACACCTCAGCATACCCTGACACTTAGCCATTTTTCAGGGCAAGTGCTGTCAATTTTGAGAAGAATGAGAATGTAGGGAAGAGAGAGAAAGGGGGGAGAAGGAAGAGCAGCTCTCTTACAAAAATTGAAAACATTGCACCCCGTGCAAAATGTGACAACATTTCTGGCGGCTCGCGGGGTGTCGAGCTCGCCTCGGCGCAAAGAACCCATGCCTTCATCCATTGGGCAACAGAGTCACCCTCGCTGCAACTGCTCTTCGTATCCACCTCCGGAATCGCCTCTCGGAACACTTAAAAAGAAAACACCGCACGTATCGAAATAAGAAAAACAACTAAAACTTTGAATAATAGCCGGATTATTTACACAAAATTTTGCGGCGCTATTGGCATGCCGCCACCACAAATCTAGCTTTGGTTGCCTATCCGGTAAACCTGCAGTGCCCGGACCAGATCTGATTGTACTTCAGATGATCTTTGAAGTCCGGCTGGCCTCCCAAAGCTTGCCAGGTCGCGAACATGGTGCAACGTGGCAGATTGTCATTCATGCCGGTACCCGTACAATTGATGAACAATGTGGCAAGGAGATTTTTCAGACGGGAGCCCTCTTCGGGTACCGGTTGCGGTGATGGTTGGAGCCAATACCACCACGGTGGAGACTGTAGGTGAACATTCATTTCTCCGCTTGTGAGGTCAAGGCTGCTCACCAAACCTTGATTCCTCCGGGGTGTCTTCTATCGCCTTAAAAAAGGGCGCCCGCGATCAAGAAATCTGGATCTTCACTCACCGGAGTCGCCAGTGATTTTGCCAGATGAAGGCAAGCCAAAGATTCACCAACTCGGGCTTCCTTAAAATATGGAGACTGATCGTCTCACCTCACGGATTCGTCTATGCGAGCTTGGTAATCAGCCAGCTTGACGCGCTCGCTTGGAGCGTTGGTATCAATTTCGCAAAGTCGGGCGGTTTCCCGGTTCCTCGCTCGTCACCTTCTCGCTTGAACGAAGGCGTTAGGACCGGTCTGTCGGACTCGTAGAATATGAACGTGCGTAGTCGCCAGTGTGCTCCGATTTTGAACAAGAATGAAGCGAGCACCAGTGCTTCAATTCTGTTTGGGGGTGAGAAACCTCCTTGTCCCACCGAGCATTCGGAAAGAAACTGTCAGCCCGAACAAGGACGAGCTTGAGATCTTCCAAATGCGAGACAAAGCGTCCCACCGGGCGTGCCAAAAACTGTTGGTCACGAATCCGCCACGAGGAAAGGATTTGCTGCTATTGCGCCCTGGACCCGCGAACCAACATTGAAAGGCCGGAAGGAAGAGATGCCTTCCGGGCCGATCTCCGGAGAAGGCCGGCTCCTTTTGGGGGGCTTGATTTAAGCTAAAGGGAACAGGAAAGAAATAAATGAACGGAAAGAGACAAATGTACAGAAAGAGATTACAAATATGTCCAAAGGTTGGTGGGGGGAACTAACAAGGACGGGAACACACCAATCACCGCTACTTACCGCATACAAACACAGAGCATGACAAGGAACCGCAAAACCTAGGCGTACTTCCGATACACCAGCAGCCGTATGCACAGCCTTCAATAGCTCCCTAGCAAACATTCCCTACAAGGAACTAACAAGCAGGGGATCGTATCAATCACCGGATACGTACACCGACAGGGGTAGAAAGTAAACCTAGAGATGTCGTGAGCTGTGTATATGTGTTAGGTAGAGAGTTTAACCGCACAGCCTCAATGGCTCCCTAGCAAACATTCCCTACAAGGAACTAACAGCAGGGATCGCATCAATCACCGTGATACGGGCCAGCAACGTCACACACAACCGATGGAACTGCTACCAAATTTATAATGAATGCTTTAAATAATGAAGTACGGAAGGTGCTTTAAGCAAGCAATGCTAGAGGAACCCGATCGCCAAATGCCAAAGTGAATTAACGAGCAACGACACAAGTGGGCCTAAGGCATATAATGAAAGACAAAGATAAAAGAATAAAGATAGTAGAATGTAACTGTGCATACAGATTGTATTCATAAGCGTAAGCACGGTTACAGATAAGCACGTAGTTCCCTAACAAACATTCCCCTTCCACCACCTTACAATGAAAACGTGGTGGCTATTTATAGCCCAAAGTTCCCCCGTTACATTAATGGGCACAACGTCCCGACCAAACATTAGCTGACAAAAGCAGCCGCGGAATCGCCGATGCCGACCTCTGTCAGTCGGACTCGTACCCTCGGCATGGTCTCCCTGAAGGTTGAACAGCCACGTGGCAGCGCGTTGGGTAGAACTTTATATTGACAGAAATGTGGGTAGCTGAGGCAGGTGGAAACTCTCATCAGCTTTGAATGAGGCAACTGACACAGGCGGTGCAGCCCATACTTATCCCTTTTGGTCGGCAGTCTTGGTTCAAATCCCGAAGCTGGACACTTGTCGTATGATGGGTTATGTTGTGTGACACATGTCTGCCTTGAAGGGCAGTCTATCTATCTTCGCTTGGGATCGGAGCTCCTTGGGATGCGTGGGCAGAAAACAATGCAGTTGGGAAGGCCTTCACGCCTTGGTCAAATTCCGGGTTTGTTCCCCTACTGTACACCTGTCAAGGGCGCATTCCGGCTCGCTGAAAAGTCGGGCCGCGCACAGTGAACACCGGTGTCCGCCGCCGTACGGACTCGCTCCGGCAGCCTATCATTCTTCTTTGTCACCCGCCACCGCCGCTACAAGGTGCGCCAGAAAGAGGGGCGAAGTCGGACTTCGCACCAAAATCGGGCGAAGTGCGCACTTCGCACCAAAATCGGCGGGCGAGAAGGGGTGCGCACTTCGCACCAAAATCGGGCGAAGTGCGCACTTCGCACAAAAACTCGGGTTTCCCGGTTCAGCTTCCCGGGCCATAACTTTTGATCCGCCGACCCGATCGCCTATTATAATATATCGTTGGAAAGCTTGCGAGAAGATCTGCAATAATAAAATATCCAGGGCTCATTTTGTCCATTTTATCGCCCCCGTTTATGGCCCGCAAAAAACCCGAACACCTCAGCAGACCCTGACACTTAGCCATTTTTCAGGGCAAGTGCTGTCAATTTTGAGAAGAATGAGAATGTAGGGAAGAGAGAGAAAGGGGGGAGAAGGAAGAGCAGCTCTCTTACAAAAATTGAAAACATTGCACCCCGTGCAAAATGTGACAACAAGAACGCCAAAAGAAGTGTGCCATAGCCAAAATACAAATACAAATTTACAAATCCCAACTCGTAGTGGGTTAAGCGTGTTGCCATTTATAACCTATAGTATCATGTGTACAAGAACATTCCAGATATGATACAAATATGGCAATATGTGGTACAAGGACATCACAAATATAGTACAAGGGATGATACAAATACAGTATGGTATAGCTGATGATCAGAAGAAAAAGATGCTTTCTCCTTTTCCATAGTAATAATTAGATCAAATCCACAGAGATCCCTTAGACCTTCTATTATATCCATTAAGTCGGATAATTGGTTTATCATAGCTTCCACTTCATTCTAGCACACTAATCTTCAATCTAGAGTCCCCATCTCCTTGTTTGTGTGGCAATGGGTACCATACCACCAGCAAGAACTTGGGATTGATCCTTCTCTAATACTAATTGGCCAAGTACTATATATAGAATCCATGATATCCTTTTTGCCTAAAGAAATTCACGCTATCTGGCGTGAGAGGATCAAACAATCCACACATCATCTATATCCACTAAAACAAAAATAACCACAATGACGATGCAAAAAATAACACAGGATATCAGGTGATGTTGAGAAACACCAATAATTCAATGCAACTTAATGATACAATGAAGTATGAGTGGAAATATTTGTACTTTTGATGACATATTTCACAAATCCCAATAACATTACATGTCAAAATATTATTGATCTGTTAATTAATACAAGGATTAATATACAAAGTGATGATGGATCCATTGGCCTTTCACAAAATATATTAAAAATATCACAAATGTTGTTGACAAAGTAAAGATTACACATATTGCAACATCCCCCTTTAATCTAAACCAGGATCATAGGGAGGAGACATTATTGAACTTTCCCCCTTAAAGGTAACTTCTGTATATCAAAATAATCACAAAGCCTAATGAAGGTGACCATCGACATGACCTTGGTGAAGATATCCATAATTATCCATAGAAGGCACATATGTAAGCACAAGGTGTCTCTTTTGATGCAAGCTTTTGAATATAATGCATATGAATCTCAATGTGCTCGGTCCAGATAACAAACCAACTAAATAGCACTCTGGTTATCACAATAGTGAGTATTGGGGCCATTTTGTTGAAGACTGAATTGTACAAGAAGCTTTTGCATCCACTCAAGATGTTTCCCTTCAAGCATAGTATTGTGCTTTTGTCTTTCTGATGATCTTCAGTAGGTTCTTGTTCTTTTCTACAGTAGAAAAGAACAAGAGGACTTGGCACCTACTCCTGGATCGGGCGCTGTGGGCGGATAGGATATCATTCAAAAAGTCCATTAAGACATCCCCTTATGCGCTCGTATACGGCAAGGAGGCAGTTCTGCCAACCCACATAGAAATTCCCGCTCTCTAGATGTTGGACGAAGAGAGAGGCAACGGGGATCCGGTGGACGCTAGACTGTGTCAATTGATGCAGTTAGAGGAAGACAGAGAGAAAGCATACCAGGCCTTCACCAAACATGCTGAAGCAACCCAAGGCTGGTTTGCAAAATGCGCCACTGCCCGAGTTTTCAAAATCGGGGACCTGGTGCTGAAGTGGGACTCGCTGAAGGCAAATTCGGGCAACCACGGCAAGTTTGATGCCCTCTGGGAGGGCCCTTATCAGATTGCCCGGGTAAATCAGTTTAATGCATTCGTACTCCGAGATATGGAGGGACAGCTTCTCCCCATTCCTGTCAATGGGTTCCACCTAAAAATTTACCGCCACTGAAGGCACCCAAATGGGTCCTTCCTTGTACAGATTTCCCTTCTGCATTTTTAGTTTTCAGAATGTATATATTTCAGCATTCAGTTTTTAATTTTTTCAAAGAGCCCAAGTAAGACTTAAGGCAAACCCCGACTTCGCAGCGAAGTCGGGTAGCGCTCCTTGAACAGTGCGAAGTTCGGAAGAAGGCAGCTGAAAAAAGGAGCAAAAATGACTAAGTCTGGGTGCGCAGCCCGACTTCGCAGCGAAGTCGGGCTGCGCACCATCTGGAGAGCGCAGTTGGAAAAGCAAGAAAAAACGGCATAGTGTCAGATTGCGCAAGCAAATCTGGGCAAAGTCTGATTGCGCCCATTTTTTTGGGCGAAGTCCGAGTGCACCCTGAATTTTGGACGCAGCCCGAATAACCCACCACGGAAAATGCGAAAAAATTCTAAGTGCGGGCCCAGGGCGCAGTACGGCACAGGGCGAAGTTGGGTCAATGGGCCAGAAATTCTCCCTTGTAAAGTGTGCCCAGACGGCGGCGATGACGTCAGCAATGTCACAACATCCAAGGAGGGTTTAATGATTGCACAGCTTTCAAGAACAATGCATTAAAAAAGCCAAGGTGTGTTTGGACCAACGGCTACTAGGGTGCACTTTTCAAAAATAAACCCATGCACAGCCGCCAAAAAATCATAACGCCTCCACCAACTTCGAGTTAACCGCCGCCAAAAAATCATAACGCCTCCACCAACTTCGAGTTAACCGCTCTAACTCCCTCCCTCGCGCCATTAATGTTGCAGTCTTTACCTAGAAAAAGGCCCTGGCATACTCAGAGAATTCAGAGTATCAAACTGCTTCCGAGACTACAAAACGCAGAGCTAACAATTCAAAAGCTGTAATTCCCGCCTCTGCTGTTTCAGAAAGGATGGACAAGCGGAAAGCGCCCGTACAGGCGCAATCCAGCAAAGAGCGGCGCGAAGCTGAGGAATCACCAGAGTCAAGCGCTCATGAGAGCGAAGCGCCGCAGAACGAAAAAGAAAGACCCGGACGAAGAGGCGCGTAGTTGGGCAAATTCCGCCGCCACCAGTTAATCACCTAGCCGGGTACAAGGACGGCTCTTTCTCCATCAGCCTCACCAAGCTGCGGCCGAATATCGCAAAGTGGGCAGACAAGGTTTCGCCCTCGCACCATGTCGGGGCTGCATATAAATCAAACCTATATTGGTTCTTGTGCCCTCCTACCCACAAGTGCCCGGAGCTGATTGAAGCAATTGTAGAATATTACAAACCAGCTGCCCGGCAAGTCTGCGACAACAAGGGGAAGGTGTTGTTCACACTCTTCAGGGAGAGCGTCCAGCCAGCGTTCGCCCCGGGGCTTCAGTACGAGCCCGGCACAATTGTCAGAAGGGTGAATCTGGATGAGAAGACCGGCAGATTTACGCAGACAAAGCGGATGAGAGAATTTCTCGATTCAAAGCTGAAGACCCCACTGGCAGTCGGACAGTGGCCGACTGGCCCCATACCCCTGGACAGATTTGAAAATAAATATATCTACATCATCCTGGCGTGGGTCCTCGGTTGCGACCCTGACAAAGTGGTACAGCCGTACCAGCTGGCGCTGGCAGAATGTCTCCTGCACGGAGAATTTTACGACTCTACAGCGCAAAAGAGTGGAAAGCGCCCTATTTTCTTTGACTGGGCGGACTGGCTGGCGTATGCAATACATTCAAGTCTGGTTAGGCTGCAACAGAAGCAGTCAACAGATTTCCGGTTTTTCTCCTTCCTCGCATGGCTGTGCCTGTATCACATGCACTACCGGATGAACGTCCCTGACTTGAAGAAAGTAAGCGAAAAAGGGGAGTCGCTGCCCGTGTATGAGTGGACCGAGGTCCTGTACAGAAAAGGGTCCTATGATTTTAATCTTAAATTTTTGTGCATGGTCCTCGGGCTGTTCAACCGTAAGGCATCCCGCCCGCCAGAAGTCATGACGAGATACCTGAGGAAGAACGAGTATGGGGATACCTTCCGGCTGACGCAGGGCATCATGGTCAGAATCTATGGATTCAAGGGAAAGCCATTCTTGCTGCCCTACTTCTGCACTGACCACCAGTTTAGGATGGAAATTGCGCGGCAGATGGACTATGTTGAAGAAGAGTTCGGCCAAGGCACAAAGAAAGGCCATATATTTTAGTATCCCATTACCTGGGCGAATACCCAAGTGTATGAAATCGGACAGCACGTCTACCTCGAGCGGGAACTCATTGACATGGGTCTAATAATGTTACCGCAGCGCTGGAAGTACGACCCAATTGGGGTTAGGGGAAAATTCACGCACATCTGTCCTCGAGCCGAGATCATGCAGGAAGGAGGCAATAGGACAGGCGCAGACATGGAATGGCACATCGAACAAATGCAATCGTGGCCTCCATGGCATGAGTTCTACTGCAAGAAGGTAGCGTACGGTCCGGAGCGAAACCCGGATCACCGGTTGGAATCTGCGGGCTTCAAGAAATTCCTCGCCAAGGTGACACCCCTCAACTGGCATAAAGACAAAATCATTGAATGCTGGAAGATGAGGTGTCGCACGCAGCACGATAAATCCATCCGGAGGAATCTGGCCGTTGATGATGAATTTTCGGCTCTATATGACCAGTACGCTGACACGTGGCGGCCTTTCGAATTTCGAAATTGCGTCCCCCGAGGCGCTAGGAAAAGGTATACAAGGAGGCCCCCGTCCCAGCAATCGTCAACTCCGGCAACTTCCAGCACGACTCCGACGAGCAGTCAAGTGGGCCCGATTCAGCCTGTGTCTTTCGAGGCAGTGCCCGAAAGGGCGCAAGGTTCAGAGAAGTCAACCCCTGAGGTGGTCCCTCCAGCAGAAAAGGCGCCCGCGCTGCCAGCTAGCAGACCGGCTACGGCGGGCATCCTTCCAGCCAGACCCAGGTACAAGTTTACCGTGGGGACGTCGACGCCTGCCACCCCGACCTTATCTCCTTCCTCCGGAACAGCCACAGCACTAGAAGAGAAGAAGAGGAAGAGAGTTGAAAGGGCCAACCGGCCTAAGGAGCCGGTACAGCAGACAGCCGCGGCACAAACGGGGGCAACAACGCCGGAAATTGTCTCCTTGGACAGCCACCGAATCGAGCGCGAGACACTCGGGCCGCAAGCGTCCCTCCAACCGGCTCGAGCGGAGCCCGTAAGTATGTCCACTGCACCTCTTCCCCAAGTCCCAATCGGCCACCGCCAAAGCTCCATCTCCCATTTCATCAGGGCAAGCCGTAGCCGCGTCTTCCTCTTCCCAAGCTACCCAGCCCTCTAGCGGCCCACATTCCTTTGATCAGTTTGCTCAGGATCCTAACGCCTTCCGATCCATCGAGACAAACCCTAGAACCCTCACCCGCAGCCAGTGCTGAAGCTGCTCCTTCACCACCGCGCTCCTCACCCCAGCCGTTTAAAACCCTACCAGCACCATCCACTCAGCCGCCCGTTTCCCCTAGGACCCGGTCGCCCTCAAAAGCGGCCACTCCTTCTGGAATACCTCCCGCGTCGCTGTTTGCAGGGAAAATGCCGCAGCAAGATCCAATGCTGGATGACCTGGACTTCATGGGCGAACTGCAGGGCGCTGATGACCAGCCTTTGGCAGCAAAGGCCTCGGGATGTTCTGCCTCCTTTCTCCAGGGTGTGAAACGAAGGAGAGCCGAAGAGATAGTTGCCCTAGTAAAACGCACCAAGTTCGACCTAGACAGGAGAGTGCTGACAACTGAGAAATTAATCCCGAAAGTAAAGAAGCCTCTCCGGGAGATGACCGAGGCAGCCTACGAGCATCAAAGGAAGGAGAAAAGCTTTGATGGTATCAACGAGGAATACGAAATCCATGGTATTCGTCGTAGGACAGACAATCTCCTTGTCAAGCATCTTGAGACCCAGGAAGCGCTATTTCAGCTGCAGAATAACACGAGGCAGCTAGAGGAGGACCTGGCTAGGGCCACCGCGCAGCTGGGGTCTGCAGCGACGAGAGATAGAGGAGCTTAAGGCCCAGCTGGCCGCCTCTCTGCAGGAGGCCGCAGCGCAGAAACAGACAGCCGAGCAACTATCAGAGGAGAGAAGAGCGGCGCTGGAGCAGGTTTCACAGCTTCAGGATTCGCTGAAACAGGCGCAGTCGCAGCTTGCGGAGAAAACATCACAAGCGACGGCCTTTTCAAAGAGCAAAGTTAAGGAGATGCGGGCTAGTCTGCTGCAGGGTTGCAAGCCCAACCTTGTTAAGTCCTTATCAGTCCTGGATTTCGTGTCCAGGATCGAAGAATTATCTGCCCAGGGAAAGCCTGTGGTAGAGGAGGCCAAACACCAGGCGAGGCAATGGCTTGACCTGGCTATGAGACTTGAGCAGTTTGAGCGCAAGGGCCTCCAATTTCCTCCTATGTCCCAACTTGCCTCAGAATGGGCAGATGCAAGGGTAACCTTGCATATTTACTTCAAGAAGACAGAGAAGATAAGGGCTGCCAGAAAGACGCTGGACGCACTAGAACATGAAAGGAACATTTTCCTGGCCCCCTTTCACACTCTGTCCGAACACGGGTGCCCGAGCTTCGTCAAGGATGGCGAATTTCTGACCCCTGAACAAGTAAAGCAGAATTGGTTGTCTTTTGAGGCAAATACAGCAGAAATTTATAGCTGGGCAGAGCCGATTCAGGAAGCTCAGGTCACCCAGGTGGTGTCGAAATACTGCAAAATCAACTCCTCCCTAAAGGAATTGGGAAAAAGATATAACACCATCGACCTGCACGCAATTGCTGCATTCCACGTAGCATTAAAAGAGGTCAGCGACCTCGAGCCCTTCCAAGCAGCAGTCTGGGATCAAGCCAAGGCTGCATACGAACGCATCCGCGAGTGGGAGGCTGACAGTGGAGAGCATTCAGATTCAGAAGGAGAAACCGAAGAGGCAACTGCCGGAAGTGATCCTGAAGAAGAGCAGTTGCCCGGAAGGAAGCGGTTAGAGCAGCAGAAAGCAGGGGAAGGAAGTTCCTCTGCGCCCAAAGGATGAAGGCATGGTTCTTTGCGTCGAGGCGAGCTCGACACCCCGCGAACCGCCAGGAATGTTGCCACATTTTGCACGGGGTGCCATGTTTTCAGTTTCTGTAAGTGAGCTGCTCTTTTCCTTCCCTCCTTTTTTTCCCTTTCTTCATTTCTCCCTTTCTCCCTCTTCCTTGCAGTTTCATTCCTCCCTCTTCCCCTTGAACTTCCCCAGTGAAGTTTCCAGCAAGTGTTCCCTGAAAATTTCTAAGTGTCAGGGCGCAACCCGACTTCGCAGCGAAGTCGGAGTGCACCCTCCAGTTGGAGCGCAGTAGGGAATGCGAAGTGCGCAAGCAGACAGGAACAGGCGAAATTTGACTAAGTGTCAAGGCGCAACCCGACTTCGGGGTGTGCCCTTCTTCCTAGGAGCACTTGGGAAGCAGTATAGCAGAGAAGACAGCAAAGTACCGGTGCGCGACCCGACTTCGCAGCGAAGTCGGGGTGCGCCCTCTGACCGGTGCGCAATTGGGCAAGTAAACCCAGAAATTGACTAAGGCACGGAGGCCTCCCCAACTGCGTTGTTTTCCACCTGCGCAACCCGACGCGCGCTCGATCCTGGGCGAAGTTGGATAAACTGCCTTTCAAGGCAGCCATGTGTCACTCATCAGCATCCGGCAAGTGTCTAACCTCAGGATTCAGCCAAGACATGACCGAGAAAAGGACAAGCATGGACCGCACTCTCTATGCCAACTGCCACCATTAAAGCTGATGTGAAGTGCCATCTGCCACAACTACCTACATTCCCGCTGATTTGAAGTTCCACCCAACGCGCTGCCATGTAGCTGTACAACTTTCAGGGAGACCATGTTGCAGGTACAGTCCTCGTCGACAGAAGTCAGCATCAGCAGCCCCTCTGCCGCTTTTGTCAGCCAATGTCTAGTCTGGGAATTTATGTCCGTGATTGTAATCGGGGGGAACTGGGGCTATAAATAGCCACCACATTTTCATTGTAAAATGGGAAGGGGAATATACTGCTAGGGAACCATTGTAGCTGTGCGTTTGCTTCTAAATACAAAGCATATACTTGGCTCTGCTCACTGTCTTTATCTTGTATGCTGCCTCTCCTTGTCATTTCTACCTCATGTTTCTTGTATCATTGCTTACTGTTGTACTGAACTCTGGACTCTGGTATTTGATGATCAAATATTCCTGGAATGCATAGATAGAGGATACATAGGATAAGTGATAGCTGTAGTTTCTATGTTATGATCTGTATTTAAATTGTTGTTAGTAGTGGTGATTGATCGTTGTCGTGCTGCTTATTCCCCCCACCCAACTCCAATCACATTTGGATTCTCTTTCGGCATTTTTATCTCTTTCCCTGCACTCTTAGCTAAAAACACTAAAACCCCATTAGGAAGTCGGCCTTCTCCGGAGATTGGCACGGAAGGCATTCCTTCCTTCCGGCCTTTCAATCTGGTGGGCGAATCTGGGCGCATAATACCAAATCCTTTCCTCGTGGCAGATTCGTAACCAACAGGCCCCTCATGAACAAAAATTGGTACTTGCTACATATATATTGCCTCTTGTAAATCTCCATGAAGAAGGGCACTCTTTACATCCATCTGATGAACCCGCCATGTAAATGATGCAACAAGTCAAAGAATCATACGTTTGGAGTCTATGCAGGTAATACGAGCAAAGGTCTCAATATAATCAATGCCTTCCTTCTAAAAGAAATCCTTGGCAACAAGACAAGCTTTGTATTTTTCTACCCTACTATCAGCTTCCTACTTAGCCTTATAGACCCTGTTGCACCCAATAAAATTGTTATCTTTGGCTTTGGGCACAAGCTCCCAAGTCTTATTCTTCTTAAGCAAGTTGTATTCAGCAGACATGGCTTCGCCCCCTCCCCCACTTCAGGACACCCTTTGGCTTGGTTATAAGTAGTATGATCACCTTTTCATCCACCTTATTGGGGACCTATTGTGTGGATGGATTTTGTGTGTATTCATAAAGGGTATGCTTCACTACTTTCAAAAGAGTCTTGCCCATTTAGTCAAGATTTGGTTGTGCAAGTGAAATACTTCCTAGATTAGGGCATTCATCATCACAAGAAAAATAAGAACTAAGGTACTCTCAACAAGAACGTTGGAAGCAAATATAACGCACTCACAAAAAGCAGTATCCAAGGAATTGTGTGGGCCTATGATAATGTCATCCAACAAATGCCTCCTATCAAAAAAAACATAGTGAGGTGAATCATCAACCTCAATAATTTCAATAAGAGATCCAAATTGCCCATGGGATAAATACCTCATTGAAGACAACATCTCTTCGAGTAATCATTGTGCAAGTGGTTGGATCAACTAGTCTACCAACTTTTGACTTTTAATTGTATCTAACAAATATGCACTTGTGAGTCTTGAATTCAAGCTTGTTTCACAACTTATCAAGAATGTGAGCCCATGTATCGAAGCCAAATGTCCTACAGTGTGAAATTGAAGGCCTCTGGCTAATATATCTCTCATAAGGAGTCATGCCTTTAATGGTAAAAGAAGGCATCTTATTAATAATTTGTGTTGCACAATGCACAATCTCTCCCCAAACATTGAGATCCATTTGTTTGCCATGAATCATGCATCGCGTCATCTCTATGATAGCTTTACTTTTGCATTTAGCTACACCATTTCACTGAGGTATATAGCTAATGTTCCTTTTCCATGTAATGCCATGCTCCACAAGAAAGTTCTCAAACTCGTTACCCATCTGCTCCCGTCCTCTATCTATCCTCAAGCACTTGATCTTTCTACCACTTTGATTTTCCACAAGAAATGTGAAACCTTTGAATTTTACAAAGGCCTTAACCCAGGATTTGATGTAATAGACCAAAAGATACTTGGAAAAAAACATTAATAACAATGAGAAAACACTTAGACCCAGAAAGAGAAGGTTTGGCCATGAAATCACAAATATTGCCAAGAACCAGTAGTGAAGATTGAGATACTCGATGAAATTTTTCCTTGGGAAAGGAATCCCGATGGTGTTTTCCCAACATACATCTTTCACACACCATTCAAAGGAGAATTCAGAGAGATTATCAACCATCCTAAGACGACTCAGATGCCTCATGGATCCAAATTTTGTGTGCCCCAAGTGTTGACACCATAATTAACTAGCACCATTGATTGTAGCCATTGCAGCAACAAATTCCTTCCGATCCATAGATCCAAAAGCCTCACTAGGTTTATACATGTGACCCATTTAATCACAATATCTTGAAGTAACAATTTCAAAGTCATCATCGATGTCCTTCACAACCCACTTATTTGGCCAAAAGTTTGAACTTATTTTGGTATGAGTGATACGATAAATAGAGAGAAAATTTAAGACCAAGGTCCAACACCCAAAACATGAAGAACTTCTCCGCATATGGCAATGATCAACATGAGCATCTCCACATCCAAAGACTCTTAAGGCAGAGTTGTCACCCACAACCACCTTTTAACCCTTGTAAATATCACTACATTCAGAGAGAAGATGTCGATGCTTAGTCATATGCTTAGTCATATGCCTTGTAGCTATTGAATCTGCAAATCATCCTTGGGATGAAGAGGATGTCCATAGAGCCAAGTGGACAGCCACAAATCCACAATTAAAGGAGATGAAGTCGTCATTTTTGTGGAGACTAAAGAATTTGTTCATCACATCTAGAGCCTTTGGAAATTTTTTCAAGCTTCCGGATCCAAACATAGAATTGCCACAACTGACCTATTTTGCAAAATCCACAAATAGGCTTCCTTGAGCTCTATTTGTCCACCATTTTTTTGGCTTCTTTGATGCAGTCTTAGAGTGGAGGTTCCTTGGAACTTCATTTAAATGAGCCTAATTCTACAGTCAAAATTTTTCAATGCTAATACTGGAGATATCCTTGTTCCTATAAAATTTGAGCCTCCCAATGCGAAAATAGGGACTTAAAACTGAACCAATTTGTAGAGCTTGAAAAAATATGCAATCTAAAAACAGGCCAAAAAAACTCTTCCATAAGCAAAAGTTATCGCCTTCAAATTTTACCTTTCAAATTGTCTCTAAAGAGGCTCTTCCAACTTGCTAGTGCCACCTAGGATGTACTAATGCATTGTTCTGATATTGCCCTATCAGCAAATCACACCTCAAACTTTTTCCTGATGAAAGTGCACAGCATGGATCCTAGTGAATGGGAACTAAATACTTGGTGTCTCTTGGCTTGACACAAGTGTTTATAAAATAATTGGATCATAAGCGACAAGGCGCCTTATTAATTGTATGACTTAACACATCAACTGTGTTGATGCACTATCATGTATGGGGGTTATATTGGCTAAAGGAAGTAACACATAATGGGGTGTTGGCTGCCCAATAGGATATTCCAATTATGCAACAATGTTTCAACTCTCTATCCCTAAAAATTTGAAAATGCCCCTCATTTTATCTCTCCTCTTGTGCAAAACTTGACTCATAAATTTGGTGACCATAATAGTTGAATCACCAAAATAGTCAAATCAAAGGAGTGCAAAACTGGGACCCCCTCAATTTTTTACGTAGATTCTAAAAATTCAAATATTTTTCCAAAATTCCCGGCAACCTGCTCTCTAGAGTCATTTTGTGGAATTTGGATATTTGTTTGTTTCTTCTATGTCTATAAGGTTGGGGTGCTACGCCTAGTTTACGGAAAAACTGAAATCAACTCCATCAAACCCTTTTTCCTCAATCGTAATGGGAACTACAATGCAAGAGATTCTGCCCAAAAATCTCACAGAGCACAAATGAAGGCCTTCCACTATTTGTACTTAATTTGAAACCCTTCAATGCCAAAGACTTGGTCTCAAATTACCAAGACAACTCTTTGCGTCAGTACTATGCCTGACATGGCATGAAAAAAAATGGCTTTTCATAATGTTTAGGAAACCCCTTATTGATGGCAAAATATATATCTGATCTGGAAGAGCCTTAACAAGCTTGAAGGAGAAAATCCATAAAAAGGAACCCCTCATGCAAACTTGCCTTCTACTTCTTCCTCTAAGACAAAGCCCTTGTGATTGCCCAATCTCTAAGGAAACCAATCCCTTACCTTCTGAACCGAGTAATGGAGATTCACACCTGCTCTAATACCATGAAGAATTTCACAATATAGTCATGAGAGAATTGAAAGGAATCAACACATTGCACAAATTCATTAAAAAGAAAATAACCACAATGATAACACAAAAGAGAACACAAGATATAGGATGGTGTCAAGAGATACCAATAACTCTGTAAGATCAGAAAAGGAATACAACTTAATCACACACTGATGTTTGAGTGGAGGTATTTTTATACTCTTCATGATACATTTCACAGATTTCAATAACATTGCATGTCGATATATTATTGGTCCGTTAAATAATACAATGATCAATAACATAAAGTGATGATGGGCCCATAGGCCTTTTACAAATATAATAAAATATCACAAATGTCAGCCATGGCCAAAGTGAAGATGACACACATTCCAACCTTGCCTTCACTAAGCCAATCTTCTACATTGCCAATGTTTTCCTTCATACTTGTGATCTTCTCATGGAATCTCTCAATAAAATCACCCTTGTAATTGTATCTTTGAACATCACTAATAAATATTTTTAGTTCATTCCTTGCATTCTGGGCAGATTCACTGGCAACCAGCTTGTCTTTGAAATGTTTCAATAAGCAATAAACAGTAGCTAGCCTTGGTTCTTCCAATGTATTATTTTAAAGTCCCTAGGAAATTATTTCCCCTGCAATTCATACAATCTTCCACCACAGGCTTCCAATTTAGAGTCTGCTTAGTCTGAGCTGCAACAAATTATCTACAGATTCTGATGATGTCACTTGAATGTATCAACGCATCTAGCCACGTCAATGGATGTAAGTTTGTAGCTCGTGGTTCACTCTCCCTTCCTCCTTTTTGCTTCCACCATGATCAAATGGAAATATGTATCTTCCACATAACCTAAGAACAGTAATGTCCTTTACCTAGTTAGCTCTGCTGGTTTTTCATCTTGACCTGGTTGTCCCTGGACAGTGAAGACAGTCATAGGCTCTTGTTTATCCTTTTTGGCATACTCTCTCAAATATTCCAATAACAATGGATTGTCATGCAGCTCTTTGCTTTTCACTTCCAAAAATTTCAAGAAAAAAATAATAATTATTAATTGCATGAAACAATAAGGCATGAAATAGGAGTATCACTTGCTTTAGAACCTTGAGATCTCTTCTCCGTCACCTTGCTTCACTGGATCCAATTTTCTGAGTCCCAAATCAAATTTGAAGATGAATTATTAACATATTTATCAATTGTCAGTTATCTGACACTTTGTCACATAGACTACCATGGGTTCAACCATCAGACAAAAATATAGGGAACCAATATCAATGATGACTTGGCTTTCCACTCCAATGGCCTCCTCCAACACACCCACTAGAGGCTGCTTGATTGGATGAAAACCTATTGAGATTGTTTTATCAAAGGATGAGCATTTTGGACCCTATGCATTCAATTCCATCATTTTCTGAAGCTCCTATTGAATCATTGATGATGTTAGGCCAAATGGGACATTTGTTGTTTTTTGAAACTTCATCTCTGTCTCCAACATCCAGTGGATCGGTACTTTTGTTTAGCAATGCAAATATCACGTTTGGAGTTTATTCTTACTCCCTGCTCCCGCTTAGCTCCAAGTCTGTTTCAACTTTCAAGTTCGTAACTCCACCTTTATTATTGTCTTTTTATTGCAGTCCATACAAGAGCTAAATGAGCATTCCAGTGGAGCTTTCTGTATCAAGATATAGAATACAAACAGAAAAGAGCATCAACACTAGCCGCAGGCCTTCCCAGCTAAATTTTCTCCATGAAATTCTGTTGAACGCCCTCACTCAACTTTGTGATATTTTACATATTTTGTATGTTCTTTGCAGCATTTCTTTTGGCTCCTCACATACTATTGTAACCACCTATAAATCTCAATTTCCATTAACCTACTTTTCTCACCCGTGGACATTAATATTTCTTCCTTCCTTTATTTCTTTCTAGCAATTGTGTGGTAAACCGTAAAACACTCCTATTTGAAAAGGAAAAATGGAAAGTACACAAAAGTAAATAGAACTCTTGTTTATTACTACTATAAATCTCTCCAGTTCTAAATGAATTGACTTTATCTTGACTGTTGGGTAACCTAAGCAGAATTTATCACTATAAATACTAATAGGTGTTTAATCAAATACATAGGTGCTAACAGTGAAGGTGGCAATCTGCTGTTGCATATACTTTCATAGCAGACAATAGACAGAAGATGCATACCTTGTACGAATCTCTTGCTGGATAAGCTTGTTCCCAAAACCAAGCACATATAGTTCTGTCCACTTGCTGCCCCATCCATTGTTTTTCAAGCATCACTTCCCTGAAAAATGCATCTTTTAGTCTTGCATGAAGAAAATACATTTTGTGAAGTTTGTGCACTACTTGACCAACACAAAGGCAAAAAGTAAGGTTAAAAGAGCTCAGGTATACTTCGATGGAATATGGCCATGCTCTACTAGAAGCAAAATATATTTCCCAAGAAGAAAACTTTATTTAGAACAAGATGTGGAATTGCTTAATAGCGAACATATTAAAATTTCTACTTTTTATACCACAAACCTACATCAAGGAAGATGTTCATCACAAAAAAGAGACAACAATGCAGTTAAAGCTACCAACTTAAGGGTGATTAGTTTGTGAAACTTCCTGGCATGGATTACTATAATATTAGCATTTCACATTGTCTGAAACTGTGAAAAGTTCATCCACCAATTCCAAGATCAACCTTACCCAATACACAAGGAACAAAGACCAAAGGATTTACTATAAGACAAAAAAGTTATATACTCTGTATAACCTATGTAAAAGAAAAGTGAGGAAAGAGATATAATGAAAATGGTTAACAAAAAGCACAATAAACTTCTTCATTCCTCCATTTTAGCCTAAGTAAACCTATATAATCATTTTCATGAACATCAAAAATACACTTATAATCACTCCACTGATGAGACCTGTAGGTCGAAACGCGTTCAGAATTTTGTAGATGTATCACTTCTTTTTTATGGAATAAAAATTCAATCAAATGTTTTTTGTTCCTTTCCTAACTCGTCTCTTTACTTAAGTTTATAATCCCTCGTTTTTTCCTTCTGTTTTCTAATACGTTTTGCTGCCGGTAGTATGCTCTTCACTTGCAAGTAATGTGATCTGGTGAACCAGAAATCTTGCAGCACTAGGAGTATGCTCTTCACTTGCACATCTGTGATCTGGTGAATCAGAAACTAGTTTACATTTTTAGAGTACTGCTTCGCCATGTTTCTTTTTTCATTAAAGACCTAACATTATTCGCATGATACAGTTGATGGTCCCCTATTTTACTGCTTTTTACAATCACTTTTTGGTGCTAACTATGGCTGACACGTTGTGTTGTACAAACTTTAAGTTAATATAATAGATGGTTATTTAATGTTTGATGCCAAAGCTAAACTGTGAGTGTGTGTTTATTTCTCATGTTTTAATGTGATTGAGTGGGCTCTAGATAGTGTTAGACGTTATTTGAATGTTTAGTCATTTTTGCATAATTGGCTGATCTCTCTGGGCAAGGTAGTCCTACCCTGTTTTGTTTTGCAAGGCTCCAGGAAATCCATTACAGCACCGTGGTGTCTGCTGTAGCTTGATCTTTCCACTTTAGAAGACTGCTACAGCAGACTTCAGCTGCTGCAGCATTGCTGCAATTACACAGATTGTAGCCATATTTGGACACTTACAACAAACAGAGGCCAGGGTGCAGTAGCTCAAATGTGCAGCAGGGTAGAAACCATTGACCCAGGGATGTACCTATGTAACCATGACCATAGCACTCAACAACACCAGTTTAATATTCATCACTACCATGTGGCATGCAGTATGAATGATCACAGTAGTCACTAGTTGGCAATTGCAGTAGTTGATCAACTGCACTCGGAAGAACTCAGCTACAGCTATAATAGTTAATCAGCTGTAGCTGAAGTTGTAGGCAGACGAATTGACCCATTTGTGTGAATGAATGAATGTTTGAGTGTAGGAATGTATATGTGCAAATTTGTGCACAAGAAATGTTTGTCATTATGTCACCATATTGTGTTAAATGACAAGGGTTTGAAATATTGTGCACGTGCAAAGTGTTTGTAATAATATGCATGTGGCAAAGTATTTGTAATAATGTAAAGTAATGGGGCATTTTTAATGTTTTATGTAAACGGATAGTTTGGAGGTAGTTGGGTAGTTGCCAACTGCCTACTAAGCCCGTTATGTCTATAAGGATACGTCTATGTGAGAGATGCAAGGGAATGTGTGCAGAGTATGTGTACATGTTATTGTTGTTTAAAGTGTATTGCTGGTAGATTGTTCATTGGAGTATATGGTGTATTGCAAATAGTTGTTGTGCGGGATACATGTTGTGTGCACAATGTATTCCTTTGTATTTGTAAGTTATTCTTATTGTATATTTTGCTTATCTTAGTGATAACGGAATTGTATTGCAATGTGTTGTATTCCATTTCTACATTTTGGCGTCGTTGCCTGTTCAAAGTTCGGTCGAGTTTGAAGACATGGATTTGTGACAAGCAAATCAATCAAGAAGGTACGTAACAACCGACAACAATGGGATGATTACAATGTAGCTGACGAACGACGTAGTTTCCCTCAAGAGGAAGGAAGATTGGAGGTTGCAATAGAAGAAGACACAGACTTGTTTGTTGATTCTGACAAAGGGTCAACACACGAAACTGACATGCAAGTGGATGCACAACCAGACGCGCAAGTGGACACACAGAGAGGAGAAACGCATAGGTTCGTGCACAAAATACGTGACGACAAAGAAATACATGACAATGGTAAAGAAATTTGTGACGAGGAAGAAATCTGTGATAGCAAAGAAATTAATGAAGACAGAGATATCCATGACAACGAAGAAAATCATGACGACAAAAAAAGCTATGACAACAAAATACGTGATAGCAAAATCCAAGACAAAGAAATAGATGACAACGAATTACGTGACAACAAATTACGTGACTACGAAAAATGTGACGACGATATACGAGATGGCGATATCCGTGATGGCAGTTGGCGACATACAAGTGTTCACACAGGATAAGCACAAGCATTCATGCATGAAGATGACACGCAATTATTCAAGCATGAAGCAAATGTATGCGCTAACAAAGAAGTTTGTGCATGTGAAGATGTATGTGCCGACATGGAAGTACGCACTGATGAAGGCATGCGTGCCGACAAAGAAGTTTGCATAAGTGAAGATGTGTATGCCGACATGGAAGTGCATGTTGATGAAGACAAACAAGTGGGTGGTAACATATGCAAAGGTGACAAAGACAAAAGCACAAAGGGATGAGTTTACGCAAGCGAAAATGTGCATGTAGACAAACAAGCTCGTGCAACCGATGATATGCATGCAAATATGGAAGTTTGTGTTCACACTAATGAAGTCCATGTGACGAAGCTCACAACAAGTTTGATGGAGGAGAAAACTTGGTTTCACAGGAAAGGCTAGGAGTGGTTGGAGCAAGTTGTGCAATAGAAAGAATGCATGACAAATGTTTGGTGCTAGAGCAATTGGAAGTTGGTGTGTTTGATGGTGAGTGAATAGGAGTTCGATATCAGAGCATAAGCAGGATGGCGTATTCGATAGTGCACGAGACAAGAATAAGACACTAGAGTAACTGTAGGTTGGTGTGCTTGATGGTGAGCGAGACAGGAGTCCAACATTGGAGCAACTGCAAGTTGGCATGTTTCATGGTGCACGGGGCAGGATTCTGGCACGAGAGCAATTGCAATGGGGTGCATCTGACAATGCGCGTGTAGAGGGTGAGAAATGCAACAACCACAGCCAATGTCATATTAACCTATCATGACAAAGACCAGTTTTGGCATATTGCGTATGTGTCCCATGTTTCATGGTGGTGAAACAAAGGACCCAATTAGGCATTGGAAAATTTGCCTCATGATGTGGAAATCAAATGGGTAGAAGAATGATGCAAATTGGAGAGGGTTATTCCATACGAAATTTTGTGGAATTGCAATAGACTGGTACATGGGATTGCCAGAGGGAGAGTACTAGACTTGGGATGAGTTGCACAAAGCATTAGTAAAGGAATTCCAGTTGTTCCACAATGATTATGAGGTCATTGCTGAAATTTATAGAATGGAACAGGGTAAGAAAGAGTTTGTTCGGTCCTACAACCGGAGGTTGAGTGGGTTGTTTACCCATTTGGAGGAAGATCCATCAAATGCATTGAAGAAGAGGTGGTTCATGGAGGGACTTCTTCCTACGTATCGGAAGAAGATCAGAGTGGTCCCTTCAACATCATATCAAGAGACCTTTGAGAGGACTCTGAACTTGGAAAGTGATGCAAAGACGTCATCAAAATGTTGGGGTCATGTTAATGAGGATGAGAGCAACCCTGAAGACGGAAGTGACTTTGTCATTGAAAATGACTCTGACAATGAAAGTGACTCTTGCAGTGAAAGTGATGATTCTGAAAACATGAGTAGTATGGAGAATGAGAGTCATGCATTGTCAAAATGTTGGGGTCGATAAGTCAATAAAGGAAGTGAATTTGAGAAGAAAAGCAATGACACCAAGGATGAGTGCAACTTGGAGAGCACAAGATCATTGCTACAAGTATATGCAAGCACAAAGGGAGATTGTTCCAAAGAAGAATGTCATCAATGGTGTGGTCCATGACAACCACCCGAAATTGGAATATGCCAAATTGAGTATTAAACTAAGGGCAGACCCATTATGCAATGTTGGTGATGCCATTTGTGGGGGCACTTCACACGTGAATGTCAAAGGAAGGAATTTATTGTTAAACTTCAAAAGCAGGAGATCTAACTTGTGGAAGATATCACAGTTTGTTCCACTTCTGCAAATCCTTAGGGATCTGCATCTCTTAAAAAAAGGTAATAATCTGATGGTGAAAACCACTTGTGGCGCCATTAGACAGACAAGTATCTGAAAACCAGTTCTCTGGCAAATACCTTTCTGCAATAAAGAAGGGAGAGAAAAAGCAATAATCTGATGGTTGAAACCATTTATGGCACCATCAAACAAGCAAGCATTTGAAAACTAGTCCTTTGGCACCAAGGTTCCACAAGCCTGGGGGACAGGGGGACGGGAGGACGGGGGGACGGGAGGACGGGGACGACGGGGGACGGCGGGTCGATTTTAGGGGACTGCTCAGGGACGGCTGGGGGGACGGCTGGTATAATACTATAAAAAATGGAATTTTTTAGAAATTTAGAATAATCTACACATTCAAAATTCTACACCCAACAAAAATGATATTTCATATTACTAATCAATTATGTAAGTGTTGTCACATTTTGCACGGGGTGCAATGTTTTCAATTTTTGTAAGAGAGCTGCTCTTCCTTCTCCCCCCTTTCTCTCTGTTCCCTACATTCTCATTCTTCTCAAAATTGACAGCACTTGCCCCGAAAAATGGCTAAGTGTCGGGGGCATGCTGAGGAGTTCGGGTTTTTTCGGGCCATAAACAGGGGTGATAAAATGGACAAAATGAGCCCTGGATATTTTATTATTGCAGATCTTCTCGCAAGCTTTCCAACGATATATTATAATAGGAGATCGGGTCAGCGGATCAAAAGTTATGGCCCCGGGAAGCTGAACCAGGAAACCTAGTTTTTGGTGCGAAGTGCGCACTTCGCCCTGTTTTGGTGCGAAGTGCGTACTTCGCCCAGTTTTGGTGCGAAGTTCGTACTTCGCCCAATTTTGGTGCGAAGTCCGACTTCGCCCCTCTTTCTGGGCGCACCTTGTAACTGGCAGGTCGGGCAGTCGACAAAGAAGAATGATAACCGCCGGAGCGAGTCCGTACAGACGGCAGACACCGTGTTCACCCGTGCGCAGCCCGACTTTTCAACAGAGCCGAAATGCGCCCTTGACGGTGTGTACGGTAGGGGAACAAACCCGGAATTTGACCAAGGCGTGAAGGCCTTCCCAATCGCACCGTTTTCCGCCCACGCATCCCAAGGAACTCCGATCCCAAGCGAAGATAGATAGACTGCCCTTCAAGGCAGACATGTGTCACACAGCATAACCCATCATACGACAAGTGTCCAGCTTCGGGATTTGAACCAAAACTGCCGACCAAAAGGGATAAGTATGGGCTGCACCGCCTGTGTCAGCTGCCTCATTTAAGACTGATGAGAGTTTCCACCTGCCTCAGCTACCCACATTTCTGTCAATATAAAGTTCTACCCAACGCGCTGCCACGTGGCTGTTCAACCTTCAGGGAGACCATGCCGAGGGTACAGTCCAGCCTGACAGAGGTCAGCATCAGCAGTTCCGCGGCTGCTTTTGTCAGCTAATGTTTGACTGGGACGTTGTGCCCATTAATGTAACGGAGGGAACTTTGGGCTATAAATAGCCACCACGTTTTCATTGTAAGTGGTGGAAGGGGAATGTTTGTTAGGGAACTACTGTGCTTACTGTAACCATGCTTCTGCATATAAATACAATCTCTATGCCTGGTTCTGTTCTACCGCTTTTATTTCTTATGCTTATGCTTTACGCGATTATGTGTCATGGCTTGTTGATTCACTTCGGCATTTGATGGTCGAGCGCCTTTAGCATTATTTTGTACTTTTAATTTTCGTATAATAGATGTGGTAGCAGTTCCATCAGTTATGTGTGACGTTGCTGGCCCGTATCTGGTGATTGATGCGATCCCTTGCTGTTAGTTCCTTGTAGGGAATGTTTGCTAGGGAGCCATTGAAGCTGTGCGGTTAAACTCTCTACCTAACACATATACACGGCTCCGATATATCTAGGTTTACTTGTCTACCCTTGTCGGTTGTACGTATCTCGGTGATTGATGCGATCCCTCGCCGTTAGTTCCTTGTAGGGAATGTTTGCTAGGGAGCCATTGAAGCCGTGCATACATCGCTTGTGTATCGGCAATGACGCCTAGGTTTTGCGGTTCCTTGCCATACTTTGTGTTTGTATGCAGTAAGTAGCGGTGATTGGTGTGTTCCCGTACTGTTAGTTCCCCCCACCAACCTTTGGACATATTTGTAATTTCTTTCCGTTCATTTATCTCTTTCCTGCACTCTCATCTTACTAACCCCCGCAAGGAGCCGGCCTTCTCCGGAGATCGGCCCGGAAGGCATCCCTTCCTTCCGGCCTTTCAATGTTGGTTCGCGGGTCCAGGGCGCAATAGCAGCAAATCCTTTCCTCGTGGCGGATTCGTGACCAACAATGAAGTGCAGCCATTCATATTCAGATTAGTTACTAACACATAAGTGCAGCCATAATTGAGTCATTTAACATTTTCATGTTCATATTAGTTACTAATTTGCAGCCATTTAATTGTTTCAAGTTCAACAACTATAACTTGAAGGTTCAGCCAAGGATATCAAGTGCAAACAATGTTCAAACAGTCATCATTTTAAGTAATAACAGTCATCATTTTTTCAGCCACCAATGTTCAAACAAAGACTGTCATGTTTAAAAATTTTCAGTCACTAACTGTTCAAATATGACAGCAATAAAAAATTTGAAATAGTCATAGTATCAATGCTCATTTGCAACAAAAAGACTCAAAACTAAAATAGTAAAGGAGTATAGTTATACAATGTAATAGAACTCCTATGGAACTTCGTTGGGCTATCACTATCAAAATCTATATCACTATTTGATGAGATGCCATCATCATCTAAGTGAAGATCCTCCAATGAAACTCCAACCAACCCCTCATGACTCTCATCCTCATCAATCTGTCCTGCATCCTCTGGATCAACATCCCATCGTGTAGCTGGAGATTGCTTGTACTCTGGCTTAACTCTCTCACGAAGACGAAGAGAGCTATGCACTGCAACTAGCTTCTCCGCTCTGCGAGAGGTAAGCCTATTCCTCCTCACATTGTGGATAAAGTTGTATGTAGACCAATTCCTCTCAAGCAGCAGAGGAACTAGCAACTCGTGAAAGAACCCTAACTGCAAAATATTTCAAGTTAGGTGTGCTGTCCCCATATAGCTGCCACCATCCAATGGGATTTCTTTGGGCAATGGTAGCCCTATCCTCCCTACACTCTGGGTGGCTGAAGCGAGGGCCCTCGAGATTAGCAAAATTGAGCCACTCATTTCTAATATTTGAGCTCTCCTCCTTCGCATATATCTTTCTAATGGCCTCCAAAAACCCTTCTCTCACCTCTGGATCCTCATGGGGAGGCACTCTCCCAAGCCTAGGCTCATACCACTTTGGGTTTACTGAATATGCTGCCATATGAAGGGGGGTGTTCATCCTATCCCACCTCCTTCGTATAATAGGCCTGATGTAGGCCTCATATAATAATGGGGATGGATCTCTAGCAGAAATGACTTTTTTAATCTCTCCCAACATGCTGTCAAAAGTCTCATATATTTCTCCTAGACTAGGAGCATCTCTGTCAGCATATCTGATGACAACAACAATAGGGGCAACAAAAGACACAATATACCTACAAGAAATCAAAAACAAAATTTAGAAACTTATATGTCACATTGTCATATGAGCACTCCAATTTGAAACAAACAATGAAAATTGAAAAATCATAAATTAAAATAACATTTTGGTTTCTTACTTGGCTTGAGACCACCAACTATCATCCAATGTTTTGTCTCTAATTTTTTTGCCCTCCTCTGTCCTTGATTCCGGCCACCTCTTCCACTCCGTGCATACTACCATGGATTGTAGAGCATCTTGCACCTCAATCATCCTCTCCAATAAAATGAAGTAGGTGGCGTATCTAGTGTCTCCCGGTTTGATGAACTCCTTCTTTGAGAAGGACCGAAAGAGGGCTAACGAAGTGTGATGGTTGCAAATGAACATTTGCATATCTCTGGCTTGTGCAACCATCTCCTTCACCCAATCTATCCTCCCAATGTCTTTCAATGCATTGTTCAATGCATGAACACAACACGGGGTCCAAAAAATATGTTTATATTCTTGTTCTATCATTTTGCCTGCACGTTGGCAAACAGGGGCTGCATCTGTAACTACCTGTAGTGTACAACAAAAAATTAAAATGGTCTCATTTAAGTTTTTAACAGCCATTTAGAATCTAGATTTGTAATTTACTAATTTTAAAATTTAAAGATTTTAATTTTCTTTAAAAAATCTGAAAAAATTAAAACTTAAAACTTAAAGTAAAACAGAAATTATCGAATTGATTACCTGTACAACATTGGAGGCTCCAACCTCCTCAATAGCCTCCTTCAACTGAAGGAACTGGAACTCAGCATCCTTTTTTTTTCCCGTGCAATCAATGGCTTTGAGAAAATAGGGACCTGCTTTACATGTGACAATGATATTGATGAGTGGACGTTGACGAATGTCAGTCCACCCATCCATGATGATAGAACATCCATGAGTCAACCATGTGTTCCTCATCTGCTCCATAACCACACTGCATTTGGAATAGTGTTTGTCTAAAAGAGAGGTACGCAGCCTATTTTCTCCAGGCGGTAGATATGAAGTCCCTGCCTTGGTTATTTCTCTTACTGCGTCCTTGAAGTAGGGGGAGCGTGCAATATGGAAAGGCAGCCCATGTGCAAAAAATAATTTTGCTATAGCATCATCTGCTGATTCTCTTCCTTGCACATTAAACATTTCATTTACAGTTCCCCTTTTCTTTGAGGGCAGCGGTGGCATACTTGATGTTTGGGTTAATTCTTGTGGCTGTTCTAAGGAGGCCCCAACGTCCTCTCTAAATGATGGGCTGCCTGTAGATGAAGACAAACCAGAATTTTTAAATCTAGACTCTTGCACAATCTTATGGATTTCATTAACTTGTGCCCGGGTCATTTTTTGGCAAGCCCTAACCCCTGTTCCTGCCTTATCTGTGAGATGAGACTCAACCCTAGTATAGCTGCCCTTAAATGTAGTTTTGCAAATATTACACAGCCATGTTCTTGAGCCCCCAGAAATTTTTTTCCCTTGGTCACAGTTAGTTACAAATTGCAGCAGTGGTTTTTTTATATTAAATGGACCCCTGGCATATTCTTTAAGTAACAAAGATGGGCAGCCAAAACTAGGTTGAGAAGCAGTGCTATCCCCTTTGGAAGTTTGGGGTTGGATGTTAGAGGATGAATCCCTAACAGCAGCAGTATTCATGTTTATGTTTGGATTTTCAGTTTGGTTTTCCTCCTCCAAATCAACCTCAAAAGACCCTGATGCACTGCTGGCCATGTTTTTTGATGAAATTAAAATATAAAATTTCAATTTGAAAACTTCAAAACCCTAACAGCTTGGAAGAGGTAAAAAAAATTTAAAAACCTAGTGCCTTCTGCTGTTGTTTGCTGCCTTCTGCTGTTGCTTGCTGCCTACTGCTGCTGCCCTTGCTTGCTGCCCTTGCCTTCTGCTGTTGCTTGCTGCCCTTGCTGCCTACTGCTGCTGCCCTTGCTGCCCTTGCTGCCTACTGCTGCTGCTATGCTGCCCTTGCTGCCTACTGCTGCTGCTATGCTGCCCTTGCTACTGCTGCTTTTTCCTTTTGCTCTCCAGCTCTCTTTTTCTACTCTTGAAAAATGAAAGATGAGTGTAAGTAGTTTTTACTTTTTTGTTTTCACTTTATATAACTTAGTTTTAGGTTTAGGGTTTTGGAGGGGGGGTGAGACTCAAAATGGGTCCCACCCCATCCCTTTTTAAAATTTAAAAAGTTAAAAAAAAAATTAATTAATTAATTTTGCCCTTTGGTGGGGACGCTCAGCCGTCCCCGGGCGTCCCCAAGGACGCCCCAAAAAGGGGGACGTCCGGGGACGGGAGGCCACAGGCCTCAGCCGTCCCGAGGACGTTTCCCAGCCGTCCCCGGGGACGGCTTCCCGGGGACGGGAGGCCACAGGCCTCAGCCGTCCCGAGGACGTTTCCCAGCCGTCCCCCAAAAAGGGGGACGGGGGAAACGTCCCCCTTGCCGTCCCCCCGTCCTGGGGGACGTGGGAAACTACAAATACTAACAATTGTGTTGGAAGAAGACAGCCAAAACTATGCATAAACAGCCAAGTAATCCACATAACCCTCTCACTTTCTTCAGTTTATTTTAATCTGCCTAAATAGCCTTGCAGTATAACAGCACTTTAGTAAATTAGAAACTACACAATAGGCATCCATACAATAGCCAAATACAGCATTGGTATGATTATACCAGATTACTGGAGAAACACAAACAGCATAACTGCAATCTTGGTATTCTCAGACTAAGACACACTCGACTGCAACTGTTGACTGCAGCAAAACAGGTAACTAAGACTACAGTATAACTATTTCACTGACTGCATCCAGCCACTGCAGCATCGACCACACAGACCATATCCTCATTGTGCCTCACTACAGCAATGCTGCAGTCAGCCACATGTGGCCTGTCTGTGGGCAGGCAGAAAAAGCAATTGGAAGGAGGTCCTCCACCATGTGGCAACATTGGAAAAGATAAAACGTGTGAGGGCGAGTTGATCATTAAACCGTTGGATAGTTGGCACCTATGATGGTGGCAGTGGAAATGGCATTTCAAGCATGTGAAACACCAGATAGCTAGCAACCTTATAATCACTTTACCTGCTCACATACCCTTGTCACGCGACCCATCATCCACACTGACAACCTCGTATCATCACAATTGCCAACTTGGAACAAACCATGTGATTGAATAGAAAGACAACACCCTTGGCAAATGCGAGGTCACTCTAGCCATGTGATGACAGACACATGGCATAATCATAATAGCCATTACAGGCAATTTTATGCCCCAACATGTGTGATTTGACAAGCCGCATCAATGCAGTGATAATCATACTGCAGCGCACAAACTGTAATGAACACCTCCAGAATTGCAGCGGATGATACAATTGCAGTCGCATAGGCTAGGGAGCATCGCTCTTAGATGAAAATTCAATCTATCAAACTAAAACAGAGCCTTGGGAGGAGACCTAAACAGATGTGAGCCCAGAAACACCACAAGATGGCGCGAGAAGCATGAAGCATAGCAAATTCTTGAAAACATTGGCTGGACAGTGTTCTTCGAGAGACTCCAGGATTATAATGATGCCATTGCTATGGAAATTTGCTAAAGCTCTGGTAAAGCAGAGGTGTGCAGTTTAACTATTACAATAATAGAAGAAATCATGGCTAAAGTGATCAGCTTATACAAAGACCGGAGAAATGGTCCAAGGAAGATATCAAGTCCGCCAAAGAACACTAGAGCAAATTTATGGGGGAACCCAAGACTGTAAACGACTCTAGAAAAGGTGTTCTAGAGAGCCTTCCCCTACCATGGGACAATGTGGAATACATCCTTGAAAAGCACATCACAGAAGAAGGTAGGTTCCCCTTCATTTTCAATCATGACTTCAAGTTAATAAATGATTTAAGGTTTGGAGTAAAAATAAACATGCCCTACTACCTTTTTACCTGTTTGGAGAAAATGTTTGTCAATGTCAAGGCAAGAAAATGAAGGAATTTAGCCCATCATGGGCTAATCAGGCTTCTGGTCCTGAAAGCCCGCGAGGAAAATTGACTTGGGGTAACCTGGGGAAGTTTTATGGCTGGAAATTAAAGATAGGACAAGGCCAGAAAGAATAAGTTAAAGAAGCATAAGGAAGAAGGGGAAGAGGAACCCCTGAAGAGCCAGCTCTTGAGAGGAAGCAGCCCTTTCCTGCAGTCGCAGAATCCTCAAAGAAAAAGAAGAAAAAGCAGTCCCCTGCAGCTGCAAAATCCTCGAAGAAAAAGGAGAAACAACAGCTCCCTGCTGTGGACTCCTCAAAGAAAAAGGTGAAAGAATAGTCCCCTGTTGCGGGACCCCCAATAAAAAGGACACAATATGCCACTGCAGTTGAAGCCCCTTTAGAACCGGAAGCAAGGTATTGGCAGTAGGAGTTTGATGTCCTGAAGCAGAAATTGAAGGTGGCAAAGGGCACAATTAAGAAGAGAAGGAGGAGATCAAACTCCTTAGGAGACAAATTTCGAAGTTAGAAGACCGGACCACTGACCAGTTGGACTCTCTTGCCCAAGCAGCTGAAGAAATGGCTGCCAAAGATTTACATCAGGCAGTTGGGCAATGTGAGCAGACCTACTGCATTTTGTAAGGCCTACTTCACACTAGCCCTCCTGAGATCAAAAATTTGATGTCTGAGTTGTATATGCATAATTTCAATGTGGAGCACCATCCAGAATAGGAACCTCAACCCTATGTGGGAGATGTACAGTTAAGTACCCTTTGTTTATATATTCAGAATGAGGACAACAGCACCAAGCAGCTTCAGGCTTACTGGGAAGAGGAAAGGAAAGCAAGAATCATCATTCAGGGTGCATGGCAAAGGGCACAAGTGGTCATTGATGACCAATTGCATGGCGTTCTCAACAATCCCAAGGTTCAGGGAATGGATGGTAATACACCATGACCAGACTGAAGCCATAAGGGAATTCAAAAGTGTTAGCTCGGTTGGTTAGGCCTACCTATCAGGGAGCCAAGCAGTGATGGGAAGAGCTCCTTGTTGGGATGAGGAAGCGGGAGCCATATTCCTATCTGAATTTCATCTTGGCATTGAAGAGGACTGAGTTCTATATTGACCTGCTCAAGAAGGCCTTGGTGGCCTGGATAGAGCTCAAGTTTAAACATCCAATCTTTTGGTGGCCATTGTACAAACCTTCTCACAACGAGGCACAGGTTATAATACATATGTCAAGGATAACAAGGACGATGAGGTATTATGATGATACAAAAGAACCATCTCCATCCCCTGTATGATTTCAACAAGAAGTGTGAAGAGAATGCGTAGGTTGCATGAGTTCATACGTCGTCTTCAGTTGGGGGGAGATGATGGAGCCCTGGTTTACCCTATTTTCTAAACACTTTTTGGTGCTAACTATGGTTGACATGTATTGTATGAACTTTAATATAATAGATGGTTATTTAATGTTTGATGCCCGAGCTGCATTGCGCGTTTATTTCTCATGTTTTGTTATGATTTGAGTAGGTTGTGGATAATGTTAAGAGGATATTTGAATGCTTAGCCATTTTTTCATAATTGATTGATATTTCTGGGCAACGTAGTCCTGCCCTGTTTTGTTTTGCAAGGCTCTAGAAAATCTGTTATGGCACTGTTGTGTCTGTTGTTGCTTGAAAGTCCACTTTAGAAGATTGTTGCAACATTGCTGCAGCCACACAGACTACAGTCACCTTTGGACACTCACTACAAACAAAGCCCAGACTACAATAGCTCAACGTGTTGCAGGGTATACTAAGACCATCGACCCAAGGATGTACCTTTTAAGTTTTTAACTATGACGTTGCACTCAACAACACAGGTTCAGCATTCACCATTACCATGGAGCATGAACGATCACAACAGTCACTTGTTGGTGGTTGTAGTAGTTGATCAACTGCACTTGGCAAGGCAACACCTAGCTACAACTATAACAGTCAACACTGTAGCTAAAGCTGTAGCACCTGGTCGTTGAAAACACTAGCCACTCGCAATCCAAATATAACCGCAGCAGTTACCTGTGGTTCACGATCAAGCTATCACCAAAAAGTTGTTGTAGACGTTCCCTGTTTTTGCTACAACATTTGGTCGTAGCATGTCCTCACATCCAGCAGTAACAAGAATAAATGATGGATGCTTCAGCCAGTTGTAGCAGTTATACTCAGACAAATTTGAAGATCTCATTCAATACACTGGTAGTGTAGATTTTTGTCCTTTTGTGTAATAAAGATTTCCCAGATTTTATTGTCATAACAGATTTACTATACAGTCGGAATCCCACATAGATTGTAAATCTTGTTATGATTTGTTGTAACCATTTAAGTTGTAGGCTAGAGTTTGATGAGATTTTGATGATAATCCTCATGTGACTCCATCCCTATAAATGCTCTTTGAATGTTATAAGAGGTTAAACAATCAATGTACAGGAATGTGAGAACAGAGAACAAATCTGAGTAAAAACAGGGTTCTGTAAGAGTCTCATTGTAATCTCTTTTGTGTCACAATAGAAGCTTTTATTTTCAGTATTGATTGTTGTTAAGTAGTCAGAGAGATCAACTCTTGGTACTGACAAGAGCAAGGGCACACTCTTGGAAGCACTACAGCTGAATTGGTTCCTCCTTGGTAGAGCAGATGCATGTTGTAGATAGTTTCCCTTCTTGTATAGACTTGATTTTATTGTTGGATATTTTCTGTTGATGTAAATATTTATTTCCTTCTAACTAGTGTGTTTACGACGACTTATTAGAGGTCCTGGTGCGTTACTTTCCTATGGTAGTGTTTTTTTAGGACATACCCTACAGTCCGAGCTAGTTGTCTCGTATGTGGTTGATCCATAACAATTACTCATATTGTAAAGTCAATCCTACTGTGTTACTTTTTCAGTCAAAGAAATTATGTTGCAACCTGCGCAACTGTCCTCGATAGGACTGGGCCGAGGTGGGAATTTTCATTCTCTTATGCATGAAAATAATGTGGGGCTAGCCCTTAGTAGGGACGTCGTCTACTCTAATCCTAGATGGTTACTAAGCTTTCAAGGAGGCCCTGTATGCGATTTCCTACTTTTCTAGGTAGATTGCATTTTTATGGTAAGATTTAGGTCACTTCGAGGCAAGTACAGCTTGCTAATCGCACATCAGTGTACGCACCTTCGAAGCCTAAAACCCTCATTTCCACAAATATATGAATGAATCGTCAATAGCATAGTTGAGAAAATCGTCAAAAAATCCCAATATTTCCAATTCCGCTTCCTTTTCACCCTTGCCAATAAAATCTGCATCGGAAATCACGATTCTGAAAAAATCACCGATTTTTTGCCCCAAAAATTGTTGGCTTTTTAGCCAGATTCAATCACAAGTCCCAATATCCAGGATCATATAAAATTATTTGAGCATTCAATATAAATGACCAATATCAATGAACATAACATTCATGAAATAACAATGAAATAGATTAACAGGCCAATAACAATATGCATAAACAAACTTACAATAGAATTGCTCAAATTATAAACAAGCTTCACTATTATCTGAAGATGCTTTGATATATTTCTTGATACAATACATGGAGGCTTTGTCTCCATAATATAGCCTTAGAAGATAACTCTTCAATGCTATGATATTGCTCTCCTCACATATCCGGGAGATGCATCCTTTCCAATTCCACATAAAAGACAAACCTTTCATGCATCTTGGCTTTACATCTTGCCAATTGCATACATGACTCTTGACATTCTATTTACTTGCACACTTTACTATATGACACTTTGCACTCTCCTACACACTCCACACTTGCACACTTTATTACATAACACTTGCACACTTTCTCACTCATGACACTTGTACACATAGACACATACTTAAGGGGAAATATAAATCACACACCTAAACTATTGACTCACACCCTAATCTAATATTTACATATTTACAATGGTACCATGGGGGTACATTAGCATCTACCAAATAATGTAATATTCTCTAACAAAAATCAGCTGCGGCAGCATGGGTTGGGGAAAGGGCATAAATACCTTGTTTTTTGCCTCATTTTGCTTGTTCCAAACTGGAGAGAGAGGTCTGCCTACCTGCTACCACACCAAACAAAACACTAAAGCGCATCCTAACAGCGGATTTTTTGCAGTTTGAAGGAATCCAGCAGCCACCAACAGCCGCCCAAAGGATTCATCTGAGGTAAGAAAAACTCTTGCAAACTGTTTTTTTTTCTCTTTTTCTATTCCAAGCATGTTTTTTTTTTTTTTAAGATTAAAACCAAATGCAACAGCCACCCAACTGTTGCATTTGAGCTAGAAATTTGAAAAACTAGGTCAAAGTTTCAGCCTTTTTTTTTTTCTCTCTTTCAGCTGTCTTGTTTTTTTCCTCCTTTTAAGTAATGCTTCATAAGTATTGCTGCCTGAACTATGTATGCAAGCCCATCTTTTCAGCTGTCAATGTTTAAACTTTAAACTAGGGTTTAGGGTTTAGGTTTTTTTTTTTTTAAAGTAATTGTTTGTTGTTACTTGTTTCCATGTGCAGCCACAAGAAAATGTCGAAAAGAGATCCAGCATGGAAGTATGCAAGGGAAGGGGAAAAGAAAGGGGAGGTTTATTGCAATTTTTGTGGGTCAATCATTCATGGAGGCATATACCGCCTCAAATTCCATTTGGCAAAGAAATCAAGGCAAAATGTCAGGTTATGCCCACAGGTGCCGATTGATGTTGAGAGAGAATGCAATGCCATCCTCTCTAACAAAGAGGAGAAAAAAGAGCTCAAACGAAGACAAAGCGAGGCCATGTCAACCCCCCTTCTCGACCTCGTATAGACTGTCGAGCACTAGCAGCACCTTTAGCCGATTTCACCACGAGAGTTCGAGTCCATCAATTGCACATCCAGGGAGTGGGACGGATGAGTCCTATTTTGCGGAACGTTCCATGCCAGGGGCACAACCCACGCTTGCGGGTATGGCCGCGTGGAACCAGGAGAGGCACAGGGCAGCGAGGAAGGCCGTTGCCAGTTTTTGGTATTTTTCCGACCTTCCCTTCAATGTGGCAAGGTCTCCATACTGGCGGGGCATGGTAGATGCCATCGCAAGTTGCGACGCAGGATTTAAGCCGCCAACTTATGACGACCTTAGGGGCCCTCTCCTTCGTGAATCCGTGGACGACATTCAGGTTGTGCTTGAAGACCAACACAGGGAGTGGAGGAAGAAGGGTTGCACTATCATGTCTGATGGGTGGACCGATGGGAGGGGAAGAACCTTAATTAATTTTTTGGTTGCTTCTATAGGAGGAATTGCATTCCTCAAGTCAATGGATGCATCGGCACAAGTTAAGAGTGTCGAAATGCTTGCAGGGTTGTTGGGGGAGGTTGTGATGGAGGTCGGGGAGGAGAATGTTGTCCAAGTCATCACGGACAACGCAACAACGTATGTAGCAGCTGGTAAGATTTTGGAGGAGAGATTCCCCACCGTTTTTTGGTCCCCATGTGCAGCCCATTGTCTCGATTTGCTCCTCGAAGACATTGGGAAATTACCTTGGGTGTCAGAGGTTGTACAAAAGTCCAAAGCTATTACAAAATTCATCTACAACCATACATGGGTCCTCCACCTCATGAGGCAATTTACTGGTGGGAGGGAGCTAGTGCGGGCTGGAGTTACACGCTTTGCCACAAACTTCGTGACATTGCAGAGCCTCTTTGATGCAAGAGGGGCATTGAAGAAGATGTTTGTGAGCGATGAGTGGAATTCCGAAGACGCTACTAGATACCGACTCTCCAGTGAGGGGCAGAAGGTATATGACTATTTGTTTGAGGAGCCCTTCTGGATAGCCATGAATGAGGCCATCAAGGTACAAGACTAAGTTTTTTAATTTATTTTATTATTTATTTTTTTAATTTAAAATATTTTTCCATTTGCGAATCTTGTATTGTAATTTTTTTTATTGTAAAATATTTTTATTTAAATTATTTTTCCTTTTTTTCAGGTGTCAGAGCCTTTGGTGAGGGTTCTTTGTCTTGTTGATGGAGAACAATCACCAATGGCATATGTATATGAGGCTATGGATAGGGCAAAAGAGGCAATTGCCTCATTTTATGGACATGTCCACACCAAATACGGTCCCATTTGGGATATCATTGACAAGCGATGGACATCTCAGCTCCATAGCCCTCTTCATGCAGCGGGGTACTACCTCAACCCCAAATTTTTTTATGCTGATACATTCGTGGCCGACTATGAGGTGATGGGGGGCCTTCGACTATGCGTTGACCGCATGTACCCTGACGACGAAATGCGCATTAAGATACAAGATGAGATGCAGGCTTATAAGAAATGTGAGGGCATCCTTTTCCCATCCTCGTTGTGCATTCGATCAAGGTCAACTATGAGGCCAAGTAACCCTCATTGAATTATTATTTATTTTGTCTTTTGATTTTGTTTTAAAAAATAATCTCAATTTACGATTTTACATGTGAATTATTAAATTTCCTTTTTCTTGGTTGTTTCTAGATTTATGGTGGGAGGACTTTGGTGCATATACGCCCAATCTACAACGCTTCGCCATCAAAGTTTTATCTCAACCATGCAACGCTTCAGGTTGTGAGCGCAATTGGAGTATGTTTGAGCACATACACTCCAAGAAGCGCAATAGGCTTACACAAGAAAAGTTGAATGATCTTGTGTTTGTTCATTACAACCTTCGCCTCCACCATAAAAAAATTACAGGAACAAGTACCAAGGCCATTGACCTAGATGAGATTGATCCATCATCTGAATGGATCACAAAGCCACAACAAGAGCAGCAACAAGAGCCTCTCTTCTCCATGGATGATTTTGAAAACTTTGAAAACCTAGCGGAGGAGATAGCAGCCAAGGCACAAGAAGAGGCATGGGCACAACGACAAAGAGAGACTAGAGCTTCTGCTAGGGCAAAGGGCAAAGGCATTCAAAGATCTTGAGGCATTGTATTTGTCATGACTCATGACACATTTTGTAATTTGTACCTTTTTATATTATAAGCAATACAAGATGTGTTTTGTCACTTTCATGTGTAGTTTAAGGCTTTAAGCTTGTATCACTTGCCACTTTCATGTGTAGTTTAAGCTTGTATCACTTACAGTATTAATATTTGATTTGCATAATGTTAATTCATTGTGATATGCATAGCTGCAACCTTACTGCAGTGGTAAGGGCTTTGGCTTCTCTTTGAGAGGTCCAAGGTTCAAACCCCACTCAATATGAGGGGATCAGGACCCCTCATAAAAACCTGTGTAAACTCATTGAAAAAAAATTCATTGTGATATGCAAGAAAATAACTTTTTTTCAATGAAAATTTGCATTTTCTTTGGTTTTTTTTTTTTTTCATTTTTTCCAATTCTTGTCCCATGTTGATTCCAATTTTCTCAACTATGGTCAATAGTAACTACACAGTAAAGATTTATTTATGAGATATATAATTATAATAAGCACAAGGTGGCATGATTCAATTTGATTGCAGGCTGTGGCAAGAACATTATATGTTTTCAATTATGAGATTTCGATTATGATGATTTGTCATGGGCTCTTGCAGTCTAGCGCTGATTAAAGTGATACAATAATTGGAAGAAGAAACTAATAGGAGTTCCAATTAGGAAGGAGAAGTGAGACCAGACTGTTCTCTTGTCAAAAGAGACCAGTTGATGGTGTTTAAATATTTCAGATGATGTCAGAAACCAAGTGGACAAATCACATGGGAAGTAAGCAGGTCATTCTTCCTATGGGGTCTATCTATACCTTAATTTTCCTAAACCATGTCAAGTAAGTCCTTTTGACATTGATTTTCAATTTGGCATTACACTTCCAAATTATGAGGACATGGAATGTCCATGCGGTCTTATACCATTATCTGTGAACAAGGAAGAATACACTCTCATGTGGAAGTGCCGAAAGAAAGCACACTAACACTGTGCAACATTGAGAGAGCATGAGCAATCTCACTGTGACAACCATTTTATGTTTACAACCTCAAAATCATGAGAATCTATTGATCTGCCTATCACATTATAATTAATGATTCATTAAGGGTAAGGATATTCATCTCATAATTATTATTCTTGATCTGCCCATCACCTTGTAATGAAGGATTCATCCTAGCTTTGGTTGCTCCTTGATGGACCTTTCTGTACCTTGAGACAATTGATAGTGAACCTCTCTAAGACCAAGGTTATGGTGTTCAATCTAACAAAGAAGCTCTATCCCATCTCCATTTCTATCTTCAGGGGTGAGAGGTTGAGATCACCACCTCCTACGTGTACTTGGGGGTTCTCTTCACTGGACCTACCTTTGGGTTGAAACCCGCTGCCCAAACCCGAGTTTGTAAGGGGTATGCAGCTCTTTCTTTGCTTGAAAGGGGTTGTTTTAGATCACATTTCCAAGATATTCCAGTGAAGATGATAATCTTTGATACCTTGGTCAAACCAACTATTACCTATGGATTAGTGATATGGGGTCCTAGTCTTGGCCTGACTGAATGGTCTTGTGTTGAACGAGTGCAAACACTTTTTCTTCGAAGATTCATTCATTGCAAGAGCATGGTCCCCCATTCCATTATCCTGGCAAAGTTTGGGGCCTCTCCTCTTCGGCTCGAGATCATCTTCTCGATTATCACCTATCTACACAGGGTCCGTACTTTGGGAGATAGCCCCTCAGGTTGTAGGCGGTACCCTTACCTTGCCCTACGCTCCTCAATGAACCTCTCTTCGGGTCCTCAAAGGGGTCGAAGGAGCTGGTATTTTCAGGTCTCTACACTTCTGGCCAGCATTCAGATACAGATTGATAGACTTCCCCCTTATTCCCTAGGAGACCCCCCATCTCGAAATAAGAAGGAGAAGATACTCCATGAGATCCGGAAGGACATTAGCCTCTAGTATACCAGCTGCACATGGATCTCTCCCGCCACCCCTCTCTCCCCCAAGTTGTCTTTCTACCACGAGCACTTCCTTCAGATACAAGACGGTTGGATAGTCCCCCCACAGTACCTCCAGCAGCATATGATGCATAACATACGGATCTTGATTGGACAGCTCAGAGTGTGCTCCCACCAACTTTGGGTTGAGTCAGATCGCCATATTCTGAGGGAGGAGCGGGTCTGCCTATTTTATTCCTTGGGAGAAGCAAAAACCTTACATCACTTTATTTTTGATGTCCCATCTACTATGAGATCCGAGGCAGAGTCCAGCTTTTTCAAGGATAACTCATGATCTCTATCCACCTTCTTCAGATACTCGGACCAACAGTGTCTCACACTCTACTTTAGGGAGGCAACTCAGTTTTGTTGACAAAGGAGCTCTCCTCCAGGCAGCTATCGGCCCCCACATTCTCGACCCATCACAACCTACTTCACCAGCTCAGATGGACCGCGGGAGGATTTTGGACTGAAACATCACATATCGGACCGTTCAGACAGAGGTAGGGCCACTAGGCAACGCACCCACAATTCATCGAGGCTCCAAATTAGTGATGGGCAGAGACAGATCATTGATTTCTTCAACGGGGATTCTTCGGCCTCAACTGTTAGGAGACACTAGTGCCCGGGGCCGTGGGCGAGCACCCTTTAGGGCAGCCCCCCTTCCCCCCTCTCCCTCTCTATTCCTCTTGGAGAACACTTCACACAGCTTGTTTTTAATGGATTGCAGCCCACCTCTCTCCTCTCTTCTCCCTTCCTATTCCCTTTGGCCCGCTTCTCGGGTTGTGTCATTGTATTTATCTTTGTTTGTTTCTTTCTTTTGTTGGGCACTTTGGCCCATTCGCTTGTCATTATTGCTGTGTCCTTTTCATGGTCCCTTGGGTCATCTTTGGCCCATCGTGGACATTAAAAATATTTCATTTCATTTCTGAATTAAATATATATAGATGAGGGAATGGGATGCACTATTCATCCCAATTCTTCTCTTTCTTCTATAAAGCCTCTCTCAAGGCTTTATCTTCTTTGGTTGGCTTCGGCTTCATCCTTATGGAAAACCAACCAAGAGCAAAGGATCCCTTGTTTTCTGAGTCAAGATCATCTGTCTCTATATTGAAGTTTTAGGTCGTCTATTTTTTGAGACCAGCTACTCTTGGGGCTGTGCAAAAATTGCCAAAACAGACGCCTGACATATGTTGCAATTTGAGTTTTTATCACTATGGAAAAGAATAGGGGATAATCATTGTGCTATGGTTGTGAACACTTAAAGAGAAATTTAAATGTTCTGAGCATGTTGTGTATAAAGAGGGAGCATTTCACTTGTGCATCTCTTCTTCTTTTGTGACTCTTCATGAAGCACTTGGATCCTTAAGGATTGATGAACAGCACAGTCACTCACTTCCCAAAGCACTGCCATCCAAGATTGGTACTACAAATCTCCATTTGATGAAAGACCAATATTGATGTTGACTAAGAAAAGGGAATGAAAGACATGTTAGCCGGGCCAGTATCAATGTAGTCTAAGAGGGCCTTCATCTCCTTGATTGCAATTACAAAATGCTAATCAATTCCATTAGTGTCCATGCTTGAGTATAAGATGCACTTTCTTGCCCTTTGGGAGGGCAGAGAAACATGCTTTGTGAGTGCATGGAGATCTGCTCACCATTCTATTTTGGACCACTGTTAATAAAATAACAGTTGGTAGCACTGTGTCAGTAGCATATTGATATGCAAACATGCTTGGCATGAGGATTCACTAGGAGTGTAAGTTTGATGATGCTATATCATTAGGAGTTAAATTCAACCAGTTAGTTTGTGTGCAGTTTCAAATTAAAATTGGCCTATCAAGTGTCTGTTGCAAACTCTTCATTCCTTCTTTTGATTTTAACGAGTGATTGAGTGCGATTGATTGGAAATATTAGTAATAACTTTATTGTTATCTAATTGTTTTACTAAGAAAATACACTTTTCATCATATGATTGCCATTATGAAAATAAAGCATATTGTTAGGAGTTTCTTTGACTTCAATGCTTTGTGTTTAGAACATAGAATTTTACCTTATCATAATTTACAACTTGAAAGTTATGAAAGGGAAATAAAATGGATACCAATTCCTAGTTGACTGAGACAGAAAATTTGGTCATTTATTTGAACTCTGCTTAAATATGCATCTGACATTTTTTGTGAAAAACAGTAATTTTCCAACTTATTACATAAAACTAGTATGAATAGGGTATTACACTTATCCTTGGTATGTACAGAACATCCCCAGAGCATTATCCTTCTCTAACCACAGAGCATAACATTATCCTTACATTACATAAGTTATTTGTGCTAAGCATTTTTCACCTACAAATAAAATAGGTATTTTATCCAGCTATCTCCCCTTGTTAAATGAATATTTTTTTTTCTCCTCATTATATTCCCTGCTTGAGGAGTGTTTTCTCATATCAAACAATCTACAAAATTTATTGTTTCATCTTCCACAATTTTCTATTATTCGTCAACCTTACATCTTCTCAAATTTGTATGGTTGCTCTGATTGTCAAGCCTGTAATCATAATAGTTTTGATTAGCACTTTCCCAATTTTGAACAAGCCACCTTGCTCCTGATTTGAGACTTATAGAGTCAAACTGTTAGCATTTTTCAACAATATTCATAAGTAATACTCCAAATGCTTCGGACATGGTATTTGTAGCAACTAGGATAGCAACATGGAGTTCTGCTTTGTGGCACGTTTCGAATCCACACCATCAACTACGAGGAAGTTTTAGCTATATAATTTACACTTTTGGAAGCCAAGAAGAGAAATTTCAACAAGATAGTAGTGGAATTGGATTCCAAAATTCTTATTGGTCTAATTAGCTGTCAGTCCCTTAAGAGAAGAAAAAAAAAATGGTGAATCAAGGGCCTTATAGGGGAAGTAAATCCATGGAATTTAAACCTTCAAAGGGATTGTGTTTCTCCAGACCAAGAGAGGCAGTAATTAAGAAGCAGAGTTCTCAGCTGAGGAAGCCTCTGAATGAAGTGTAGAAAGACATATTATAGGTGAACAAGAAATATGGGAATCTGCTCAGATCGTCAAGCTTTCGCTCTCATTCGTGGGGATGATAAAAATGGAAAAGGATCTTATAAGTTTTGAAAGGGAGAGGACTGGTTTAGTTCTGCTGGCCTGTTTCTCCCTTTTATTTTGTTATGGAATCAAAAGAATGTAGTGTTTAGAACGGAGGGAATTTTGCTTTCAACTTTGAATATGAACTTGTTTAAGCTCCTGCTTGGGAGGGAATGTGTATATGCCCAGGACCTTAGTAGATGAAGGCATTTAGAGGAGTGAATGACAAGTGAAGTACAAGGAGGCAAGTGACAGGGACATGCAGAAAAGGTCTAGCTGGATGCTATCCTTTCATGCCCAAATTAATGGTGATAAAAATGTGTGCAAGACTCGAGCAAAGAAAGGGGTAGTATCCAAGATTTACTCGGATCAAAGACTTAAATGGGCATGCTGAGGATGGGACTATTCACGATAGTGTCAGCTGGATTCGAAGACAGTTTCTTGAAAAACTTGCTGAGACATACTTATATTTGACTTCAGTCTTAAACTTATAATACAGGTCTATAATAGGTGGGAGTCCTATTTTATGCTGGATTCTAGCTCCTAACTTGTGGAAGACAGACTGTAGTTTTGTTTTTGTTTTTGTTTGTTTAAAGTCTGAAATTAAATCAAAATCCATGACAGCCTTTATTTATTCCAACAACATTAAAAAAACAATCTAAAATTCATTATGATAGACTCTCTCTGTTTATGAAGAGTTAATGTTATAATTTTTTTCATGACATCCCTTGTCCATCCCCAAGAGAGCTAGGCATCCCCAACAGTCTGACATGATGAAATATTAAAAAAAGGGGGTCATTGCAATAGCAAGAGGAGAACAGACAAGGAACAAAAGTAACTGGTTCCAATTTGTGTTTCAATGTTTATGTATGGTGAGCGTCTTGTATCATTTTTATGTTTATCAGTGTTTTAGTTCAAGATTGAGTGGGGAACAACTTTGACTTGTGTTTTTTCTTTTAGTATCTAAATTTTCTTACATATAAATAATAATAAATAAAGTCATCATTCTTTGCTGTCCACCTATCATCCCCTACTCTACTAGAAATGCATCCCCTCCCCCGGCTCCTGCTTTCCCCATTCCAGAAACTCCATGAAACATAGCTTTTTCATTTTTGCTTCCAAATATTAAACATTAGTTTTAGATACTTCATTTTTGGTTGATGAAATTTGTTTGAGCATTCCTGATTATATATTGTAATTTAATGTACTTTTTGAGTCCTACTGACCTACTTTGGTCATCAATGGACAGTAATATGATTTCTTTCTTTCTGGTTCAAGCAACCTTAATGACAAATTGCCCCTTCCAAGCTTCTCATCATTGACTTTTGGCCTTGTTGCCTTTCATAATATGCTTTCTTCTCAGGATACCCTAAATTGTGTGTAGGCAAGATAGAGGCGCACACAAGGTAGTCATGAGAACAAGTCATGATGTCCACACTGTTCTTAAAAGTACCGTCAATCACCTCGTCAAGTAGGGTTCCATGCTGGCTGCTAACAGACAAGACTAGACCTGGTGAAGGAGGTTAGTTGCTTTATTACAGTTGTTTGAGAAATTTCTCTGTATTTCGTGGTTGCTAGATTGTATTTATACTAGCATTCTTCAGTCTTATTTCCACATCAGTAAGATTTTTGATTGCTTGAACTTATTTTCCCAATCCTGACCATTGTCGCCCACTTCTTTGACATCTCGAAACCCTTAGAAATCTGCTCAGCAGGTTTTCCTGTCAATTCCCGTTGCTCTCCATATTGTTCCCAACACCTCTTGCTAACTCAAACGGAAGCAATAACTATCAACATGAATTAAATTGCAATCTTGTCCATCGTCCAACAATTGATCGATCTAAAACTTTAAATTCTAATGTTTTATCAGGTTGGTAGATCATTATGACATACCTAATGTACTTAAACTTTAAGCTTCCCTGTGAATACCTGTAATCCCTAAGATCCCCTATGAAGATCCACTAGCATTGCATAGCTTTATACAATTCCTTTATACGAAGCTGTAACATTATGAGTTCTAATGTTGTACGGAGTTTATACTTACGCTAACACAACGCAATTATCACTATTTATCGCTTTTTGTTCTCTCCGCATGAACACTTAGTTTCAATTTTGTAATAATTGAAGGTGCTACTTAGTTTCAATTTTGTAATAATTGTTGGTGCTTTGTTCTTAAGCAAGTTACAGTTTGCTTATATCACGAGAACTCTTGATTTACATCTTTCGCATACCATATTGCAAATTCCACCGCTGATGTGGTCTGCTCCTTAACATGGTTCTGAAATAGTATTGATTCGATAGGTAATCAAAACAATTTTAGAATTATATACTCATTATTGATATTCAGGTGGTAACTGTGAGATTCAGAGATTCAACGCTAAGGATGTCAAAGTTCAAAAGCACTTTATCCAAGAGAAGGGATCAACCGCGCACATTGTGAAATAAATGGATTTAATTTCGAGATGAGCCAATAAATTGAGCATTAACAGAGTTAAAGGGGATACCCGGTATCAGATAGCAGAAATATGCACTGCAACATTTTGATATTCGATTGGATTCGATCCAAAAAAACAATCCCTTCAATCTCTAGTCCGCCCTCCCGCTACTGCTACGCTTTATCTCGCCAAACTTCGGTTGAATCGCGCCAGTTTACAAAATACTCAGTCAATGAAGCTGGGGAAGGATTACCACGTAGGCATGTGCAACCTTGTTTCTTAGTTTATAAGCGACTGGTCAATAAAAATTTCAAAAGAGGATATCCTACACAGCCACCTGGTTCGGGCTGGCTCTGCAGCATTCATGTCATGAACCTAAAAGTTATGAATTATATTATTAACGCTTCTAGAGATCTCTAACAGGTTTAAAGGTGAAAACTTTAGATCTCTGAAGAGGGGTTTTAAGTTTCGAAAACTAAAAGGAGGGCTGTCTACCGCTTCATGTTTTGGTAATATCTGAAGAGGGGTTTTAAGTTTCGAAAACTAAAAGGAGGGCTGTCTACCGCTTCATGTTTTGGTAATATATGCGATTCTAATCATATATAAATAACATCTTTTATTTGTAAGGGATTTTTTTTAGCGGTATACTTTTGGGTTTTTACTAGGAGAATTGGCAGGCTGAGAGAAGGAGGCAGAGATAGACATATTCGGGTCACATTGATGAGCTACGAGGATAAAATAAGGTTACTTAAAAACAGAGGCATGCTGAGAGGGTCACAATTTTATTTAGATGATGACCTAACATTTTTACAGCAAGAAGAAAGAAATAAGAAATGGGAAAAGGTGAGGGCAGCAAGGAATGAAGGGAAACAGGCATATTTAAGAAATGGAAAGGCATACATCACATCTAAACAATAAACAAATTCAAAATAAATAGGGAGTATGGCCCGCCTGGGAACATCTTACAATGGTAAGTTGGAACTGTAGAGGTTTCCCTTGGAGAAGAGGACCCGGGTTAGGGCCCATTGCTAGAGACAAAGATATAATCATATTGACGAAACACATGAACACGATGGATGTAGGGCTCCAAAATTTGTGGGATACAAAAAAATAGCAATATGGAATAAAGCGGCAGAAAATGGCAAAGGGCATGGGGGTATTATGGTTTTAATAAAAGAGGAATGGGATAGGGTCATTAAAATTGAAAAACAAGATGAAAACAAACAGTACATTTGGATAAAGATCCTAGAAAATAAGTCAGTTTATTAGCATAGCGGCATGTTATTTTGCTCCCAAGAATTCTAAATTCTATAAGAAACATGACCTTAACGAGATAAGACCCATACTCCTCCCTAAAAAGAGACATTTCAATATACAGTAAGTTGGGGGATATTATATTAATTGGAGATTTCAATGCAAGGACAACAAATAAGCAAGCTAACATTCTAGAAGGTAACGAATATATTGAGATTAATCCTCTTTGGATGCCAGAAGAGGAAAATCAACGATGGACCAAGGACTTGAGAAGATGAGCATGGGGCTATCACGCAATATGGAGAAGAGTTGTTAGGTCTTTGCGAGCATATACAATTTGATTATTTGCAATGGGATGAACAAATGGAAAAATTCAGGAAAGTATACATGCAAAACATATAAGGGACAAAGTGTAATAGACTATGTAATATGCTCACGGAATTACATACCAAAAATAGAGGAGCTAGAAGTGGAAGATTCTCCGAGTGGAACTTAAGTCGAGATCACAACCCAATTGTTATGAAACTTCGAATGCATGGAGACAAACCAAGGGAAAAACACTTGCAAGGCAATCAAAATAAATATCCTCACAAGGGAAACATTCTCTTAACGAGATGAAAATCGGCAAAATTTTAGAGCGGTATTAAATAATAAGTTACGGGAAAGGGAAGAACTACATCACGGTAGTAGAGATTACAGTAAGAGTGAATGGTTAATGCAAGTTATTCAAGAAGCTCTAAACAAATGCAAGAGAGCTAAACCTAAAAAGAAAGAAAGGAATAGCTTCCCAACCAACCCATGGTTCGATGAAGATTGCAAAAAAATGCGAAGATTACTAAAGGAACCAACGGGTAAAACAAGAGCAAACAAAAAAGCATATGAGAAAGCTGGTAAGGGCAAAAAAAGAAGAATACACTAAAACAAGGAGGGAAGAATTGATTTATTTAGGGAAGCATGAACCAAAGAAATTTTGGAAGGAACTAAGCGTGAAAAGGATGCAAACTGAAAATAACATAACAGTTAATCAGTGGTTGGAGTATTCAAAACAAGCTGTATCGAGCGTAGTAACCAGCGGGAGACACCCCCTACTATCATTGTCAAGAAAGAACTTTTCACAATTGAAGACATTATTCAAGGGATAAAAAAGTTAGCAAGCTGGAAAAGCCCGTGACATAGACAATCTTCAAGCGGAGCATATAAAATGGGGGGTAGATATCTTGGCACCGCAAATCAAAGAAATTTTCAATGAGGTCATACAAAATGGCTTCCCTACGGAGTGGACAACTAGCTTGACCATTCCTTTGTTTAAAAGTGGAGATGTAAATAATCCCTCAAACTATCGAACTATCATGATCAACCCTCTCTTTGCAAAGTTGTTTGGGAGTATGATAGAGCGTAGGATCGGCATATGGGCGAGAAGAAAAGGGAAAGAGAGCAAAGGGGCAAGCGGGTTTTAGGCCCAAGCACTCAACTATTGATCATTGTATCACGCTCGGACACATAGTGGAAAAAATATGGGACAAAAAAGAGGAGGCTTTTTCTTGTTTTGTAGACTTCAAAAAGGCATTTGACACGGTGCCTAGGAAAAAATTATGGAGCGAGAATGGAAGAGCTAGAGGTTCCAATTCACTACGGGGCAGCGAGTTCACGAGACTATATGAGCATGTAAAAGCTAGAATCGAGAACACGGGAAGGGTTATCCGAATGTTTTGGTAGTGACATAGGTGTCAAACAAGGTTGCCCTCTATCTTAGACCTTATTTGGGTTGTACATTGACAAGTTAGAAGAATGGATAAACAAATTTGGGGGAGAGGGTGTGCATTTAGCCAAATATGTGGTAAAACTCCTCATGTATGCGAGATGATGTAATTCTTGTGGCCAAAACAACCAAAGATCTAGAAGATCACCTTCAAGCTCTAGAACTCTTTTGTAAAGAAGTTGGGATGCAGGTGAACACGAGCAAAACAAAAATTATGATTTTTTCAGCAAAAAGAAGAAGCAACAACTCAAATTTCGGTTTGCGGGAGAACCGCTTGATGTAGTAGTAGAATACAAATACCTAGGCATAGACTTTCATGACAAACTTAATTGGAATACATGTAGGATGAAAAGAACTCAAAGTGGTTGGAGAGCACTATATGCACTTCAAAACAGGTGTAGGAATGCTGAGTTGTGGGACTGGAAGACCACCAAGGTCTTATTTGGCCTACTTGTTACACCGGTTCTATTGTATGGTTGCGAGGTGTGGGCTAGTGGCACAACAAATGCAAAATGGAGGCAAATAGAAAGGATTCAAAAATATCTAATCACAAACTTTCTCAAAATTAAGGCCACAACCCCTTATGAAATTATTCTAGTTGAAACTGGAATGTTCCCTTTAGAAGCAATTGCTATGACCAAGTTGTTATGTTACTTGAAAAAAACAGAAAACATGACAAATGATAGATGGCCTAGAGCAATTAGGGACGAAGAGTTGCATAGGCGAAAGAATACGTGGATGAAACAAAATCAGAAATGGATGAAACGTTGGGAAATCAACATAAATGAATGCCCAAATGTCAACAAAGACATTAAAAATTATGTGAATGAAAAGTTCGGAAGTGGAATGTGGAAAAATGCAAGCGAGGAAAAGACAATATTATATTGCAAATTTTAACCCAACGTATGACCACAAGGAAAAAAGCGTATATAGGCGCTGAAATCAAGTGGAAGGAAAAAATACTCATTGCTCGAGATAAGGACTAGCTCTCATAGGCTTAGATGTGAAACGAGGAGATGGACAACGCCCAAAGAACAATGGGAAGAAAGGATATGTACTCTATGCGGCACGGGGGCGGTAGAGACAGAGGAACACTTCATCTATAAATGCCCGAGTTTTTCGGATATCTGTGACAAATACAAAGAAACACTTGGGAACGAGTTTATTACAGATTTATTTGAAGACAGGTAAAATAAAAAAAGTTGGAGAATTGCTAACACAAATCAGCGGGAGAAGGAACAACCTTCTCAAAGATATTAAAGATCATATGATATGATTTGAGTAATTGTACTTCCATATTTGAGGTCCCATAGACCATATTTGGGTCTCGCGGACGTAATTAAAATCTTTCATTCATTCATTCAAATACAAACTTAGGTAAGACCTTTTTTAAAAACTTATGGTTTACCTTAAAATTTAACTAGAAAGAGATAGGTTGGTTGGTAGCGGCTAAGTTCATGATTGTCTTATATGGTCTATGACCTTGTAAAAGTCAAAAACTACTTTACCTTTTACCTCTACCTTTATAATCAATAACGATTTAAATTTTAGTCATAAATTAAAACAAATAATAATACATGAGTTAATAGCCTAAAAAAATTATAACCATCATTGTAATAAGAAAGAGGAGTGGTGGGCGAAGAGGTTTAAGGCTAACAAATTGCATGATAAGGATACTTTATAATAACATCATCTATTTCTAAGGCATCAACCGGGTAAACGAAGGACTTTTAGATTGTTGTAGAATCAAAGACAAAAATGTTGCCCCAAGAGGTCCCAATGGGGATGCCTCTAGATTCTCTCTCAAATAAAAAATTCATTTGTAGATTTATTAAAGGAGAAATCTCAAATAAAGACTAAAGAAACACCAAAAAACTGTGTTAAAAATTCTCTGTGATTGCTAGAAAAATATCAACAGCTCATGGAGTCAATGGATGTTTGCCACAAACTGAATCAAGACCAAAGATCGTCATTGAGCAAAGTATAGTAGAAGAAATGGTCTTATATAGAGCCAATCATGACCTGATCTGTAAATTCATGGGTATTCGCCCTACCTTGAATTTTTTGCATTCGTGGGTTTGGCAAAACTGGGAGCCTCTTGATGAGTATTCTTTGTGGTTTATTAGTAATGGATATTTTATTGTTAGTTTTTCCTCACTAGCCAATTGAAATAGGGCATTTGAATAAGAAAAGAGGAATCACGACCCGATAGGATTATTTGTTCAGCCCTAGAGAGTGGGATTTGATCCCCAAATTGAACCCACTATTGTCTCGGTTTGGGTCTAATTGTATGCACTCCCAATGGAGTTCTGGAGTGAGCAAGTATTGGAAATCATCGATAACTTCCTTGGAAGATATTTGGGTGTCTCTAGAGACACAATAGAAGGAAACACAATTGTTTATGCTAGATTATGTGTTGAAATGGATCTTAGCCAACCTCTTTCGACAAAGGTGGAACTCGAACTTGCAGGACTATCTTGGATTCAACAACTGGATTATGAGGCATTGCCCTTCAGGTGTAGAGTTTGCCACAAATATGGGCATTTGGCCTGGTCTTGCCCAAACAATATGATCACATAAATGGAGGGCTCCTCTGGGAATGCCGATTCTTCTAAGGAGGGTAAGTCTATAATCACTAAAGAAGCAACCAACACTTCTTAGGGAGGAGAAGCAAAGGGAGATGGTTTTGAACAGCCCAAAAAAAGAGGAGGCAAAAGAAAAAAAGATGGCAAAGAGCAAACCCAACCCAAGCCCTCAAATAGGTATGAGATCTTCAAGACACTAGTGGAGTAGGAAGAAGAACAACTCATGGAAGGAGTGGATGGGAATAATGAAAACAATAACAATCATGTTCAAGCCCCTCTTTTGGTTCCTCCTATCTTAGAGCAAGTAATAGAGTGCAGTGAGTTACCACAATCAGAGATGGCAAGGGCATTGATAGTGCATAACCAGGAGCAATTGATAGTAAAGGATGTCATCATGGGTGTGGCAGAAAAAAATAGAGAGAAGCCAATTCTGGGGATCAGCCAAGTGGAGAAGAGATCAAAGAATATCAACTCTCAGGGAGTGGGTAGAAAATCAAATAAGGAATTAATAGCATCTCAAGGAGACAAATTGGTCATTGGGGGATCGGTGAGGACAATAGACTCTTACTGGTCTCAAGGTAACCAATGATTATAAAATCATGGAATATTAGGGGTTTAAACAATAAAACCCATCAATCTATTGTTCGAAGACTCTTAGAGAAAAGTAAAACAATTTTTTTGCTTATCTAGGAGACCAAAATGTTGCTGGATCTCATGTATAAAACAATAAATAGACTTTGGAGGGGTGTTGGTCATATGGAAGTGGCTGCCCAAGGGGCCTCAAGGGGGATAGTTACCTTTTGGAACTCTCTTGAATGGACAACAATAGAACATATAGCTTGGAGGGGTGTCCTCACATCCCATTTTAGGAACAATGTGACAATTGAGCAGGTTTTAATCACAAATTTTTATGGGGCTCAAAACCTAGATGGTTAAATTCATCAATGGAAAGCAGTGCATAATATGAGAGTCTCGAGGGAGGAGTTAGATTGGATTGTTGTTGGGGATTTTAATGCTAAATTATCATCTAGAGATCAAGAAGGGGGAACTCCAATTTTGGACTCAAGGGATTGGCTTATGATTGCCCAGGTCCATGCATTACACTTGGTGGATATTAAATGTCCTAGAACTAACTATACTTGGACTAATAGGAGGAGGGAGCCACATAGCAAGAAGGTGAAGTTAGATCATTTTTTGGTTTCAGAGGAGGCATTTGTGAAATGGAATCTAAAATTTTAGATTTTGGAGGGTTCAATCTCAGATCACTTCCCCATTTTGTTGGAGGGGGGATCAAGACAGGGCAACATCGAAAATTGTTCAGATTTGAAAACTTTTGGTTACAAAAGGAGGAACTTCAAAAGAAAATCCCATAGTGGTGGGAAGAGGGACGCCCAACATATGGGACAACAATGTTTAGATTCCACAAGCAACTTCATTATGTCAAGGATCAACTAAAACAATGGAGGCGATCTAACAAGTCAGACTTCTAGGCCCAAAGAGCTCCATTGGTGGTTAGATGGGATGAGGTGCAAAAACTCTTTAGGGAAGGAACAATTACAGAGCAACTCAAAGAAGAGGATGATGAGTTGCATAAAGTGATTGAGGACATTGACAACCAAGAGGAGATCTACTAGAAATAGAGAGCAAGAACCACTTGGTTACTAGAAGGTGACAAAAACACCAAATTTTTCCATCGGGTTGCTTGTGCTAGGAGATAGACGAACAAGATGGAAGCTCTTCAGGATGAGAACGGGATCTCCTTTGATACGATCCTAGGTATGCATTTCCATTCAATGGATTATTTTTCTAAATTGTTTAAGGGATGTTGCAAGACAAAGAGGCTCAAAAAAGTTCTTGTTGCCATACCCTCTATCATCTTTGAAGAACAAAACTAGGCCCTACTTAAACCCATTGATAGAGAGGAGCTGAAGAAGGTAGTCTTTGGAATGAGTATAGGAAAACACTAAGTCCATATGGCTTCCCAATCGAGTTTTTCAAACCTTCTGGGACAACTTGGAGGAGGATGTAATGGTTGTTATAGAGGAGTCCAGGGGTAGTAAAAGAATGCTTAAAGCATTAAATCAAACATTCATTGCCTTAATTCCAAAAGGGGAGGAGGGGGTGCATATTTCAGACTATAGACCTATTGCCTTATGCAATGTCATATACAAAATAATCACGAAGGTAATGGTTGAGAGACTAAAACCTCTCCTAGACAACATTATCTCCTTGGAAAAAGGGGTTTTGTAGAGGGTAGACAGATCTTGGATGGTGTGGTTCTAGCTCAGGAGGCAATCCACTCAATGCAAAAATTTGGCAATAGAGGAATGTTCATAAAATTGGATATGTCAAAGGCTTATGATAGGGTGGAGTGGAGCTTCTTGTCAAGGATGATGGTAGGCTTCGACTTCTCTTAGGATTGGATAGAGTGGGTCATGAGCTGCATCTCTACTCTAACATACTCAGTGTTAATCAATGGTCTTCCCTCGCAATCATTTGGAGCCACTAGAGGCCTTCATCAGGGAGATCCTTGTTCTCCTTATCTTTTTCTCATATTGGTTGAAGGCTTGGGCAAACTTATCTTGAGGAGAAGACAACAAGGTTTGCTCATAGGTATCAAGGTGGGTGAGGAGGTTTTGACTCACCTACAGTTTGTGGATGACACAAGATTGATGGGAGTGGCCAACCTCAGGGAAGCAAGAATGATCAGAGATACTCTTAATATTTATCTTAGGACCACAAACCAAGTCATCAATGATAAGAAATCCAAAGTGGTCTTCTTCAATCTTGACCAAAGGCTTTAGGACAAAATTTTAGAGATCTTGGGATTCATAAGGACTTCTCTCCCAATGGTCTATTTGGGGGTCCCTTTGCATTTTAAAAAAATGAAGATAATTGTCTGGAGGAATCTTTTGGATCATATCAAAGAATGAATTAACCATTGGTCTCACAAATGGTTAACCTTTGGGGTAGATTAACTTTTTGTAGTCAGTCATTTAGGCCATGCCAATCTACAAATTTTCTATCATTGCTGCCCCACATACCATATGGAAAGAGTTGGACAAGATGGCTAGAAAATTTTTATGGGGAGGAGCAAAAGGAGAGAGGAAATGGGCATTAGTAGGCTAGGAGAAAGTAAGCCAACCCAAGGCAAAGGGAGGTTTGGGCCTGAGGAGATTGGAGCTAAATAATAAAGCTTTGGCTGGAAAGCTTTACTAGAGGTGGATCTCCCAACCAACTTCTTTATTTAGCAAAGTTTTAACTAGTAAATATTTGGGACAAGTGAACCCAAATGAGGTGAGTCATTTCCCTTTGGATGGTAATAGGTCCCTAGTGTGGTAGGCTCTAAAGCTAGGATCTCAAGTAGTGAAAGATGGATTATTTTGGAAAGTGGGGAGAGGGGAGAAGGCACAATTTTGGATAGATTCATGGGATCAATACCCACCTATCATTGTTGAATTCCTAGAACTACAACCAATAAAAACAACCATGGAAAGCAGGGGTTGGATCAAGATTGAAAGGTATTTCAACACTAGTCAGTTGGGGGATTATACATTTAAGCAGCTTAAGAAGTTGGACGAGTGGCCAATTCCAATCCCTACATAATTGGCACTCGTCATGACTAAAATCTTGGTAGAAAGATTTCTCACAAGTAGGGATGAGGAGGATGAATTAGCTTGGGGCTATGGGAGCCTTGGAGTCTACACGATGAAGGATGGATATGAAAATATCCTTCCAAAACCTCCTCATGCATATCAGGTTGAGGATTGGAGAAAGATTTGGCAATCCAAGGGTTGGCCGAAAGTAAACTTCTTTGCTTGGCAGTTCATGCACAATGGAATTCTTACTTTTGATAATTTGAGGTGTAGGGGAATAGTTGGCCCATCCCAGTGTGTTTTAAATTATAAAAGTGAGGAAACATCCTACCACCTAATGTTTGAGTGCCCTTTCATGCGCCAGATCTGAGAGAGATGGTTTTTAGCTTATAAAATTTGAGTCAACGATGATCTAAATCGGATTAATATTTGGGAAATATGGAAGAGGGGCAAATTTAAATTTGAAGCTCTTTGTATTGGGTGGAAGCTTGGTTTAAACTTTATTTGGTGGCAATTATGGTTGGAGAGAAATGACAAAATTTTTAGAGAAACCTTTTCATCCTTGGATGGCATCTGGCAGGTCATTTGGAGCAAAGTCATGGAAATTGTGGCAATGTATGCTAAAGAGGAAACTCAGGATGATATAGGGATGATGGAGAAGGAAGTTGAAGTGCAGGAGGGGTAGGATAGAGCTAGTTGGAAAACACCCCTTGAATGGCTAGATTAAAATTAATACTGATGGAGTTGCAAAAGGTAATCCGGGTAGAGCTGGAATTGGAGTGGTCTACAAGAATCATGTTGGGACAATGCTCTATTGGGAACTACAAAGCCTGGGTAAGGCCACAAACAATGAAGCAAAAGCCTTAGCTATCAAATATACTTCTATTTGGGCAGTAAGACAAGGTTATAGGAGGATAATCATAGAATCAAATTCTCAAATCTTGGTAGGAACTCTGGATTGCATGAGGAACTTTGCTTTGGAGACATGGAGGTTGAGGATTCTTGTCACCCAAATTAAGGAGGTATGGAGGGAATTGGATGATGTGATCCCGATTTATGTGGGTAGAGCTCTGAATACAGTGGCAAACTTCTTGGCTAAGACGAGTATCGAGAAGGAGGTAGGGGTTCAGTGGCACAATGGTATGGCTATTGAGGACGAGAGGATTAGGTAGGTTGGTGAGCAAATCCAACATTTGGCTAATTTGGACAACCATTGTAGATATATGGTTTAGGAGATTTGGCTCCAATGCAAATTTGCTTTTAGTGTTGTAACCAAAAGTGGTTAGTTCTTAGGATCTTGGGCTTTAGAGTTATGGAAGTTTGTTGGAAAGTTAAAAGGAGGAAACAAGTGCTCTTGCTGGCTAAGGTTGGGAGGAGTCTCGTCCCAACTTGTAAATAATCTTGTTTTAATATAATTTTTTCAAATTCTTTAAAAAAAATAATCATAATAATAATAATTTCACAAGAAACTATGTATTATTCAAAATTGAAAACGAAGTAAAGGTACAATAACATATTTATGACTTAAAAAAATATAAAATCAATAATAAATTTGAAATAACATTTATCAACTGAGATCCCTCATAAAAACATGTGTAAACTCATTGGAAAATAAACATCTTTTATAAAAAAATATAACAAATATAAGATATGATTGAGTTGAAGCAAGTAAGAAGCATGAGTAGGAAGTAAGAAATGTGAGTAGAAAGTAGGAAGCAAAGTGCAATTAAGGTTCTAGATCTTTGGAGAAACTCAAAAACTAAAGGATTCATATAAAGAAAATCTAGATAACATGGAAACAAAGTCATTTTTTAAAGTTCTTATTGGAAGTAAGGATTCCCTAGTTAACATTAAGAGAAAGAGCAAATATATGGCAAACCCTATCTAGATAGTAGATACTACACCAAAAATGATTATAAAGGATGATATGATTAAGCATAATATAATGGTTCTTAAAACCATAGGGTTATTATGTAAGTTCCATGGGTATTGGCCAGGTTTTCTTGAGATTCAAATTACTCCATGACTTTTATTTCAAAAGAATTTGTCCTCATTATCTTCTTGAGATAAAAAATAAGGAATAAAATGATGGGTGGAGGTATTTGGTTTAGGGGAAAAGATGCATTGTATTTGAGACTATAGAGTGAGAATTTCTATGAAGAAGGTCTTGAAGAAGGTCTTGGGACTAACTTATCAACTCATCAATAAGAAGGTCTTGAAGAATATTGGTAATAATCTAGACAATTTCATCCAAGAGGGGCCAACTACTAAGGATAGAAAGCATGTTGTATGCACTCGAATATGTGTTGCCATGGATATTTAAAAATATTTACCACAATCCATTAGGATTAAATATAAATCGAGAGAATAGGATCAACAAGTGGATTATAAAAAACAATGCATTCTAATGTCACAAATATCATAAAATTAGACACATGACAAGAGATTTCAAACTAAAGGAGAAAGAGATGGGAAATTTTGGGCATGAGGAAAAATTCAATGTGAAACAAAGAGACCATTTCATAGGATAATCTAGGTCAAGGATTTTACACTCATAAGAAAGTGACAAGAAAAACCTCTTTGCATCATCACATGGCAAAGGCCATTATAGTTCACTCAAATCAATCATTAGAATAAAAATATGGCATAAGGGATGAGGAAGTACAATGCACAAGTTCAAATATAGGAGTTAATGGTGCGAAGGAATATGGGGAGGCCATTTTTAAAGCAAAGGAATATGAGGAGGTAAAATTTAAAGCAATCAATGTGAAGGAGGTCAAGGTTAATCCAAAAAAATCATCTTTATTTTTCTCAAGTAGAATAAAATCTTCTCCTTGCAATAAAAATAAAAGTAGTACATAGTGTATTCATTGCACTTTAGGGTTTTAGGAGCAACACAATAAAGAAAAGCATATGTAGGATATCTAAGAAAATTTAGGGTTTCCAAGGCAACATAAGAAAGTAATGACTACAAAGGATCATTTGTGCACTTTAGGGGTTTCGAGGCTACATAAAGAAGAAAGTTTTTATGAGGTTATTCCTTGCATTTTAGATTCTTTAGGTTTCATAATGAACAATATATAAAAATAGAAGAGATAGATGAAGACGAGAGTGTTGGTAGAAATGGAAAAAGAAGAGAAAGACCATCAAAGCATGAACAAAGAGGAAAAAAACTCAAAAGGATATTGATTTGGGAAGCCAAATAAAAATATTACAAGTGTTAACAAGAAGTGGGGCTAAGCCCACTAATAAAAATAAAAAGTGATGATGATAAAAATGATATCATGGGATATTAGGGGTATGAATAAGACCCCTAAAAAAAATTAATAAGGAATTAATAGGTTGTTATAATCTTGAACTCATTTTAATACAAGAAACAAATTTAAGTAGCGGATAATGTAAGTATGCTCTTAAAAATATTTGGAATATGGGTGATTGTCTAGCAGTTTCTTCTATAGGAGTTTGAGGCAATATTGCAACAATGCAAATAGGACAAGCAATTCTTAAAAGCCAAAAGTAATTGGGTTGTTGGACTAATTTGTAGGAAAGAGGAAAACATAAAATTTGGGGTTATAAATGTATATGCTCCAACTATAATTACTCCTTGTGAAAGATGTTAGAAGGATATTAGCATATTTTTGTCAAACACAATTATGATTCATAATTGTGATCTTTGGATTCTTGGGGCTGATTTCAACATTGTCCTTTCTCCTTTAGAAAAGAATGATGGTACTCTAGGATGGATAAATCAATGTAATATTTTACTTCGTTTGTCAATTCAAATGACCTTTGAGATGTTAGTCCTTCAAGTTTTCAATATACATGGGATAATAGATGCATTGGGTAAACTCATATAGCAAAAATATTGGATAGATTCTTGTTATCCAACACATGGTTGCAAATAGAGTATACAATATCTTTAGATATTTTATTGTAAGTAGGATAGGATCATAAACCCATTCTTTTGACTTGTAATTTACTTGATAATGGTCATCCAAATCCATTTTGCTTCTAGTCTATGTGGCTCTAAGACCTTGATTTCTTCCAAATGGTTATGTTATGGTGGGATGAAGAAAATTTTAAAGGATCATATATGTACAAGTTTGTTCAAAAGATGAAATATTTAAAGAAGCAAATGAAGATTTGGAATGCCAAATATTTTGGTAACATTTTTTAAGAAAAGAAAGAAAGTGAATTCAACCTCAAAAATTTACAAGAGCTAGTAGAAACCAATATAGCGGATTAGGATTATTATGTGAAAGAAAAATAATTACTTTAAGATTTTCATAATGTATTGAAAAAGGAAGTCATATTGGTTTGAAAAACCAAGGGAGAAGTGGCTCATGAAAGGACATAAAAATACAAAAATAATTCATGTTACAACAATAACAATTTTTTATTTTTGTCACATCAAAAGATTTTAACTCCAAATGGAAGAAAATATTGAGGAAGAAGAAGATATAAGGAAGTAATTAATTATTTCAAAAACATTTTGTTAATATTTGGTAAGATAATGTTAGGACCCCTAACTATCATTATTATGTAATGATCTCATTCGAATAATTATCATATAATACATTGTAATGTATATTTAGCACTTCAGGTGCCTAGACATATGGCCCCATATAATGTAACTGTTATAAAAGATGTAAATGAATTTTTAGTAGAAATTTATAGCTTGGGTCCTCACTAGTATGTGAAACTAACCCTTGACCATTAGGGTTAGGGATGATAGGAGTTTTTAAAAAGGTAAGGACATTGATGGAATGCATCAAGTCTTTTCATTTTGTATTGAAGTTCTACTTATAAGGAGGTTTCCCCCTTGAAGAGGCCAATGATTATGCATTGTGATTTTGTTTTGCTCAATAAAGTTGTTGCATTTCCATTCATATTGTAATATTGTTATTTTTTCTTTTAATTATGTTATATATTGCAATATTTGTGTGGATGTGCTTATTTTAATTAGATGGTTGATAACAAGTGGTATCATAGCACTTTCTAGGGTCGTTTGCTACTATAGTTGCAACATATCCTATCCTCCCATTCTATTCCTGATAGGTTTTATTTTCCTATGTTTTTTTTTTCTACAAAATGCCTTGCAAAAAATCAAGTCATTTTTTTGTTTTAATTAAATAGGTTAGAAACCTTGTGTTTAGAGTTTTAAAATAACGCACAAGAGTTGTCATTATTGGCTAAGCTAGATTGCTTGTATACCATCTAGTGAAGTGAGAGGTGATCATACTCCAATACCCAAGCCTCAAACAACACCTATATATGATGAAAAGCTCCCATATAACCTTGGGTATATAAGAAGACCCCTTAGGTTGAGAGACCTTTAGCCCTAAGAAGTTTTTGACCATTTGTCTTTTGTGGTGCAACGATACACAACATACTAGGAAGTTACTCTCAAGGTACACTAAAATATAAATAATGCAACTTTGGGTATAGTGGAAGCCTACATAGTTAGTGCGCTAAGATATTGGATTGGACACTGATCATGATTAAGGAAGTATATTGGAGAGCCCATAGTAGCAAAAATAATTTGGCCTAGAGTAACCCTATTTCAATTTTCCATCAAATTGAAAACCCTAAACATTGACTTGAGTATATTGAGGAGACTATACTTATCATAGAATTAACAATACAATAATAGTTCTTGATAGTTGAGAAAGAATTCATGGTGTTACTAGCAGTTAAGGACAATGACAGTTGGAACACAAATAGGGATAGTAATAGATAGGATTGTTGTTAGAAAAAATACTTGTCAATAAATAGGCAATTAATGTAGAAGTCACCCTGTACAACTATTGGGACACTAAAGAGTGCAAAAAACATCTTGGTTGGTGAAGAATAGACTAGGAAAAAAATTTGACAAAAATCCTGGGGTGTAGGAAAACATCATTTTGAGACCTAGTCCATTGTGATCATCTTGTTGCATTGATAATTTTGATATAAAACATCCATAGCTTTTTTTAGATTTCAAAGTTCACCATTTTAGGGTATAGCCCATTTCAATTGTCTTTTCGAGCTAATCATTTTTGTATATATCACCCATAAGCATTTTTGAAAGGCCCAAATCATAAATCCATGGTCAGAGGAACTAGAGGTGCTATAAGGGAGATGGAACAAAATGGTCAATTGAATGAACATATAATAAGTCAATTAAGTCAACAATTTAATCAAATGTCAACGCAAATTGTAAAATGACATCCAAAAAACAAAAAAATCTGTGTTATGTAGCTGATGAGTAGAATAAATTGAGAAAGGGAAACTATGAAAAAATCTATGATGTTGAAGGTGACTTACAAGGAGAATTGCATACATACAATTAGATTAGCTATATTGATGTCAAAGGAAAGGCTAGTAGTTTAGGGAATTCAAAAGGGGAGGTACACAATACCATTTTATATAATAATACATATAATATGCCCAAGTTAGATTTTCTAAAGTTTGATGGGAAGAACCCAAATGGTTGGTTAGGTCATATTGATTAGTATTTCAAGCTTCATAATGTTCTAGGACATTTATGGATCACAATGGCATATTAAAATTTTGAATCTAAAGCCCTTCAAAGGTATAAATGGGTGAAATATATATCCAAACTTTTAATGGGAAGATTTGAAAAAGTAGTTACTCACTCAATTTGGCCTTAGTGAATATGAGGACTTCACAAAAATCTTCATGAAATTGAAGCAGACCTACATCCTTCATGAATATTAGAATCAATTTGAAAAATTGGCCAATTGTACAAGGGGATTGAGTGGATATTTTTTCAAAGTTGTTTCATTAGTGGGTTGAAGGACGCTATCAAGACCAAGATAAAAATGTTTAAACCACATACAATGATGCAGGCAATAGGTTTTGCTAGGCTAGCAAAGGAAATTTTCATTACTTAGTGACATACATCCAAATTTCCACAGGTCTGACTCCCAATTCCATCTAAGCCCATAATAAAGTTGGGAAATAAAACACCAACCATCAAGAAACTAACTCAAGAGGAAATGGAAGCTCGTAGAGCACAAGGGCTATGTTATAATTGTGATGAGAAATACTCTCCAAGACATAAATGTGTACAATAAAAATTGTATTTGTTGGATGTGGATGAATCTTCAATGAATGAATCCCATGAAGAGGAAGAGGAACATTAGGAAGAAGAGCATCCAATCGAGGATGAAGCACAAGAGGAACCTTAGGCAAAAATATTAGTCCATGCTCTAGTAGGAATATTTGTTCTCCAAACTATAAAGGTGATAGGACATTTTTGACAACAAAGCAATTATATTCATTCATTGAGGCATAAGCCTATTTATTACATGCTTTAGGGTTACAAACTAGAATATCGATACTTTTGATTTAGGAGATCGTTATATGCAATGAATATTAAAATAATAATCCATTTAAAAATGAATGACCTAATCATCTAAATATGCATGACCTAATAATATTAAAATAATGGAATAAAATATTCCTAACATCCTCCCTTATTACATTATTTGGTAAACAAAGAGAATTGTGAAATAATTCAAACTTGACACGTGCAAGTGCCTTTGTAAAAATATTTGCAACCTGTTTGTTAGTGGGAATGTACTAGAGTTGGATCTCTTGATTTTGAACATGGTCTTAAATGAAATGACATGAAGTTTCAACATGTTTTGTTATTTCATGAAATACTATATTCTTCTAAAGCGAAATCGATCAACACCGATAAAAATAATGAATCAAAGTAGATAACAATGTATGCATAAAATGAAATATCTTATTTATTATAAACTTGGGGAGCTTGGATCTCCACTTTATACATAGATATGCCCCAAATCAAGGGTTACAATACAATGCTTGCTTTGATACAATTATTACAATCAGAGGGTTTAAAACCCTCGTTCAAATGAATGTTGGTGTCTCTGGATCGTCTTCACTCCAAACAAGTGTGAGTGGGCTTGTGTATCCCTACGGGGCCACTCAAAGCTACAACAACCATCACTAAAAATACCTCTTGTAACCTACACACAAATAGATCAAAATAAAGTTAGTAACACCTATGGGGCCTCCACAGTGTGAGGCCCACTAAAACATGAAAGTGTAAAATACTAACCCTAGCTGAAATACTTGCCAAATGAAGTGCAAAAATATAGAAAATGTAAGTAAAACAATGAAACCTGATACCTTGTCAAAATATGCCTGAGTTGTTGGATCTACGCTCTTGATGACTCGATCTGGTGATGCGCGAACACCTGCGAGCATCCGAGGGTTTGGCGACTGCAAATTGATGAATGATGAATACCCTACAACATTCAAGGATTGTTGTGGACACCCTGCTTCTAAAAATCTCTAATTTTAAAAATGCTCTACAGCATTCGAGGAATGCCCTAGAGTGTTCGGGGGTTATGGGGGGATGCTCTACAGAATTTGATCTGGTTCGTAGAGGTTTCGATGGTGGATATGGTGGCAGTGAGGAGAGAATGTGTTAGCAGAGTGCTAGGGTTTATGAAATGATGGATGATCAATGCTTTCAGATCTTGACCTCTCAAAAATATTTCAACCTCTCATTCACAAAAGTGAATGATATTTTATAATTTTCCCTTGATCATGTTAGGGTTTCGACGACACCAACGGGTGATCGAGATTAAAACATGATGAAGGGTTGAGATTGTGATTTGATAAGTGACATGGATCATGTTAAATGAATGGTCGAGATTAAGATGTGATGGGCGGCTGAGATTTATTCATATATATATTATATAAATATATAAATATATATATATAAAATATTTATATTTATATATATATAAATAAATATACATATATATAAATAAATAATGAGTGGTTATGATTTGATGATGTGTAGATGACAAGTGGCTAGGATTTGGTGTCTACAAATACCCTTTTTGTATCGCATTGCATGAAACACAATGCGGTGCAAAAACAAGAGACACCTAGTTTGGTGAAGTGGCTTCTTTCCTCAGTGCACAAGAAGATCCTAAAGACAAAAATTGTTGTTGTAGCTTACCCCCTCAATTGGTGAATGAGTGAAGAATGAATCTCACAAGCCAATTGATAGAATTGTGGATGATATAAATGATGTAAATGAATATGAATGATGCAATGAATATGATTCTACTTTTACCCCAACAAAAAAAAGGTTTTTGAAATGTGGATGATATGAATGATGTAAATGAATGTGAATGATGCAATGAATATGATTCTACTTTTGCCCCAATATAAAAAAGGGGTTTTTGAAATGTGGATGATATGAATGATGTAAATGAATGTGAATGATTGATTCTACTTTTTCCCAAAAAAAAAAAGGTTTTTAAAATGTGGATGATATGAATGATGTAAATGAATGTGAATGATTGATTCTAATTTTACCCCAATAGAAAAGGGGTTTTTAAAATGTGGATGATATGAATGATGTAAATGGATGTGAATGATGTATCCCAATGTGGGAAATCAAAATCAAATTTGGTTACCCCAAGTTTGGGGTGATTGTTTCTGTTGAAAAATATACCTTTTGGCATCATTGAAATGCAAAATGATGAAGATGCAAAAAAATAAAAAAGTAAAGGAACCAATCATCCTAGGGGCCTGTTAGTGACTGTAGCAATTCTTGAATGTAAAATGAGGAACCAATCATCCTAGTGGGATGTTATCCCTGGTGACTATTGCAATGTAAAGGAAATAATGTAGTGAAAGTTATCCATGTTTGTTACCCCATGGAAAAGGGCATCAATGACAACTTTTGAGCAAAGTCTCACTCAAAAAATGAGGGACCAAAAAGATTTTATTTTTGAACAAGAGGATGTTGGATGATGATATGAGCAAGCATCCTTATGGTGATCTACCCATCCTACCAAATTGCATGGATAACCAATCATTGCAATCACTAGGGGAATAGAGTAAACCACTAGATACGAGGTTCACTTGATAATGTAAGTGAATTTGACAATGTTGAATGGAAATGCATTGATGAGTGAATTGGACAATGTTGAATGATGATGTATGAGTTTGAATGAATATGAAAATGCATTGATGAGTGATTTTGATGATTTTGTGAAATTTAGAATTATTTTGGGATATTTTGAAGCAATTTGAGGCAATTTCATGACTTTTAGTCGTAAACAATAATTAAATACCCAAATCAATCCATGTTATCACAAAATATGATGAAATGATGTGATGAATGATTGGAATAGTGAATGTGGTAGTTTTATGAAATTTTGGACTGTTTTGAGGTATTTTGACATGATTTAGGTATTTTCATGACTTTTGGTTGCAATCAAAAATTAAGCACCCAAATCAATCCATGTTATCACAAAATATAATGGAATGATGTAATGAATGCATGGATGGATTTTGAGGTGATTTTATGGGGTTTTGCTATATTTTGGGGCCTTTTGAGTCCTTTTACAACATTCTGGATCCAAACGTCGACCTACATCCACATCATGCACAGATATAGGAGAGCGTCTACCACTTGGCAGATGTAGGGAAGCATTTGAGTGCACCAAGTAGATGCCCTAGGGTATTTGAGCACACCAAAATTAGCTATAAAAGGGTTGTAGGGGTAAAATTTGATTCATTATTGCATTTGAGAGTTTGAGAAGTAACGTCTGAGTGAAGGAAAATGGAGTGTGAAGGAGTGAGGTGATGGCAATGGAGGGAGGGAGTGTAGCAATAGGAGTTGAGGCATAAGTGGTGGAGGTAAGTGCCCTTAGCTCTCTTGTTTGGATTTTGCAATGTATTTTATTGTTTTTTTATGCAATGAATGTGATGGTAATGTGCATTTGTTGTTGTGTTGTGCTACAGTTGAGGATCTTGGAGGCTCGACATTGATTCTTGCCCATCATACCAGGGGTGAGAAAGGTATTATAGAAGGACCACTGGGATTGGCTGGAGTGGGTGGGATTGGTGGGGTGTGCCTGGATTGAGGTGGTGAGGGCTGATGAGGGGTACCTCTCTACCTTGGTAGAGAGATGGGATCTAGATAGGGGGACCTTCCAGCTCCCGATAGGGGAGATGATGGTGACACTAGAGGATGTGTACCACATCTTTTGAGTACCAATGGAGGGGTTGCATGTCCAAGTTGGGCATGATAAGGAGTATGAGATGAGGTAGATTTTTGGTGATGGATGGAGGGGGTGAACATTAGGGGTGGTGGGATCAGGTACTTGGATATGTATGTGGAGAGGTGGTTGGAGGTACTACCAACCTTAGTCATGTTCCTGTTGGCTAATGTGTTGGTGCCTAACAACACCGACTATCGATTCCCATGGAACATGATTTGATTGGTGTTTGATATGATCGATGAGCCTCAAGTGTATGCATGGGCACTTGCGCTACTAGCACAGATATACCTAGAGTTGTACAAGGTGAAGAGGTAAGGGTGGAAGGGGTTGGGCTAGTGTGCTACTACAGATCTAGGGCTGGGAGCATGTTAGTGTGGCTCATCCTATGGGCCTACCATGCGAGTGGGATAGGGATCAACCCTATGCATTGAGATGGTGGGAAACTAAGGAGATACAATCGAGTCATCCTAGTCATAGTGGCTAGGAGTGCAGAGATCTATGGGTAGGGTTGACATCGAACTAGGTGTACTAGAGGCCATGGTGAGATGCTCGGTGGCCCAGTGATGGAGAGCAGTTATGATAGGTCAAGAAGGCGAGATGGGTGGTTGGGCAGCATGGGAGTGAGGTGGAGTTGATCTAGTTCTCATAAGTGTTATGGTAGTTTAGGATACGATAGGGAGTACCTGATGCTCCAATGTTCTATAAGCATCGAGCTGATGAGTTGAGCCTACCTTATATGGAGGAGTGGTGGGTGGAGTATGAGGATGATGAGGAGATAGATCTCCTAGATGTGGATGATGTTGGGACCACCATAGACTATGATGTATGGTTTACTTCATAACCACCATGGGTACCGAGTTAGGTGGTTGATGAGGGTAGTGGGGATGATGGGGAGATAGCAACAAAGGTCGAGGAGACTCCTCAATATTAGAGATATCATTGATATAGCAATAAAGGGAGGCAAGCGAGGGTTGTAATAGAGCAACCTCTAAATATTAGAGGTGATGGTGATGGTGGGGATGGTATGGAGGAGGTTCCAGAGAGACCTCTTGGTTAGAGTGAGGAGTGGGTTGAGCTCTAGGTAGAGTGAGACTAGCTCTGATAGATGGTGGTAGAGTGAGATACGATGATAGTAGCTCAGGATGTTAAGAATGCTTGATTACAAATGGAGCTAGAGGTACAAATGGTAGCAGGTGGAGGTGAGGATGTGATAGTGAGGCTCTAGGTAGAGCTAGCATAGAGGGATGCTCATTAGAGATAGGATGTGCTATACCTTCGATACTAAGAGGGCTATATTCAGGATATTGAGGATCTCCTTATGTAGCATAACATTGGGCTGCCAGTGCGGCCTTCCTCCTCCATAGTAGGTTTTGTTAGGCATAGTGACTCTAGGTATAGTGACTCTAGGTCTAGGGCTCCATCAAGATCTTAGGGGTCTACCTATGGGTGCTAGCTAGTGCCTTGATGCACTTTTGTATATGAGCCTTAGTGCTCCATTGTATATAGCCTTTGAGTATTCATTGTACATGCGATTATATATATACATGGCTTTTATTTTATGTTTGTATGAATGTTTGTGTGAATGCATGTGTATGTGATGTGATGGATGATAATGTAATGATGATGTTTATGCTTTATGATAATAATGCAAGTGAACTGACACACTAATGATCATTTGTAGTTTAGATTTTACTTGACCATATTTATCATTATCACTTAATCAGGGGCACCAAAATGGTGGTATGTGAAATGGAAGACTCATGTAATGATGTGATAATGACATGGATGTTGTTTTAGCTTATGGATGGCTGATTTGAAATTGTTTTATAGAGACTCAAACATCCTAGTGATTTCAAACAAACTCACTAAGTTCTATCTAATTTCTCCAAGACCAAATGTGTGTGTAGTGAATGTTTCATTTACCAATCATGAGCATGGTAATGACTCAAGGCAATCAAGAACCAATGTGTGTGCAAGTGAGTTCATTAACCCATATTGAGTAAATTGAGATGAAACCTATCATGGAGGAGACCAGGAAGCTAGCTTGTCCTTATGTGCGGTCAGAGGTCTCTTCAAGAGAGATATGTCACCATGCATGAGTGTACTCCACTACCAGTCAAGCATCTATAGCCCCGGTGGAGATTAGCTCCATAGTCCAATGATCTGATCTCTAAGCTTTGGGGAATCAGACTACCTAACCATCTGGATGGAAATGTAGTTCTATCCTTACTACTTGAGGATCTGTGGTGTGTGATTTGTAAAAGAGTTAGAGCTTTGGGGAATCAGATTCTCAACCAAGGTGTGATGAGAATTTTACCCTATCCTTACTACTCATTCTTTTATTTGGAAGTGTTGTTAGTGGTGAAGACCACTATTTTGATTTTGGACTATGTGCATAATGGGACAAGCAAAGATGACTTTTTTCACTTCGAGGTTCAACCCAATCATGGTGTTATCCCTCTTTGACACAAGATGTTTTTAATATGTGTGAGATGTGTTTGGTTCAAGAATGTTAGAGTCAACTCCCAGAACTCAAGATTTTCCTTAGTGAAAATGTGCCTTGGTCCTAGAGAAAACTCGACATGTATTGGAGGTTGCTTGAAACACTAGGAGTGGTTGAGTGACCAAAAACACCTAGGGATGATGGAAATTTGATAGTGCAAATGATGACATGGCTTATGAAATGTGGAAATGAGATGGATGTGAACTCAAGGGTGCCCCTGATTAAGGTGACAAGACTTATTGGATCAATTATTATCTAAACTGAGCAAATGACCCCTAATATGGTGGATGAAATGCATCGAAATGACATGAAAGTGCTTGTGGAAAATGAATGTGTGAAATGCAATGTGTATGAATGATGTATTTTTAGCCATGTATATATATACATATATAAGTCACATTAAGCATAGAATGCTCTCAAGTGGATGATGTTTAGTGGCTTAGGCTCTTCTACTCCCTCTAGACTGGCAAGCCTATAAGTTCCTTGACCCACCTTTTGTGTGATAATATATGGACCTAACCAATTAGCCATGAATTTATCATGAAGATGTGGTAATGCATTGGTGTTTTGTTGATTCTCTTTAAGGACAAGATCTCCTACTTGGAATTCATGTAGATGGACTTTGGTATTGTAAGCACGCTTTAAATGATCCTGATATACTCGTAAATGCTCCAAGGCATTGATTCACCTTTCATCAAGGAGCGTGAGTTGGTCAAGACGTGCTTGTCTAGCAGTATCATCATCTATGAATTCCTATAATGAAATACGTAATGAGGGGATCTCGAGCTCAAGAGGCATGATGGCTTCGACACCATAGACCAATGAGAATGGTGTTGCCCCAATAGGCATGCGGATGCTTGTTTGATAAGCCCATAATTCCAAGGGGATCTGAGTATGCCAATCTCGATGATTTTATTTGACTAATTTCTTGAGAATAGTGATCAAGGTCTTATTGGTTGCCTCAGCTTATCCATTTATCTATGGGTAATAAGGAGTCGAGAAACTATGTTGGATATTATATTTCTCGCAAAGTGCTCGAACATCCTTGTTTTTGAAAGACTTACCATTATCAAAGATTATTTTTGAGGGGATACCAAAGTGATAGATGATATGTTGAAGTATAAACTCCATAATTCGAGGTCCTATCATACTAGTTAGAGGAATTACCTCAACCCACTTCATGAAGTATTCAGTGGTAGTGATGATGAATGTGTGTTGTCCCAAGGAAGGAGGTGAGATTTTACCAATCAAGTCCAAACCCCATTGTGAAAAGGGCCAAAGACTCTGAATAGGTTGTAATGCTTGTGATGGCACATGAGTTAAATTAGCATGTTGCTGATATTGTTGACATTTCTTGACATAAGTGCAATAGTCATATTCCATGGTGGGCCAATAATAACCCATGCATAAAATATACTTTATGATGGCCATTCCACTAAAGTGACCACCACAAGTACCATCATGAGCTTCAGATATTGCTCTTTGGGCCTCTACAGGCTTGAGACAATGGAGGAGGACTCCATCATAACCACGTCTATACAACACGTCCCCCAAGAGAGTGAAATGAGCTACCTTTTGCTTGAAAGTTCATTTGAGTGACATGTTAGATGGGAGTGTTCCAAACTTGAGGAAGTCTTTTACTTGACTAGACCAAGGCTCATATGATTCTACGTGGATAAAGCAAACATCCTTCTCATCTTTAGATTCAGCATGAGAAATTATAGATTTAGAGATTGTTGTGACAATTAATGGTTGTACCTCTCCTACGAAGTTCTTTGGAATCAATGATCCTAGAGAGGCCATCACATCTACAAATCTATTAGTCGAATGAGGTAAACTATCGATCTCATACCAATCAAATTTTACAAGCAATTTCATTGCTACTTCATGATAAAGTTTTAAGACTGGTTCTTTGCATTGGTACGATCCGTTTACTTGATGAATGACAAGTTGGGAATCACCAAATATTCTGATACACTTTATGCCCATAGCTATGGCTACTTGAAGTCCTAATATTAAGGCTTCATACTCTACATTATTGTTTGTGCATGGGAAATCGAGTTTGAATGATAAAGGGATAGGTATCCCTTATGGTGTATGAAATATGACTCCTACACCTTGTCCTTTTTTGCACTTAGAACCATCAAAGAAGAGTGTGATATCCACATCCTCTTCAGGAATGACATCTTCCTCCTATTCAATGATGGTAAATATTGAGTCATCTAGGAGCTCAATAATCAAGGGTTGATCACTAGGAAGTGGAGCTTCCACAAGCTGATCGGCTATCACCTGACCTTTAATGGATTTTTGACTGATGAACTCAAGATCAAATTCTATTAGAAGCATTATCCATTTTGTGGTGTGGGTGTTGTTGTAAGTGTGAGACATCATGTAACACAGAGGGTTTTCGTGAGCTATGACATAAGTGGTGTGACTTAGCATGTAATATCTGAGTTTCTTAGTGGTAAAAACCATTGCTAGGCATAATTTTTCCACATAAGCGTATCTAGTTTCATAGCTTACCAATGTTCGACTAATGTAATAGATTGCTTGCTCTCGATTGTTTTCATTTTTTTGTGCAAGCATTGTCCCTAATGCAAATTTCATTGCTGAAACATAAATATGGAAGGGGAACCCTCGAGTGAGGTGGAGTTAAGACTAGTGGAGAAGCCAAGTATTGCTTGATATCATCAAAATCTTTTTGACATTCTTCTATCCATGAAAATATCACCCCCTTTTGTAGTAGGTGATTGAATGGTCTGCATTTGTTTGAGAGTTGTGCAATGAAATGATGGATCGATTGGATCTTTCCTTGTAAACTATGCAACTCTTTCAAGTTTGTTGGGGGAGGCATCTCCATAATGACCTTGACCTTGTTTGGGTCCACTTCAATGCCTCTCTTGGAGATAATGAATCCTAGTAGTTTTCTTGAGGTGACACCGAAGACACACTTCTTGGGGTTCAACCTTACATTATGCTCTAGAAGTCGATCAAAAACTTTTTCCAAGACATCAATGTGCTCTTGTCGGGTTTTAGATTTGGCCAATAGATCATCCACATAGTCTTCAATGATCTTATGCATGTAATCATGGAAGATGTATGTCATGGCACATTGATAAGTGGCACCTACATTTTTAAGGCCAAATGGCATCACCTTGTAACAAAAAATCCCCCAAGGTGTTGTGAATGTTGTTTTGTGTTGGTCATCAGGATTGATTCGAATCTGGTTGTATCCTAAAAAACCATCCATTAAAGATAGCATTTCATGGCCAACACAAGTGTCGACAAGAGTATCAATGTTTGGTAGAGGAAATTCATCCTTAGGACACGCTTTGTTAAGATCTTGAAAGTCAGTGCAAATGTGAATCACCCCGTTAGGCTTATGAACGGGCACCATATTTGAAAGCCACTCAGGATAGTCAATGGGTTGGATGAAACCCACGTCTAATAGCTTTTGAAGCTCTTCTTTGACCATGAGGGCAATGGTAGGATGTAACTTTCTCAATTTTTGTTTGACCGACTTAGCATCAGGATGCAAGGTTAAGTTGTGGACAACCAAGTTAGGGTCAAGACCAGGCATGTCTTTATAGGACCATGCAAATATACCCTTATTTTTCTTGAGGAGAGCTATCAATTGCTCTTGTTCATCAACGGATAAACTTTTTCCAAGTTTAACGATTTATGGATTGTTTGCATCTGTACTAAGGTTCACATCTATAGTATCTTCAATGGCCATGTGTGAACCTTCCTCAAGCTGATGGGGCATTGGGATCAGATGAATATCATCAATGACGTTATCAAACTCTTCTAGCACAGTCTCTTCCATTTCTACCTAGAAAATAGTAGGAGCCAAGGGTGAAGGTGAAGGTGAAGGTGAAGGTGATGGAGGAATGTAAATAGTAGAAGCTCTTAACAATTCCTTAAAAAGGATGAATTCAGAAAAGGATGGTGGTGATGAAATCCATTCCATATCGATGAGGCTTATGTCAATAGGAATTGGTTTTGCCAAATCGTATGGATTACGGAGTGGGGTGAATAAGTCAATAGGATTCATGTTGACTTAGTGGGAAATGGTGGTTGGCAATGTGAAGGGTGGTTTGTCCTACCTCTTGGAATCGATGAAGGAACCTTGAGAACCTGGATAGCAACAAGCAACACGTATAAATGCAAATGACAAGGACATGCAAATGCAAAATGCAATGTGAATTTTGTTTTTGTGTTTTTTTAATTTATTATGTACATATATTACATCAAGTTGTTGTGAGGTGATCAATGAAGTGGAGGTGGTGGTTCACCGGTTGGCTCAACTCACTCCCTTGGGAGAAGCAAATAGAAGATGGGTTGATGGATGGGGAACATTCTGAGATAATACTCATCCTATTCGGTGAATGGTGTGATTGGGATTGATTCCTCTTTGGATTCATCTAAAGCTATCGATATGATGTCGTATTCTTCATATAATTCCTCAAAGTCATCGTTGTGATTGGTTTCCTCTTCTGAATCTAAATGGAGGCTTTGAAAAGCTTGTTCAAAAGAGGAAGTGGAAGAATGTGAATGGTAACCCAAGCCTGAATGGTCATGCGCTTCTCGATATTGAGGTTCAATAATATCATGCATACCCTATTCATGTCATCCTAGACCATATCCTTACCAATTAACCTGATGAAAGTATCATGATGGGAAACCAGACATGTGCTCTATATTGGCAAGGATTGGCTACTTAGGTTCATCTAGGGAAAGTGGATCGAATGATGAATCGAACCCCTCATATATGAAGTTGATTCTATTAGGTGTTGAACCCATGTGGTACACTACTCCTATAGATAAGGGTGGGTCACATGGATGACCATAATCCCTAATAGTTTGGATGTTGAGTGGTGTAACTATGACATCTTGAACCATATACTCACCAATGCTAGGACTAGCAAGGTGGACTACAACTTGTGTGGGTGATGATGTGGATGGAGTGGATGTGGAGATGTGAGGCTCAAGGGTGGCTTATGGCTCAAGTGATGGGAGATATGTATGTTGAAATGGCATCTCACAATCTATCAAATCAACTTGTGAGATATTGGCTGATGGAGATGAAGATGGATTTGGTTGAGGAATTTGATGGATGATTGGTGATTCTAGTGTGGATGAAATGATAGTGGGTGTTTGTGGAGTTGGTTGTGTGGGTGATGATGAATGGGTGATAATGGGTGATGTATGGATGATGTGGAAGGTGTGGAGGGATGTCCTCCTAGTATGGATGTGGAAGGTGATGATTGGGTTTGACCACATGTACATGTTATTGGCTGTGATGAAGGTGGGGGTGTGGAAGTGGAGGCTTGATGTGGGGTAGTGATAGGGAGCTTCTCTAGAATAGGAGCTTTGGATGAGGAAGTGTTGTGATGTGAAGTGGATGGTGTGGTTGATGGGATTAAGGATAAGTGAGTGGATGGAAGTGTGGATTCATATGGGTTGGAGATGAAGTTGTAGTATTTAAATGGTTTGATGTCTACCGGTATGCAATGAATCTATCCCTCATGTACATATTTCAAACATTGATGTAGTATTGAAGGGACACATTTCATCTCCCTTATCCAAGGATATCCAAGGAGTACATTGTAAGCCATGGACCCCTCTAGGATATGGAACATAGTGTGCAACATCTTAACCCCCACTTCTATGGGTAAGACCATAATGCCAACTATAGAACATAGAGCATCATTGAATGCTCACAAGGTGAAAGTGGATTTGGTGATGTGTGAAGGTGGAAGATTGAGATGTTGAAGGGCTGAGGTGGTAATGATGTTGATGGATGAGCCAGTGTCAATCAACACTCATTTGAAAGGCTTCCTATCAACTTGAGCCATGATATGTAATGGAGGATCCGGTGATTCTGATGATATTGATTTGATCTCAAAATCATAGAATGTGATAGAGGGCTCCATACATGTTTGAATACTCCCCATAAAATTGTTAAAGGTATTAGCATCTTGAGATTGAAGTTCAATGGATTTTAAGATTTCCATTAATGCCTCACGATGTGGGGGAGATTGTTGTATAAGCTCATAGATCGATAGTTTTGTAGAAGCTATTTTGAGACTAGTTGTTAATCGACTACTCAGGGTGATGATAGGTCTTTGTGGATGGCTTTGGGGATGAATAGGTTGGGATGGATGACTTGGAAGGTGAATTGGTTGAGATGAATTGGTAGAAAAATGAATGGGTGGAGATGGATTAGCAGGTTGTGGAGACACATTTGCTTGAGGTGCCATGGGAGGTTGAACTGCTTGAGGTTGTTCATTTTGGTGATTGGTGCTTCGTTGACCTCGAGTGACTACATGGATAGCCCCCACAAAACCTTGGTACTATTGCACATGATTGACTTGGTTAGGGGGAGTCATGGTATTTGATCCCCCTATTGTCTGTTGTGGTTCCTCATGATGAGGAAGTGGTGTTTGGTAGATACCAAGATTTTGATTTTGTTGTGCCAAGGGACTATCCAACTTAATGGCCCCTAGGTCTATCAAGTCTTGCACCATGTTTTTAAATGAAAAGAAGTTATTAATGTCATGCCCCTTCTATCGATGGAAAGGATAAAATAAATGCTCCTTATAGCCCTTGCCATGTTTGGTTGGATCATCTGATTTAACTTTAGGTAAGGTGATAGCATTAGTGTCATACAACCTATGAAATATGGAAGCATATGATTTAGATAAAGGTGTGTAAGTGTGAGCTTGTCGAACAGATTATCGATGTTGATGATTTTCCATAGTTGGCACTGTGTTATGGAATTATTGTGGTGGGGGAACCGCTTGATAAGATACTTGTTGCGATTGTTGCGATGATGGTTGTGGTTGGTGTTGACCATGGGGTTGTTGAGTCATTTGGGGTTGACTCAAAACCACTTGATTGACTTTTCCTAGTTTCGATTGGCCAAAATAGTTTCCTTTAGATTGGCCCTTGTTTTGCCATTCTTTTTTCTTTGGTTTGATCTCACCCTCTTGAATTTTTATTTCTTCGATGATTCGGGCCTGGGCAAGAGCTTCATCGAATGTTCTATATTGTTGTAATTGCAATAACAAGGATATAGGTTTTAGACAACTCCTTGCAAAAATTCGTGTCAATTCTTCCATTGGTAGGGAGAATGACAACTTGGTGATGACTGCCCTCCAATGATTTTCAAAGTCATAGACCGACTCTTCTTCAAATTATCTGAGATTGTACAAGTCGATCAAGGTAGTTTTCTTGCGAACATTGAGGGAGAACCTTTCCAAAAAATTATTGTTGGCAATTTGAGTTATTTTATGTTGTCATTGATGTCACATGGATCATTGATGTCACATGGATCACATTGAGTTTTGGTGGCAAAAGCACTTCATAAATAATCATTTATGATATTTTGGAGAGCATGGATATATACAAGGTTTTTGTGAAAACCAAGGTAGGCAAAATAAAAGGTTTTATTTAAAACCATGGATGGCAGATTTGAAATGGGTTTTTCTTAAAACCCAAGTTGGCTTTTCGTTTCATCGAAAAAGGTGCCCCAGTGATGGAGATATTTAATTTTAAATATTTAGTTTAAATTTTAAATTATTTAAAATTTAAATTTAAATTTTAAAATTAAAAATAAAAGTAATCCGTCGACGTCGTCGAATATGAGGGAGAAAACTATATAAAAGGATGCCTAAGGTTTATTAATCCTAGATGCTTGCTCTCGGGAATTAATGCGATTGTTGGAAAGCAAAAAGAGCCTGTGTGTTGAATTTGAAGCGTGTGCGAAAAAGGCTTGTGAAAGGTTTACGAAATTTTGGGTCTGTTGAAGAAACGTTCATGGAGGATAACCAAGCGCGTAGGCACCTTTGGCCTAGCGGTTCATGCATTGTGTATGAAGCAGGAGGTCCTGCGATCGAGTCTCGTCGGGGATGCTTGCTGTGTTGAAACGCTCGAAGCGCTTTTAAGTTTTCGAAGGGCGCAGAATATTAAGGTATTTATTTTGATTCGTGCCCCTTTGAACACGTGAGGGCGTGTGGCCCAACGGTGGCTTGGCCGTGGTTAAGGCGCTGAGCAAGGAGGCGTCGAGGGATCGAATCCCGTCAAGGACAAAGGCAAGTTAATATTTTTTAATATTTTATTTTTCTAAAGTTGCCCTAGGAGAAATAAGGGTTGTGATGCACTTTAGGAAAAAGAGAGATTTCTGGTGATTTTCTTTTTGGAAGTATATCATATTATATATCGTTGGAAAGCTTATTTCGAGGGCTATTTGATTAACTTGCTTAGAGGGAGAAATAAGGTGTGTGTAAAGAGATATTTCTGATTTTGTAAAGGGGTTCAAAAGTGAAGGTTGCTTTGTTCTTTTTCAAAGGGGATTAATTCTTTCATGAGGGGACATGGTGTATTTTATTGAGTAGGAGTAATAAGGTGTTATTTGGATATTATTGTTGTGTTATTAATCAAGATCTCTAACCCTTATTGAAAGTTGAAAAAGAAAGTTTGTTGAGTGTGGCAGATTTAGTGGACAACTAATAAGGCATCAAAAAGGTATGAGCAATATTCTCCATTGACTTTGTTTATGGTGGTTGATTTCTGAAATATCATTGGAGAGAAAAGGATTGATTGTGGTTTCCTTTTCGAAAGTTATTGGTTGAATGCTTCAAGGTTTTCTGGTTTGAGAGTTGTGATTAAACCTTGTTTTATAAGCATTGTTGTTGAAGCCCATTGCTTGTGCAAAGAACTTGAACTTGAGTTAGAGGAGAACATGAGTATCATTGTTATGTGAGAGTTATTGTTGAGTATTGTTGGAAACATTTTGAGTTGATTGATTCATGCTTGAACTAGGGTTTGTGAGAAAAAGTTATTCCTTGTGGTGATTGGTTGAGTAGAGTTGTTTGAGCCTAGTCAAGTGATTGTGTGAAGTGGTTGTTCAAGTTCCATGAAACAAACTATTCTATATTCTGATTTGAGTTGAGTTTGAGTTGAGAAAGAAATTGAGTTTGTGAATAGAACATATTGAGTCTCTAACAATTCTCTTTATGCTTCTATAAGATTGAGCTGAGTTGAGATTGATTTGATTTGAGTTGAGTTGAGATTGATTTGAGTTGAGATCATTGTGGATCATTGTTGTCATCCATTGAAGAGTGCATTGCCATTCATTGTTGAGTTCATCATTAAGCCTTGCCTTCATAGATTTGTGGATGAGATTTGAGTGCTACTTGAGCATGATTGATTGAGCCTTTGAGAAGGCTTTTGGGATAGATTTTTGGACAGATTTGAGGTAGCTTTTGTACATGATTGATTGAGCCTTTGAGAAGGCTTTTGGGATAGATTTATGGATAGATTCTAGAGCAAATTTGAGCAAGTTATTTGTGAGCTTTTGAGAATTTTGAGCATAGTTATTTGTGAAATTCTAGAGCATATTTGAGCAAGTTCTTAGTGAGCTTGTTGAGAATATTTGAGCAAGTTCTTGGTGAGCTTGCTGAAGCAGATTTGAGCAAGTTCTTGGTGAGCTTGCTAGAGTAGATTTGAGCAAGTTCTTGGTGAGCTTGCTAGAGTATATTTGAGCAAGTTCTTGGTGAGCTTCTGAGTAGATTTGAGAAAGTTCTTGGTGAGCTTTGTGGAATAAATTTGAGCAAGTTCTTGGTGAGCTTGCTAAAGCAGATCAGTGGATTGCCTACCTAAGCATATCAGGATTACCTAGCTAAGCAGATCAATGGATTGCCTAGCTGAGAAGATCAATGGATTGCCTACCTGAGCAGATCAGGATTGCCTAGTTGAGTAGATCAGTGGAGTGCCTAGTTGAGCAGATCAATGGATTGCCTTGTTGAGTAGATCAATGGATTGCCCACTTGAGCAGATCAATGGATAGCCTAGCTTTGAGTAGATCAAAGTAATCATTTGTATTGGGATAAGGATCCCTATTTCTTTATGAAATATTATAAGGATATTATCTTGTGGACTACCCCACATTGGGGGAACCACATTAAATCTTGTGTCTCAATTATGTGTGGTGATTTGTGCTCTTGCTTACTATTGCTATCTATGTCATTAATGCACACTACTATATTTGGTTATTGCAATTAAGGACACTAATTGATATTGGTTTGGAAAGAAAGTAAAAAGTGGGTGCTATACTGTTCACCCCCTCTCAATATAAGCTTGTGTTCTTCAATTGGTATTAGAGTGGGTTCCTTCAGAAAGGCTAACAACTTGAGGGCAGATTCTACAAGAACACAGATGGCTTCACAGAATGGATCATCTACAAGTAAGGCTCCACTATTTGATGGTAACAATTATGCTTTCTAGAGCATGAGAATGAAGAACTACTTGATATCACAAGGATATGAGGTATGGCAGATGGTTGCAAAAGAGTATAAGGTTGAAGGTGATCCCGAGGTAGATAAGACTATCAAGAAATTGGTTGAGATCAATGCAAGGGCAATGAATTGTATTTTGAGTGGGCTACATGAGACAGATTTTGCAAAGGTCATGGTATGTAATTCAGCTAATGAAATGTGGACCAAGTTGTGGAATACCTATGAAGGAGATTCCAAGGTAAAGTTGGAAAAACTACAAACTCATAGAAAAATATTTGAGGAATTGAAAATGGAAGACTCTGAAGATATTGCAAAGTTTTTACTTCGAGTTGATGAGATTACTAACACCATGAGAGGTCTAGGATTTGAGATGAAAGAATCAGATGTTACTCAAAAGGTTTTGAGATCACTTCCCATGAAGTATGATGCAAAGGTTTCAACAATAGAAGAAACAATGGATATCAACAAGCTAACAATGGAAGAACTACAAGGAACTCTCACAGCTTATGAGATGAGGATAAGTAAGCATCAGGTTCCAATGAAAGAAATTGCATTCAAGGCTTCAAATAAAGGGAAAGATCCAGAGATAGATAGAGATTCAGATAATGATGAGGAAGCTAACTTCATCAAAAGGAAAAAGGACTTAAGAAATTACAGGGATATGAAGAAAGTCAAATGCTACAAGTGTGGTGATTTTGGTCACTATGCAAACAAGTGTCCACATGAAGAAAACAATGATGATGAAAAATAGGGTCACAGAAGAAAAGAAGATGGAAAGCATAAGCATGACAAAGATGATAAATACAAGCAAAGCAAGCATGAGAAGAAGAAGAGTTTTTGTAAGAATAAGAAAACCTTCTACATTGAAGAAGCAAGTGATGGTTCAGTTCACAACAATGAAGACCAGTAAGATGAAGAAGAATGTACATTCTTTGGAATAAGTGAGAAAGAAAGAACACCTATTCCTAGGAATAGAAGGTGAAAGAGAACAATACTTTGTGTGTGGTCAAAGAGATCACAGATCAGGATATTGCAATGGCTTCAGTGATAGTGAAGATGAGATGACACATCAAGGAAATATGCATGGTCAAAGAAATCATGAGAGTTTGTTTGCTATAGAATATTATAATAATATCAGTGATAGTGAATATGAAGAAGTCTCACTTTTGGTAATAGAAAAAGAAGAGGATGAGCCAAGAAAACAAAAATCAGAAGTCAAAAGGCTAAAATAAGAATACAGGAATCTTGAAAACAAGATTCGAACAGATGTCAAAATCAGAGAAGAACTACTTCAGACAATCAGTGATCTAAGAGATGAGCTTCAAGATGCAAAAAGGATAGAAGAGAGGATGAATGAAGAACTAAGGGTAATAACAACAAGACATGACACATTAGATGAAAAGGTTCAAAAAGGAGTGGAAACATATTTTAAGGCTGTATCTTATGTCCAAGAAAAATCACACTCAAAAGGAAAGGAAGTTCTAAAAGATGAAAACAAGGAAGCACCTAAGATTCATGGAGAAAGTTCCAAAGTTCCTATGGCTCCAAACATCTAGTTTGGATCTTTTTTTGAGATAGGTGAATCAAGTTCAAGAGGAAAATAAATTCTTGAAAAGGAAAGCAAGGAAGAAATTAAGGAAGAGGATTTAGATACTACAAAGAAGGTTCAAGGATACAATGCACAAGTCAAAAATGATCACAAGGATAATGGTCAAGAAAGGTATGAGGAACCAAGGCATGAACAAAGGGCTTTTCAAGGACATTGTTTTTCTTGTAATGGATTTGGACACAGGGCTATACACTGCAGGGTCTATGGATCAAAGAAGTTTGATTTTGCTAGAAGGAACTTCAAAGGAAGAAGGTATGGTTTTCAGGGACATTGCTTCTTATGCAACAAGATTGGTCATAGAGCTTCTCAGTGCAAATAAAATGAGCAACATGGTTTTGGTTTTAGAGCTACACAATTCAGAAGTCATGGTCATAATGATTATGAAAACAGAACTTCACAATACAGGGTTCAAGAAAGGAATGGATATGGAAATTATTTCAAGAAAGAATTCAGGATATGGGCACCATCCAAAGGCTACAATATCAAGTGTTTTAATTGCAATAACTTTGGACATATTGCAAAATGGTGTAGGACTCAATTCCAAACAAGTTCAAGGCAAGAAGGTCAAACAAGTTCAAGACAAGAAGATCAAGTAACTCATCAAGAAAAGGATATCAGAAAAATATGGAAGGAAGTTGACAGAGGAAAGAAACAATGTAATATGGGAGTAAAAGTACTCCCACCCCAAAATTAATCACCTCAAGAGAGAAGGTGGTGAGGGGGCTAAGCTTAAGAGTCATATATTTTAGCCCCATAGGTGTCCCTTTTGCCATTGATGTCAAAGGGGGAGAGATTTGAGTAAGGGGGAGAGCATTGAGTTAGGGGGAGAGCATTGAGTTAGGGGGAGCAGCCTCCAAAGAGAGCATTGAGTTAGGGGGAGCAGCCTCCATAGAGAGTATTGAGTCAGGGGAGCAACTTTGATTCTCAGAGATGGTTTTTGCAGTGATTGTGGTGATTTGCATTAGAGGTGTTGCCATCAATGACAAAGGGGGAGATTGTTGGAAATTTGAGTTATTTTATGTTGTCATTGATGTCACATGGATCACATTGAGTTTTGGTGGCAAAAGCACTTCATAAATAATCATTTATGATATTTTGGAGAGCATGGATATATATAGGGTTTTTGTGAAAACCAAGGTAGGCAAAATAAAAGGTTTTATTTAAAACCATGGATGGCATATTTGAAATGGGTTTTTCTTAAAACCCAAGTTGGCTTTTCGTTTCATCAAAAAATGTGCCCCGGTGATGGAGATATTTAATTTTAAATATTTAGTTTAAATTTTAAATTATTTAAAATTTAAATTTAAATTTTAAAATTAAAAATAAAAGTAATCCGTCGACGTCGTCGAATATGAGGGAGAAAACTATATAAAAGGATGCCTAAGGTTTATTAATCCTGAGCTTGCTCTCGAGAATTAATGCGATTGTTGGAAAGCAAAAAGAGCCTGTGTGTTGAATTTGAAGCGTGTGCGAAAAAGGCTTGTGAAAGGTTTACGAAATTTTGGGTCTGTTGAAGAAACATTCGCGGAGGATAACCAAGCGCGTAGGCACATTTGGCCTAGCGGTTCATGCGTTGTGTATGAAGCAGGAGGTCCTGCGATCGAGTCTCGTCGGGGATGCTTGTTGTGTTGAAACGCTCGAAGCACTTTTAAGTTTTCGAAGGGCACATAATATTAAGGTATTTATTTTGATTCGTGCCCCTTTGAACACGTGAGGGCGTGTGGCCCAACGGTGGCTTGGCCGTGGTTAAGGCACTGAGCAAGGAGGCATCGAGGGATCGAATCCCGTCAAGGACAAAGGCAAGTTAATATTTTTTAATATTTTATTTTTCTAAAGTTGCCCTAGGAGAAATAAGGGTTGTGATGCACTTTAGGAAAAAGAGAGATTATGGTGATTTTATTTTTGGAAGTATATCATATTATAATTTTTTTATTTCGAGGCTTATTTGATTAACTTGCTTAGAGGGAGAAATAAGGTGTGTGTAAAGAGATATTTCTGATTTTGTAAAGGGGTTCAAAAGTGAAGGTTGCTTTGTTCTTTTTCAAAGGGGATTAATTCTTTCATGAGGGGACATGGTGTATTTTATTGAGTAGGAGTAATAAGGTGTTATTTGGATATTATTGTTGTGTTATTAATCAAGATCTCTAACCCTTATTGAAAGTTGAAAAAGAAAGTTTGTTGAGTGTGGCAGATTTAGTGGACAACTAATAAGGCATCAAAAAGGTATGAGCAATATTCTCCATTGACTTTGTTTATGGTGGTTGATTTCTGAAATATCATTGGAGAGAAAAGGATTGATTGTGGTTTCCTTTTCAAAAGTGATTGGTTGAATGCTTCAAGGTTTTTTGGTTTGAGAGTTGTGATTAAACCTTGTTTTATAAGCATTGTTGTTGAAGCCCATTGGTTATGCAAAGAACTTGAACTTGAGTTAGAGAAGAACATGAGTATCATTGTTATGTGAGAGTTATTGTTGAGTATTGTTGGAAACATTTTGAGTTGATTGATTCATGCTTGAACTAGGGTTTGTGAGAAAAAGTTGTTCCTTATGGTGATTGGTTGAGTAGAGTTGTTTGAGCCTAGTCAAGTGATTGTGTGAAGTGGTTGTTCAAGTTCCATGAAACAAACTATTCTATATTCTGATTTGAGTTGAGAAAGAAATTGAGTTTGTGAATAGAACATATTGAGTCTCTAACAATTCTCTTTATGCTTCTATAATATTGAGTTGAGTTGAGATTGATTTGATTTGAGTTGAGTTGAGATTGATTTGAGTTGAGATCATTGTGGATCATTGTTGTCATCCATTGAAGAGTGCATTGCCATTCATTGTTGAGTTCATCATTAAGCCTTGCCTTCATAGATTTGTGGATGAGATTTGAGTGCTACTTGAGCATGATTGATTGAGCCTTTGAGAAGGCTTTTGGGATAGATTTTTGGACAGATTTGAGGCAGCTTTTGTACATGATTGATTGAGCCTTTGAGAAGGCTTTTGGGATAGATTTATGGAGCAGATTTGAGCAAGTTATTTGTGAGCTTGCTGAGCAGATTTTGAGCAAGTTCTTGGTGAGCTTGCTAGAGAAGATTTGAGCAAGTTCTTGGTGAGCTTGTTGAGCAGATTTGAGCAAGTTATTGGTGAGCTTGCTAGAGCAGATTTGAGCAAGTTCTTGGTGAGCTTGTTAGAGCAGATTTGAGCAAGTTCTTGGTGAGCTTGTTGGAGCAGATTTTGAGTAGGTTCTTGGTGAGCTTGCTAAAGCAGATCAGTGGATAGCCTACCTGAGTAGATCAAGATTGCCTAGCTGAGCAGATCAATGGATTGCCTACTAGCATATCAGTGGAGTGCCTAGCTGAGTAGATCAATGGATTGCCTACCTGAGCAGATCAAGATTGCCTAGCTGAGCAGATCAGTGGATTGCCTAGTTGAGTAGATCAGTGGATTGCCTAGTTGAGTAGATCAGTGGATTGCCTTGCTGAGTAGATCAGTGGATTGCCCACCTGAGTAGATCAGTGGATAGCCTAGCTTTGAGCAGATCAAAGTAATCATTTGTATTGGGATAAGGATCCCTATTTCTTTGTGAAATATTATAAGGAGATTATCTTGTGGACTACCCCACATTGGGGGAACCACGTTAAATCTTGTGTCTCAATTGTGTGTGGTGATTTGTGCTCTTGCTTACTATTGCTATCTATGTCATTAATGCACACTGCTATATTTGGTTATTGCAATTAAGGACACTAATTGATATTGGTTTGGAAAGAAAGTAAAAAGTGGGTGCTATATTGTTCACCCCCCTCTCAGTATAAGCTTGTGTTCTTCAATTATCCCCCAATTGTTCAAATGTGTAAACACTATGATGTGGCAGATGATTGTACCAATCTAAGGCATCTCCCCCTAATGTTTGAGGAAAATTTTGGAGCATTAGAGCATCGTTCTCTTAAATTCAAAAACATGAACAAATGAATGTGCTTATGTGCTCCCTAAGGTCCTCAGTAACTTTGAATTTTTCAAAATTTGGTAGTGTAAAGTCTTCCAAATAAGGCGATGAAGGTATCAAAGAATGAATGGGTTGATTGATCAGTTGTCTCAATGTAGGTTTTTGGTACATCATAGCAGGAGTATGCATAATTAAGTTATCAATTTGTTGTTGCAAGGCTTTACTATTAGGGTATTCCAAGTGTGTGTGGAAACCCTGGTTTGTTTGATGAGTGTATAAAGGTGGTGTGTATGGAGTGATGAATTATTGGGATGAAATGTGGTAGCTAAAGGATTGATGGGTATCTGGTGATGTTGGATGTGTTGTTGTGCTTGGTTTTGGAATGACTAATGTTGATGAAGTTTAGGAAATTTGAATGTGTTGGGTTGTGGGAGTTGTGTTGATGTGGGTGAATGGAGGTGTGGGTATGGTGATCATAGAAGATTGGGATACCCAAGATGGGTTGGGGGTGAAAAGATATTTTGGTTGGGAATGGAATGGAGTTTAAAGTATGCTACCTACGATTGCTATTGAGGACAAGAATGAGTGTCTTGATGACCCATAAGCAATTGATTGAGATGTTACCATACTTTATGTATAGCAATTTTAGATGTATATTGTGTAGTTGTGGTGGAAGCGTATGTAGGTATGATGTGAGTGTTGACAATGTTGTTTAAGGTTAATGGTAAGTTGTGAAAGGGATCATAGTTGAATGAGGGGTGGTAGATGGAATGGTGGATGGAATTTGTGAAGTAGCATTAACTTGTGTTTTTTAGAGTGGGTTGGAATAGGTAGGGGTGCAGGTAAATGGGATGGAGGTGCTTTGGCTACATTATTGTGGTGGAATTTGGTGTGAGGATGCGGATGTTGCCTAAAAAAGAGGGTTGGTGTAGACTTGGTTAAAGTTGTTGGGATGTGAGTGAGCAAGTTCCTATTGAGAAGAAGGAACATGTTTGGGTGGAAAATTGATTGGTTCTAGAACCGGGTTGGTGGGTCTTAAATAGCTTCTAAGTTTGTTAGAATCTATGTAAGTGATGCAATGGTCGGTTAGTGTGGATGTCTTGGTTTTTGGAATGGTGGTGTGGATAGCCCTTTGTATTGCATCTACATTCAAAGTGAATATTGTATGAGAAGGACCAATAGACAAGCCAAAATAACCTGTCTATGCCATGCAGGTTGAGTTAGCCATAGAAGTGGTAAGGAAAGGAGTGGAGCAGTCTATGGATGAGGTAGGTACCTGACTCATGGTTCTTGCTTGATTTTTGGTCAATACCATAAGTTATAAGTAGGTAGGGGTAGCGAATGTGCAGGATGTGTGTGGAAAGTAACATGGTAATGAAAACACAAACATGAAACAAACAATTGTGTCATATGTATTGCAACAATGTTCTTTATTTTGATTTTTTTTTTTTTTTTTTGTGTTTGATGTTATGACTCCCTAAGCTTAAGATAACTATGCAAGGTGGATACATGTGTTCACACTCACCTCTCTGTCAAGAAATGAAATGTGAATGACTTAAATGGCTTTCTAAAGTGGGTCTCTCAAGAGTGGGGAATTTTTTGGTGATGAAGTCCAGAAAAATCACTCATGGGCTACTATTAATATCTATGGGGTGAACCAATGGATGGAGACGAAGCCCACCATCGCTAGTCTCGATTAGTGGTTGGTGATGAAATCCAACTCACTGATGTTGAAGATGAAATGTGCAATGTGTATGGATTCCTTTTAAGTTTTCATTTTATATGGTGTTTCTATGAAAATATTCACACTTCACATCAAGGTGGTGACTAGGAACACCAGTGCCAAGTATGAGGTCCTTAAAATATTATAGGGTACATCGCTTAAGATTCATAATATGTGGAGGGTTCATCTAGCTCTTCCACTATGAATCAACAAGTGTTTCCAATAGTGGGAGGAAGCGTGAGCAAAAGTGACTTATCCAAATCTAGAAGAGTGAGAAGTGGAAAAACTTAGCCTATAATGCAACTAATATGTTTTCCAGTTTGTTACCTAAAGTGTAAATGAAAAACACACACAAGGCAAAAAGCAAAATACCATGAAGAACAACAAAACTTGAATCAACTGCAGTGAATATCTAATGCAACTAGAAATGAATGTATAGGTGCATATCTATCCCTATATGCAAATCTATATGATTCTAAAAATGCAATTTTTTTAATTTATTGTGAAAAAATACCTATGAATTCCTAGAATGCCTAACAATGCATGATATATTGTTTTTTAAATAGAAAAATAAATATTTCTTTTTTTTTCTCTTTTTAAAAAGCAGAAATGTAAGTGGGGGTTTGAATAGGACTTACCAGGAAGCCTACGTATTTTTCCCCAACCCTATGGATGCGGCATAGAATCTCCCAAATACTCTATCGAATCTCACAAATACTCTATAGAATCTCTTAGATACTCTGTGGTGCCTCCCAGATACTCTATTGCATCCACTTGGACATGGTGTGACATCCCTCGAATGCTATATGACATTTGTGTGACCACATATAGAGTCCCACAACTCCTAGAAACCCTAACTCTAGACATAAAATTTTTGCACGATTGGATTTCTAAAAACCTGTAGTAAAAACACAAAAAACGTAGATCAAAAACTCAGTATTGGTAAGGTAAATTAAAATGTGAAACCCTTTGGAGTCCCACTATGATCACCATTTTGTAAAACAAAATCGACCAACACCGATAAAAGTAGTAAATCAAAGCAGAAAATAATGTACGCATAAAATGAAAGATATTATTTATTATAAACATGGATATTCATTTTATATATAGATATACCCCAAATGAGGAGTTACAATACAATGTTTGTTTTGATACAATTATTACAATCAGAGGGTTTAAAAACCCTCGTTCAAATGAATGTTGTTGTCTTTTGATTGTCTTCACTCCAAACAAGTGTGAGTGGGCTTGTGTATCTCTGCGGGGCCACTCAAAGTTGTAATAACCATCACTAAAAATGTGTCCTATAACCTACACACAAACATATCAAATAAATTTAGTAGCATGTACAGGGCCTCCACAGTGTGAGGCCCACTAAAACATGAAAGTGGAAAATTCTAACCCTAGCTAAAATACTTACGAAATGAAGTGCAAAAATATAGAAAGCATAAGTAAAACAGTAAAACTTGATACCTTGTCAAAATATGCCTAAGTTGCTAGATTTGCGCTCTTGATGACTTGATCTGGTGATGTGCGAATGTCCGTGACCATTTGAGGGTCTTGCGACTGCAAGCCATTGAACGACGAATGCACTGTAGTGTTTAGGGATGGATATGTATGCCTTGTAGCATTATGAAAATCCTCTACAATGTTCGAGGAACACCTTGGAGTGTTCAAGGATTATGAGGGGGATGCTCTATAGAACCTGATCTGGTTCATAGAGGTTTCAACGATGAATATGGCAAATATGACAACAACAAGGAGGGGATGTGTTAGCAAAGTGCTAGGGTTTACAAAATGGTGGATGATCAATGCTTTCAGATCTTGACCTCTCAAAAATGTTTTGACCTTCATTCATACAAGTGAATGATATTTTATAATTTGCCCTTAAAACATGTTAGGGTTTCGATGACACCAACGAGCAACCGAGATTAAAACATGATGAAGGGTTGAGATTGTGATTTGATAAGTGACATGGATCATGTTAAATGAATGGTCGAGATTAAGACGTGATGGACAATTGAGATTTATTCACATGTATATTTTATATAAATACATAAAATATTTATATTTGTATAATTTTATATAAATATATAAAATATTTATATTTATATAATTTTATATAAATATATAAAATATTTATATATATGTAAATAAATATACATATATATAAATAAATAATGAATGGATATGATTTGATGATGCATATATGACAAGTGGCTAGGATTTGGTATCTACAATTATTAACCAATTTTAGAACACCTTGGTTGTCGCATTTCAATGTTGTTGGATGTTTCTTCTATATGCCCATTTATCAGAGAATGCAATGTAACTAAATGGTCTTACACAATTCCTCATGCAATGTGGTATTCTACCTTTGTGGAAGATAGTGCCACTACGTGTTGTTTCTTACTATGCCATGAGACAAGTCTAGATCCCGGATGAAATACATATCTAAATGTTAATTTTTTGTTATCTAGTGATCCAATGTAATCTGAGTCTATGTATCCTTGTAAGAAGAACTAATCATTCTTCTACTACTCCAAGCCATATTTTATTGTACCATATACATAATGTACTATCCTCTTTGTTGCTTTCCAATGAATTTCCTTAGGATCCTGCATTAATCTTGAAAGATATCCTACAAAAAAATTGATGTTCCATAAATGAGACTCCCAATCAACTTACAATAGAGAGTCCTAGATACTTGAGGAGACTTTCCATTTGAGAACAATTGTAATCCTTGCTCCATTGGTGTTGCTTTAGGTTTATAGTCTATCATATGATATCTTTCCAATAGGGTCTTTGCATATTTGGTCTATGTGATCACATTGTGAATTTTCTTCTACCAAACCTCCAAGCCAAGATAATAACGTAAAGTCCTAGATCTGTCATATCAAAATATTTTTTAAAGTCATTTTTGATGACATCTATCAATTCATCTAAGTTACCTATAATGATCAGATCATCAACATACAACACAAGTATCACTATTTCAAATCCAACTTTCTTGTAATAGAGATTTGTGTTTGAGGGACTTCTTTTGAAACCATGCTACAATAGGTGCTCATCCATTTTGATGTACCATGCTCTAGGAGCCTACTTCAACCCATATAAGGACTTAACAAGTTTGCATACCTTTTGCTCTTGCCCTTTGACAACAAAGCCTTTAGATTGAGTCATGTACACATCTTCTTGAATATCATCATTCAAGAAGACACTTTTGACATCCATTTGATGTATCTTCTAACCAAATTGTGTTTTCATGGCATAGAGAATGCAAATGGTGGTCATATTTTCTATGGATGCAAAATTTTCTTCATATTCTATTCCTTCCTTTTGTGCATAGCCTTTTGCAATGAGCCATATTTATATCTTTTGAATGATCTATCTACCTTGTACTTGGTTTTGAAAACCAACTTGCAACCTATGGGCTTCTTTCCTTTAGGCAAATCAACAAGATCCCATATTTTATTTTTCATCAAAGTCAGGAAATGTATGAGCAACAACTCTAGATCATGGATTTTTATTAGTAACTTGGTTGAAGGAGAGGAACTCAAACAAATTGCATATGAAATTCAAAAGATGCTTAAAGAGTTTTATTTTCCAATTTTTAAATAAAAAGGATGAGTTGGTTTGGAATCTATCAAAAACTTATGGATACTTGGTCAAGTTGGGAATGAGGATTTAGAGCAGTCAAAATTTCCTACTCCCAAAGATTTTTCTTGGAAGAACGTTTGGTTATTAGAGGTTCTCCTTAAGGTTTCAACATTACTTTGGTTAGCAATAAGATGTGCCTTGTGTGAGAAGGATTCAGAAACATCAAACTGTTTACCTCTTTTTATTAGGGTAAAATCAAGATTTTTGAAAGGGTTCAAACCCTTTTACATTCCTAGACTGGTCTATCTAGTCTTACTAACCAAGATGCCTCATCTCCAAAGGCTACACAATATTCAAAATATTATACTACCTTGTTTCAAAACTCTACAAGTTTACATTTATTTCCAATCTATTGACATTCTTTAGATACCTCTCCGATATTTCTTCAAAGCTTCAATCGTGACATAAAATTAGGTTGCTTATACATCATAGCTAGTTATCTCCAACTGACTAAGTTCTAAGTTCTTACATCAATTCCCATGCTTCAAACGACCACCCAACATAAAATCTCCTGACAACAAGTTGGATGGTGTGCGACTATTTACTTCTTCACTGTCCCTTTTCTTTAGTATTAATAGACTATGAAAATATTAAAATATACTGGATAACTCCATCAACATTGAAAGAGTTGAAATCTTAGATTAATTATTTTAAAGCTAAAGAATTATGTATTCTATGGAGGATTGGCTTGACCATTATTTGTAGGAATTTATGGCTTGAAAGGAATAATATAATTTTTAAAAATATATATCAAAATCATGCTCAATTTTGGAATCATATTATTGCCTTTCGTGTAGAATGTTTTCAAATATGGTGTTCATCATGTGAAGTCTCAAGAGTAGAAACAAAGGTGGAAAGAACTTGGTTATAGGATTTGAACATACATGAAAGAGTCATATGTGATAATTTTGGAAATACTACCACGAATTGTATTATGGCAAATATGGAAAGCTCAAAATGTAGTAATATTTTAAAACTTAATTATGCAACCTTTTGGGGAATTTTCGCTTAGCATTACAATCCTCAAACTCATAATTAAATCCAATAGATGCAATATTGAGAATGAGTTTTCATTGATGGAAGCTATAAAAATAGTTTAGCTTCTATCAATACCATTTTTAACTAAGTAGGTAAGTAAGAAAGATGAGCCCCCGATATTTAGTATTGGAGCATACCATCTATTTTTGATGGTGCATCAAAAAATAATCCAAGAGTAGTGGGAGTGAGAGGGATTATAATGAATGATTCAAGGAGAGTATTGGTAGAATTTTCTAAAGGAATAGGAGTGAATTCAAACAATTTTGCAGAGTTGCCGACTTTGAATAGAGGATTGAAAATTACCATATGGAAAGAGTGGTTATAACTGATAATATGTGGAGATTTGAAATTGGTCATCGAAGTAATGAGCAGAAAGGTGGAAATATAAAATATTTTGCTAGATATGATTCTACAAAAGAATCAAGAAATATGCAGCCATTTCAAATCCATAAGTTTTGTACATGTGAGAAGAAACTTTAACAAAAAGGTTGATCAACTTGCTAATGAATGAGTTCAAATGGAGCATGGAAAGAAAAAATAAGATATGTTGACATTATAGAAAAAGTAGTTAATGGTGAATGAGCAATGTAATTCACATAAGCTACAAAATTGTACAAAAGTGATGAAGAAAAATGCAATAGATGTTGGTGCTACATACAATTAGAGATATTTAATTGGTGCTACATTCCAATGAGGCTATATGTCACTGGTGCTACACATCACTGGTACCATAATCATTGATGCTACACATCATTGGTGTTACATTTTTTTATGTAATTAGTGATATGTGTTATGTGTGAATTAGGAGATTTAATGTTTTTGTAGTAATGCATATATATTATTTATTTCATCATACATAGGATAGTCCAAATCAATAAAGAGTTTGTCTAGATCATATTTTCTAATTTTACCCATGGAAATTGGGTAAGATTTTTGTATCATAAGGTTCTATTTATATATAAGGAAATTTTATAATAATAATAAAACATTATAGAGGATAAAATATTGGATTAACTATTTCAAAACTAAAGCATTATGTATTCTATGGAGGATTGGCCCTACCATTATTTGTTGGAATTTAAGGTTTGAAAGGAATAATAGAATTTTTAGAAATAATTCTTAAAATCATGCCCAAGTTTGGAATTGTATTATTGCCTCTCTTACAAAATATTTATAGATATGGTGCTCGTCATGAGAAGTCTTAAGTGTGGAAAAAGAGGTGGTAACAACTTGATTACAAGATTTGAACACGCATGGAAGATTTATAAGCAATAATGACATTAAAATAGAGGATCTACTTTGATATAGGGTAAAATAAAAATATCCATAAATTAGGTTTATCAAAATTAATGTTGATGGTGCCTTTGAAGGAAATTTGGGAAAAACTGATGGAGGTGGTCTTTCAAAATAATGAAGGAAAACTTATCCTCACTTAGTCAGAATCATATGGAAATTTAGCTAACAACTATGCAGAGGCTAGGGCACTTCTTACAAGGATTAAAATTGTGATATAAAAAAGATGGAAATATATTTCAGTTGATGGGGATTCATAAGTTATCATTAATGTTATCAACAATATGGATATGGGGATTGGATACATTTTTTTATTATGGATGATGTTCATCATTTATTATTGGAGGTAATATCTTAGAAATGTGAGCATATTTATAGAGAAGGAGATTGGGTAGCAGATAATTTAGACAATCTTAGTGTTGATCTTCATCAGGGTGAAATTCAAATTTTAAAACGCAATGGCTAAGTGAGATTTTATTTCTTAATCAAAATGATGTCAAGGAAATGACTGGAGAAATATGGCACTTTGAGGAAGTTGAATAATATATTTAATATAAAAAGAAATAACAAATATTTGTTAAAAAAGGCATGTTGGATACTATTTAATTGATCTATCAACAAACGTCCCATGAGGGATACCATAGTGTTGTCTTTGGGTTTTCATCTAGGATATCTAAGCTCAAACCCCGGTACAAGGAGATCGGGACCCTTACAAAACGCGTGCTTTACCCTAAAATTTTATATATCAAATGGCATTAGCTCAACTAGTTAGATTCCTCAACATTCAAGAAGGAGACCAAGGTTCAAATCTTGCCAAGTGATACATGGATAATATCCAAGCTTTATTGTAATACCACTATGTGGTGATGATGTAATACGAATGGGGCCCGTTTCAATCTTATACAAAAAATTGAAAAAATTGACCTATCAACAAATATAATATTTTGGTATTTTGATCAAATGAAATAAACTCAAATGGTTTTATTCCTCAACTTTTAAGGAGATCTAGGTTTGAATCTTGCCAAGCCATACATGCATAATTGCCAAACTATTGTAATACTACTATGTGGTCATGATGCAATATAAGTGGGACCTGTTTCAATCCCACATATCCAATGAAAACAAAGTAAAAAATAAAAAATATTTTGGTATTTTGATGGAAGTGCCCCAATAAAAGCCACATAACTTATTAATTTTTTTTATCAAATGATATGATGTCAACCAGTTAAAATTTTTAATTTTTTAAGAATACCAAGGTTAAAAGTCTAAGGTTCAAATCTTGTCAAGTGATATATGTATAATTATCAAGTTGTTGTAGTTCCATTATATGATCGTGATGTAATATAGATGGAAGCCATTTAAATTCCATATAATCATTTTTAAAGTAAAGTAGTTTTCAACATCTACAAGGCCATAGGCCATATGTAATGATCCTCATGGAGGATATTGCCTATCCAATATATATTTATCCAACCATACTTTGGTTATTGGAGCATAGTGTACAACCCTACCCCATTTTGGATTCAAACCTTAAACCTTCGTTTTAAAGTTCCTAAGCCTTCGCCATTAGACCCACTCAAGTTGTACAAAATTTAAAATTAGCATATTTTCTAAAGAAAATAGACATTTTATTTGTCGATGATATTGAAAATTATAAAAATAGTTTTGCGAAAAAACTTACATAAACAATTCCATAAAATAAATAGATTAAAAAATATATTGTTAGTTATATAAATGAATAGCTGTACAATAGTGAGCAAGTGCAAGCCAAGAGTGAGTGTGAATTGAGAGTGAGTATGAGCTAGGAGTGAGCCTCATATTTTGTTATTTAAGAAAGCAAGTGTTGTGATTGTGAGCAAAAAGCAAAGTGCGAGCAAGGAGCATCACTTTTTCTTGTTTTGGATCTTAGGGAAAATTCAACAACTAAAGGATTCTTGTGAGAAAATCTAGGTAGCATGGCAAGAAAGTAATTTTGAAAGTCCTAACTAGAAGTAAGGATGCCTTAGTCAAGGATAAGAGAAAGGGTGAATCTATGGCAAACCCTATCTAGGTATTAGATATTACACCATAAGTAAATATCAATGTTGATATAATTGAGCAATGATATAATGGTTCTAAAAAACAAAGAGTTAATATATATAAATTCTTTTTTTTTATCTTATTGTGTGTGTGTTTGGTTGTGCTTTTATTTTTGACACACTCAAGGAGCATGTTTTTTGTTTATTTATTTATTGTTATTTATTTATTTATTTTTTTAATATGTTTTTGTGTGTTTGTTTGCTCCTTGAGTATGTCAAAGGTGGTAGGCTAGGTTTGAGTCCTGGGCATTTTTGGCGGAATGGATACCCCTGCCTCCTTGGGTCTTACCCAAAAGTGGCATCCCTTATAGGATAATAAAGAAAAAATCTATGGAATATATATATATATATATATATATATATATATACCATATATATTGGCTCATCTTTTTGAAGATTCAAAATTGGACCAAGTAGAATTGAGGATTGAATTCAAATTACTCCATGAGTTTTCTACCAAAAGAAGTTTTCCTTATCTTCTTCAATTTGGAAATAAATGATAAGATAATGGACTGTGGCCCATGGTTTAGGTGGAGAGATGCATTATATTTAAGACCATGGAGTGAGAATTTTTGTGGAGACATAATTTTTTTGTGGAGACAAACTTCAATATGAAGCAAGAAGAACATATTCTAATAGAAGGTGGTTCAATCCTAAGAAAGTGGTAAAGAAATCACCTATGCATTAGCAAATGGTGAAGGTCATAACAATTTAATCAAATCAACCATTAGAATAGAAAATGACACAAGGATGAGGAAGAACAATATATAAGTTTAAATTCAATAAAGGTGTGAAGGAATAAGAGGAGGAAAACTTTAAAGCAAAGGAGGTAAAGGGGGTCAAGGTTAAGCTATTTAAATCATCTTCACTTTTCTCAATAAGTATAAATTCCTCTCTTTGCATTATAAATGAAAGTAATACAAAGTCTATATCTTAAACTTTAGGGTTTTAAGAGCAACATAATAAAAAAATACATATGGAGGATATCCATGAAAACTTAGTTTCCAAGGAAACATAAGAAATTAATTATTATAGAAAATCATTCTTGTATTTTAGGGTTTTCAAGTCAACATAAACAAGAAAGTGTTTATGCAGCCATTCCTTGTAATTCATATTCTTTGGGACAACATAAACCTTTAGAAAATAAGTCTCATTATGAACAATATGAAAAAATAGAAAAGATTGATGAAGATGAAAGTGTTGGTGGCAATGGAAAAAAAAGAGAAAGCCCCTCAAATCAAGAATAAAGAGAAAATAAAATTCAAAGGTATATGGATTTAGGAAACAAAAAGTTAATATCATAGATGTTTATAAGAAGCGGGCTAAGGCCACTAATAAAAATGAAAAGTAGTAATGAAAATGGTATCTTGGAATATTAGGGGTATGAAAAGACCCCTAAAAAATAATTATTAAAGCATTAATAGGTTTTGATAGTCCCAAAATTATTCTAGTACAAGAAACAAGTTAGGTAATGAAGAATGTAAGCATGCATTCAACAATATTTACAATACGGGGGATTGTCTATCAGTTTCTTCTATATGAACTTTGGAGATACATGACGATATGGGATAAATGCAAATGGGATGGAAAATTGTTAGAAGAAAAAAACAATTGGGTTGTTGGTCTATTATATAAAAAAGAGGAAAATTGCAAAATTGAGGTTATAAATGCATATGCTCCAACTATAGTTACTCCTCATGAAATATGTTGGAAGGAGCTTCGAATATTTATGTTAAATATAATCATGATTTGTAATTGTGATCTATGGATTCTTGGGGGCATTTCAATACGGTTGTATCTTCTTAAGAAAAGAAGGGTGGTACTCTTGAATGGCCTAATTCATTGTAGGGTTTTGCTTCATTTTCCAATTCAAATTGCCTTTGGGATGTTATTCCTTCAATTTTTTAATATGCATAAGATAATATATGCATTAGGAAAATTGTTATAATAGAAAGATTCAACATATTTTTGTTGTCCAACACATAGTTGTAAACAGAGTATATAATCTCTTTAAACTTTTTTTTACAAGTAGAATCCGATCACAAACCCATTCTCTTAAGATATGATTTACTCAATAATGGTCTTTCGAAGCCAATTTGCTTTCAATCTATGTCGCTTCAAGATCCTAACTTCTTCCAAATGGTTATGTTATGGTGGGATGAAACAATTTTGAAGGATCGTGTATATATAAGTTTGTTCAAACAAAGAAATATCTAAAGGAAGAAATGAAGATCTGAAATGCCAAATATTTTAGTAATATACTTTTAGAAAAGGAGGATATTGAATCCAAGCTAAAAATTTACAAGAGATTAAAAGTCAATTATGGACCAAGATTCTTACGTGCAAGAAAAAAATTTACTTTTTTATTATCATGGTGTATTAAAAAAGAGAAGTCACATTGGTTCAAAAAATATAGGGAGAGATGGCTCAGGGAAGGATATTGAAATACTAAAATTTTCATGTTACAACCAAAACAAATATTTTTTTATCACATCAAAAATATTTCAACTTGAAATAGAAGAAATATTATGGAAGAAGAAGATATCAAGAAGGAAGTAATTAATTCTTTTAAAGATAGTTTGTTAGATGTTGGTCAAGATAAAGAGGCTCAAGGTAAGTTTTTACAAAATATTCTATTAACTATCACATATACACAAAATGAAACCTTGATGAAGAAGATATCTATGGAGGAGCTACATGAGGCAATTCTCTCTTTCCATCCTAAGAAGGCACCTAGCCCTGATGGATTTCCTACAAATTTCTTTAAATTTTTTTGGTATTTATTGAAGAGTAATATGTTGGCTACAATTGAAGAGGCTCGAAAAAGGAAGGTTGTATTAAGTGAGTTCAATATCATCTTTATTACATTTGTTTTCAAGAAAGGCAAGAGAAAACATTTTTATAATTGTCATCTAAGAAGCCTTTGTAATATGATTTATAATATTATTTCAAAAATCATGGCAAAAAATTTGAAAAATAATATAAATTGTGTTATCTCAAAGGAATAAGGTGGTTTTGTTCATGGTAAACAAGTTCTTGATGGTATAATAATTGCATAGAGGACCATACATTTTATTCATTCCATGAAAAGACGAGGTATGTTTATGAAATGAGATAAACATATCATAGGGTTTGATAGAGTTTTCTATGCTATTCTAAAAAATTTTAGTTTTGATAAAGGTTGGTTGGAATGGATAAGATGTTATGGCACTTCACAATATTCTATTTTGATCAATGGATCCCCTTCTAGATACTTTGTGTCATCCTATAAAATATTCTAGGATGATCCACTATCTCCTTATCTATTTATTATTCTCATGGAGGTAGCAAGGAGAGATTTCTCAATTGCAAAAATGGAAGTAAAATCAAAGGTATTCAGGTTGCAACAAGTGGTCCCTTCAAATCTCATATCCAATTTATTGATGATAGTTTTCTTTTGGGTCATCCCTTAGTCAATGAGTCTATGGAGTTCAAATAATTATTATCATGTTATCAAAAGGTTGTTAGGCAATTGTTTAATACTACATATTCAATATTTTTTCATAAACACTACCCTAGATTTACAACAGATTATTGTAGATATTTTAGGGCATAAAATTTGAAAATTTTCATCATCATAAAGGAAAGTAGAAGGATTTTTAAGACTCCATTTTAGATAGAATAAAATCTTGTTTGGCAAGTTGGAAGGTACTAAAACTCTTAAAAAATACATTACAATACATCCCTATTAATATGATGTCACTTTCAATATTTCTAGTAGGTATAACATTTAAATTTTATAAGATTCAAAGAGATTTTCTTTAAAAAGGATGTGAGGAAAAATTTAGGTTTCCTCTTTGTAAGTGGGATAGGGTTTTTAAAGAAAACAATATTGGAGGGACAAGCTTGCAAAATTATAGATATATAAGTTTAGCCTCAAGGTCAAAACTTGGTTAGATATTATTCATAGATCAAGTAAGTAATTAGGCAAATATGTTACAAGTTCTCTTGATGTAATAAAATTATTCAAGAAGTTAATCCTGCCTAAAGGATTATCAACATGGAACTTCATAGTAGATATATTGTAATTGATCAAGAAACATATTCGATGGTTTGTCAATAAGAAGGATTATGCAATTTTTTGGTTTAATATTTAGTTGAAGCCTTATCTTCTTATATCTAATTCTAAATGGTAACCATTGGCTTGAGCATGTCTACCTTGTAATTTCCAAAGGTTAAATATCATACTAATGTGAGAAACAACTCTAGATCATGGATATTTATTAGTAACCTAGTTAAAAGAGAGAAACACAAACAAATAGCAAATGAGCTTCAAAAGATGCTTCAAGATTTTTATTTGTTTATTTTTACATAAGATGATGAGTTGGTTTAAAATCTGTCAAAAGATGAATACTCGATCAAGTTGGGACACAAATATTTAAAGAAATCAAAATTTCCTACTCCCAATAATTTCTTTTGAAAGCATGTTTGATCATTAGAGGCCCTCCCTAAGGCCTCAACATTCCTTTGGTTAGGAGTCCAATGCAAAATTCTTATAAGAATATCATGGACCTTACAAGTATGCCTTGTATGAGAAGAATCTAAAAAAATCAAACCATTTATTTCTTCATTTTCCCTTTGCTTATACCATTTGAAGCCATTTTTCAAAAATATGAGAATATATTGGGTGGCTACATCAACATTCAAGGAGTCGATGAAATATTGGATTATATATTTTAAAGCTAAATCATTATGTATATTTTGGAGATTGGTCTTGCCATTATTTGTTGGAATTTATGGTTTAAAAGGATTAATAAAGTTTTTAAAAATAAATCTCAAAATCATGCCCAGGTTTGGAATCATATTATTGCCTCTCTAATAGAATGTTTATAGAAATGGTACTCAATATAGAAATTCTCAAGTGTAGAAAGAGGTGCTACCTTCTTGGTTAAATATTTTGAACATACATGGGAGGGTCATCTACAACAATGGAGTTAACACAAAGGATTTATTTCGATCTATGGTAAAATAAAAATATATAGAAACTAGTTTTATCAAAATTAATTTTAATGATTGGCTGGATTATGGGACAAAGTATGGATTGAAACTTTCAACTTTTTAAGACTACTAAATTATTTATTACAATTCTTGTGGTTGCACTTATGCTTCAATAAGGAAACTAATAGTCCAAATCCCGTAAAGCATACTATAATAACGTGAGGTTTTAAAAATATTACTATAATAAGATGTAGTGCATAGATAGTAGAGTTGATGTTTTGGTATTGTGAAGGTTGTTGTAGGAAAATTTCAAGAAGAAGGATGTTGAATTCTGAATTTTTTTATTTATAAAGAAAATTGAAGAAGATAAAAAAAATGGAAATAAAGAATTCAAATGTTTTATGAAAAACTATGTAGGTATCTAGCTACAACAATTCAATTTAGAGGAGACTTGAATATGTTTGTAAATTCTCAAGATCTAAAGGAGAGAGTGCGATTTGTCAAAATAAGGGGACCCAAGTACAACCCCTTTTCTCTAGCCAAAAAAAATTATGATGTTGACAAAGGAAATCTAGAAAAGCTGGTGGAGGCGGTGTTTTATGAAATACTAAAGGAAAATTTCCCTTGCTTATCTAGAATCATATGGAACTTCAATTAACAACTATGCAGAAGCTAGGACACTTCTTATAGGGATCAAAATTTCATTTGAAAAAATATGGAAATATGTGTTGGTGGTATTACATTATTTGGTACCTTGATTACCATTGTAAGTATTTATATTAGGATGTGAGTTTATTATTTAGTATGTGTCAAGTTGTAGAGTGTGTTTATGTGACATGTAATCAAGTGAGTTATGAGTGAAAGGTGTCGTGTGTAAGTGAAGAGTCATTAGTGAAAGGTGTCTTGTATGTAAGTGAGAGTTAAGAGCATATGATGTGTCAATAATAGAAGTAGAGAGTTATATCTAATCAGGAGAGACATTGTCATTTATAAGAGAGAAATATGAAAGGTTGCATTTCCCATGAGTTTTTTTTAAAGCAAAAAACCCCTTGCGGGACCGTCTTGGTTTGAGAGACCATGACCAAGGGGATCTACTGGTATGAAACTAAATAGTGCGGAAGGAAGAATCATTTTTATATTGAATCGCTTTTTGATTGTAAGGTAGAAAAACCCACAATAGACTTAATTAATATATTTGTTCGATGATGCCTTATTATCATATTTGGATTGCATTTAAATACCTAGTCTAATAGTTGTAAGAGTGAAGGGTTGTGACCCTAAAATATAATTAATAAATAATATAAGTATTAGGGTATGTTAGGAGGGTCCTAACATGCCACCCCCTTAAAGGAGCTTTGTCCTCAAAGCTGGAAATTTGGAAATTGCTGCTGGATATCTTGAAAATTTTCCCACGTTATGTCTTCTAAAGGTAGACCTTTCCAATGGATTAAAACTTTCGTGATATCGCGAGTACGAAGGTGACGAGAGCGGCGATCCAAGATAGCTTCTGGCTCGACTAGAAGTACTCCATCATCGGAGAGTTCAGGGAGAGTGGTTTGTGTCATGATATGGGCTCCAAATGTGAGCTTAAGGCAAGATACATGAAATACGGGGTGAAGTTTGGAAGAGGGAGGAAGCTCTAGTTTGTAAGCAACGGTCCCAATACGTTGGAGAACTTTATACGGCCCATAAAATTTGGGTGCTAACTTCTGAGAACCTTTTTGTTTAAGAGAGGATTGATGGTAAGGTTGGAGACGTAAGAAAACCATATCACCCTCGTGGAAACTACGTTCGCTTCTATGTTGATCGGCTTGTTGCTTCATGCGATGTTGGGCGGTGTGTAGGTTCTCTTTTAGGATCCGTAGTATGTCATCTCTATTAGCAAGTTTCGTTTCCACCACATGGACTTTTGTAGTCCCTGGAATATAGGAAGTGAGGGATGGTGGTGTTTGACCATATAGTGCTTCATAAGGAGTCATTTTGATGGACGTATGGTAGGAAGTGTTATACCACCATTCCGCTAGTGAAAGCCACTTTACCCAATGGAGTGGTTGAGTGGAAACAAAACATCGAAGGTATGTTTCCAAGCATTTATTTACAACTTTTGTTTGGCCATCGGTTTGAGGATGGTAAGCGGAGCTCATACGAAGTTGAGTACCTTGTAATTTGAACAATTCCTTCCAAAAGGTGCTAGTGAAAGTTGGGTCGCGGTCACTAACAATTGTGGAGGGCATACCATGTAATTTAAAGATGTTATCTAGGAAGAGGTGGGCTATAGTGCTAGTGGTATAAGGATGAGCCACGAAACAAAAATGGGCATATTTAGATAAACGATCAACGACTACGAAAATGGTTGTTTTTCCTCCTGATTTTGGTAATCCTTCAATAAAGTCCATAGAAATATCTGCCCATGTTTTTGTGGGTATAGGAAGAGGTTGAAGTAATCCTGGAATAGCGAGGGTCTCCCCTTTTGTCTTTGGCAAACTTCACATTCTTTTACAAAGTTTTTGATGTAATTTTTCATTCCTACCCAATAGAAGGAGGTAGTGGCTCTTTTATAGGTTTTTAAGAACCCTGAGTGGCCTGCAGTGGGTGAGGTATGTAACTCATGAAGAAGTTTTTCACGATAAGTTGAATTGGGGGTGAGGACCATCCTCCCTTTGTATCTTAATATATTGTCCTTCCAAGTGTATGGAGGTTTGCTACTAGGATTATGTTGAAGTTGTTGAATTAAGGCGTGGATAGTAGGATCATTTATCCATTCTTCATGCACCTCATCTACCCATTTAGGAATAAGGGAGGAAAGAGCATGGACTTGAGGCATATCTTCAAATTTTCTAGAAAGTGCATCGGCTGCCATGTTGTCCTTTCCATTTTTATATGTAATTTCATAATCATAGCCAAGAAGTTTAGTAACCCATTTTTGTTGTTCCGGGTATTAGTCCTTTGTTCCAAAAAATACTTCAAGCTATGATGGTCGATGCGTATAATGAAATGTTGGCCAATAAGGTAAGGCCTCCAATGTTGAATAGCATGGACAATCGCCAACATCTCTTTTTCATACGTAGAGCAAGCTAAATTCTTAGGAGAAAATGCTTTGCTTATAAAAGCTAGAGGCCTTTCATCCTGCATGAGTACGGCTCCCATTCCTATTCCTGAAGTGTCACTTTCAATGACGAACGGTTTAGAAAAGTTGGGCATGGCTAGAACAGGGGTGGTACACATTGCGGTTTTCAAGGTGATAAAGGCCTCATCCACTTTAGACGACCATTTGAAAGCATTTTTCTTAAGTAATGTTGTTAGAGGAGCAATGATTTTACCATAATTTTGGACAAATTTTCTATAATATCCCGTTAGTCCAAGAAACCCACATAGAGCTTTTAAGGTTTTTGGAATAGGCCAATTTTTCACCTCCTCGATTTTGGAAGGATCTACCATAACTCCTTCCTTTGAGACAATATGCCCTAAGTATTCAATTTCTTGTTTTCCAAAGGAACACTTTGATCTTTTTGCATAAAGTTGATTTTCCTTCAAGATTTGGAACGCTTGTCTAACATGGTCCAAATGTTCTTCCCATGTTTTGCTATAAATCAAAATGTCATCAAAGAAAACTAATATAAATTTATGAAGAAAAGGGTGAAATACCTTATTCATTAGACTTTGAAAGGTAGAAGGAGCGTTGGTCAAGCCAAATGGCATCACCAAGAATTCGTAGTGCCCTTCGTGAGTGCGAAAGGCCATCTTAGGAATATCCTTTTCATTGACTCGTATTTGGTGGTAGCCTGACCGTAAGTCTAACTTGGAAAAATAAGCTGCCCCGTGGAGTTCATCTAATAGCTCGTCTATGACCGGAATAGGAAATTTATCTTTGATGGTCATTTTATTAAGCGCTCGAAAATCGACACATAAACGCCACGAGCCATCCTTTTTTCTAACTAAAATAATTGGAGAGGAGTAAGGGCTTTTGCTAGGTCTAATGACTCCCGCCTTAAGAAGCTCTTGTACTAATTTCTCTATTTCGGTCTTTTGGAGGTATGGATAACGATAAGGTCTAATATTAGGAGGTTGATGCCCTGGAAATAGTGGAATAGTGTGATCGTGACTTCGTTGTGGAGGTAGTCCTTTTGGTTCATTGAATACCACCTTATGGTGGTCTAAAATATTTTGTAACTCTGGTGTCTCGTCTTCTTTGTGACTAGGTTGAATTGAAAATAATTGGGTGACCATTCCTTTGTTTCCTTTTTGGATAATTTTCTCCATTCTATGCGAGCTGACGATTTGGGAAGGTCCCGATTTCAGGCCTTGGATAATATAGGTTTGGTTCTTTGTCGTGAATTTCATCCATAGTTCATCAAATTCCCATTGGACTATGCCCAAGGTTCGTAACCATTGTACGCCTAGTACAATGTCGCACCCACCTAGGGGTAGGACGTACATGTCGCCTTTCATGTTATAAACCCCCATAGTTAGTTTTATATTTTTGCATTTTCCTTTGCATGCAATTTTTCTGTCGTTTCCAATCATCACTTTGAAGTTATTGCAAGGGTATATAAAACAATTTGCTTGTTTAGCCACCTTTGGATCGATAAAATTGTGCGTGCTACCAGAATATAGGAGCATGGTAAGGTTTTGTTTCTTAAAATACCCTTTAACTCGCATTGTTTGAGGGGCAAAAAATTTGGCAAGGGCGTTGAAGGAAACCTTTGGTGCATTTTCTTCGTCACTTTCAAGTGTGTTGGATAATACCTCTACTTCGAGTTCAGGTTCCTCTTCAGTAGAATTCCCTTCCTCTGTGGCATCTAGAATATATAATTTCCATGAGGCACATTTATGATTTCTGTCAAATTTCTCATCGCAATGGTAGCAAAGACCCTTAGCTTGTCTTTCCTTCATTTCCTTGAAACTCAGACGCTTAATTGGTAGAGCGGGGTTAATTTTGGGGACTGTGTAGGAGTTTTGGGTTCATCCATTTTGCATTGGTTTGGGGTTGGTATAAGTGTTTGATGGTTTCCCCCAAGTTGGTTTTGTGAACCGATTTCGTGCCTTGATTTTGTCCTCCGCTAATTTTGCCAAGCCGATGGTCTCTAACATGTTTGTAGGGTTATACATTTGCACCTCTATTCGAATTTCTTCTTTTAATCTACTGACAAAACATTCTTGAAAGAAGGCAACATCTAATCCGGATGTTCGATTAGCTAGCCTTTCAAATTTTTCTTGGTATTCGCTTACCAAAGTGGTTTGGCATAATTTAGTGAGGGCCCCTGTAAAGCTTTGAAACTTGCTAGGGCCGAATCACACTAATAGATTATGTGTAAAGGTTGACCACGTCGGAGTGCCGTTAGTTTTCTCGAACCATTGGTACCATTGGATGGCATCATTTTCCAAGTGGAAGGAGGCGATATGCACTTTTTGCATTTTCAAAATTTGATTTAGTGAGAAATATTGCTCGGCTCGATAGATCCAGTTTGTAGGGTCTCCTCCTTCAAATTTTGGGAAGTCTAATTTGGTCGTCCGTGGTAGAATGGAAGTTTGTGGACCTCCTAACATTGCTTGGTTTGATGACCCGTTGTTGGTTGAATTTGCATGTGGTGTTGCCTGATTTTGACTGATGGCATCAAGTTTAACATCCATTGCAAATATTTTCTCGAAGAGTTCTCTTGTGTTACGGGTATTCTCCTCTCTTTCCTATTGAACTTCTTCAACGAGCCTTTCGTGTTTCTCATGAATGGAATCCAGTGATCGTCGTCCTTCAGCCATTGTGGTTGGTGTAGGTAATGATCAATATGACTTGGTACAGGTGAGCAAAAAAATAAAAATAAAAAATAAAAAAATTGGTGGGCAATGCCCTATCAAATTTTTGAATTTGGTGCTCTCTGTTATTTAACAGGTAGCTTGTAGAGGCGTCAGGGTCGAGAGCGCACGACGGTCGACAAGGCGGTAGGCGAAAGGTCGACTGACAAGGCGATAGGTGGGAAGGCAGACTAGTAGGGCGGTAGCAGGCGACCGAGGCGTAGGGGTGGCAGCCAAGAACATGAGGAGTCGATGGGTGGTGCAAATTTTGAGGAAGGACTAGGTAGCGGTTGGTTCATGCGAGGTACGGGGGAGGCATGACCGAAGTCACGTTCTTCCTTGTGCATTTTGGTGCTTATAAAGTGCTACAAAGACGTAGCACCGTGAATGTGGGACTTTAGTCCTTAAAAAAATTTTTTAATTTTTTCCTTTGCATTTCGGACGTCGAAAACCTTGATGCTGCGTTGAAGATTTTAGCTTTTTCAAAACAGCCACCGGTCACCACGTGAAAGGTCAAGCAATTTGGGTGTAAGACAACTTAATTCGTACCTTAGGAGAAGGTTTAATTTTCTACGAGGATTATGACACGGATCCGTGAAGCGTGAATGCTGTTTGCATCCTCACGAATGTGGACTGGCTAGAATGTGCAATGGAAAAAATTTTTAATGGTGAATTTGCTCCTTGATCTAGCTTTGATCCAGATGGTATGAAACTAAATAGTGCGGAAGGAGGAATCATTTTTATATTGAATCGCTTTTTGATTGTAAGGTAGAAAAACCCACAATAGACTTAATTAATATATTTGTTCGATGATGCCTTATTATCATATTTGGATTGCATTTAAATACCTAGTCTAATAGTTGTAAGAGTGAAGGGTTGTGACCCTAAAATATAATTAATAAATAATATAAGTATTAGGGTATGTTAGGAGGGTCCTAACATCTACACTGTCAAAGTCACCTGGGAGTCACCCTTGGCCCTACTCGTACCAACATTATCAATTGGATTTTGGGTACCCAATTCAACTTTTTGGTAGGGTGGAGATTCGAACCTAGGAAATCCCTTGGAGGATTGCCCTTTCCTCTCCAACTCACCTACAACACCTGGGTTCATTTCCCATGAGTTTGAGGAGAGCAAAAATTAGTTACATTGAAGAGTCTCATGTAAGGTTATATATTTAAGATAAAGCTCTAAGCAATGTAACAAGGAAATGAGAATCAATACTTTTTAATAAAGTTTTTTATTTTATGTAATATTGGTATTATTATTGGATGAGATTATACTCATAAGATTATACATCATGGAAAATATATACCTATGATATTTGGACCCATTTTCTAATAGTGGTATCAGAGACACATTGGTGAGAGCCACATTGCAATAGGGAAGGACATGAGGAATAGCTGAAGGTGGAAGTCTGAAGTTTCACAAAAGGAAGATAATATATTATTAGAGGAAAAATATTGGAGCATTGAGGATATATTATTGGGGTGGAATAACATTACTTAATGGAGTGATAGACATATACTGGAGAAGATAACAATGAGTGAAGAAGAGTGGATATTACGAGAGAAGAGAAATTTTCAAACTATAGTCATTGAGATAGTAGAAGTGTGAAGTGAAAATGGAGATTTAGTGGAAGATTGTCTACATTAAGGATATTTAGTGAAGAATTAAGCAAAGGAAGTGAAAGGAGATTCTATGAATATTTAAGCATAGGAAAATAAGATAAGCAAGTTTGGAGTCTAGTGCTTGGAATTGGTGCGATCAGACTCTATAGTGTAACATTTAGAGAGAATATTATTTGAAGGAACACAAAATACTTGCAGAGCAGTGGATTGGAGAAGTGTTTTGAGTGAAGGCTACAAGCATAGTGGAGGAATAAAGATGAAGGGAGCAAGCTACACATTGGAGGAAGAGAAAAATGTTGAAGCATCTAAGAAGCATCTGTACATGTGAGCAGGAGAATAAAGTGATTTCCAGAAGCATGTTGAAGCCTGAGATTGGAGGATATTGAGAGAAGACCTGAGTGTAGGAGAGAGCCAAATATTTAAAGCATCGCATTAAGCCTGAAAGTGAATGAGTTGTATTTGGAAAATAATGTTTGGGATGAAATAAAATTACAATTAGATACAACCTATTGCAATGCCTAGACTAGCACGTTAGTTGGATACAAAATATAGTAAATATGGTGATATTTTAGAGCACAAATTGATGTATTTTCCAATGAACATGGTGCTACATTAATTTGTCTTTATGACTTTATTATTATTAAGGAAGAAGGGTGCATTTGATTAAAGTGAATATTTTGGATGAATTTTATTAATTCAATTTGACTCTAGTTATTTGGGAGATATAAGGTATTGTTTTAAAATAATTTAAATAATTAAAAAAATGGGAGTTATACGAAAATGATATTAATAATTTGAAAATTTTGAACTATGAAAATGAAATTGACTAGGAGACAAGAAGATTAAGAAACTAGAAATTAAATTTGAAACCGGTTGATGGAAAGTATTTGAGGTTGAATGAAAATTGAATATTTTAAGAAGAAGAAGAAGAAGATTATATTATTGAAGAATTGAATATTGATTTGAAAGAATTTGACTACAACAAAGGAAATCTACAGAATAATTAAATTGAGAGAGAATTAAGGAATAAATTATCATGGAAGAAAATAATTAGAATGCATTGATAGAAGAAAGTAAGGAAATATTGAAAGTTCTAAAACTTCACACACAACATTTGATGGAAAATATTGATGAACAAAGAGACATATCAATGAAATTAAAAAAGGATTTACATTCAATCTGCAAAGAAGCCAAAGATGAAAACTTTGGAATATTTGGCAATTATCTAAGTTTATAACTCATTGAAGCATATGAAAATTTAAAAATGTTATTATACTACCTATTGATATAGGTATGATAATGTATATGAAGAACACAATCTTATACTGAGAAGGGGGATGAACAGTATAAGATAAAACTTTTCACTTTTCAATCCAAATGATAACAACAATAATATCAATGCAGTAATGAAACAATGCATAAATCATCACACATATGAGAGATACATATTTAACATGGTTCACCCAATGTGGGCTACATCCATGGAGAAATATTGCTTATAAATTTCTCAACAAATTTCATGGGCACCAACCCATAGGAGACACCAATCCCCTATTACAATGTTCATGGACACCAATCCACAGGAGACACCAATCCCCTCTCAAGTTCATGGACACCAATCCACAGGAGACACCAATCCCCTCTCAAGTTCGTGGACACCAATCCACAAGAGACACCAATCCCCTTTGCTCACAAATCTGGTCCAAACTCTGCTCAAGTATTCTCTCAAATATGCTCTATAATTTTTCTCAAACTTACTCCAAACCTACTCATAAAAACCTGCTCAAATCTGCTCCAAAACCTGCTCAAATATGCTCCAAAACCTGCTCATAAAACCCACTCAAATTAGCTTTCCAAATCTGCTCACAAAATTTGCTCAACTATTCCCAAAACTTGCATACAAAATTTACTTCTCAAATCTGATCTATAACCCTTGCACATATACTCTCAATTTCAATCAAAAGGAATGCACAAATTTGCTCACAAAACTAATAAATAACCCTTGCACTTTTATTTTTAATTTCAAGCAAAAACAAATGCACATTCAATAATTCCTTATTCCTCCAACCATATGCCAAAAATATTTTCCTCAAGCAAAACCACTTTTGAGAAAGGAATTAAATCACCATACCTCCAAATCTGCCTCAATGATGATGATGAGCTTTCCAAACCTGTTTTGACAAAAATAATCTTCTCTTTGTTTGTTCCTTCAAAATCTGGTTAGCAATTTTCTTTTTCCCTTTTTGATCAAATATCAAATCAACCACTTTAGAAACCCTTATCAAAACATACACAATAAAGCTTAAAAATAACTCCTTATATCTCCCTTTTGAAACTCACAATATAAAGCTTTATTAACAACAAGAACCCTTATTTCTTCTTTTGCAAAAATTAAATCACATTTATCATTTGCAAAAATTCATTCCCATTTGTCATTTACAAAATTTAAATTTCAAAACTATACCTTATAGCTCCCTTTTATCATTTGCAAAATTTAAATCACAAAACTATACCTTATAGCTCCCTTTTATTATTTGCAAAATTAAATTTCAAACCATACCTTATAGCCCCTCAAATATCAATTTTAATAAAGCAAAAATTAAATACCTCTCACTACCGCTGATGGGATTCGATCCCCTCACCTTGTGAGGCGCAACACCCTATCACGGGCCCTTTAACCGACTACGCTATCGCAGCACTTGAAACATTAATGCACAAAAACAAATTTATTTCTTTTGCCACTTTGTCTTCAACAAAAAATGATGTCGAAGGGTTTTGACCCCTCAACCTCCTGCCAGACAGTGCTCCCCGTGAGCTACGTAACCAACTGGGCTACCCCAATGGTTGAAACACAAATTGCACTATATCGAATTTATCCTTCATTTTTTGCTACTACCAAAACTTCTCCACTCTCCTCCTTCGCCATTGCTTGTTTGCCGCTACTCCACTTGATTGATTTTTTCTCTCACAAACCTTAGCATCATCCAAATTAATTAAAGCATATATTTATATGCTTTGTCCTTTGTTTTTCAATGAAGTCGGCTCCACCATTATGCACTTTGTCCTTTGGCGCCAAAACATTTGAATTTTGATTTTTCAAATTTTAAATCTTTTGCAAGGAGGTCACCCAAGGTTTTAAATATTTAAAATTTTTAAACTATTAAACTATATTTAAATCCTCTGATTTAAATATGAACCTCCATATTTAATATTTAAATATTAAACATCCTTGAAGATATCTGCCTTTGACATTGACATTTATCCTTGGAGATATTTCTGCCTTTGACACCTTTGAAGATATTTTTACCTTTGACATCAATGACAACTCAATATTTCCAACAATCTCCCCCTTTGTCATTGATGGCAACCCAAAATAAATTTTCTTTTACTGCAACTGGATTCACAATCTGCTCCCCCTGACCAGCTGCTCCCCCTTACTAAAAACTCTCCCCCTTTGACATCAATGGCAAAGGGCTCCTTGGGGCTGAAATATAAGACACTAAACACAGCCCCCTCACCACCTCCTTTTCTTGAGGCTTTAATTATGGGATGGGAGTGAAACTACTCCCAACTTACTTCTGAGATACTCAAAGGTCTCCTTTGGAAGTGGCTTGGTAAATATGTCAACAATATGTTCCTTTGTAGCAATGTATTCCAACTTGACTTGTTGATCAGTCACTTGCTCTCTCAAAAAGTGATACTTGATTGAAATGTGCTTGGTCCTTGAATGCATTACTGGATTCTTTGAAATATTGATAGCACTTGTATTATCACAAAGTATGGAGATAGGATGATCATGCTCTATTTTGAAATTGCTTAAAGTTTATTTCATCCATAAAACCTGAGTGCAAAAAGCAGCTACCGTAATGTACTCTACCTCTGTAGTGGATAAGGACACTGATGCTTGTTTTTTACTTAGCCAAGAGACCAAACAATCTCCAAGAAAAAATGCTCCTCCACTTGTGCTTTTCTTGTCATCCACATTGCCTACCCAATCTGCATCTGTATATGCAATGAGAGTGAAATTATCACATCTGGGATACCACAGTCCAAAATCCATAGTTCCTTTCAAATATTTGAGGATTATTTTTACTACCTGTACATGTGTTTCCTTTGGTGCAGCTTGAAATCTTACCACCAATATGATTGCTTGCATTATATCTGGCCTTGTAGTTGTGACATATAGTAAAATTCCAATCATGGATCTATACAAAGTTTGATTTACCTCAGGAGACTCATCATATTTACTTAACTTACATCCTGTAACCATGGGGGTACTCACAGGATTGCAATCCTCCATCCTAAATTTTTTCAACATTTCTTTTACATACTTGGTTTGAGAAAGAAATATACCTTTATCTGATTGTGAGATTTGCAAACCAAGAAAGAAGGATAGCTCACCAAGCATTGACATATCAAATTCACTTTGCATACATTTTGTAAATTTTTGACACATCTTGTTGTTACTACCTCCAAAAATGATGTCATCCACATAGACCACTACAATCAACAAGTCATTTCCTTCATTTTTTATGTATAGATTGCTATCAGCTATACCTTTTCTGAAACCCTATTCTTGAAGATATTTATCCAACCTTGAGTACCAAGCCCTAGGGGCTTGCTTTAGTCCATAGAGAGCCTTATTTAATTTGCATACATAGTCCAGATTATCTGTCAGGCTGAAACCATCTGGTTGCTCAATGTAGACCTCTTCCTCTAAGTAACCATTAAGAAACGCTAATTTTACATCCATTTGATACACTTTGAAGTTTTTGAAACTTGAGAAAGCCAAGAACATTCTTATGGCTTCAAGACGTGCAATGGGAGAAAATGTTTCTTCAAAATCAATCCCCTCAACTTGTGCATAGCCTTTGCACACAAGTCTTACTTTGTTTTTGACAACCTGACCATCTTCATTCAACTTATTTCTGTAGACCCATTTGGTGCCAATTACATTCTTGTATTTTGGATGTGGGACAAGTTCCCAAGTCTCACTCTTCTCTATTTGGTCCAACTCTTCTTCCATTGCCTTAATCCAATATTTATCTTCACTTGCTTCATTGAAATTCTTGGGCTCAACTTTAGACAACAAAGAAAAATTTACATGTTCACCTGTTCCTGTTATCTTCCTCCTTGTTTGTCTCTCATCTAGATTCCCAATAATCAGTTCTCTTGGATGGTTCTTTTGCACATACTTGGATGGTGTCTTAGGTGGTGCCTTTCTTGAGAGTGTCTCATCTTCTTCAGTTTCTTCACCTTCTTCTTCTTTGCAGCTTTCTCCTTCTTGATACACAATCTCTTGAGTTGGTTCTCTTAGATTTATTTCTTCATCAACTCTTACATTTGCACTTTCCACAATTGTATGTGATATTTTATTGTAGCATCTATAGGCTTTGCTCTTAGTGGAATATCCAAGAAAGATACCCTCATCACACCTGGAATCAAACTTGCCCAAATTTTTCTCTTCTCGTCTAATGTAGCATTTGCTTCCAAAAATTTTGAAGTACTTCATAGTAGTTGGTCTTCCCTTCCAAAGATCATATGGGGTTTTGTGGTGATTTACTCTTACTTGAGCTCTATTTATGATATAAATAGCTGTATGAATTACCTCTTTCCAAAAAGCATCAAAAATCTTAGACTCATTTAGCATAGCCCTGGCCATACCCTGAATAATTCTATTTTTTCTTTCAACTACTCCATTCTGTTGTGGAGTTCTTGCTGCTGAGTATTATCTCTTGATTCCATGTTGTTCACAGAATTCTATAAATTCACCTGAAGTGAATTCACCTCCTCTATCTGATCTTAGACACTTGATATTTTTGTCTGTTTCATTTTCTACAAGTGCCTTGAATGCCTTGAACTTTTCAAATGCTTCTGATTTTTCTTTTAAGAATGTTACCCAAGTCATTCTAGAGAAATCATCAATAAATAACATGAAGTAATTCTCACCTTGTAAACTCTTTGTCCTTGTAGGCCCACATAGATCGGTGTGAACTAGTTCCAAAGGCTTGGAAGAAGAAAACTCCTTTGATTTGAAACTTGATCTTGTTTGCTTACCATGCTGGCATTGTGCACAAATCATGCTTGGGGGTTTTGCTATTTTGGGATAAATATTTGACTACCTATTTGTTGCTTATTTTCACTATGTTGTCAAAGTTTAGGTGACCCATTCTTCTATGCCATAACCAGCTCTCATCCTCTTGTGATAAAAAGCATTTTCCTCCCTTAATTTTGCTCAACATGTAGAGATTGTTTGTAGTTCTACTGGCATCTGCAATAAGCTTTCCTATCTTGGATTTTCTGATCTCACATCCATTTGGGTGAAATGTGAGTGTGTGCCCTTGATCACATAGTTGACTTACACTTAGTATATTGTGCTTCAATCCTTCAACATATAACACATTTTTTGTCCTTGATCTTCCATTATCCAAACTCAAGGTCCCTTTTCCAATAATTTTGGTAGAAGCATTATCACCAAATTTCACTGTTCCTCCATTTATTTTCTTGAGAGAAAGAAATTTGCTTTTGTCACCTATCATATGGCTTGAGCAACCACTATCAATGTACCACTGATTTCCTTCATTTTGCACATGAAGAGTTGTTTGTACCAACATGGACTTTTCTTTTTCTTGTTCCTTTTTCTTTTTCCAAACTTTTGAGGATATCTCCTTTTGAACTGTTTGACCTTCCTCCTTCTTGCTTGATTTAGGAAGTTTAGGAAACATTGTTCTACACCATTTAGCTTTGTGCCCAAAATTATCACATTTGTAACAAATGATATTGTAATCCATGAGAGGTGCAAATGAATTGAAATTTCTATTAATGAAACCAACATCATTTTTCATACGAACCATGCAATGTACAACTTTATGACCATATTTGTTACATGAAAAATAATAACCATGGAAGAAATATTGAAACCTGTTTGATTGCCTTGGATGATATGGTCATGTGGTTCTTTCATTGTTGTTTCTACGATTGACTTCTATCCATGATGATTCTTTGTTTTCTTCCTCCTTGATGCTTTCACTTTTCAATACATCAACATAGGTCATGGGCTCTTATTTACTTATTTTATTTGATGTCTTTGTTCCTTTTGAGCTTGACTCCTCTTTTTATTTCTCTTGACCTTCTTCAAAACCAAGTCCAGTATTTATACCTGAAAGTCTCTATGCTTTGATAATATCATCCAATATTTTTGTGCTTTTCTCAAACCTCATACTTTGTTGTAACTTATCCTTAGATTTTTCCACTTCCTTTCTTAGAGAGACAATCTCATATTCCAATTTTTCACATTCTAGATTCTTTGCCTTTAATTGCTCAACCATAACTTCTTCAATTTTCTTTGCCTCTTCAACCTTCACTTTTAAATCGGTGAGATCTAGTAGAAGCTTTGTCTTTGTTTCCTCATCCTCTTGTACTTGAGCCTTCAATATTGAATTCTTCTTTCTAACCCTTTTCAATTCTTCAAGAGCAACAATAAGTTCCTCTTCTATGTCAACCATGGCTTCCTCTCCATTTTTGGATCTATCTCTATTTTATTTCAACCATAGGGACATCTTATTTCTCCTTAGTGGCCATGTGTGTTCTTGTAAGATCTTCCTTTAAGTTGTTAGGCTTTCACGAAGGAACCTGCTCTGATACCAATTGAAGAACACAAGCTTATACTGAGAGGGGGGTGAACAATATAAGATAAAAATTTTCACTTTTCAATCCAAATGATAACAACAATAATATCAATGCAGTAATGAAACAATGCATAAATCATCACACATATGAGAGACATAGATTTAACGTGGTTCACCCAATATGGGCTACATCCATGGAGAAATATTGCTTATAAATTTCTTCAATAAATTTTGTGGGCACCAACCCACAAGAGACACCAATCCCCTATTACAATGTTCGTGGACACCAATCCATAGGAGACACCAATCCCCTCTCAAGTTCATGGACACCAATCCATAGGAGACACCAATCCCCTCTCAAGTTCATGGACACCAATCCACAGGAGACACCAATCCCCTTTGCTCACAAATCTGGTCCAAACTCTACTCAAGTCTTCTCTCAAATCTGCTCTATAATTTTGCTCAAACCTGCTCCAAACCTGCTCATAAAAACCTACTCAAATCTTGCTCCAAAACCTGCTCAAATCTGCTCCAAAATCTACTCACAACATCTGCTCAACTATTCCCAAAACTTGCATACAAAATTTACTTCTCAAATATGATCTATAACCCTTGCACTTATACTCTCAATTTCAATCAAAGGGAATGCACAAATTTGCTCACAAAACTGATCAATAACCCTTGCACTTTTATTTTCAATTTCAAGCAAAAACAAATGCACATTCAATAATTCCTTATTCCTCCAACCATATGCCAAAAATATTTTCCTCAAGCAAAAACCACTTTTGAGAAAGGAATTAAATCACCATACCTCCAAATCTACCTCAATGATGATGATGAGCTTTCCAAACCTGTTTTGACAAAAATAATCTTCTCTTTGTTTGTTCCTTCAAAATTTGGTTAGCAATTTTCTTTTTCCCTTTTTGATCAAATATCAAATCAACCACTTTAGAAACCCTTATCAAAACATACACAATAAAGCTTAAAAATAACTCCTTATATCTCCCTTTTGAAACTCACAATATAAAGCTTTATTAACAACAAGAACCCTTATTTCTTCTTTTGCAAAAATTAAATCACATTTATCATTTGCAAAAATTCATTCCCATTTGTCATTTGCAAAAATTTAAATTTCAAAACTATACCTTATAGCTCCCTTTTATCATTTGCAAAATTTAAATCACAAAACTATACCTTATAGCTCCCTTTTATTATTTGCAAAATTAAATTTCAAACCATACCTTATAGCCCCTCAAATATCAATTTTAATAAAGCAAAAATTAAATACCTCTCACTACTATCGATGGGATTCGATCCCCTCACCTTGCGAGGCGTAGCGCCCTATCACGAGCCCTTTAACCGGCTGCGCTATCGCAACGCTTGGAACCTTAATGCGCAAAAACAAATTTATTTCTTTCGCCACTTTGTCTTCAACAAAAAATGATGTCGAAGGGTTTCGACCCCTCAACCTCCTACCTAGGCAGTGCTCCCCATGAGCTACGTAACCAGTTGGGCTACCCCGATGGTTGAAACACAAATTGCACTATATCAGATTTATCCTTCATTTTTTGTTGCTATTGAAACTTCTCCACTCTCCTCCTTCGTCGCCGCCTATTCACCGCTACTCCGCTTGATTGATTTTTCTCTCACAAACCTTAGCATCGTCCAAATTAATTAAAGCATATATTTATATGCTTTGTCCTTTATTTTTCAACGAAGTCGGCTCCACCATTATGCGCTTTGTCCTTTGGCACCAAAACATTTGAATTTTGATTTTTCAAATTTTAAATCTTTTGCAAGGAGGTCACCCAAGGTTTTAAATATTTAACCTTTAAATATTTAAACTTTTTAAACTATTAAACTATATTTAAATCCTCTGATTTAAATATGAACCTCTATATTTAATATTTAAATATTAAACATCCTTGAAGATATCTACCTTTGACATTGACATTTATCCTTGGAGATATTTCTACCTTTGACACCTCTGAAGATATTTTTGCCTTTGACATCAATGACAACTCAATATTTCCAACAGTCTATGGCATTACTTACTCTTGAAATTCATAAAGACAAAAACCAAAGGCAAGAAGAATTGATTAAAACCTTGAATACCAAACTAGTGACAAAGGACATCAATTGTGATACAAATGACTTATGGCATATGATAGCAAATAATATTTTTTCAAGAAACAAATTTGGGTTTAAAAAAAGAATATAAAAACAATATTGATTTAACCCAAAAGATGAACATGATGATATGTTGGTACATTCTACATATGATTACTTCAACAATAGGTCATTGGATTGAGATATTCATGGAATATGTTATTGTGATGAAAGGTATCAACCAAAAATAACATATTTTATTCCCAAACATGAAGGAGTATCGAAGTTAACATGATGAAGATAAGAGTTAAAGATTGAAGGCAAGAATCCTTCATACCAAATAATGTAATACGGGGAGGGGGGTTGGTGATTTTACATTATTTGGTACCTTTGAGTACCATTGTAAATATTTAGATTAGGATGTGAGTTTATTATTTAGTATGTGTCATGTTGTAAAGTGTGTTTATATGTCATGTAATCAAGTGTTAGTTATGAGTGAAAGGTTTCATGTGTGTAAGTGAAGAGTCATAAGTGAAAGGTGTCTTGTATGTAAGTGAGAGTTATGAGTGAGTGTGATGTGTCAATATTAGAAGCAGGGAGTTAAATATAATCATGAGAGACTTTGTCATTATGTAAGAGAGAAATATGAGAGGTTGCATCTCTCATGAGTTTAAGGAGAGCAAAAGTCAAGTACATTCAAGAGTCTCATATAAGCTTATATTGAATATAAATCTCTATGCAATGTAACAAGGAAATGAGAATCAATACTTATCAATAAAGTTTTTTATTTTATGAAATATTGGTGTTATTATTGGATGAGATTATATGATCCTAAGAAATATAAACCTGTGATATTTGGGCCCATTTGCTAAAAATATGTTTCAATTAAGGGGTATTATGAAATTATCATTAATGCTACCAACACACATGGATGTGGCCATTGAATAAAAAATAATATTATTGTTGATGTTCATCAACTATTGCTAGAGAAAATCTCTTAGAAATTTGAGCATATATATCAAGAAGTAAATTGTGTAGGGGATAATTTAGTCAATCATAGTGTTGATCTTCATCTTGGTGATATTCAAGTTCTAGAAGGTAATTAGGCGAGTGAGATTTTATCTCTTAATGAAAATTATGTTAAGGATATCATTGTGGAAACATGGTAGTTTGAGAAAGATGAAGAATATATTTGATAAAAAAGAAAATGAAGAACATATTTGATAAAAGGGCAAGTTGGATATGGTTTAATTCACTTGAGAGTCAATGTAATGTTTTACATTTTGATGAAAATTTTACCCAATAGAAGCCACATATAACTTATTATAAAAATAAAAATAAAAAGACAATATGGCACGACAAAAGAAAAATTTATACATTAAAAATATAGAGGCTTCCATGAGTATATAATTATAGTCTTAGAAAAAATCATGAATAACTACACTTAAGCATGTATAATTGTTTTCATGATAAAAGTAGTTGAGTAAAAGAAGTCCACCTTTTAAATATAGTGAAGGATCTGGAGATAATTATTATACCTTCAAAATTAATACTTTTATTTATTTTGGATGAGAATTAATTAATCCTTATGATATTTAGCAATGTGGAGATCTATCATGTATCCAAGGTGGACACAACATATCAAATGCATTAGTGAGTTACATCGTTGAGAATTAATTTTACATAGCACAACCATCAATTATGTTAATGCCTTTAATTATGATGTGGCAAGAGTTTTTTTTTTCCTTGAAAAAAAGGGGTTGTACTCGGGTCCCCCTCCCTTAACAAATCACAACTATTTCCTATAGAGATTGAGAATTTACAAACATATTCATTTCTCATCTCAATTGAGATGCTATAGCTAGATACCTATATATTTTTTCAAAAAAGTTTGAATTCTTGATATTCATTTTCAGGAACTTCAATTTTCTTTGTAATACAAATATTCAACATCCTTCTTGAAATTTTCCAATATTGTTCATCCATCCATCCAAGTGAAATATTTATTAGTGGTGGTCTTTGATGATGCCAAGCTACCATTGTGCCACTTGAATATCCATAATTGCTCTGTTGGATCCATGCTTCTATTGCTCTACTATGATATTTTGAAAAAATGATCCTATTGTTCTTTGATACTACTGCACCCCTTTGAAATCTAGATGTTTTTTTTGCCAAACACTATCATACTTGATGCCTTTATAACTCCATGTAGATCTATAATATTTATACCTTAAGCCATACCTCAAAGATTATTTTCGCTCAAGGTGGTGTGGGTGTCAATATGCTGCAACCTTAACCTAACATTCTATTTTCTTTGATTCTTCAATAATTTGTTTCTTTATTTTAAATTATTCTTCACAATCTTCTCTCTTATGCCCTTCTTTTGGTGTGTCCTTGTGCACTTTTGATAGGGCTTCCTTGGACTTTATTGCTACTTCTTCCATGGACTCTATTGTTGTTGCTATTATAAATTTAACTTTTGAGTCTTATGTTGGTTCTTCAAATTGCTTCCTAGTCATAATTGCTTCTTGCTTCTCCTTAGACCCTTGCTTCTTAAATTTTTACTTCGAAATGCAACCATGAACTTGCACATTATCATCTGTATTTTTCTTTGGTTATATTCTCTTTATTCATTTCTTTTAGTTCCCTCTAAAGCCTTTTATTTCTTCTTCATATCCTTTGATGGTGACCTTCAAACTAGCTATCTTTTTATATGGGTCCCATTGACTCAAGAATGCATGCTCCATTTCATCCCAAGTGAAATTATAATTCCTTTCCTTTTTAACACTTTCCCACCAAACATAAGCTTCCTCTCTTAAAATTTTTATAAGTTGAATTTGCTAGAAACAATCACTAGAATATAGAGATCTAAACTTCATCCACCATTCTCAAGCATCAATTTCATTCTTTCTATTGAAAATTGGTAACTCCATGATCTAAACTAAATCAATTTCCTAAAGCAGCTAGGATTTTGGAAAAAAAAAACTAGGCTTTTTTTTTAAAAATTAAATATCTTCTATTCCTTTCTATCAACAAATAATTTTATAAATTTTCTTCAAAAACAAATTAAATTGCAACTGATTTGCTTACCCTGACTGACAAATATATTTGTACTTTTTTTTTACGATATGAAAGATCCTCACTATTCTTATATTGGATTCATAGGGTTGTATCTCCCTTAATATTTCTCTAATTCCTTCATATGATCACTCATTTTAAAGCTCTTAAAATTCTACACATATTGGTCCAAGAATCATCTGAATTAGACAACCCTTAGTAAAGATATGTCTCCTAAAAGATGAGTCATTTTTTTGGAAAAAAAATTCCTAACGCTGCCTTATTCCGTGTGGCAAGAATTATAAAAGAGAGATGAATCATTAAAAATCAAATCAATTTAACTTTAAGAATATCAAATTTAATTTGAAGTTTAGATCTAATTCAAATATTACAAGTGAGTTTTCCCTTTCCATCATCAATTTGGGTTTGGTTGGTGTCACTAGATTTCCATTGGATTGGTGTGCACATGAAAAAGGAAACATAAGATATAAACACAAGGAAGATAAACACATTATAGTTAAAATATAAACATTTTATTCATAAAAATTATTTGTACAATGAATCTTTAGGAAAATACGTAAAATGATATTGCATTTATAAAGGATCTTTAAGAAGAGATATATGAAGAACACAAGCTTATACTGAGAGGGGGGTGAACAGTATAGCGCCCACTTTTTACTTTCTTTCCAAACCAATATCAATTAGTGTCCTTAATTGCAATAACCAAATATAGCAGTGTGCATTAATGACATAGATAGCAATAGTAAGCAAGAGCACAAATCACCACGCACAATTGAGACACAAGATTTAACGTGGTTCCCCCAATGTGGGGTAGTCCACAAGATAATATCCTTATAATATTTCACAAAGAAATAGGGATCCTTATCCCAATACAAATGATTACTTTGATCTGCTCAAAGCTAGGCTATCCACTGATCTGCTCAGGTGGGCAATCCACTGATCTGCTCAACAAGGCAATCCATTGATCTACTCAACTAGGCAATCCACTGATCTACTCAACTAGGCAATCTTGATCTACTCAGGTAGGCAATCCATATAATAGGCAATCCACTGATCTACTCACTAGGCAATCCATTGATCTACTCATAAGCAATCCACTAATTCTCAGCTAGGCAATCCACGATCCCACTAGGCAACCGATCTACTCGTAGGCATCCACCGATCTGCTCAACTAGGCAATCTTGATCTACTAACACCGATCCAGGTAGGCAATCCATTGATCTACTCAGCTAGGCAATCCACTAATCTCTCTAGGCAATCCATATCTCTCACTAGGCAATCTTATCCTGTAGGCTATCCATCGATCTGCTTCAGCAAGCTCACCAAGAACCTACTCAAAATATGCTCCAACAAGCTCACCAAGAACTTGCTCAAATCTGCTCCAACAAGCTCACCAAGAACTTGCTCAAATATGCTCAGCAAGCTCACCAAGAACTTGCTCAAATATACTCAACAAGCTCACCAAGAACTTGCTCAAATATCTTTAGCAAGCTCACCAAGAACTTGCTCAAATATGCTCAAAAAGCTCACCAAGAACTTGCTCAAATCTACTTAGCAAGCTCCCAAAACTTCTCAAATATGCTCAATAAGCTCACAAAGAACTTGCTCAAATATGCTCTAAATCTATCCACAAATCTATCCCAAAAGCCTTCTCAAAGGCTCAATCAATCATGCACAAAAGCTGCCTCAAATCTATCCATAAATATATCCCAAAAGCCTTCTCAAAGGCTCAATCAATCATGCTCAAGTAGCACTCAAATCTCATCCACAAATCTATGAAGGCAAGGCTCAATGATGAACTCAACAATGAATGGCAATGCACTCTTCAATGGATGACAACAATGATCCACAATGATCTCAACTCAAATCAATCTCAACTCAACTCAAATCAAATCAATCTCAACTCAGCTCAATATTATAGAAGCATAAAGAGAATTGTTAGAGACTCAATATGTTCTATTCACAAACTCAATTTCTTTCTCAACTCAAACTCAACTCAAATCAGAATATAGAATAGTTTGTTTCATGGAACTTGAACAACCACTTCACACAATCACTTGACTAGGCTCAAACAACTCTACTCAACCAATCACCACAAGGAACAAATTTTTCTCACAAACCCTAGTTCAAGCATGAATCAATCAACTCAAAATGTTTCCAACAATGCTCAACCACAAATCTCACATAACAATGATACTCATGTTCTCCTCTAACTCAAGTTCAAGTTCTTTGTACAAGCAATGGGCTTCAACAACAATGCTTATAAAACAAGGTTTAATCACAACTCTCAAACCAGAAAACCTTGAAGCATTCAACCAATCACTTTCGAAAAGGAAACCACAATCAATCCTTTTCTCTCCAATGATATTTCAGAAATCAACCACCATAAACAAAGTCAATGGAGAATATTGCTCATACCTTTTTGATGCCTTATTAGTTGTCCACTAAATCTGCCACACTCAACAAACTTTCTTTTTCAACTTTCAATAAGGGTTAGAGATCTTGATTAATAACACAACAATAATATCCAAATAACACCTTATTACTCCTACTCAATAAAATACACCATGTCCCCTCATGAAAGAATTAATCCCCTTTGAAAAAGAACAAAGCAACCTTCACTTTTGAACCCCTTTACAAAATCAGAAATATCTCTTTACACACACCTTATTTCTCCCTCTAAGAAAGTTAATCAAATAGCCCTCGAAATAAGATTTCCAACGATATATAATATGATATACTTCCAAAAATAAAATCACTAGAAATCTCTCTTTTTCCTAAAGTGCATCACAACCCTTATTTCTCCTAGGGCAACTTTAGAAAAATAAAATATTAAAAAATATTAACTTGCCTTTGTCCTTGACGGGATTCGATCCCTCGATGCCTCCTTGCTCAGCGCCTTAACCACGGCCAAGCCACCATTGGGCCACACGCCCTCACGTGTTCAAAGGGGCACGAATCAAAATAAATACCTTAATATTTTGCGCCCTTCGAAAACTTAAAAGCGCTTCGAGCGTTTCAACACAGCAAGCATCCCCGACGAGACTCGATCGTAGGACCTCCTGCTTCATACACAGCACATGAACCGCTAGGCCAAAGGTGCCTACGTGCTTGGTTATCCTCCATGAACGTTTCTTCAACAGACCCAAAATTTCGTAAACCTTTCACAAGCCTTTTTCGCACACGCTTCAAATTCAACACACAAGCTCTTTTTGCTTTCCAACAATCGCATTAATTCCCGAGAGCAAGCTTAAGGATTAATAAACCTTAGGCATCCTTTTATATAGTTTTCTCCCTCATATTCGACGACGTCGACGGATTACTTTTATTTTTAATTTTAAAATTTAAATTTAAATTTTAAATAATTTAAAATTTAAACTAAATATTTAAAATTAAATATCTCCATCATCGGGGCACATTTTTCGATGAAACGAAAATCCAACTTGGGTTTTAAGAAAAACCCATTTCAAATATGCCATCCATGGTTTTAAATAAAACCTTTTATTTTTCCTGCCTTGGTTTTCACAAAAACCTTGTATATATCCATGCTCTCCAAAATATCATAAATGATTATTTATGAAGTGCTTTTGCCACCAAAACTCAATGTGATCCATGTGACATCAATGATCCATGTGACATCAATGACAACATAAAATAACTCAAATTTCCAACAATCTCCCCCTTTGTCATTGATGGCAACACCTCTAATGCAAATCACCACAATCACTGCAAAAACCATCTCTGAGAATCAAAGTTGCTCCCCTGACTCAATACTCTCTATGGAGGCTGCTCCCCCTAACTCAATGCTCTCTTTGGAGGCTGCTCCCCCTAACTCAATGCTCTCTTTGGAGGCTCTCCCCTAACTCAATGCTCTCCCCCTTACTCAAATCTCTTCCCCTTTGACATCAATGGCAAAAGGGACACCTATGGGGCTAAAAGATATGACTCTTAAGCTTAGCCCCCTCACCACCTTCTCTCTTGAGGTGATTAATTTTGGGGTGGGAGTATTTTTACTCCCATATTACATTGTTTCTTTCCTCTGTCAACTTCCTTCCATATTTTTCTGATATCCTTTTCTTGATGAGTTACTTGATCTTCTTGTCTTGAACTTGTTTGACCTTCTTGCCTTGAACTTGTTTGGAATTGAGTCCTACACCATTTTGCAATATGTCCAAAGTTATTGCAATTAAAACACTTGATATTGTAGCCTTTGGATGGTGCCCATATCCTGAATTCTTTCTTGAAATAATTTCCATATCCATTCCTTTCTCGAACCCTGTATTGTGAAGTTCTATTTTCATAATCATTATGACCATGACTTCTGAATTGTGTAGCTCTAAAACCAAAACCATGTTGCTCATTTTCTTTGCACTGAGAAGCTCTATGACCAATCATGTTGCATAAGAAGCAATGTCCCTGAAAACCATACCTTCTTCCTTTGAAGTTCCTTCTAGAAAAATCAAACTTCTTTGATCCATAGACCCTGCAATGTATAGCCCTGTGTCCAAATCCATTACAAGAAAAACAATGTCCTTGAAAAGCCCTTTGTTCATGCCTTGGTTCCTCATACCTTTCTTGACCATTATCCTTGTGATCATCTTTGACTTGTGCATTGTATCCTTGAACCTTATTTGTAGTATCTAAATCCTCTTCCTTAATTTCTTCCTTGCTTTCCTTTTCAAGAATTTATTTTCCTCTTGAACTTGATTCACCTATCTCAAAACAAGATCCAAACTGGATGTTTGGAGCCATAGGAACTTTGGAACTTTCTTCATAAATCTTAGGTGCTTCCTTGCTTTCATATTTTAGAACTTCCTTTCCTTTTGAGTGTGATTCCCCAAACCTAAAATATGAGACCTTTGGTGCTTTGGAACCTTCCTCTTCTTTCTCTTCATTTGTGTCAAATAGCAAATTGGCATCCATATTTATTGTCTCTGAAATACATGTTTCCTTCTTAGTGAAAATATCTTGACCTTTTGAGTCATGTGATGGATCAAACTTCTCAAGTATGGAACATCTCAATTCTTTTAGATTCTCCTTAACCTCTTGTAGTTGCTCATGGATATCATTGAAGTCTTCCTTTAGATCAACTGAGACTTCTATCTTTCTTACAATATTCTCTTGTTTAACTTCTTCTGTTTGGAGTGAATGTTCTTCTTCTACTTCTTTTATCCCATATAAAAACCCTTCTTCATATTCACTATCACTAAGATCATTATAATCTTCTATAGCAAACAAACTCTCATGATTTCTTTGACCATGCATATTTCCTTGATGTGTCATCTCATCTTCACTATCATTGAAGCCATTGCAATATCCTGATATGTGATCTCTTTGACCACACACAAAGCACTTTTCTCTTTCACCTTCTATTCCTAGGAATAGATGTTCTTCCTTTTCATCATCTGACTTGTCTCTATCACTGTGATCTGAGCTATCACTTGCTTCTTCAATGTAGAAAGTTTTCTTTGTCTTACGAAAAATTTTCTTCTTCTCATACTTGCTTTGCTTGTATCTGTCATCTTTGTCATGCTTATGCTTTCCATCTTCTTTTCTTCTGTGACCCTATTTTTCATCATCACTATTTTCTTCATGTGGACACTTGTTTGCATAGTGACCAAAATCACCACACTTGTAGCATTTGACTTTCTTCATATCCCTATAATTTCTTAAGTCCTTTTTCCTTTTGATGAAGTTAGCTTCCTCATCATTATCTGAATCTCTATCTATCTTTGGATCTTTCCCTTTCTTTGAAGCCTTGAATGCAATTTCTTTCATTGGAACCTGATGCTTACTTATCCTCATCTCATAAGTTGTGAGAGTTCCTTGTAGTTCTTCCATTGTTAGCTTGTTGATATCCATTATTTCTTCTATTGCTGAAACCTTTGCATCATACTTCATGGGAAGTGATCTCAAAACCTTTTGAGTAACATCTGATTCTTTCATCTCAAATCCTAGACCTCTCATGGTGTTAGTAATCTCATCAACTCGAAGTAAAAACTTTGCAATATCTTCAGAGTCTTCCATTTTCAATTCCTCAAATATTTTTCTATGAGTTTGTAGTTTTGCCAACTTTACCTTGGAATCTCCTTCATAGGTATTCCACAACTTGGTCCACATTTCATTAGCTGAATTACATACCATGACCTTTGCAAAATCTATCTCACGTAGCCCACTCAAAATACAATTCATTGCCCTTGCATTGATCTCAACCAATTTCTTGATAGTCTTATCTACCTCGGGATCACCTTCAACCTTATACTCTTTTGCAACCATCTACCATACCTCATATCCTTGTGATATCAAGTAGTTCTTCATTCTCATGCTCCAGAAAGCATAATTGTTACCATCAAATAGTGGAGCCTTACTTGTAGATGATCCATTCTATGAAGCCATATGTGTTCTTGTAGAATCTGCCCTCAAGCTATTAGCCTTTTCGAAGGAACCCGCTCTGATACCAATTGAAGAACACAAGCTTATACTGAGAGGGGGGTGAACAGTATAGCACCCACTTTTTACTTTCTTTCCAAACCAATATCAATTAGTGTCCTTAATTGCAATAACCAAATATAGCAAGTGTGCATTAATGACATAGATAGCAATAGTAAGCAAGAGCACAAATCACCACACACAATTGAGACACAAGATTTAACGTGGTTCCCCCAATGTGGGGTAGTCCACAAGATAATCTCCTTATAATATTTCACAAAGAAATAGGGATCCTTATCCCAATACAAATGATTACTTTGATCTGCTCAAAGCTAGGCTATCCACTGATCTGCTCAGGTGGGCAATCCATTGATCTACTCAACAAGGCAATCCATCTTATCTACACAATCCATATTCTTACTAGGCATCCACTATCCCACTACAACACCAAAACAATCACCATCAACACACCACATCTTCAACACATCCATATTCCCACTAGGCAATCCACTGATCTACTCAACTAGGCAATCCACTGATCTACTTAACTAGGCAATCCACTAATTCTCACACATCCACCAATCACAACACCAACCAAACCACCCCTCAACACAACCATCACTCTACAATCCATATCTCTCAACACACCACACACCACCAACACCCACACCAAATCTCTTTAGCAAGCTCACCAAGAACTTGCTCAAAATCTGCTCCAACAAGCTCACCAAGAACTTGCTCAAATCTACTCAACAAGCTCACCAAGAACTTGCTCAAATGCTCAACAAGCTCACCAAGAACTTGCTCAAACACCTAGCAAGTCACCAAAACTTCTCAAAAATCACAACTCACCAAAACTATCCCAAACCTCAAAGCTCACAAAAACTGCTCAAATCTCCCAAATCTATCCACAAATCTATCCCAAAAGCCTTCTCAAAGGCTCAATCAATCATGCACAAAAGCTACCTCAAATCTATCCAGAAATCTATCCCAAAAGCCTTCTCAAAGGCTCAATCAATCATGCTCAAGTAGCACTCAAATCTCATCCACAAATCTATGAAGGCAAGGCTCAATGATGAACTCAACAATGAATGGCAATGCACTCTTCAATGGATGACAACAATGATCCACAATGATCTCAACTCAAATCAATCTCAACTCAGCTCAATATTATAGAAGCATAAAGAGAATTGTTAGAGACTCAATATGTTCTATTCACAAACTCAATTTCTTTCTCAACTCAAACTCAACTCAAATCAGAATATAGAATAGTTTGTTTCATGGAACTTGAACAACCACTTCACACAATCACTTGACTAGGCTCAAACAACTCTACTCAACCAATCACCACAAGGAACAAATTTTTCTCACAAACCCTAGTTCAAGCATGAATCAATCAACTCAAAATGTTTCCAACAATGCTCAACCACAAATCTCACATAACAATGATACTCATGTTCTCCTCTAACTCAAGTTCAAGTTCTTTGTACAAGCAATGGGCTTCAACAACAATGCTTATAAAACAAGGTTTAATCACAACTCTCAAACCAAAAAACCTTGAAGCATTCAACCAATAACTTTCGAAAAGGAAACCACAATCAATCCTTTTCTCTCCAATGATATTTCAAAAATCAACCACCATAAACAAAGTCAATGGAGAATATTGCTCATACCTTTTTGATGCCTTATTAGTTGTCCACTAAATCTGCCACACTCAACAAAATTTCTTTTTCAACTTTCAATAAGGGTTAGAGATCTTGATTAATAACACAACAATAATATCCAAATAACACCTTATTACTCCTACTCAATAAAATACACCATGTCCCCTCATGAAAGAATTAATCCCCTTTGAAAAAGAACAAAGCAACCTTCACTTTTGAACCCCTTTACAAAATCAGAAATATCTCTTTACACACACCTTATTTCTCCCTCTAAGCAAGTTAATCAAATAGCCCTCGAAATAAGCTTTCCAACGATATATAATATGATATACTTCCAAAAATAAAATCACCAAAAATCTCTCTTTTTCCTAAAGTGCATCACAACCCTTATTTCTCCTAGGGCAACTTTAGAAAAATAAAATATTAAAAAATATTAACTTGCCTTTGTCCTTGATGGGATTCGATCCCTCGATGCCTCCTTGCTCAGTGCCTTAACCACGGCCAAGCCATCGTTGGGCCACATGCCCTCACGTGTTCAAAGGGGCACGAATCAAAATAAATACCTTAATATTTTGTGCCCTTCGAAAACTTAAAAGCGCTTCGAGCGTTTCAACACAACAAGCATCCTCGATGAGACTCGATCGCAGGACCTCCTGCTTCATACACAATGCATGAACCACTAGGCCAAAGGTGCCTACGCGCTTGGTTATCCTCCATGAACGTTTCTTCAATAGACCCAAAATTTCGTAAACCTTTCACAAGCCTTTTTCGCACACGCTTCAAATTCAACACACATGCTCTTTTTGCTTTCCAACAATCGCATTAATTCCCGAGAGCAAGCTTAAGGATTAATAAACCTTAGGCATCCTTTTATATAGTTTTCTCCCTCATATTCGACGACGTCGACGGATTACTTTTATTTTTAATTTTAAAATTTAAATTTAAATTTTAAATAATTTAAAATTTAAACTAAATATTTAAAATTAAATATCTCCATCACCGGGGCACCTTTTTCGATGAAACGAAAATCCAACTTGGGTTTTAAGAAAAACCCATTTCAAATCTGCCATCCATGGTTTTAAATAAAACCTTTTATTTTTCCTGCCTTGGTTTTCACAAAAACCTGTATATATCCATGCTCTCCAAAATATCATAAATGATTATTTATGAAGTGCTTTTGCCACCAAAACTCAATGTGATCCATGTGACATCAATGATCCATGTGACATCAATGACAACATAAAATAACTCAAATTGCCAACAATATAGTATGTTCTAATTCTCAATTGCTTATCTTTTGTCTTATGTAATTTTATTATCTAGAATATGTTTATATGTTGGTACGTACCATGGAATGTGAAGAGATATTATTGGGATATAAATAGTTCACTTTCCAATAATTATAATGAAATTATAAAGTTTGGTAATCAATGTCCCTTAATGTTCTCTTGGTGCCATGATGGTTGCCATAACTAGTGATAAAATCCAAATATAATAGTAGCTAGTAATGGTGTCATGACACCCACTAATAGCCACCATAGGTGCCCAACTAGCAATTGATAGCTAGTTTTGGCAACCCTATGGTGTTTGGTGATTGGAACTAGTAGCCTTGGTGGTTGTTCTCACTGTTGCTGATAGCTTTACAAAATATTTATCTAGATAAATTACCTCTCTTAAGAAGCAATGGATCCTATTACACTTAACTCTTAAAGCAAATGAGATAAATTTATTTTTATTTGATTGTAGGTATACCTATTCCCTTAGTGGATAATTTGACCTACCTTGACAATCCAAAACAGTGTTATTTTTATTATTTTGAGTGCTTTTGATCTAAAGTGACCATTATTTGATTTTATTTTGCTATAGAGATGCAATTAAGATTCAAAATTGAAAGCTATATTTGCTTTTTTATTTCTAATATATCTAGAAAAGCTAAAAAGTATGGTAAAAATATCTTCATAGTGAATTTTGAATGGTAGGAAGATTTAGCTCAAGGTTGTGATCTCTTTTTTGTTCAAAAATGGTTTATGGTCTTCTGGAGTGGCCTGATATTATAGCCACATCACTTTTTTTGTACTACCTTTGCCCATTTCTTATCATGTATTTGTTTTACTTAGAGCTAGTCTATTATATTATGTTATGAACTTGACACTAAATGTGTCAATTTTGCTTAATGATATTGCTTTTTTTTTCAAGTTTCTTTTAATAGTAGGGCATACTAATAGTTATTAGAATATCTATATTTATTTGTATTAAAAATTTAATACTAAGGCACACTTGAAATGGGTAATGTCCAATAGAGCTATGAAGAACTCTATCATAGTGATGTATTACATAGGGAAGGTTTTGATCTCATTTTTGTTTATGCTTGGAGTTTTATATTTTGATTTCATAATCATTTGATTCACTACTCAAGTAGTTTTTAGGCTATAGATGGAATGAAGTAGATTGTACTAGTTGCATATCTTGATGGACCAAAATTTTGACCACAAGATACTCTAAGATCTAGCTCTTTATCATGCACAATCATTGTCCTAATCCAAAGTAATCTCATACATGCTCAAAAATGAGTTTTTCAATGCCTTACATTGAGATATTGTTTTCATATAATACTAGGATAAATATATTTGAGAACGTGTCAATTGCTAACACGTACACAATCACTCCCATTTCAACTTGTCGGAAGCCTTAACATGAAGTCCATGGAAATTGACTCTCTTAGCTTGTCAAGCACTGGTAGATGTGCATATAATCCTTATTTATTGTTGTAATTCTTAGTGGTTACACATGATACTTATTACCTAACATATTTGAATATGTCATATAAATATTCAATGAATAAAAGTATTTTTGTAGGACTACCAAGGCTTGACACACAACAGTTATTGTTAGAATGCATTTACCATTGAGGTAATTGCCCAAAATATTATATTTGTAGTTAATTATAATGATTCCATTCCCATTTCCCATGCATTGAATAATAATATTGCATCATAAATAGAATCATCAATATCTATATTAGCATCTTTATTTGGTATGAAAGTGAAGGAGGAGGCTCCCTAGCCATTTCAAGAATGTACACATATTGTGGATTTACTACTAGATATGCAAATGAAGATTAAAACAGTGTGGAGGCATTCATCATTGTGTAAAAGAGCAAGAACAGTGTATTTATACACAAATTCTAGACTATTTATAGACTAAAGATGTTGAGTTGAGTCACTCACCATTTAAGGACTGGATGTTTGAAGGAGATGTCTCCCAAATGAAAGCAATGGGAAAAATGATCATTAATGCATGAATCAAAGATTTGACTTTCATGTCATTGTGAATTCATGACAAGGCCTATCCTCCATGACCATTCTAGGATATTTTAGAATGATATAGAAATTGTTTTTTGAGAGTGAAGTGAGATGCTTATAATTTATTTTTGGGATTTATGTGATGAAAAAAATTCAATCATTCATTAACATTTTTTATAGAAAAACATGACATAATTATTGCAATTATTTTTGTAATATATTCATCTAAACATTTTAGAGAGTCCTTTCTAGTTTGATAATATGTGAAATTACTTCCTTTTTTACTTCAAAATATTGAGCATTAAAGGATGTTGCATAATGTTTCCATTAGCTCTTAGATAATGTTATTTCCATTTTTGTGCATGAAGAATCTCATGATCATCACTAGGAATGTGAGTAAGAGAAGACATTTCGTAGTCTAAAAAGTAAACAAGAACCAATAACAAATTAGGTTTACAATGTTTACAATTAAACATTTATTAGATTACTTTTTTTATATATCCTAGAATTGGTAAGCATTGAAACTATCCCAATACTCAACCAATAAAATATTGACCAATATTCACATTCTTTGACAATCAAACAAAGAGATGTGTTGGTTTGTGTACTCTAAATTTTTTCTTTTCTTTTGTATGAAGATTTTGAATTCACCAAGGAGAAAATATTTTGTTGTTTTAGGTTGATAACATCAATATTAGATGTTTCTATTTTGTCCAAGAAATATTTTCATTCATTTGTTGTCAGCATAAGGAAAAAATTGTAGTGATAATATTATGGAGGCATAAGACATGATGATATATTTATATCAACATTACCATGACGAATCATCTATGAAGTGTCATTAGAAAAATCATTAAAGTCTTAGATGGAGGTATATATTTGTTGCATATTGTGCTTGAAAACCAATATTATGATCTAAGGGATGTTAATTGTTCTTGATAAGACACATATTAAGATTAATGTATTTCCTTAAATTTTATGTGAACTTACCCCAATGGTGGGGAAGGAGTAAATAACAATGTGGCAACTCCTATGTTTCATGATTAGGAATTGTTCGAATTACTGTGTACATGGGAAGGTGGAGATAGGACAAATAGATAACAATGGAGATTAGTAGGATGAGTTGGTAGAGCTGCAGGAATTTGCAATCGGTACTAGAAATGAAGACCTCTCGAATGTGGTTTTGAGAGGATATGCGATATACAAGGAAAAAAAACTAATTGTTTTGTCTTATTGTAATTTTGAGGAGTCCTCATACTTTGATATGTTGTTCAGTGATTTGGTGTAGTAATGCTTTTCTATGCAATTTTTTTCTATTATTTTATTGGGTATTTAGCCTTCATAGGATTATAGGCATGTATATCTAAATACACTTTCAGGCTACGACATATATATGGAAGACCTCGCGACTATGTAATTTGGCTTCTATTTAATAAAATTTAGTCTTTTTTCACCAAATAAAATTATGTGAACCTGTCACTTATGCTAGAAGAAAATTATTAAGGAACATATACTTCATGTTTGAAGTATACATGCACTAGTATACCCTATAAGATACCTTGCAAGAAAGAGATAGGTCCACTCAACATTGACTATTTAGTTTCCAATGACCACCTTGAGTGTATCCTCTTCGACTATCACTACTAATAATGCACTATGAACAAAAAGTTCAAAGAAGTCTATGAAGTCAACATAGGAGACAATGTGTACATGAGATGTTGACAAATGAGGAGATTATCCACTCATGAAAATAGAAGACACTAGTAAATATGAATGCATTTACACTGACAAAAGTGTTTGTAATTAGATGTAAGTTTTTTTTATTTTGTTATTTTTCATTTGAAAAGCATTTGGGATTTTATTATAAAAAGATGTAGTTGACCTTCTTATAAGAGTGAAATAGATGTATTTATATTGTAAACTAAAGAAGTTATACTCTTTTTAAATACTATGTTGTGAATTCTCCCATATTATCTCAAAGGTCCCTTATCTAGGATCAAATATTAATCATAATAAAATGCATTCACATAATCATCAATATCAATGAATCTCATTCACAAAATAACAAGAATATTTCTCAATAATAAAACTCACAATATATTCATAAATCATAAGATATTATAGCAATATTTTTTATCATTACAATGCATGGAGCTTTGTCTCCATAATATAGCCTTACTAATGACTCTTCAATACTCAACTATTGCTTTGGAGCAGAAGTTATTGTTGCAATCAAGGAGTTCCAAAGTTCAAATCATATTCCAAGGGGTTTCAATTCAACTTTAATTGCTTTGATCCCTAAAGGCCCCAACCCCAAGACTATGGCTGAATTTAGGCCGGTTAGCCTGTGTAATATATCCTATAAAATTCTGTCCAAATTTTTAGCCAACCGTTTGAAGAAATTTCTACCGGTTATCATTGATCCAAGTCAAGAAAGTTCTATACCAGGAAGATCAATCTTAGATGGAGTTATTAATGTTCATGAGGCTCTTCATACAGCCGCTCAGACCAAAAAAGCAATCATGGCTTTAAAGTTAGACATGAACAAAGCTTATGACAAGATAAATTGGGAATTCCTAGAGGCAGTTTTATTAAAATTTGGCTTCAACATGAAATGGGTCAAGTTAATAAGAGAGTGTATTTCTAAGCCTTGTTTTTTAGTTTTGGTTAATGGGTCTACTATAGGTTTTTTTCAAAGCAAATGTGGTCTAAGACAAGGATATCCCATAAGTCCTATGTTGTTCATCATTGTAGCTGAGGCCTTGGGAAGAAACATTAAGGCAGCAGCGGTAGCTGGACTCATATCAGGTATCAAGGCCACGTCGCTAACTACCCCGGTGACACATCAACAATTTGTTGATGATACATTGCTACTAACTTTGGCTTCTGTGGTTGAGGAAAGAAGGATTAAAAATATTCTCATAATGTATGAAGAAGCGGCTGGACAGAAAGCGAATTTTGATAAGAGAAAACTTTATTTCATCAATACCCCCATTCCTAGGCAAAACAACATAGCAAGGATCATGGAATGTCAGATTACATCCCTTACCACATCCTATTTAGGTCTTCCCCTGTTTACAGGGAAACCTGAAGGATCAATGTGGAACATAGTTCGGAGAGGATCCAAAAAAAGCTAGCGAGGTTGGAAAGGACATCTGTTATCTCAAGCAAGAAAAGCGGTTTTAACTATGGCTTCACTTCAAAGTATACCCGTTTACTTCCTATCGGTCTTCGAGCTCCCAAGCAAGGTGTATCACAAAATTGAGCAGCTTCAAAAACAAATTCTTTGGTCGGGGACCGAGGATAAGAAAAGGATCCATTTAGTAGGTTGGAACAAGGTTTGCAAACCTAAATCTGATGGGGGGTTAGGATTGAGGAGAGTTGCTCATCTCAATATAGCCCTGTTAGCCAAAAAAGCATGGCGATTATTGACTAAGGTTGATAATGAATGGACTGCCATAGTTAGGAGGAAATACCTCCAAGGTGTGAACTTCCTTAATGACAACTTAGCAAGCTAGGGGTCTGCTTTTTGGAAGGCAATCCTCATGAGCAGGGATCTTGTCAAGAAAGGTCTTAGATGGATTCTAGGAAATGGGCAAACAATAGACTTTTGGAAGGATCGATGGGTGAGAGTTGAGGAGTTATCCCAGAATCCTCGTTTGGCTAGGATTCAAGAGCATGTGGAGTAGCATATTGGGAAGAAGGTTGCAAATTATATGTGGCAGGATATAAATATCAATAGGTGGAAACACATCAGAGTGCAGGGTTTTGAAGCAGAGTCTGAAGAGCTTTATAACATTTTAACTCAACAAATTATTCCCTCTAGAGAGGATGAAGATCACATTGTTTGGGCTGAGACTGAAAGTGGTGACTTCACAGTTAAGTCTGCCTATAATTTGCTTCTCAATGTGGAAGGTCAACAATTTCAACCGATTTTGGTTTGGATCAAAGGCTTAATTCCTAAAATATCATTTTTTTCATGGTCGATGATTCAAGGAAAAATCCTCACTATGGACAATATGTTATCCAAAGGTATGGTTATTGCTAACCATTGCTACATGTGTAGGGCAGGATGGGAGACAACCCAACAATTATTTTTGGAGTGTCCGATAGCGGAGTCCATCCTGGATGAACTTTTCCAAGCCTTTTGGATCTCGTGGGTTAAGCCTGCTCTTATATTCGAAGTGTTCCATCAATGGCCTCAACCCTTTGTTAGCCTAAAACTTAAGTACCTATGGAAAATCTGTTGGCATCATTTTCTCTGGTAGATTTGGCTAGAAAGGAACCATAGAGCCTTTAAGGATACCATTCACAACACAAAAACCATTCTCAACAGGATTATTGTCTTTGCAAAAGAAAACTTTAGCACCTTAGTGGATGAGAACCACTCAATTCTTCCCCAAGAAAAATAATTAGCTCGGGCCTTAGGTATTGAGGACAAACCTTCCATTCCTTTGCCCAATCCCAGAAATGGGATTTCTTGGGAGCCACCCCCTAGGGTTGGTTTAAACTAAATTTTGATGGTGCAGCCAAGGAGAACCCGGGAAGAGCTAGAGCTGGAGGAATAATCAGGGATCATCAAGGAATCTGGTCAAGGCCTTCGCTGAACCATTGGGAATCAAAACTAATAATGAAGCAGAAGCTAGACCCCTTTTGAGAGGGTTGCAAGTAGCCCAAGCAACTCAAGGTAACTTGATGATTGAAGGTGATTCTATGAACATCATCAACTTGTTAACCAATGGCAAAAAACCTCCATGGAGAATCGAGGGAGTCATCCATGAAGTGAGGATCCTTTTTGTGGCAAGACAGAATAGGAGGGCTCATCATGTGTACCGTGAGGCCAATAGGTCAACTAAAAAATTAGCCAACATAGGTGTTGATGTTGGTAGTTTGGTGACATGGACATAAGGTGTGCCACGTGAAGTGGAAAACATTATTAGTCATGAAAAGAAACCTACCCATTAAGGAGAAAGATGAATGGGTGTTCTTTCCCCATGGAGTTGGTAATAACTATGGGGTTTTCCTCTAAATCATACCAAATTGGAAATGAAGGTAATAAGGTGTAAGCCTTGGAAGATTCCAACAAAGAATAGGAAATGGGCAAGCAACAGGTTTCACAAGTGCAAAGTTCCAAACTTCAATTCCTGTCAATGTAAGTAATGTTTACAATTATGTTTAGGTATGGGTGTGTTTTGTTAGTAAGGTGTTGTAGGGGATTCAACACAATTTTTGGTAAGAAAGTTTCAAGGATGACTAGGATCTACAATCTCAGCAGAAGGCTGGATATTGTAATAGGTTTTGGGTTAACCTGCAAAACCCGATAATTAATGAAGACTTTTATTTACCAAAAAAAAAAAATACTCAACTATTGCTCTCCTCAAACATTCAGAAGATGCATCCTTTCACATTCCTCACTTATGACAAAACTCTCATGAATCTTCACCTTACATCTTGTCACGTATCATGTGACTTTTAACTTGCATATTTGACACCTAACTCCTATGACTTTTGACTTGCTTATTTGACACTTTGCACTCTCACAACTCACACCTTGCACACTTTGACACTTGACCACTTTGACACTTGACCACTTATTAAATAACATTTGGACACTTCTCACACATTGACACATACATTAGACAAAATATAAATCACACTCCCTAATCTAATATTTACAAATGTACCACATGCTACCAAATAATGTAATATCTCCAACACCCCCTATATTACATTATTTGGTGTGAAGACTTTTATTCTTTAATCTTTGAGTCTGGTCTTCGTCCTTAGACTCTAACTCTTGCACTGCTTGAGGTTTTGACACTAATTTGTTAACCTATTCCCTGTAGTATTTATCAAACTTTCTTTTTTACCATAAAAACATTGTAACATATCCATGATCCTGTTCCAATCTAATTTTTTGATCCATCCATAGTGTACTTCAATTTTCTTTTGTGATCTATTTTTTGTTTGGTTCTTTCATAAATTTTACAATTCTAAAATGATCTTGTCTTTAATTTATTCCTTTCATATCTTGTTGTTGTCTTATTTCCATCTACTTTTATTTCATCATTTGGAACATGAGTGTATTTAGAAGTTTTTGAATGATTTTTATTTTCACAATCATATTCAATTTGGTATTTATATTTAGTGTCTATAATCCTTACTATAAAAGCTCTTATTTCTTTTTCTTTTTCAACTTGTCTCTTGAACCTCTTGAATTACTTGAATTAAATTTTCATTTTGATGATTTTATTTTGATTGTTTTTATTGCAAATGTTGATATTGCCTTAGATGAAATATTTGAAAAGATATATTCATTTTATTTCTTTGATTCAAAGAATTATATCTATAAATTTATATTGCATATATCACAATATCTCTATATCCATTCAGGTTGTAATTATGATGATGTTGTCATGTAATTTAATGCATTTTTATTTGATATCAAAGCATTATTAGTCATCTCATCTTTGACTAAATTCTCCACTTCATATTCTTGAAGAACATTAACTAATTCATCAAAGGTTATGGTCTCATTTAGCACTTGAAGTGAAGTGACTAGATGTTTGAAAGTCTTTAGAAGTGCTCTTAATGTAACTTGGACAAGAAGCTTGTCTTCTAATTTTTCTCCCAAAGTTAATAACTTAGCCTTTAATTTCACTATCCTTTGAAGAAAGAGTTCTATACTTTCTCCACTATTAACCTTTAATGAATATAATTGTGATTACAAATGCAAGATAGTTGCTTTGTTCTTTCCTTCAAATATTTTGCATAATTTTTCCCAAGAAACTTTTGAAGTCTCTACTTCACTTATATATGGTTGAATTTCATCAATTATCCCAAATGTGATTAGCATAAGGGCTTTTGCATCATCCTTTCAAATTTTTGTTTTCCTCTTTCATATTTTGGCTTGTCCTTTGTTCCATTCACTATATCCCAAAGTTTCTCAACAATAAGAATTGATTTCATTTTATTTTTCCATGATGCAAAGTTTGGTCCTTTCAAAAGTTGTGATTTAGAAAGGAAAATTTTATTATTTGCCATAATGGAACTCATTCAACGATCTCCTTCATTCATTCATTCATCAAAATTCCTAAATTTCATTTAATTTCAAATTCAGTTTTTAATACACTTATATCTCCCAAAATATAAAATTCATAAATTCACATTTCTTCAAATTTCAATCATTCAAATCATTCAATCTTCATTCAATTTCATAATCAATCATTAATTCCATTTCACACCTTCATTCATTCATCCAATTTTTTATTCAATTCCTATCTCTCCAATTAAATTCAAAATTTCCCAAATTCTTCTTCAAATTTAATTTTATTAACACTCCATTCAATTCTTTCTTCAAATTATATTACAAATTCTTTGTTTCCTTGTATCCCAAGCATTAATGTGATTCCTTTTAGATTTATTTCTTTCGATATTAGTCTTTGATTAATAAACTTATGACTCCCAAAATTATTTATAAACATCAAAGTAAACTTTAATGCATTCAAATCATTACCTTATGTAGGGGGAAAACTACCATGTCACGTATAATTCTCAGCTAGATCCATTGGGATTCAAGGTGATCGTAGGGGTATGTTATATTCTCCACAGTCGGGGGCTTGCGGATCAAAGGGTTCACCAAGAATGGTTTTAGGACTCACTCTAAGTTCAGGATGGAAATGTTTGATGTATATATTGAGCAAACACCTATGTTTGGATTTTCTAAAATCTAAACTGTGGAAAGGAAAGAACAATGCAAGACAAACAATAATATAGACAAGCAAAGACTAACCCTAGAATGATTCTTAATTTTGAATTATTACCAAACCCTAACTTATAATAAAATAAATACTTTCTTTTCAACAAGGGTTTTAAGAGAATGCACAAACAAAGTTAACCCTAGAATGCAAACTATATGCTTTTTCTCTTTTGAATTCCTAGAAATGAACCAAAATATTTTCCCTTTATTTATGATATAGGTTTGGAACATAAAATGGACAAATATCAAACAACAAACAACCTAAAAAATTAACTTAGGACACTTACCTGATCCAGTGGTTGACCTCAGCTTTAACTTGCATCTAGATAATTCAAAATAGCTTCACAACCTGCAAAATAACTTTAAAAACCCCTAGGAAAATTGATCAGTGTTTGGGGGCCTGCTTAGGCCATTGTATGAATAAGCTCAGAGGTATAGTAGTCAAGCCCCCTTGGTCCTTTTAGTTGACCTTTCAAAAGTAAAAATTATTGCTAACCTTTGGAACCAAACACAACAAGATATGATAACATGAAATACTGAACCAGATGCAAACAGAATGAACATAATGCTAAGCAAGTATGCAGTTAGAAATATTAGGATTTAGGGACAAATAGTTGCCTCCAAGCTAGTATGATTTAAATGCAAGTGAAATAGAATGATAGAAGTTAAAACATAATAATGAAAAAAAGAAATAATGCAAAATAGATATGCAAATAAAAATCCTAGGGTTTGGTTAGAGAGGGGAGGGATCTGATCCCTCCCCTGCTCCCCCTCCCATGGCTCCTGGTTCCTGCCCAGTCCCTGGCTCAACCCAGGTCATCTCTCCCGAGGAGTGGTTGTTTGCAGATGATCTCCTGGGGGAGATCCTTCTCCACTATCTGCGCCCCTCCCGGCCGGCTAGGGTTTCCTTGGTTGTTTTTTCGAACTGGTGCTTCCCAAGGATCCCTGTTTGGTTGGGGATCCCTTCCCTTTTTCCCTCAGGCTTCCCCTTGGGGTTTTTTGTAGGTTATTCACGTGGATCTGGTCCCCTATGTTTCTCGGTGTGATGGAGGTGACGATTTAGGGTTTGGACAACTTCCCCCTTTTTCTTGTGAATCCTTGGTGGGCTCTGTGCTTGGACGAGATTCTTGGTCCCTGTTGCTGGGATCCTCTTCTATTTTCTCGGGGCGGGTTCCTTGTGGTGCAACTCTCTGGTCACTTCCTGATGGGCTAGATCCTCTCTGTGTTGGCTGTCGGCTTCCTGCAGGATGGCTCTCGCTGAACGGAATGTTTTCCCGATGGGCGGGATGGTTTCTCCACAGGGCGGGATCCACCAAATCCGTCGATTTTCCCGTGAGGCGGGATCCTTTCTTTTCTGCTGGTTTCCCGGATGGCGGGATTTCCCTGTTGCTTCCCGCTAGGCGGGACTGTTTGTGGTGGTTTTGACTGCTTCCCGTGAGGCGGGATTTTATTGTAATGGTTTTTCTTTGCTTCCTGCTAGGCGGGATCTTCTCGATGGTGGTTTTTGGCTACTCCCCGCTGGGCGGGATCTCCAAAACTACTTTCTTTCTTATTTGTTTGTTTCCCGCTAAGAGGGATTGTTTCATGCTTACTGTTACCGCTAGGCGAGATTTCTGTTTTGGTGTTCAGTTTCAAGGGATTGATGCCCTAGGCCCATTGCTTATGTAATCAGGTTTTGGGATCCTTGTTAAAACCCATTGTAAATACAAACACTACTTACCAAAAAAAAAAATCCTAGGGTTTGGGGACAAATAGTTGCCCCCAAGTCTATCAAAACCAAATCCATATCATGTAAATTACTAGGCACAAATTTGATAACCAAAGAAAAATAAACAACAAGAAGCAAGATAGGAAAAAATAGGGTTTTCATCGAACTGCGCCCTATAATAGGCAGGGCACGAAATCACACAAGGAGACTTAAAACAAAGAATCCAGATGCAAAATGTAGTCTTAGCACAAAACTAAATGATTTAAAAGCTAATAAATGCAAAGAGACAACCTGATAAGCCTATAGAAGAAGCAAGAGCAAAGGCAAAAAACCTCTCCTCCTTCAAGAAGATAATTTTATCGTCAAGGATTCTCCACTTGCAAATCACATGAAACACACCAAAAGTAGAACATCAAAGTACCAAGAACACTAGATGAAATGAAGATTACCCAAAATATTTCTTAGATCACGTTTACCTAAAAAATATTCTCTCTTAAAAATGGGGATCCAGTCCCTTTATTTATAGAGGGTTTGGAGAGCTAAAAAGGCAGGAAAACAAAAATTAACCTTGGCCAAGTCGACGCCATAAAAGGTCAACCTAAAATTTAGACTTTTTTAGAGAAAAATCCCAACATTTTTTAATTCACATCTCATATTTACTAGACACATTTGGTCAAGGTCAAGAAAAACAAAGCAAAAAATAAGAAAAGAGAGTTCAAACTTACACTTAGTAATTTTGAGGGCCTCTCTAGAGATTCTAAGAAAAATGACTCTTTTGGATGGGTCAATTTTCCATGTCTACATTTCTCCCCCTCTTTGATGCATTTAAGGCCTAATAAATGTATCAAAAAAATATGTAGACACCCATAGACAAAAACGACGAACACAAAAAGGGGTGACTGGTTTAGAAGAAAGGGGTGGTGCAAAAACAGTGTCAGTCTAAACACTTTTAAAATTTTACACACAAATCGAGGTATTAGGGATATTAACACCTCTCAAGCTAGGGTGCCCCCTTGAGTTTTGGAAGGAATATTACATTCTAGAGGAAAATTGAAATAGCGAACGTAGAAGAAAACAAAGTGGCAAACAACGAAAAAAAGGAAAAGAAAAAACACCAAAAGGAAGAAAGAGGAGAGAGAAAGAGAAAAAAAATAGAAGAGGAAAACAAACGATGATAGGAGAAGAAAAAATGAAAGAAGAAAAATCTCCAAAAGGTCAAAAAATAAAATACAAAGAAAAGAAAATAGGAGTGAAACCCTATAGGGATGTATGCTCACAAATGACCGAATGGAGGCTGCCCCTCACTTGTGGCCATGAAGCTATCCTGTAAGGGTGTTATGCTCACAAATATGGTCAAGTGTGGAGTGATACCCACTATGGGTGTAGTGCTCACTAGTGGCCAGAGATGAAGAGATACCCACTAGGATGTATGCTCACAAATGGTCAAATGGAGGCTACCCCTCACTTGTGACCATGAAGCTATCATGTATGGGGTGAAATATTTGATTGATTTTCCAAAGTGAGTACTACCCGATAGGGGTGTGGTGTGTGCAAGAGATGAATGAGAAAAGAAAAACACAATAGAACAATGTGTGTGTGTGTTAGAGGAGAAGAAGATAGAAGAAAGAAGAGCAAAGAGTAAACAATATGTGTGTGTGTGTCCTTATTGAAATTTTGATAGCTAAGAGATGTGCGTAAGATAGTCAGTGGTCATATGAACACCATAAATGATATTCATGTAGTATCTACCCTATCCCATGAGGATCCCTTAACAATTAAAATATCAAGAAGGAAAAGTGTGAGCAAAATCAAAAATAAACAAATAGAAGAAGGAACATATATCCTTTATCTTGAGAAAAAGAAGAAATGATTAAAACTTTCAAAGGAAAAAGGATATACAAGAGATGAAGAACTATATCCCTTGACTTGGAGAAAATTTGATGATCATTTTATACTTTCAAGGTCAAGGAATATAAAATAAGAGAAGACATGAGCAAATGCAATGATGAAAATGCATGGAGATGGGCCCTAGGTTGGGGATTCGCTAGGCATCAAAGCCCTAGTATGAGTGCAATGCATGTGAGCTAAGACCTAACTAGGTTTCATCACTTGCCATCCTCATGAAGTCCCCAAAAATCTATATGATCAAGTAGTCATGCAAATATGATCAAGCAACAATGCAACTATATGACAAGCAAAAATGCAAATGGAATAGAATGTCAAGAAATTCATGCAAAATATGATAGGCAATCATGTAATATGAGCAAGCAAACCAAATGCAATATGAAAACTAAGCTAAATAATATGAGAAAATGAAAAAATAAAGTCATGCATAATATCTTTTTAGGTGCATTATGTTCATTGGTTCTTTAAGTTCTTTACCATATAAAGAAGCTAAATGATAGGCTCCTGAGCCAAACTTGGTCATTATGACAAAGGGGCCTAGCCAATTGGGCTGAAACTTGCCTTTCAGATCTAAACGAGCATTAGTGTTCTTTTGGTTCTCCTTGAGGACAAGGTCCCCAACCTCAAAAGAATGATTGTAAACTCTCTTGGAATAATATCGCTTGAGCCTATTTTGATAGGCTCAAAGATGCTCTAAGGCATGAATACACTTTTCATCCAACAACTCCAATTGGTTTAAATGATCTAAATGATACTCATCATCAATCGAGGCATCTTGCAACAAGATGTACAATGAAGGGACCTCTAACTCGAATGAAAATACTACCTCAATCCCATAGACCAAGACATACAGAGAAGCACCTATAGGAGTTCATACACTAGTACGATAGGCCCACAAGGTAAGATAAAGTTGGATATGCTAATCATGATCGATCTTACTAACCAACTTCTTAAGGATCTTGACTAAAGACTTATTGGATGCTTTAACTTGACCATTACCCTAAGGGTAATATAGAGTTGACCACTTATGTTGAATCTTGTACTTAGCACAAAGCTTATGGACATCCTTGTTCTTGAAAGGAGTGCCATTATTAAAAAGAATCATTGAAGGAATCCTAAACCTACAGAGGATCTAGTTGAAGATGAACTTGGAGACCTAAGCTCTAGTCACCATAGCCAGGGGTATGGCTTTGACCCATTTAGTGAAGTACTCTATCATTATGATGATAAACTTGTGACCATCAGATGATGTTGGGTTAATCTTCCCTATGATGTCCAATCCCCACATGGAAAATGGCCAAGGAGAAGAAATAACTTGAAGGTTTTGAGAAGGAGCATGAACAAGGTTGTCATGGCATTGACACTTGTTGCAACATCGAACATGGTCACATGCATCTTTCTCCATGGAAGGCCAATAATACCCCATCTGAAGGAGCTTCTTGGCAATGGTATTGTTACTAAAATGGCCTCCACATGATCCTTCATGAGCTTCACTAAGAGCTAGTCAAGCTTCATCAAAGTTAAGGCATCGTAAGAGGATGCCTTCAAAAGAATATCGATATAAAGTATTGCTAATTATAATGAATCGACATGCTCTTTTGTATAAAATCTTATATTGATTGTGATCTAAACCATCAAGAATCAAACCATCCTTAAGGAAATTAAATATGTTATACCATGGCTCAGATGGGGAAGCTTCGATGGTCAAAACATCTAATAGAACAAGACTAGAACTAAGTGATATGGGCTCCCAGAGTTGTCTAATGATAATTGATGCTTGATCATCTTCCAACTCCAAGGGAAACAAGGATGCAATAGTGACCATGGCATCCACATGGTGGTTGGAGGATCTAGGGATAGACTCTATGGTTACTCGATCGAACGTAGATAAAAACTTGGTGATAATCTCTTTGTAAGGTTTTAGCTTATCATCCTAAGTCTAATAAACATCATTAATCTGATTAACCACAAGTTGAGAGTCACCAAAAATTGAAAGGACTCTAACCTTCAAGGCTAAGGCTACTCTAAGACCAAGGATCAAGGCTTCATACTCTATAGTATTATTCATGCAAGAGAAATAAAGCTTGAAGGAAAGGGGGATGAGCTATTTTTATGGGGTAACTAGAATAATTCTAGCACCAACACCCTTTAAGCATCAGGCTCCATCAAAAAATAAAGTCCAAGACTCTAGCTCTTTAGCTTCTAAACTAAAGCACTCATTGAGAAACTCGATGACTAAGGGATGGGATGACTCTAAGGGAGTGGAGGCTAGTTGATCAACAATCACCTGACCTTTGATAGCCTTCTAACCTATAAAGGTTAAGTCAAACTCACTAAGGGCTAAAACCCACTTAGCAACTCGACTTGAAAGGTGGGGCTTAGACATTAAGTAGTACAAAGGATCAAACTTTGCAACAACCAATATCTTATGGCTAAGCATGTAGTGTCTTAACTTCTGAGAAGCAAACACTACAACAAGGCAAAGCTTCTCTAAGGGGGTGTACCAAGTTTCATAGCTAACCAAGGTTCTACTGATATAGTAGATAGCTCACTCTTTGTTTTGATCATCATGTTGAGCCAACAAGGCTCCCAAAGCATGAGTTATGGTTGCTATGTAAAGCATCAAATGCTTATCTAATCTAGGAGGAACTAAGATAGATAGGGAAGTGAGATACCTTTTGAGTTCATCAAAATCTTGTTGACACTCAGAATCCCACTAGAACATTACATCTTTCTTAAGAAGCTTAAGAAAGGGTTGACACTTATCGACTAACTGAGCTATGAACCGATGAATAGCTTGAAGCTTACCTTGCAAGCTATGCAACTCGGTTAGGTTACGAGGAGGAGGTATGTCAATGATAGCCACTATCTTAGTAGGGTCTACTTCAATGCCTCACCTAGACATGATGAAACCTAACAACTTGCTAGATGTGACTCCAAACACACACTTGGAGGGCTTAAGATGAACCTTAAACTACCAAAGCCTTTCAAAAATTTATCTTAAATCTTGAACATGATTCTCTCGATGTATGGAATGACCAAGAAGATCATCCACATAGTCCTCAAGAATATCATGCATCATGTCATGAAAAATATAAGTCATAGCCCTCTGATATGTGGCACCAACATTCTTCAAGCCAAAAGGCATAACTTTATAACAGAAGGTACCCCATGGAGTAATGAAAGTTATCTTGGCCTGGTCCTTAGGGGTAACCATGATCTGATTGTATCCTAAAAAACCATCCATGAGCGAAAGCATTCCACATTTGGTAGTGAAATCTATGATCATATCTATGTTGGGGAGAGGAAAATCATCCTTGGGACATGCTAAGTTAATGTCCCTAAAGTCAGTACATATTTTAATTGTTCCTACCTTCTTAGCCATAGGAATGATGTTGGAGATCCAATCAGAATAGTTAATAGCTTTGATAAAACCGATATCAAGGAGTTTTTGGAGCTCCTCCTTGACTAAAAGGGTGACCTTAGGATGCATCTTCCTAAGTTTCTACTTAATAGGCTTAGCACTAGGCTTCACTACCAAATGATGCATAACAAGGGAGGGATCAAGCCCTAGCATGTCAACATATGACCAAGCAAAAATATCATGAAATTCCTTCAACAAATTGGTCAATTGCTCTTACTCATCCATGGACAAGGCTTTACCTAACTTAAGGATTCTAGGGCTCTCCTCAGAACCTATATTAACATCTATGGTCTCCTCAATGAGAATATGAGACTCATCCTCATAAGGAGGTAGGGTGAGGATCACTCCTAGTTGCTCAAGGTCCTTGAGAGACATAGAACCAAAATCCTCTTGAGAACTAGAAGACTCGACATGCGCAACACAAGGGACTAACCCATCAAAGAAGAAGTTATTTTAAAGGATATCCTCATGATCCATGTCACAAAGAGTATCCCCTTCAACATACTCCCCTAGGGTCACAACTAACTCAGGATGCACCAAAGTTATCACATTGCAAAATAGAATGTCAGTGGGATAAGGTGGTCCCTCATCCTCATCACTCCACTCCAAGCCTTGATGATCCAAATATTTAGTATAAGTAATGAGGTGATCATCATCATCAAATGGAAAAGGTTGGTTTTTATTGGGTATGTAGCCTATGCCACATCTCCTAGGCCAAAGCTCAACTTCCAAAGGCTCTTGAATACCTTTCTATTATGGCCCCAAACCTTTACCTATATATCCCATACTAGATAGGATTTACTTGGGAAGTGGGTAATCATTGGATAGATAACAATGGGTAAAAGAACACTCTACAAGAAGAGGGTTGCTACCATGAATATTTTCTTTGAGGGATATACCCATAAAGATAAAGGTACACATGCCAATGTGTACTACTTCACCCTTCTTATGAGGTAAACCCATAGTCCTAGGTGAAGGTGGTAGCTTGGCTAAATCTAGAAGAGGCTCTTGAAGAAAAGGATTGACTTGATCTTGTGATGAAACATTGATTAGTGGTTCCTCACTCATCTTTAAATTTTCAAGTTGCTTGGTGATGTGAGATGAAGAAACTGATGGACATAAATTGAGACTAGATTGAGCTTGCTCAACCATTGAACAATATTTGAATGGATGAGGGTCACCTAAAATGGTGATAAGTTGATCTTTGAATTCAAACTTCAAACATTGATGAAGAGTAGAAGGGACAACCCTCATCGCATGAATCCAAGGGTATCCAAGAAGGAGATTAAAATATGTGGGGCAAGGTACCACATAAAACAAGGTATCTAAGATCTTAGGTCCAACCCTAAGGGGGAGGGATATAATGTCATAGGCCTCTTGGGACTCATTGTTGAAAGCTTTGATGATGACATCAGATTTAATTAAATCTTCCTCTTTTAATCCAAAATTTTGGAAAAATTGATAAGTGCATAGATTGAGGGAGGAACCATTATCTATCAAAATTTGCTTGATAAATATTTCCCCAATAAATGTAGTGATGTAGAGGGAAGAATCCCCTTGAAAATTTGAGGAAGGAATATCATCATCCAAAAATGTGATATGATGTATCCCAAGGGAACCTACAACATCAACTATAGCGCTAGGGGAAATGTCTTGAGGAATAGATTGTTGACTTAGAAGCTTCAACAAGGCTTCCCTATGAATAGGAGAAGTTTGCAAAAGCTCTAAGAGGGAAATCTTGGTTAGGGTACTAGCTAACTATTTTTGAATGTCGAAGGAGACTTTAGGTTGTGGTTTCAACACTAAGGGTGGGTTTTCTACTCTTATGCTCCTTTTTTGGGTACTCTTCAAAACTAAGGGTGGTTTAGAAGGTTGATTGGATGTAGAACTCATATCCTACTAAGATTGTTGAGTCGATTGAGCTTGAGCTTATTGCCTTGTAGTTGTTGCTATCATACCAACCATATTATTATAGGGAGGTGGCACATTATGATATGACACTTGATTAGCTACATGTTGCCCATGATTAGGTAGGGGATCTTGGAAGATCCCCATGTCTTGATTAGTTGTGGGTGCTTGTTGAGTAGGAGGTTGATTGTTTGTTGGAGGAGTAGGTTGAGAATCCTCTATAACAAGATGACCTACATCGATTAAGTCTTGAACCACATGTTTCAACCTCTTACATGAATTTGTCATGTGCCCCTCCACTCTATGATACTCACAATGTTGACCAAGCTTATACCAATTAGTCATGGTATCAAGTTGCCTTATGGGAGGTAACTCAATCATATTAGCTTCCAAGAGTTGCTTTAGGACCAATGAAATAGGTTGGTTGAGTCTTATGAAATTCCTTGGTGGGGGTTTTTGAGGTTTGCTAAGCACCATATTTTGCAAGGTATTAGCAACATTATTGATAGGTCTACTATCCATTACCCCATCACCAACTACATGCTTGTTCTTATACTGAGATTTCATGGTCCTATCTTCTTCTTTCTTTGGTTTAATTTGACCTCTTCGAATAAGGGCTTGCTCTACCCTTCTTGCCAGATCTATTGCTTGGTCAAAAGAGGTAATAGTTGTTGTTTCCAATTCATATGATATTTTCTCTTGTAAATTTCCAATAAAAATCTCTAGCATGTCTCGAGGAGGTAAAGTATATCTTAATCATCCAACTAAACTTCTCCAATGAGACAAGAATTTTAAAAAACTTTCATCTTTACCTTGCTTCAACATATAAACATCTTTCATAGTCACATTTTTCTCAACATAAGCTCCAAATTATTGAACAAACAATTTCATTATCTCTTCAAAATTCCTCAAAGAATGATTAGGTAGTTGATAATACCATTCCAATGCCATACCACCAAGGCTCTTAGGGAACATCTTTAGTAACAACATGTCATCATATATAATATCATGGCATGTTGTCCTAAACATCCTTAAATGTTCAATTGGGTCCTCTGTTCCCTTATAAATAGGTAAAACTGACATTGGAAAATGCTTAGGGTAGGGCCTAGAGGTGACAATAGGGTCTAAGGGTTGATTGCACATTTCCTTATAGTTGTAGGTGAAACTTGGAGGTTGAATCATATCCACTCTTGAGACCAATTATTTCACCATATTTGTCAAGCTTTGCATATCGGGATTGTTGTTGTGCAATACCCCTAGGTTCCCTAAGGGAGGGTTATAGGTAGGTTGTTGAAAGGGAACTTGGCTAATGTTGGAGGTATTAACACTATTATGGTATGGGTTATGATATGTGGTATCTTGTTGTGGAGGATAACTGACATTTGGTGGAATAGAAGCATGAATATTGAGATGAGTAGAATGAGGAGGAAATTGAGCATAATATTGAGATGCACTACTAGTTGGAGGAACTTGTGGAATTCTCCCAATATTGGTGGTTATAGTAGTAACATATGTTGGTTTATGAAAAGGATTAATATGATGTGAAGATTCAAACAAAGGATTGGTGTGAATATTTGAGGAGAAATGATTGGGAGATATCCTGCCTCTTCGTTGGACTTCTTCATCCATAGCCTTAACCAAGGCATCCTTATGATGTTTCAAGAAATTCTAGATATGATCAAATGATTTAAAGGTGAGGTGTCCATTAGACCCCTCAAGAGGATCAAGGTCATTACCAGTTTCTACATGTTCTTCCTCTTCTAGATTAGGATTCTCCCTATCAATCTGGTCATCTTCTTGAAGAATATCATATTCTAAAAGCCTTCACTTACTCCTAAGGTTGGGAGCCATTAGGAGAAAGAGAAAGGATAGAGGAGAAAAGGAGGATCTAAAAACTAGCAAAAACACACAAAATTTTTAAGATATTTTTAATATTTTCTAATTCTAAGAAAACAAATTTAGTGGTCTTGCTTAAAGTTTTAAAAAGAAAAACAAAAAGGAAGAGGCTTCCTAATTTGGCCACTAAGATATGTGCCTTCACATCGGGTTCACCAAAGATGTAGAGGGGGAAAACTGCCCTATCACGTATGATTCTCGGTTGGATCTATTGGGAGCCGAGGTGACCATGGGGGTGTGTTATATTCTCTACACTCGAGGGCTTGGGGATCAAAGGGTTCACTAGGAATGGTTTAAGGACTCACTCCAAGTTCAAGTGGAAATGTTTGATGTGTATATTGAGCAAGCACCTATGTTTGGCTTTTCTAAGATCTAAGCTATGGAAAATGAAAGAACAATGCAAGACAAACAATGATGCAAGCAAGCAAAGACTAACCCTAGAATGATTCTTGATTTTCAATGATGACTAAACCCTAACTTGCAATAAAATAAATCTTTTATTTTAGCAAGGGTTTTAAGAGAATGCACAAACAGAGTTAACCCTAGAATGCAAACTATATGCTTTTTCTCTTTCAAATGCCTAGAAATGAATCAAAATATTTTCCCTTTATTTATGATCTAGATTTGGAATAGAAATGGATAGAAAGCAAACAACAAATAACCTAAGAAATTAACTTAGGGCACTTACCTGATCTAGTGGTTGACCTTAGCTTTAACTTGCATCTAGATATATCCAACAACTTCACAACTTACAAAATAACTTCACAAAACCCTAGAAAAATTGATTAATATTTGGGGGCCTGCTTAGGCCATTGTATGACTGAGCTTGGAGGTGTAGCAGTCAAGCCCCCTTGGTCCTTTTAGCTGACCATTCAAAAATAAAAATGATTGTTGACCTTTGGAAGCAAACACAACAAGATATGACAACATGAAACAATGAACCAGATGCAAATAAAATGAACACAATGCTAAACTAGTATGCAATTAGAAATCTTAGGGTTTGGGGATAAACAATTACCCCCAAGCTAGTATGATTTAAATGCAAGTGAAATAGAATGACAAAAGTTAAAACAAAATGATAACAAAAAGGAAACAGTGCAAAATAGATATGCAAACCAAAACCCTAGGGTTTGGGGACAAATAGTTGCCCCCAAGTCTATCAAAACCAAATCCACATCCTATAAATTATCGAGCATAAATTCGATAACCAAAGGAAAATAAACAACAAAAAGTAGGATAAGAAAAATAATATTTTAATTCCATGCCCTATAATGGGTGGGGCATGGATTCACACAAGGAGACTTAAAACAAAAAATCCAGATGCAAAATGTAGTCTTAACACAAAAATAAATGATTTAAAAGCTAATAAATACAAAGAGACAACCTGATAAGCCTATAGAAGAAGCAAGAGCAAAGGTAGAAGACCTCTCCTCCTTCAAGAAGATAAGTTTATCATCAAGGCTTCTCCACTTGCAAATCATAAGAAGCACACCAAAAGTAGAACACCAGAGCACCAAGAACACCAGATAAAATGAAGATTACCCAAAAGCTTGCTTAGATCAAGATTACCTCAAAAAATATTCTCTTGAAAAAGGGGGATCCAATCCCTTTATTTATAGAGGGTTTGGAGGGCTAAAAAAGTGAGAAAACAAAAATTAACCTTGGCCAAGCCGATGCCACAAAAGGTTGGCCCAAAATTTAGACTTTTTTAGAGAAAAATCCCAAATTTTCTAAATTCGTGCCCCATAATTTACCGGGTGTGGATTTGGTCAAGGTCAAGAAAAACAAAGCAAAACACAAGAAAAGAGGGTTCAAACTTACACTTAGCAATTTTGAGGGCCTCTCTAGAGATTCTAAGGAAAAATGACTCATTTGGATGGGTCAATTTTCCATATTTACACCTTGTATCCATAAATTCCATGATTTTTGCCAAGTTGAATTCTTTTTGCAACATTTGCGCTGACCATTTTGACTGCTTTACCCACTTGTTGTCCAAGATTTTCAAAAAAAATAGAAGAATCAAATTCAATGTTGTGTGAGGTATCCAATCCATCAAAAATATTAAATGAAGCACTATCAAAAAGTGTTACATAGTAAGAAAAGTTTCTTCATTTTCTCAAGTCCGCAACGTTCATAGTCTTTTAATCCTCTTTAGGCGCTCTCTCCAATGTTCATAGTTCCCTTTAGGTGTTGTATTCAATTTTAAAACTCATTCTCCTTCAATTTCTAGCAGCTAATATGTGTCCTCAAGTGTTTTATTCCTCATAAGCTATGTCATAGATGCTCAAATCTAGACTCCTTACACAAAGGGCACTTCAACTCCAAATAACTAGAAATAGTCACAGTATGCTTTCATAATTTTTTAGGGTTATAATAAAAACTCACAATCTGGCTTCACAATTTTGTCTCCTCACCTCAACAAATCCTCTCCACAATGACAATTCATGCAATTCTTCTTTCAACTTTATCGTCTCCACAATGTAATCTTAGGGTGCAATCAACTCATATCTTTGTACATGTGCAATATCAACCATTCTTTCAACACTTTAATATTCTATCTCTTCAATATCACATCCTCAACTTCTCCTTCTTGGTGCAATATCAACCGTTCCTTCAACACTTTAATATTCTATCTCTTCAATCTGCAACTTGGGAGACCTCAATTTTTTTCTTCAAACTTATCAAATGCAAATGGCTAAAATGAAATTTTGATACCACTATTGGGAATTCTTCCTGATTATCTCATAGGTCCCTTATCTAAGATTAAATATTAATTACAATGAAATGCATTCACATAATCATCAATATCAATGAATCTCATTCATAGAATAGCAAGAATATTTCTCAATTATAAAACATACAATATAATCATAAATCATAAGATATTACAATAATATTTTTCTCATTACAATGCATGGAGATTTATTTCCATAATATAGCCTTACTAATGACTCTTCAATACTCAATTATTGCTCTCCTCAAACATCTATGAGATGCATCCTTTCACATTCCTCACATATGACAAAACTCTCATGACTCTTCACTTTACATCTTGCCACATATCATGTGACCTTTCACTTGCATATTTGACACCTAAATCCTATGACTCTTGACTTACTTACCTAACACTTTACACTCTCACAACTCACACCTTGCACATTTTATTACATTAAACTTAGACACTTCTCGCACATTGACACATATATCAGACAAAATATAAACATGCTCCCTAATATAATATTTACAAATGTACTACATGCTACCAAATAATGTAATATCTCCAAAACACTATTAGTTTTCATCAACCCATTATGGCAGTTGATGCATCAAAGTATTGCTATTGAATTCCTAGTTGCTAAAGGAGATTGATATTTTACTTAGTAGACTAAATTCAAGATTTACCTTGAGTTTAAATATTGAGGAATGTTGAGGGAGTGCGAGCTAGGAGGACGTGTGAGTTAATATAGACCTTTAGATATGGTATAAGAGCAACTTATTCATTTAGAGTGTATCAATGCTTCAAATCCTTACCATGAATGTGGTAAATATTACTTCCAAAAATTATTGAAGCAAAGGAATGTCAAGATAAAGAAGATATAGGAGGGAATGTGAGCTATGAGGAAGTGCGATCTGAGAGGGAGTGCAAGGCAGGAAGGAGTGCAATCTAGGAGCAATTCCCAACCCTAACCCCACTAGTTATTTTAGAAGGAAAATCATATTTAAAATTCCTAATGGGAAGTGAGGATGCCCTAGCTAGAAGTATGGATGCCTAAAATGAAGATAAATGGAAGATAAAATATATGGAAAGTTCGATCCAATAGCAAATGTTGCACTAGAAGTGACCATCAAGGATGAGATGATTGAGCATTTTGTAATAGTTTTGAAAAGCAGGGGATTAATATATAAGTTCCATACATCCTAGCCAAGGTTTTTAGAGATTTAAGACTAGATAAAGTGGAAGTGGGGATCGAATTCAAATTACTCTATGAGTTTTTTTCCTAAAGGTTTTTTCCTTATCATATTTTCTAATTAAAGAATTTGGGGTAAAATATTGAGTGGAAGCCCATGGTTTAGAGGGAGAGATACCCTTTATTTAATACCATGGAATGAAATTTTTTCTATTGAGACAATAACTATTAAGAAACTTCTAATTTAGGTTAGGCTTTTTGGACTTCCATATTAGCTTATCAATAAGGATGTTTTAGATCTAAAGTGTAGACCAATTGGTGTGGTGAAATCTTGTAAGGGGGATGGACGCCCAGGGTTCAAATATTGGGCCTCATCAAACTGAATGCTTATCCCTTTCCTTGTGCTTTCAGTGGTGTAAAAGTATTAAAATGAATGTGGTTAGGTGGTTATAGGGGCATACTATGAGGAGTATTGTGTGGTAGGTTCTGAGGTGGATAATGTGAAATACTGTGATGGCCATAGAAGCAGATATTGTGCTTGGATCATCATGGCGGCTATTGATTCCACCATTTAAATAAATAAAAAAATAAAAAAAAATCAATAAGGATGTTTTGAAGAATATTGGAAATACCCTAGGATATTTCATCAAGGAAGGACTACCTATTATGGAGTGAAAGCATGCTATATATACCAGAATATGTGTTGCTATGGATATTTCAAAACCTTTACCACAATCCATTAAGATTAAATTTAAATCAAGAGAATAGTATCAACAAATGTATTATGAAAATATCACATTTTTTTGTCACAATTGTTATGAAACTATCCACTTGGAAAGAGTTTGGAAAGTGAAAACTATGAAGAAAGATATAAAATAATTATTCATTAGAAAAACTTCAAGGTGAATCAAGAAAACCATACATTATTAGAAGGTAGATCATCTCAAGGATCTTCCACTCCTAAAGAAGGGGCAAAGAAAGCCTATCTACAACATCTTATGGAAAAGGCCACCATAACTCACTTGGGCCAACCGTTTTAAGAAACAAAGAAGGATATAAGAGATGAGAAAGTATAATATGTAAGTTCAAGTTCAAACGAAATTAAATATACAAAGATAAATATGGAGGAAAATCCAAACACAAAGACGAAGGGGTCGAGATCTTTCCAAGTAAATCATCTTCATTTTCCTCAAGTAGTATAAATCCTCTCCTAGTAATAAAGGTGAAAGTGGTATAGAGGTTATCCCTTACACTTCAGGATTTTAAGAGCAGTATAATAAAGAAATGAGAATGGAGGAAGTCTGTAACAATTTTAGATTTTTAGGGCAAAACAAGAAGGTAATTACTTTGGAAGAGTATCCTTGCACTTTAGGGTTTCCAAGGAAATATAAAAAAGAATGTGCTTTTGAGGTAATTCCTTACTCTATAAATATTGCACAACAAGACAAACCTATAGATGAAAAGTCTTACTTTGAGTCTTATGAGAAGATTGAAGAGATGGATGAAGATGAAAGTTTTGGTGGAAATGAAAAAAAGGGAGGAAGACCCAAGGAGCAAAAACAAAGAGAAAAATAATCCCAAAGGGATATTGATATGGGAAAACAAAAGAAAATATCGCAAGTGTTAACAAGAAGTGGGGCTAAACCCACAAATAAAAACAAAAAATAAAAATAAAAATAATATCTTGGAATACTAGGGGCATGAATAAGAACCAAAACAAAAGTATTAAAAATCTCTCAAATTGTTATAGACAATATATTTATATTTATAGTTATAAAAAATGGGCAACAAATATTTTATCAATTCATGGTGTTGAATTTTATCTTGACAAAATTTCAATTTTAGAAGACATTTGTATGAAATGATAAAAAATAGTTAATTGCAAAAACTTAGCAATGAGGAAGATGGCAAATCTCTTTGATAAGAAAGGCAGATGAAGAATATTTTTTATAGAAAGGTAGGTTGGATATGATTTAATTAATTTGATAGAAAGGTAGGTTGGATATGATTTAATTAATTTGATATGAATGTAACGAAAGCAATGTAATATTTTATTTTTGTAATGGGAGTGGCCCCCAATAGAAGCCACAAATAGCTTATTAAAAAAAAATCAAGGAATGTCATTTTGTGAACCACTCAAAGACATTACACATACCTATAGTGGTAGGTTACTACCTTGGGATTCAATTATTTTGAAGATATATAAAACCTTTTGATTGATTAATCAAAGTCTCCTAAACACCCAATTTTGTAAGATTTTGACTAGAATGTGATTTTCTCAAGGTGATGTGATTGGCTCCTGAAGAGCAAAGTTGTAGACATGGAGTGATTGGTCCCTAAGAGCAAAGCACTAGCAGAATGGAGTGAAGCACTCTCTATTAGGAGTGATTTGCTTCCCTCTTATAGTGAATAACTTATTAATAGGTAAAAGTGCACTAATCTTGAGAAATTTTTTTAGAAACAAGCATATAGTGGCACCACTAAGAATTTTGAAAGCTTTTTAAGTATTTTATGGATGTATTTAGAGGTGCATCATTTTGCAAAAGATGCCCTAAAATATTTACTTTTATAAGGAAGTAAAAATTACTCATCCAAGGTGATTCAAGGGTGAATGCTTCCTATAAATAGGAGTCATGGGTTCCATTGTAAACATCTTTTGGCCTTGAGAGAATCAAAGTTACACTTTGTGAGCCCAATATTATAATTAATATTTCATCTTGGATTAATAAGAAATTAATAAGAGTTGCAAGCTTACTATAATTGTAAGGGCTTTGGTCTCTCTTTGAGAGGTCCAAGGTTCAAGTGGATTGGGACCCTTCATAAAAACCTATGTAAACTCATTGAAAAAATAAAAAATTAATAATACTTTTGCTTTCCATTAGTGGCACTAGCCTTTTGGTTTGTGGAATGTATGACAATAAGTGTTGCCCTTTTGTCTCTTTTTGTTTATTGTTAATTATGCACTATACACATAAAATCCATTAATGTTCAATTTTCTCATGTGTTGATTGGTCACACACTCTCATTGCTATGGTTATGATTGTATTTTCTTTTGATATCTCTCACCCTAAAATTTAAAATATACTTTCATGCACTTTAATTTGCATTATTTAATCTCTATACTTTATATTTCTACATTTATTTTTATGTATTTAGCATAAGTAGTTAGATTTAGCAAGGATAGTGGGGAGACAACTTGAATTTGGAGGTTGAGAGGGGCACAATCCCTTTCTTCCAGTTTGTTAAAATAAAATTATGGGTGCATAAGTATTTAGACTTTATGTAATTCAACATTTTCACATCACACTCTATGGGACAAAGGGCTTGATTTGAGTGATGATATTGTGGTTAGTCCTAATTTAATTTTTTTTGTATATCTTTCATTTTTGTGTTTGATTTTGTAGGTGCTTTTGTTAGAATTCACAATAATTTAAAAAAAATAAATAGAAGCAACCCATCCACTCAAATCTTATACAAAAAGCATAAAAGTATGAAATAAATGAAAAGAGACATAGATATTAGGGATTGTCCATAGGCATTGTAAGTAATCATTGTATTATTTGTATAAGATTACACACACTTCAATAAATCAAATGAGTGGTGGGGGTTATTTTATACCAATACCCCAATTACATAATAAATATTAATTAAGGTCAACATAACAAGAGGTTTGAAGGTTAATTATAAGTTATAAAGTGGATTTAACCATAACATGGTTAATCATGGTCCCTAGGGCTTACATAATAAAATTTTACAATAAATTCAATACATTGTACAATGAAATGCTCTTTGTCTTATCCAACATTGTACAATGTTGGCCTTGGCCATGAATTAGATTACACTTTCAAAACCTATCATAATATGAATTGAGGGGCCAAGGAGAGAGTCATTAGTGACAATAATATCTCCCACCATAATGGATGCTCTAATGGGCGTTCACATTTTGAGGTAGATTCATCTGGATCCCCCCATCATTTGAAATCTACTATTGCAAATATATTTTATACAATGGTCTCCTTAGGTTGGACCATCATCATGTTACACTCCAAACATAATACGTCGGCCATTTTCCAAGCGTGTTAACTTTAATATATATGATTCACAAATAGTTTAATTAATGATCATCTCTTATCTTTTATTATTATTCATCTACGTTTGCGCAAAGGGTGTGCCCACCTTAAGTGGCCATTAATTTTATTCCATTCGTTTCACTGCATTTTCCTTTTGATCAACTTCGTTCGTATTCGATTTGCGTTTCATTATTTTATTTTGCAAGTTTTCTGGAACAGAAGGATAGAAATATCCTTCCAAGTGGTATCAGATTCGGCGATCTCCGGGAGCTCTCTTTCGGTCTCATAACATTCAATTCGGCTGTGCCATACCGTTTTCTGCTCGCGTCGCGTCACAGTATTACCGACAGCGATTACAGGCATTCTGCGATGTTTTACAGACGTTCCGTCTTCCGCTGTTGCTCGTTCCAAATCTCTCCAAATCCATCGCCATCGTAAATACCCGACAACCAGGTTGTAAATCCCTTCGCGCTCACAAAAATACCCAAACGTCAGGTCGTGAATCCCTCTGGTTTTGCCCAGTTCATCATAATGCGCATCGTCCAATCCGCATTCGTGAAAGTTTTAATTAACGGAAAGACTAAGGTTATTAAGGCTTTTATTTCACTGACGTCAGCAGACGGCATATCTTCGGGCGTTGGTCTTCCGTGTTTATCCCACACTCGGCGCAAAACGTTGGGTTTACGGTTTATAAGACACACGCCACACCCTTTACGGTGTGACTTTGGTCACACGGTGGTGTCTTCCGTGCTTAGCCCTGTTCTCTTTCCAATTATTAGTGTGTCTTGTTCGTGCCGTGTTTGGTCTCCGTTAGGGTAGTGTGTGACGGGTCTTCGTCCTCCGTTAGCGTCGCGTCGTGTCGTGTCCTCCGTTCGCGTCGGTCGTGTCGTCCGTTAGCATCGCGTCGTGTCGTGTCCTCCGTTCGCGTGGCATTGGTCGTCTGTCGTCCGTTAGCGTCGCGTCGTATCGTGTCCTCCGTTCGCGTCGGTCTTGTCGTTCGGTCGCGTCGTGTCGTTTCCACGTCGATCGTGGCATTGCTCGTCTTACACGTCCTTGAGTCGTATCGTAGCACAGGTCGTATCTTCCACTCGCGTATGTTCCCTGTTGCTGTCAAGTTGTTGATATTGTAAATGTTCCCTGTTGCTGTCAAGTTGTTGATATTGTAAAAAAAAAAAAAACTGTTCCAGGTTGCGGGCAAGGAAGACATTCAAACTCTTATCCGCGTCACAGTTGGAGTGACAGTTGAAGCGGATCCCAATTTTTTGCTAAATTCAACCAAAAGTGACGGCAGTTGAAGCGGAATCCTAAGCTGGCTAGGTTAACAAGTGCATGAGCAAAAAGTGGAGCAAAGGTGCCGACGGTCGTTTATCAAGCTCAGAAAATAACAACACAAGAAGACCTAATCGCAGCCCAGGTACTAAAAATTCTCCTTCTCCTTTTAAAATTGGTAGTTATAATCCACATCATCCGCTAGTAGATCCCATGGCTACTAATCCTTCCCCAACTCACGAAAACATCACGCAAGGAGACTCAAGTAATTCAGCCATGTCTGATAGGGAGTCTCTTCAAAACATACTAGAGAGTCTACACGACATGGGTATCACCCTAAAAGAACTGGTGCAAGCACAAAAACAACCTAATCCCAATACTAATCCCCAAAATCACTCCCATGCCCAACGGAATGTAGAAACTGTCGATCCTAATGATGATTGGCAACAACAACGAGGTGATTCGGATAATTACAGGGATCCTTATCAAAGACAACGGTATAACCAAAATCAAGAAAGGGACACGGGTTATCACCAACCAAGAGGCCCTAATATTAACTTTCCACGAATTGATATGCCCACTTTTGAAGGTCATGATCCTCGTGGTTGGTTAGCCAAAATGGAAGGCATCCTTGACTTATATCAAATTAAGGAAGTTGATAAAGTTCCTTTCGCTGCAACAAAATTAGGCACTGAGGCCTACCAATGGTTTGTATGGCTTAAAAAAGAGAATGTAGCTATTATTACCTGGAGAAAATTCACTACCTCTTTTTTAGAAAGATTTGACGACGGAGCTACATCATCCTACACAATAAGATTGTTATCTCTTAAACAAAAAGGGTCAGTTAGTGAATTCGTTTCAGAGTTTACCAGTTTACTACCATACACTTCAGACCTTAGTCCCGAAACAGTGGTATGTGCCTTTCACAATGGTTTGAAAGAAAGTATTCGAGTGGAGGTAGACATGCACGATCCAACCTTGTTGAACAGTTGTATAAGATTAGCCAAGTTGGCCAAGAAGAGGCACTAGTTGTCTGCACAACGGGAAACATATAGTCGTCCTTCATATCGCAACAATTCCTTTCGTAGAAATGATCAACCATCAAGATATTTCTGTTATAAATGTCGCACTAATCACCCCAAGGAACAAGCTTGTGCCCAAAAACAAAACTTTCATATTGAAGGTGATCAAGGTGAAGGGGAAGAGGATGAACCTTACCAATCAGAAGAACCTATGCCAGAAGACCTACCAGGTACTATAGACAAAAAAGAAGAGGATACAATGGCAATTTTAGTGCATGCTCTCATGGGTTTAACCGCCCACCATACCATCAAGGTACCAGGTTTTCTCCGCCAGAAAAAGGTGAATGTGCTAATTGATTCTGGTAGCACCCACAATTTTATCGACATCAAAACAAGCAAAAGCCTTGAATTTATTCATTAACTCTTCCAAAAAAGACAAATTCCAGGTTTTAGTGGCCAACGGGGTGAACGCACAATGCGTGGGTCGCACATCTCAAGTTTCCATAAAGATGGGAACTTATACCTGGTTAGGCTCCCTTTTTGTCATGAATTTAGGAAATTATGATGTCATTTTGGGGGTTGAATGGTTGGAAACATTAGACACAGTTAGCTTCAACTTCAAAAAATTATTTGTGGAATGGAAGGAAAATGGACGAGTCATTCACTTACAAGGCATTACTACTCCTCCAACACAAATGGTGAGCTCTCATAGTATGTAAAAGATGTTAAAAAAGGGTGGATTTGGGTTTATAGCTCAAATTAATTATTTGGAAAAACAATCGACAGCAACTTTGGATATTATTGCACCTGAGTTACAAGATATCATCACACATTACGACGAGGTTTTCCAAGAACCTCAAGGATTACCACCTAAACGATCTCATGATCATGCCATCCATTTGATGCGAGGAAGTGTCCCACCTAACAGTCGTCCTTATCGCTATCCTCGCCCACAAAAGACGGAAATCGAACGGATCGTTCGAGATTTGTTGGATCATGGAGTCATTCGTCACAACGACTAGTCCTTATTCCTCACCCGTAGTCTTGGCTAGACAAAAAGATAACTCTTGGCGTATGTGTCCCGACTTTCGTTCTCTCAATAAACTCACTATCAAGGACAAATTTCCTATCCCTGTCATAGATGACCTATTAGACGAGTTGCATGGTGCAAAATTTTTTACAAAATTAGACCTTCGCTCTGGCTTTCGCCAAATCCGTGTTAGAGAAGAAGATATTCCCAAAACGGCCTTTCGTACTCATGAAGGTCATTACGAATTTTTGGTCATGCCTTTTGGTCTCACTAATGCACCATCCACATTCCAAAACTATAAGGTCTTCCACATCATTGTCATTATTAGACACTCATTAGTCATTCCACATCATCATTGTCATTATTAGACACTCCCACACACATCCAAAAAACACTCTGGCTAAGACTTTAAACAAAGAAGAGAATTCAAGATCACCATCTCCTTTAAATATAAGCTCCTTCAATCTTCCATAGTCAACTTTTAATTTTACAACATACATCACCCTATTTGAAGACTTTCTCTTGCCCTTTGACCACCTGATTTCAATCACCAAAAGAGGCTTTGCATGAATCTAACTAAAATAAGAGTTGTAAAACCTTCTAAGAGTACGTAGCCAAGAAAAAGAAGAAGAAAAAGATCATAAAAGATTACATCTTATGAATAAATTGAATCAATTACCTAATGAGGAGGAAGGATTGATTGAAAGAACCCTTTTTGGTAAGCCTCCAAAAGACTCAAAATCTATTATGACTATCACAAATCCATTTGTCTTCCAAAAAATCAAGCCAAATATTTTGATTACATAAGATATGATAATATACCCTTTCAAAATAGAGCAATAAGGATTGAGGACTATTCCACACAATTTATTCCCTAACACTAAAATAGGTCTGTAAACTGATATCACCAATATGTAGAGCTCGAACATTGTGTGATTTGAAGAAAATGCTCAAAATGCTTTTATCTAAAAAATTTATGGCCTCTAGAAGTTTTATCCAATTAGCCCTAAAAAAAAAATTAATGCTCAAACCTTAGGAATGAATAAGCAAATCTTTCCTTATCGATCTTTGATTTGCTAATGTGACCCATTTATTTGTTGCCACCTCAGCTATTCTCAACTAGTGCATTGTCAACACTTACCTCCTAATTAGTCTAGTAGGTATAAATAATAGAAATTGGTTTAACATGACATGAAAGAAGGACAAATTGGTTGCCATGTTGACCTTATATTTGGTTTATTTTAAGTAAACCAAAATTGACTTCTATGAGGTTTGAATTTGATCCTCCCTCCTTCTAGGAGTCTTGGTGTAACCAAGGTAGCAAGGCTACTCTTGGATAATATATACCAATACATCAATGAAGAGCTTGACTCCTTATTTGACTTAATAAAAATGCACTTGTGGAGAGACTCGACCTTGCAACTATAAGGTCTCGAACACATTGTAGAAGGAGCCATCACCAGTAGATCATGTTCAACTATGATGAAAGCTCCATCTGTGACACCCTGACAATAACCTAATGCATAGTCTCCTCTTATTAAGAAGGCTATCGTGAAAGCTCAAATCCAAAGCCTCTCCTTTTCACTCCTTCATAGTGGTCCTGTTAGCCATTATGCCATGTCATGGTAACAAAAAACATGGAAAAAAACTTTGAACCGTGCGTTGCTCTTGAGCATGATTAAAAGTATATCACATGAGAAATTAAACCACTAACTCTCCAAAGGTTTAACAAACCTTTGCATAACCAATGTGTTTCTTCTATGATCCTGACAAAAAAGTTGTAGCCACCATGAAGAGCCCACCAGTAACTACCAAAGACAACAATGTTGACTATAAGGTACACAAACTCATGAGCATACATGAATTGCAATAGACATGAATAATTTTTTAATTCAAATTCATATCGGTGCTTTCCCTCAAAATTTTCATAGTTTTGAAAGAAGAAAAAAATGTAAAATATGATCTAAATTCTTGGATGAAGGGCCAAAAATACTTTGATAATAATGAAGTAAGAAGAAGTTTTGGTAAGAAAATTTCACAGTAATAAAAAAATATTTAAGAGAAGAGATTTATCCTAAAATTAGGAAGAAGGATTAGAGGATCTAAAAATACTTTATATATGACCAAGCAATGTCGCTCCATACCTGCTTTGATACCATGTCAAAATTTACAATAATTTTTAAAAACGAATAGAAACAATCCATCAACTCAAGCCTTATGTAGAAAACATAAAAGAATGAAAGAAATGAAAAGAGACACATATATTAGAGGGTGCTTATGGGTACCATAAATATTCATTGTATCTTCCATAGAAAATATTATACACACTCCAATAAATCAAATGGAGTGGTGGGGGGTATTTATACCAATACCAAAACCCTAACTACATAATAAAGGTTAACCTAAAATGACATAACAAGAGGAATTAAGGTTAGTTTTAAGTTATAAATTTAGTATAACCACAACAAGATTAGCCATGGCCCATAGGGATTATATAATAAATTATTACAATAAATTCAATACATTGTACAATGAAATGCCATTAGGCCTACCAATATTACATCAGACAATGTTGGCCTTGGCCATGAATCAAATTATAATTTCATAGCTTTTTTAATCTAAAATTTTCATGAAGTAGGAAAGCAATGTGGCACTGAATTGGCAAAATTTCTTGATTTTGGCACCAAAATTACATTTATCACATGTAAAAAGTGATTTACCAAATTTTGGAAAACAATTGCCAAGTCTTCTCCTAGGAAGCAATTCACTCCAGCAATTTGCTTGTTTGAAACCAATTGTATGAGAAATCAAATGAAATCTTCAAATTAGGTACAACAAGTAATTTTTTCACCTCAATTGTCAGATTGATCCAAAATAATAAGTGAACCGCTTAAAGAGTAAAAATTCTCCAAATTGATTCTAAGGAGCAATTTGCTCAAAGTTTGAGAAGCAATTTGTTTAAGAAGACCAAAGATTTTCCTAAGACATCCTAAGGGAGTTATTCACCCAGGTCAATTTGCTTGGCTCTCCTCTTTCTTAATTTTCTTCCAAGTTTCATTCTTGGGGTGATTCGCTCTAACTATGGAGCAATTTGCTCGTTGTTCAAATTTTATATTTTAAACCTAAAACTCTATTCATATAGGTATGTATGCAAAAGGATCTATGCTTGTGGCTATTCACTCAAATATGCAACAAAATAATGCTCCTAAAGTAGTAACCTCATATTTAGGATAATCCATGGCACCTAATATGAATATTTTAATATAAATTTGCATACCAACCTAGAACTATGGTATTGCTTAGAATTTGCAAGTGTTAGCTTGTGAAAGTGGGGTGCAAGGATCTTAGGGAAACCCCCAAACCAAATGTCAGCTCCAAATAGTCAATCATTGCAAAATATATAGTAGTACCAAACTCCCAACAATCAACAAGTCCCTCAAAAAGGCTTGCAATATACTCCTCTTATCCAAAATTTACAAACCCCACCTAATTAAAAATTGACCTATCCTAATCCACCATTGATACAAAACCCAAATCCTTCCCTTATGCCACCATAATACACCATGTAACAATATCCTCAAGGTTTTCCTCAAATGCCTCTATATCAATCATATGTGACCCCGCCTCAAGGATACATGGTATATCTATATCCTATGTAATATGGTCAACCTCCCTTCCCTAAAAAATCAAGCACCTCAACCACCTAGGACCCATAATCAACTTCTAGATTGGACATATCAAGGACCATTAAACCTAAGGATATACTCTCCCATTTTGGTTGCTACCATGAAGTCCTTACCAACTTTCAATATAAATGAGACTAAAATAATAATGGACAACCTAAATTAGTGTATTTAATCTACCTCCTACCCCACCTATGAATTATGTTGCTCATGTTACTTAGAACCCTCCTATTAAAAATCCACTCTTACCATTTCTCCTATTTTGAATGCCTTGTCATCCACCAATGCAGCCTTTTCCCCATACATTATGAAATACCTAGGTCAAAATAACCTTCAACCCTCAATTTTTAGGCTTAATTACCAAATTTACCCATCCCACCACAAATTAATAATGACACTATGGTTATCACTCAAATCCTCAATGAATGTAAACTTAGTATGAAAGAAATGGTGGAGGTAGTGAAGACAATGGTGAACTATAATAACATGGAGAAAAGGCAATGATAATTAAACAATGGATGGTAAAATTATAATTGGTAACCAAGAAAAACTTCTTTCCTTACAAAGGATCAAGTACCATGCTAAAATTCTAGGCCAAATACAAATTAGGTGTAAAATAATATGGTAAACACAAATTTTGAAGTTGGCAATTTATGGTTCTTCACATGTAATGCGGGATGTGATCCTATAGACTTCGCTATGGCTATTAGGTATTACCAAACAAATTTATATGACCAATAAACCAATCTTGAAAATGGTACCAACAATGAATCAACCCTTAGTGATGAACCCAACCATATATCAACTACCCTTAATGAGTCAACTGATTTACTAGGTTGCAACGCTAATGCAACAAGTACTTCCTACCTTACCAAACCATAACAATATTGTTTTTATCAATTTTGGTAGATTTGAAGAAGATGAAGACTCCTCATTAAAGGATAATGTGATATGCAATAAACATTAAGGTTGGGTTGGGACTAGAAGCAAGAGGAAGACGATAGAAGAGCATGCATTGATTTAGAAGTAGGTTAAAGGAAACAAGGGTACTATGGTGTTAAGAAGGGGAAGAACACTTCTCTACATAAAGGATATGGAACCAATGACTACTACACAATAATAAAAAATATAAGGAGAATGTTGGGAAAGATATTATAGTTGTTCCCTAAGCTGACACACAATTTGAAAAAAAAATCAACCAAACAAGAGGAAAGAACCCAAAACACAACATAGGGGTCTAAAGAAGACAAATGGATCAAAATATAAAAGGAATGAGAGAGATATATTGAGATCAAATATTTTAAATATTCATATCTCACTAGTAAGGGATATGCAATAATCATCAAGTAGAATAGGAATGTCACACTGTGTAGCAAAAGTAGTTATATTGAGTTTAAGTTTAATGTAACAGAGGAAATAAAGAAAACACTAGTAAAAGTGACGATGTTGGAGGCTCTAGACCTACTTGAACAAAGGGACCTACTCTAAGAGGCTCTTAAGGAGTTAGAAAGAAGTTATCCCAAGAATGGAAAAACCAAACCAACTCAGCCTGGTCCAATGGAGTAACAAAACCTAATGGTAGAAGATCCTCCAAACATTTAGGTCAATGCAATAGATATTATAAATACTTCACAGCTTAAAACCCTTAAGCCACCACTAGTTCATGTAACTACAAAGTTTAAGAATTATCTTCTAAGGAGTTGCATAGTAGACTCAAGGGCTATTGTAACTATGATGCCTAAGGTTGTCTATGAAGAGATGGAATCGCCATACATGAACACTACTAGGAAACCAATTTAGATGGATGGCACTCAAGTAAATGTTGTGGTATTTTTTAAAGAATTGATCATGATTGTGTTGAAACATATTGAATTAGTGGTTGTCTAAGAAGTCATAGTTGTTGATATTTCTCTATATTTTAAAGTACTACTCTCAAGAGAATGGATGAACAAATTTTTTGGGTATGGATGCTTGGCAATGGATCGTATTCATATGAAGGTACCTTAGTATGGGAAGATTTTGCATATTAAAAATGGTCCACCATGTAATTACTTGTTGCATAAGTTAGACGAAGATGGTATAGTCAACTAGAACAATTTGCTCAAGTTTCCAAACAAGGGTGACCAAATGTTTAAAATCAATATGATCATTGGTGTGGTTAAGGATGATGAAGACTCATAAACAAGCTTTTAAGAAACCGATATTTGGAATGACTTGATATCTAAATAATCTACTAACATCCCACCTTTGACTAGTCAATAGGAATAGAGATCTGACAGAATATGGATCATACATTTCAATGGTGCTAGAACTAGAAATGGAGTTAGTGTTGGTATTTATTTTATAGACCTACAAGGCACTCAAGAAAATTTCACCTATAGGATGTTATTTAATTGCACCAATAATGCATCCAAGTACGAAGCACTATGCACTAGCTTGAAGAAGGTTAAAGATGTGGATGAAAATATTAAAATATTTGACAACTTCGAGCTAGTAATAAATAAAGTTAATTCATAGTGTGCCACAAAAATCAAACACCTAAAGTTGTATAAACATAGGTTTTGATATTTGCTAGAAAGCTTCAATACTTATGAAAATAAGGTAGTTCCCCAAGATTCAAATTGGCATCCATGGCATAAAGGTTTGACCCCATTTGAGAAATATGGGTTAAACCAAAGGAATTGGAAGTGGTTTTCAATCCAAAAATTTCTAATAATTTTGATTATTGGTGAGTCTTTAATAATGATGAGCAAATTATTGAATTACTCATCAGAGAAGCTCGACATGCTAAGAACAAAAATGAATATGGGGATGCTATAAAATATGGGGTAATTTGGTTAAAGACTAATTAATTTCTAAAGGGCCTAATCACATTGGATAGTTTATTCAATCTAGTAAAAATGCCAAGAAATCTAACATCAAAGTGAAAACATCTTCCCATCATCTTGTTCAAATAATTTAAGAAAAAATTTGCTATTAGGTAAAGAATGTACCCAAGAGGAGGTATGCTTTTTCAAGGATCATTGGAAGAAGCATGGATATATCATTGTCTAGTCTTATGAATATTTGAAGGTGTATAATAAAAGCATCATATAGCATACTATCGAATTGGAGCCTCATGCAAAGCCCTTTAGGAAAAAGCAGAGGTCCATGAACCCTAATTATTTTTTAAGGTTTGGTTAGTGCAAGAAACCCTTATGACCGATGCTCAAGGTTTGACATCCCCATCCCACCATGACCTCTCATAAGGGGAGATCTGAGCTTATCAATAGGTAATTTAACACACAACCACAAATAGACACACACACACACTATGGTTTGAACTTTGGACCTCCCAAAAAAGATCCAAAGCTCGAATCATTGTGTCATCCCCCTGAGACACCCATGAACCTTAAAACTGAGACAATTTTAAAAAAGAAAATATTGATGCTTGTTAGGAACCTACTATTAAAAATAAACTCACTCACACAAACTACTAAAATAATCTAATATTCATACAATAACATAATATCACAATGTGAAAAATAAATGCAAAATTAAATACTCTCATAATAAACACAAAATCGCAGGCCTCTTTAAGGGGGCAACCTTCTTCAATATTTTATTAATTTGCAAAAAGATACATTCGTACATGGCTCCATGTATTTTAAAGAAAAAATCCATGCAACCCTAACCCTAAGCTTAAGAGTTGGCTTATATACAAAATGCCACTTGAGCTAGAATATTCTACCAAACATCGGTTACATTCTTGATAACAATTATATGAAATGGCCCCACTTATCTAGGTACCTTACTTGCCACATACCATTACAAAGTATTACAAAATAACATTATAAAGGGGATACCCATGTTGGAAGTGGGTCATTACATAATCTAGTGAGAATTACAAAAATAATGTAGGATGGGATCCTAACATGTCCTTCCCCTTAAAAAAAATTATCCTCAAAGTTGTAGATGAGAAAATTGGTGTTGGAGCTATTGGAAAGACTCCCATGTAGCATCTTCTGGTTGTAGACCATGCCACTAAACAGGTACCTCCATAATGGCTCTATTGTGAAGAGTGTGCACCCTACGGTCCAGCAATTATTTTGGCTTGAGCAAGATAAGACCTTCTTCATCCAATTTTGAGAGGTTAAATTGAACCTGTACCTTATTTCCCATAACCTTCTTGAGAGATGATACATGAAAAACAATATGGAGCTTGGATGTAGGTGGTAGGGCCAATTTTTAGGTCATGGCACCAATCCACTGTAAAACTTGTTAGGGCCCATAATATTTGGTTGCGAATTTTTAGCACCTACAAAGTTGTAGGGATGACTGTTTGTATGGCTACAAGCCAAGAAATACCATATCACCAACATCAAAGCTACATTCAAAATTATGTTGATCACCTTGTTGGTGCATTCAGTTTTTGGCCACTTCCAAATTCATTCAATTGATGGAGGACTTCGACATGTTGGTTGAGTGTAGTGTTGACTGCATGGACCTTAGAGCTGCCTAGAATGTAGGAGAACGTGAATGGAGTTCATCCATAAACTACTTAAAAAGGGGTGGCCTTGGTCATCGTGTGATAGGAAGTATTATACCACCACTCGTTCAAGGAAAAACCACTTTACCTATTGTGTATAATGATCAGAGATAAAGCAATGAAGATAGATCTCCAAATATTTGTTGACAATCCCAATCTAGCCATCCATTTGCAGATGATAAGCTAAAATTATTTTAAGCCGAGTTCCCTACAAGTTAAAAAATTCTTGCCAAAAATTACTAGTGAAAGTAGGGTCACAATCAAACATAATGGATGTGGGCATGCTGTAAAGGCAAAAGATAGAATCGAAGAAAATTTATGCAATGATGGAGATCATGTAAGGATGGGAGAGGGAACAAAAATGATCATACTTTGAAATATTATCCACTACCATAAAATAATTGATTTACCTCTATAATTAGGTAACCCTTCAATAAAGTCCATGGAAATATATGTCCAAACCTGTTCGAGATAGGCAAGGGTTGTAGAGTTCCTGGAGAATGAACCATTTTGCCTTTCATCTGTTGATAAGTGTCACATGCTATGATAAAATTATGAATGTCCTTATTCATACCTTTTTAGGAAAAGGTAAACTTAATCCTTTCATATGTTTTGAGGAATCCAAAATGGCCTAAAGTGGGTGAAGAATGCATTTCCTTTATGAGAAGTTCTTGGAGTGGAAATAAGTGAGGAACAACAAGGCATTGGTGGTAGCACAAATCATGTCCATACCAATTGTATTTAGGATATGAGGTAGGCTTTGTTTGAATGGAGGCAACCAAAGTTTGCAAACCTGAATCCTTAAGTACCTCCTCATGAAGATAATTAATCCACTATGGAATGGGTGAAAAAATAACACAACACACTGTGAGCCCCAAATTGGAGAGAGAAGGCATCTACCACAATGTTCTCCTTACATTTTTATAAGTAATATCATAATCATAGCCTATGAGTTTAGAAACCCACTTTTATTGTTCGAGGGTGACAATTCGTTGCTCCAAGAAATATTTGAGACTTTGGTGATCTATTTTAATAGATAAATGAGGCCCAATGAGATAAGGTCACCAGTGAGTGATCACATGCAAAATGGTAAGCATTTCCTTAGCATAATTTGGTTTACCTAGATTACAATTGGAGAGCACTTTAATAGTGAAAGCCAAAGGGTACCCTTCCTATCTCAACACCACGCCAATACCATTGCCTAAAGCATCACTTTTAATTATAAAAGACTTGGGAAAATAAGGCATTGCTAAGACCATAGTGATTGTCATAGCGTGATTCAACTCAAGGAAATCCTATTCAACTAGACTGATCCAAGTAAAAGAATCCTTTTTTAACATGGATTTTAACGAAGCAACATTTTTACCATAATTGTAGAGAAATTTGTAGCAATAGCCTATAAGCCCCAAAAATCCACAAAGACCTTTTAAAGTGTGAGGTTTCAACCACTCTTGAACCGCTTGAATCAACTCCATATTTGATGACAATGTATCCCAAATACTCCACTTATGTCAACTTGAAAGAATTCTCGAACCACTTAGCATACAGTTGATGTTGTGCCAAAAGTTGTAAATTTTGATCCACATGGGAGAGGTGCTCTTCCCAAGAGTGACTATAGACCAAAATATCATAAAATAAAACTAGAATGAATTTATGAAGATATGGACAAGAAATTTTGTTCGTGAGGATTTAAAATGTGGAAGGTGCATTGGTCAAGCCAAATGGAATCACCAAGAACTCATAACGTCCCTCATGAGTACAAGATGCAGGTTTGGGAATATCTTCATCCTTGACCTTGATCTGATGGTACTTGAAGGGAAAATCTAATTTGGAGAAAAACATAGTCCCATGCAGCTTGTCTAGTAATTCATCCACCACAGGAATAGGAAACTTGTCCTTATGATGAACTTATTGAGCTCACAAAAATCAATACATAATTGCTATGACCCATCTTTCTTTTGCATCAAAAAATATATGAGAAGAGTAAGGATTGTTACTCTGTTAGAGAATATATTACATTATTGGGTACATGTCAATGTACCACCTTGGATACATTATTAGATTAGAAGTTTATCTTATGTTAAGTAGTTACTTGGGAAAGATATTAATAAATGCACAAGTGTTAGAATGTGCAAAAATGTAAATGTGCATGTAGTCCACATGTACATGAGTCATAGTAATAGTATAGTGAATCCCAAGGAACTTATCTTATATATACCTTGAGATATAGAGATAATGAGAGAGTGTGTGAGAGATAATGTTACTATAAAGTAATGAGTAGGTACAATGTAGATATTCATTGTAAATTCTGGAGTGTTCATAGTCCTTCATTATATTGCATTGTACTACTTTCATGAGCTCTCATTAATGGTATTTTTTTGAGTTATTGCAGAAGTCTATTCTCTTATTTTCATGCATATTTAAGGATCATTATCATATAATTTTCATAGCCTGCATATTTTACATCTTGTGGTTGCATCTCCATTAATGTACATCACCAAAAGCTAACAGTGGTATTAGAGCACATGGTAGATAGGGAGAGCCACAAAGAGATATTGAGAGAAATCCAAAAATATCATTTATGGGTAGAGTCTTTCCACAATATTGTAGAAAAACTCGTGCAGACTAGGACTCAACAACGATTCCACTAGATTGTCAAATCAACTAGTGAAGATTGATCATCTCTAGAATTATAAATTCTTCCATTCTAATTTCTAATATCTTGTTGTAGGAAAAGGAGATTCATAGAAAGTTGGGAAGCTTCTTACACAACGCTAGGAAGAAGATTTTCATTAGAATCATTCTAGCACTTGCGACAACAAGTAGAAGATTAAATATTTCAGAGACCTAATAAAAGGTCCCATTACAAGAGTTGTAGACCTATATATTGTAAAAGAGAGAAAAATGTCATAGTAGTATTATTGTAGACTCAAGGAAGAAAATACTCCAGAGAAAGGGTCTAAGAAAAAATTGGAGATTGGTGATCGTCATTGAAGATTGAAACCTGCAAATTGCAGAAGAAAAGGCCATAGTAGCCTTACAACAGAATCCTCAAATAAGAGACTCCAGGTAATATTCCTAGTGAAGATAGGAGATTGGTGATCTTTGTAGAAGATTGAAGACTTCATCCTGAAGAATTTAAAGAGACCCTTATAAGGTCTAGTTAAAGAACTTCCAATTTTGGAATATTGGAGGTTGGTGATCTCCATTAAATATTGCAAATTGCAAAGTAGATAAGGACTAGAAAAAGTCCCATTCTTGATTCCAATAGTAGTATATTTCAAAGACCTAGGAAGAAGATCTCATTGCCAACACTTCCATAGTAGAATGTTGAAGAATAGGTCTCATTGGGAAGACCAAAGAAGTTGCAAGATTGAAGACCTTGGAGAGGTCTCAAGGAGAAACAAGGAGAAGGCTTGATGAGCCTCATTTAATGAGACTCTGAGAAGGCCATTAAAGGAGTTCCTAGGAGAACTCATTGGATAAATTTACCACCAAGTAGTAGTTCCTAATAAAAAATATGTTGGGATAATTGTCACCATTCGAAAACAAGCCCAAATGAAGAAGGATTTGGTAAGAATTTTGCCAAATTTTGAAGGAGATTTATGAAGACCTCAAGACTTTCAGATTCTTGAGAAGAAGGCCTAGATTGAAGTTAGAATTTGACAAGAAGACTGAAGGAGAAATGAGCCAAACATTACTACCAAACTGGAAAGGTTTGAAGATTGCCTTTAAATGTTAGAAGACTCATACAAAGATAGGGGTTTCTTGAATCTATAATAGAATACTGAAGGATTCTTGAAGGAAAATCTTAGCTACGATTTGGAGGAGTTCCCTATTAAAATTTTGAGATTCAAGGACATCATTTCAGTAGAAAAAATGACTGTGAAAGGGAAATAATTAGGACAACATTACTAGCTGCAAACATTCAAATTTCTAAGATACATACTGAAGGAGAATTAAAACCACTACACTACAGTTTCAGGCAGCAAGACAGAGGAGTTACTGAGCTATGAATTGGTGAGTCAAGGATCTATTTTGGACAACTAAAAATAGTTGTAAGTTAATCCAGTTAAAGGCAACTATACAGTGAATCTAATTACCTTGTAATCCTTCATCTACAAAGTTCATTAAAGGTAAGCAACTTAGGTGCAAAGGGTTCATTTTATGAACACTTATATTTGGTTCATTATTTAGTTTCATTGAGCACCTTATTAGAGTTTAAAATTTGCAAGGAAGAAGGTTGCATATTATAGTCTTCAAAGGGAGTGCAAAAGATAGGTTATTTTAAGGTTAATACCTGCACATTAAATAAGAGTTAGATATATTTTGACAGAAATAAAAATATCATCTTCCTATTACCTAGTTACAACAAAGAAGACATTACTACTAAGTGAAAGTTGTAGAGGTTATTAGTGCATTTGAGAGTTATTTAAGAATTACTAGTAGTGCATCTTGCAAGCAAGTTACTTTGAAGGAGAAATAAGGTGAGACTACTATTGCACTATTTTAGTTATTATTAACTACATTAAAATTATTACTCTCAAATATTATTATGTGCATTGGTTGTTAAGTTAGTGTGGAAAACCAAAGAGCACAAGTCAACGTACTATAAAAGTGTCTAGAGAAACTATTGGAGCACACAATACCTACAGCTTATTGTGGCCTAGAGAAGCCACTAAATAGGGTAATATTCCTCTAAGGAGTGGATAAGAAAGTCACCATCAAAACTAGTGAATAGAGCTATAGAACAAGACTAGGAGAGTCTTAGGTTTTAGGTGCAAATAAGGAGGTATTACAGGTTGTTATTCGAGCATCAAACTTGTATTCTATTACATAAAAGGAAGACAAAATATAAGTGTCTTAAGGACACTCTATGTAGCCTATCATACTATTACAAACGGAAGTCATTAGCACTAGTCTAAGTGCTTGAAGAGGAGCCATACAAAAGGGGATCAATGTCCACCAATTACAAAGAGTAAGCACTAGTAAAGGTGCTTCAAAAATGAGCCAAATCGAAGGGCTCAATTTCCACCATTGGTAAGGGAAGCATTTCCCAAGGTTCTTGAGCAAAGAACCATCCATAAGGCTCGGTATCTAGCTCATTAAGGGATTAGAAGATACCTTAGTCCATCACTCATAATGACATCAACTTGCAACATAGAAAGAGCCTACATAAGGTGAATATAATCCATTACACCCTACATAAAATCACAATGTTAAGGACAACATATTACAAGCAAGGAGGAGCAAGGTATAAGGTGATACTAAAGGTGTATTACCATAGCTCCAATGTGGTCGAATCGCTAGCCGAGAGCCACATCAAAGGTTACCATTAAAACACCATTGTAGCACTTGAAAGCCATCGCAGCTAGAGCCAGCTTCATCACATCAAATGTTTTTTGAAAAGAAAGTGTTGAAAAACAATAAATAATAAGGTATTTGCTGGCATAAAATTGTTTAAGAATAAGAGACGTTGGGGAGATCTACATGCATGGTTTTGGAGTGACACTTGTAAAACCCTACCAGGGATAGTGTGCCACTTGGCACAATGGTGAAATAGCATCTTCATAATGCCAGTGTTCAAGATAAGGGGTTCCTAAGCAACCTAATGTCTCTCATCATAGTTACAATATTCAAGAAGGCATCTACAACATTCATCAATGCCTAGGAGTTACATTTGTAATATAATGCTTCTCAAGACCCATAACAGGTGCTATGCCATCTAAGGAGGAGACCAAAGAGTCTTGGACAATGTCGAGTTCCACTTAGCACTTTATTAAAGCAAGGGAGCATATTTATAGCCACCAGGAGTAAGAGTACTTACAAAGGCACACAAAGGAGGAAGCACATCTTCAGCCAACATCAAGCGAGAGAATTAAAAGTGCAGTCCAAAGAGAATTGAAGGTACAATTGAGATTGAATTAGAGGGACGTTTGAGCGAGTATTCAAAGCACAAATTCAAGGAGGTGAAGAGGAGTCAAAGGCACATTAAATATGCGTATAAAAGGTGCCTAGAAAACTTGCTGCCATCATTGTTATATGTCCATAGAACAACGCCCATTATTAGGGAGATACAACATTATAAAGGTAAGGTTTCACTTTGATTTAAATCGCTTTCATTTTAGAAGTGATAAGGTGTATAACTTAAGGTTGAATCCATTTGTTATTTACATTGGAGATATATGTTGAATCAGCATTAGTAAGTTGAAAGTAAATCAAAGGAATCTTCCACCCTTGAAAGTATTTCAAATTATCTTAATTGAAATACAAAGTATTTTAATATTTGCAATTAAAACCCTAGGATATACAAGGTTTTCTACTTGGAAAAATCAAAACCATATTATATTGCAAATATTATTAATTTATAATATTCCAAATTAGGGAGTTATAAGTTATATTACGTCAAACATAGACTATTGGAATTTAGAAATATTAAACTATTGGATATTAAAGGGTATAAAATAAGTTCATTATTTACTTAAAAGAGTTGGAGATATTTACTTACACTTGTCTCATACTCGTACTAAAGGGACAAAAAAAATCCAACCATAGAGAACTTCATCAAATTGAAAAGTGCATAGAGAGACAGGAAATTAGGATTTCAACATCAAATCATTAGGGATTCAAATACTGGTAAACCTAAAAGTTAAATCTACTATAAAGCACTTTATAAAAACCTTAGATTAATTAAATCACTTGGGAGATATAAGAAATCCTACAAAATCTAATTGAAGAGGTTTTATCAAGTTTGATCATATACTCAATCTACTTGAGAAAGATATAGTATTCTACAAAACTCTTAATTAAAATATTAGGGAGGCAAAAGGAATACTACATATCAAAATTACAGAGCTTACTTGAAGGTTAGTAGTTTGATCATAAACACAATTTACTAGGGAGTCATAAGGTAGACTACTACAAAGGATCAATCAAAATATCAAAAAGAAAAACTAAACAAATTTTGTTGATTAACCTTAAACTATAATATCTCAAGATAATGAATGAATTAGCAAGAAGAGAAACATATCATGACAAGGCAGATTACAAAAATATCCAAGAACAAAATCCTTTTGATATACCATATCAAAGATGTAAAATTACTTCAAACTCAATTATATTCCTTGAAAATGAACAGTGGTGAAAGTATAGAACTATTCTAATAAAGGTAGCTGATATTAAAGGAAAATTATTAACCTTAGGAGAAGAGATTAAAGATAAATTTCTTGTTCAAGTAACCATGAGAGCTCTTCCAGACAACTACAAACATCTAGTTACATCTTTACAAGTTCTAAGTAAAGATATATCATTTTATGAGGTAGTTAACATTCTTCAAGAATGAGGTGGAAAATACAGTGAAAGATGAAATGACTAATAATGCATCGGTTTCAAAAGATACTCCACAAGGAAATGTTGCCTCATCCTCAAAAGGACGAAGACCATGGAATAACAAATATTGTCATGTATGTAGAAGAAAAGGACATAGCACTAATTACTATAGATTCAATCCCAGATTTTTGAATCAGGCTAATAATATAAACTATGGAAACCAATAAAATAGGGTATTCTAAACAAGACAATATCAGAATCAATATAGTCCACATCAATAACAATTCCAGAATCCATATCCTTCACTAAATCAATGCAAATATCCTTAATTGCAATATCGAGAAGGGAATCAAAAAGGGTACTTGGCTTGGGAGATCCCTAAGATTCAAGAACTGGAAGAACCTACAGAGGAACATGAATTTAAAGCTATTGGAAATATTGAGTTGTCATTGATGTCAAAGGTAGAAATATATTCAAGGTTGAAATGATGAAGTGCAAGACAAATATCTTCAAAGGTGATTTAAAGTTGTCAAAGCAAAAGTGATCTAATATGCTTTAATATTTAAAAAAATATTTAAATCAAAGGATTTAAATATAGTGTAAAAGTTTAAATATTTAAATGTTTCAAAGTTCAAATGATGGGTGACCTCCTTAAAAACACCATGCAAAAATATTATGGGCTGACCATGCAAAAAGTTGAAAATTCAAATATTCAAAATTTTGGGTCGACTTTGTTGGGCGCATGAAAAAGCATATAAATGGAAGGCCCTAAGTTCACTTTGGAGAATGTTATGTAAATTGAATAATATCGATCAAGCGACGAGTGGCAGAGAGGAGGAAGGAGAAGAGGAGCATAGGTTTTGACAGTGTCACAGTAGAAAGAACACTTCAAACATTGGTTAGTGCCACATCTATCTCAATCAATCGGTTAGACCAGTCATTAGCTTGGCTTGTGCTAGGGAACTATATTGTGAGAGGTTGAGGGGTCGATTCTGGTCGATGACATTTTTATGAAGAGTTGAAGGCAGAGTTTAGAAGGATTTAAATATTATTTTTGTGCTTTTGATTCCATCCATTGGGGTAGCCCATACGATCACCTAGCTTGTGTGGAAGCGTTGTTGTGCAAGAGGTTAAGGGATTGAATCCCTTCAACACCATTTTGTTTTCTTGAAGGATAGAAACTAGAGCATCGAAGGAAATGAATATTATTTTGTGTTGTTTAGTTTCATGTGTTGCATTAGCGCAACTGGTCGTTAGCCCAAGTTAGGATGATGCACTCCTAGAGTTTAATAGATCAAATCCCATCTGTAGCTGTGCAAGGTTTTTATATTTTATTTTATAAAATTTGATAAAAGGGGAGTTATAAGGTATAGTATTGTGATTTAATTTTTGCAAATGATATAAGGGGAGTTACAAGGTATAGTATTGTGATTTAATTTTTGCTAATGATATAAGGGGAGTTATAAGGTATAGTATTGTGATTTAATTTTTGCAAATGATATAAGGGGAGATATAAGGTATAGTGTTGTGATTTAATTTTTGCAAATTATATAAGGGGAAATGTTGTGATTTGATTTTTGCAAATTATGAAAGGCGAAATGTTGTGATTTGATTTTTGGGAGGTATAAAGGGAGATGTTAGAATAAATATTTGTATTGTAAGTTTTAAAAGGGAGATAGAAGGAGATATTTTCAAGCTTTATTGTGTATGTTTTGAAAGAAGGTATAAGGGTTTTAAGTGGTTGATTTGATATTTCAAAAAAATGAATTATTGACCAGAAAAACACATGCAAGAGGAAGATCATTATTTTTTTGTGCAAGGTTTTGGAGCAGATTTAAGCATATTTTGTGAGTGGTAGGGTACCTAGGAATAGATATTTGGGGATATATTATTATATTGTATAAGGGTTAGCATGGGCCATACATAACCCAAGGTTGATTGTATTATAATATTATATAACAATGAGTAGGTTTTGGAGCAGATTTGAGCAGATTTTATGAGTAGGTTTTGGAGAAAATTTGAGTAGGTTTTATGAGCATGTTTTGGAGCATATTTGAGCAGTGTTTGTGAGCAGGTTTGTGAGCAAGATTTGAGGGCAGACCTAAGCATATTTTTGACTAGAATTGAGAGGGTATTGGTGTCTCCTATATATTTATGTCCATGAACTTGAGCAAGGGGATTCGTGTCTCCTATAGATTGGTGTCCAAAAACATTGTAATAGGATATCGGTGTCTCCTGTGGGTTGGTGCCCATGAAATTTGTTGAGAAATTTATAAGCAATATTTCTCTGTGGATGTAGCCCATATTGGGTGAACCATATTAAATTTGTGTCTCTTATGTGTGTTGTGATTTGTGCATTATTTCATTATTACAATTGATAATATTTGAAGTTATTGCTTTGGAAATAAAAGTAAAAGTTTTATCTTATATTGTTCACCCCCCCTCAGTATAAGCTTGCGTTCTTCAACATATCTCTCAACAAATATGATATTTTATTAAGACACTAACTACTTTTGAATAGGATACAAACATCAAGAAATGAGAGTACAAGGTTCAGATAGAAGAAGATCAATATTGAAGACTAAAGTATTCAATACCCAAATAATGTAATACAGGGGGTGTTAGAGAATATATTATATTATTGGGTACATGTTATTGTACCACCCTGGGTACATTATTATATTAGAAATTTATCTTATATTAAATAGTTACTTGGGGAAGAAGTAATAAATACACTAGTATTAGAATGTACAATAATGTAAATGTGCATGTAGTCCACATGTACATGAGTCATAGGAATAGGTAGAGTAAATCCCAAGGAACTCATCTTATATATACCTTGAGCTATAGAGATAATGAGAGAGTGTGTGAGACACAATGCTACTATAGATTACTGAGTAGGTCGAAAGTAGATATTCATTTTAAAATTTTGGAGTGTTCATAGTCCTCCATTATATTGCATTGTACTATTTTAGTCAACTTTCATTAATGGTATTTTACTGAGTTATTACAAAATTATATGCTCTTATTTTCTTGCATATTTAAGTACCATTATCATATACTTATCATAGACTACATATTTTACATCTTGTGCTTGCATCTCCATTAATGTACATCACCAAAAGCTAACATACTTGGTTGAATAACTCCAACTTTTAACAAATATTGTACTAACTTCTCTATCTCTGACTTAAGGGCATGAGGGTATCGGTACAACCTAATGCTAGAAGGTACACTATTGGGTACCAATGGAATGACATGGTCATGGGAGCGACATGGTGGTAAATCTGATGGTTTGGCAAAAATTACATTATGCTTTATAAAAACAAGTTGTAAATCATAAAGAATTTGGTCCACCTTTGAAGTAGGTGGTTGGATTGCAAATATTTGAGCAATGATCCCATGAGAATATTTTTTCAAAAACTTCTCCATATGGTTTGAGCTAATAATCTGAGGAGGCCTTGCTTGTGAACCCCAAAAAGTGTAAGATCTTACATTCTGTGAAAATTGCATCCAAAGCTCTACAAAATTCCATGATATGGTTCCTAATGTACCTAACCACTAAGCTCCCAATACAATATCACATATCCCTTATTGTAGAGTAAACATGTTATTTTTGAGCTCATAATCCCTTATTTTCACTTTAACATTGCGATATTTACCTTTGCAAGGCAAAGTCCTTCCATTGGCCACCATAACCTCAAAGGAATTACATGTGTGCACGTAAAAATTGGTCTGTTTGGTAATTTGGGAATTAAAAAAGTTGTGTGTACTTCTATAATTGATAAGGATTGTAAGATGTTGGTCTTTGAAAAAACCCACAACTTTTATGGTTTGGGGAGTAGTAATCTTGACAAGAGCATGTATTGAAATTTTTGCCTGTGGTTCTTCATGTACTTCTTCCTCATTTTGGGGTGGATCTTCTACTGGTTCTGTTTCATCATCACTTTGGTCATTGTTGATTGGATCTTAGACATCTATGAGGAATAACTTCTTTTGTGTGCACCTATGGTATTGAAAATATTTTTCATCACAATTGTAGTACAAACCTTGAGCATGTCGAGCATCCATTTCTTCTATAGTAATTTGTTGGGAATAATATTATTTTCATTATGAGTTGGGAACTTGGGAGGAAAGGAGCTTTTAGTTTATAGAAATTTAGACGTCCTTCTTTGAGTTGAGAATTTGGATTCGGCTAACCGTGACAAGCTGATAGCCTACATCATTGTTTACGGTTTAAATATCTTGACCTCAACCTAAATATCATCCTTCAAGCCATTGCTGAAACAACTCATAAAAAACCCTTTATTCAACCCCTTAGTTTTGTTAGCTAATTTCTCAAATTGGGTTTGGTAATCTCAAACTATAGAGGTTTATCACAACTTTATTAATTCTCCTATAAAGTCATCATACTCACTAGTACCAAATCAAGTGAGTAATTGGGACTCAAAATCTTTCCAAGAAGGATCGAGAATGGTGTGTTGCAACCACTAGTACCACTATAAAGCTTCAAATTCCAAATTGAAGGAAGCTATATGGACCTAAAAATATCTAGGGACATTATGGAGTTTAAAAATTTGATCAACACAACATAACCACCCATCTGCGTCCTTCCCATTAAACTAAAGAAAGTCCAATTTAGGCATCTTAAAGGTAGTATCACGATCAAAGAAAGGGTGAGAGTATGCCCCTTCCTTTCCTTTTCCCTTACCTGATTATTCAGTATGGTAATCAAAACCTTTTGGGACACCTTGTAGTTTGGACTCAACCTCAGCAAGTTGTTCTTTTGATTTGGTTTTGGAGTTAAGGTATTCACCTCTGAAGCGTTGAATATCTTCCTTAATGATGTTATTGTCACGACGAAGGCTATTAAGGGTGTTGTGTATTTTTTCAAACATTGAAGTGGCTTGATCTACCTCTTTTTGATGTCCATGAGTGCCACCAACCATTTTGGGAAGTTTTGAACCTCTTTCACTGAATTACTAAAAATAGAAGTGTGACTGCAAGAGTTACTATTTTTAGTAAGGAGTCTAAAAAGTGCTTGAGTGTTATATATCAAAATGATCAGCTTGAAAATATGGTCACAATGAGATATATATCCCAACACTAATTTTGGACACCCTAGACTTTTTTTATCTGTTGTTTTGACAAGTCTACTAGTGTGGTTGATTTTTGCTTTGGAGGTTGGGTTCAAAAATTGGGTGTTGTGTTAGTCAACTCTCCCCTATATGTTTCTATCAACTGACCGCTTTGGACATTGTACTGGCACCTATACTATAACACTAACATTATTTAATTTTTATTACTAGCAACCCTCTAATTACTGACACTATTTGTTTTATTTCTATCACTGACAACCTTGTATTCACTTACTATTATAGATAATTGTTATTACCACTAACAATCCTGACTGTTTAGTTTCTGACTCTGGGATTCCTTGCGCTACTGGCAACCTTATAATTTATTAACAGTTGTTGAATGAATACCTGACTGTTATGGACACTTGTAAACTCTGCCTTGACTATTTTTTCTTGTATTTTTTTATGATAGAGAAGTCTCCTCTGTATGCTCACTTTTGTGGGATGAATTTGGTTGTAGGTTACGCATTCGACAAAACAAGAAGTTTTTTTTTGGGTTAAAATTTTGATAGATGTAGGGTATGCTATGCAAAGGTGTATGTAATACCCAAAGGCCATCTGTTAATACTGTCGTGACTAACAATAGTGTTTGGACCAATATTTTAGGCCACTACTCAAGGAGGATTCCACACATACCCTTGAGCATACTACCTACCTATCTTATAGTACAATAGGGTAATATTTCGTGATGATTTTTTCCATGTACTATGGATAATACAAGGCCAAAAAATCTTCATAGGGCTAAAGTTTTGTCTAATCCTAGATGGTCTCCCTAAATACCCAAAGATACGTGGGAGCTCAATTTCATGCATAGGTGTTTTCTGAGGCCTAGGTAGTAGAGTCTGATCACCCCTCACTTCACTAGATGCTTTATGGGCTATATGGCTTAACCAATAGCAACTCCTTCTCAATATTTTAAAACCCCCACCATAGGGGTTCTAACCTACACAACTATTGTAGAAAAATAAATGACTATATTTTTTGCTATTTTTTTAAATAAGGACAAATAGAAAATGGAAAATACAAAAAAAATATACCTAATAGGAATGTATGGGCAATAATTATCGTAGTCATAGTAGAAATAAATCCTAAAAAGTGCTATGATACCACTTATTAGGAACCTACTATTAAAAATAAACTCACTCATACAAAATACTAAAAAGAAGTTGAGATTCATGCAATAACAGAATATCACAATGCAAAAGGTAAATGCAAAATTAAACACTCACACAATAACATAATTGTTGGCCTCTTCGAGGGGGCCACCTCCTTCAATATTTCATTAATTCATAAAAAGATACATTTGGACATGGCTCCATGTCTTTTAAATAAAAACTTAATGTAACCCTAACTCTAAACTCAAGATTTGACTTACATGCAAAATTCCACTTGAGCTAGAATCTTCTACTAAACATTGGTTACATTCTTGATAACAATTACATGAAATGACCCCACTTGTCTAGGCACCTTACTTGCCACATACCATTACAAAGTATTACAAAATAATATTATAAAGGGATCCCCACATTGTAAGTGGGTCATTACATAATCAAGTGAGAATTACAAAAATAATGCTAGGATGGGATCCTAACAAAGCTTCTATTGGCCCCAATTATCTTATAAATTAAGCAATCCACTTGGGTATCGAATCTAGTACTAGTCTAAAAGAAGAATGATGATAATAGGCTATGTGCTGATTTTAGAAATCTGAATTAGACATCATTAAAAGATCATTACATGTTATCTACCATAGATTAGATTCTATAAAAGGTGGCTAGATCTCATATATTATCAATTCTATGTTTTTTATTAGGGTACAATCAACTTTGGATCAAAGATGTTGATCAACACAAAATGACCTTTACCATCAAATGGGGAACCTTTGCATATCTATGAATGCCTTTTGGGTTATCAAATTTTAAGGCCACCCTCAAAAAACATATGAACATTATCTTTATAGGTCTGGTAGGCAATATCATACTCATATACCTCAATTATTTAAATGTTTTCTCAAAACAAAGAGGTAAATGTATTGAACACTTAGGCCCATATTTCAAATATTTAGAGAGTATGGCATTTTACTTAACCCTAAAAAGTCTATTTTCATGGTCCAAGAAGGGAAAATTTTAAGGCACATAGTATCTAAAGATGGCCTAGCAATAGATCCTGATAGGATAAAAACAATTCAAGAAATTTCTTTACTTAAATTTGTCAAAGGGATGATTTCATTCCTAGGTAAAATCTAGTTTGTAGCTAAGTTCATAACCAATTTTACAAAATTGGTCAAACCAATCACCAAAATGTTGGAAAAAAATGCAAACCTGGTATGAATAGAGGAAGGTAAAAGGCTTTCCAAGATATAAAGGACACAATTACCAAGACCCCAATCCTCATCAATCCATACTTTTCTAAAGATAGGCTTTATGTGTTCTAGATAGATGAAAGCATCACTACAATACTAGCCCATAAAGACAATAAATATGAAGACCATCTGATTTCCTTTCATGAGTTAGGTGTTTCATAACTATGAAGAAAGGTACAAGTTCATTCAGAAATAGATGTTTGAATTGATGAAAGGCCAAAGAAAATTTAGGTAATATCTATCCCAAATAAATATCATTATCTTTGTGGTACATGTTGATGTTATATGAACCATACTACATGGTGAACTAGGGAAAAAGAGAGTAGGGTGGATAAACAAAATAAAAATTTCAACATAGAGATAAATTCACTAAGCTTTTTAGGGGTACAACTTTATGTGAAAATATGCTATGCTAGTCCCAAGAGGTTAGGTAGCATTGGTAGAGGAAATATAACTAGAAGATCAATTAGGTTGGATGAGAGACATCAGGAGATATATGAAGTTTGGACAAGTCTAGAAAGGATTAACATCTAAAGAAAGGGAACACAATCATTGTTATGTACTCGTCTAGTGTTGGTGTATGTTTGCACCTTGGGTACCTAGTGCATATGGGTCCCTTATGATTTAACCTTTACTTTTATTATCAGTATAAATTAGTAGATTGAGAAATCTCTTTCACGTGGTCCAACCCTGGAGCATTAGCATTAGGGTAAATAAAATTCTATATAAGGGCATGGGTTTGGAGTAGAATGTATCTCATGTTTTTTTTAAATTATATTGGAGCTCTTCTTTTAAAAAGGTTGCCCCCTCAAAGAGGCAAGTGATATTTGTTCCACTTGATTAATATAAGTTTGTTGTATTTCCAATTAGTTATTTTACTAAGCACTTATGTTATTTCATTTTCATGGTCATTTAATTCATAAGCATTTCCATTAATTCCTGCATTGCTATTGCAATTATGTTTTTTTTTATCTAAAGGTTCCTAACAACCGGTATCAAAGTGTAACATAAAAACACAACACCATTGCAATAAAAATGAAACATTTTATTAAGTTCGGAAAAGTGGTGCCTTGGGATACAAATTGACCCTTTGAGGGTGCATTTTACAATAAGATGTCCACAAGGGGGTAACTCTTTTACAAATAAAGGATGGTGTCTTCGTCTCTTCATGATACAACAATATGGAAGGTGGGTTTGTCGTGACCACCGTGTTGGAATTTGAGCTTGTTGAACCTAAAATCTGCACACATGCAAATGGACGAGGGTTTAGTAACACCTGTCACAATGATAATGATAAATATAAATGTAAAATGAAAATAGAAAGCAAGTATGATTATTATGATGGCTTACATAGCACAATCAGAGCAACATAACATTATCATCCCCTCTCTCCCCCTCTCTTGGTCATGTGATGGTGCCTTTAGAGGCCTTTAAGGGTTTTGGAGGGAAGGATAGGTGGCAAGTCAAGGCTGCCAAGTGGTAGGGACTGGGTAGCCACCTATCCTGGGTAGTTGTAGTGAGTCACTAGAAGTGTCTCACTTAACTAGAGAGATGTGGCAAGTGGGTAGTTGGAAGTGGAGTGATGTGTGAGATGTGGCAAGTGGGTAGGTGCAAGTGGAGTGAAGTGTGGAGTGAGGTGTGAGATGTGGCAAGTGGGTAGGTGCAAGTGGAGTGAAATATGGAGGGTTACCCCATGTGAAGGGACAAAGGGGACAAGGGTGTATGAGAGGTGGCAAAGGAGTGATGGTGATGTGGCCAGGACACATGTCAAATGAGGAGAGAGGGTATCCTAGGAGGATATTTCCCAGATTTAATAAAATCTAGAAAATATAATTATGTGCATGATTTTATTCTTAAGTCAAAACTTAGGCACATAATGTTATGCAGTCTGAAATGTGCAATGTGGATGAATAATGTGCAGGAATTATATGCCTAAGTTTAGACTTAGGCATATATTATTATGCAAAATTGTGATGTGCAATACCAATGAATAATGTGTAGGAATTATATGCCTAAGTTTAGACTTAGGCATATATTATTATGTAGAATTATGATGTGTAATACAAATGCCTAGATTTTGGTGTCTACAAATACCCCTTTTTGTACCATGTTGTGTGAAACACAATGTGGTGCAAAAACAAAAGACGCATGGTTTTATTTGATGGAGGAATGGACTCAGATCTTCTCGATGCAAAGAATGAATGACTTGATTTTTTTTTTTTAACTTACCCCCTCAATTGGCAAATGGGTAAAGAATGAAACCCATGAGCCAATTGACCAAATGTGGATGATGAAAGGAGGTGGTTGATTGAATGATATGGATGTGATGCAAGTGTATGTCATTTTGATCAACTTGATACCCCAAGTTTGGGATTGTTTGTGTTTTTGCAAATTTGCCTTTGGTTTCGATGATGTGCAAAATATTATGGTAAAATCATTAACCATGTTTGTGAGCTTGTGAGTCCCGCTATTGTTAGTCACTCCTGTGCATCGGATCCAACGCACTAATACCTTGATACTCAAGTGATTTTTGACTATACCAAAATTGATTTGATTATTTTCCGCTTTTGACCCAATGAAAGGGGTTTAAGGATAACCTTGTATAAATTTGATTTAACACAACCAAACTCAAATATTGAGAGACCTAGTTGATTTAATGCCATAGTGATTTGATATGTTTGTTTGAATGAGTGTCCTTATGGTGAGCTACCCATCCTACCGGATTGCATGGATTGCTAGTCGTTGCAACCGCTAGGTGTATAGGGTAATCCACTAGATACAAGGTTCACTAAATGATGTGATTGATGATGATGATTATGAAAATGCATGATGTGATGGATGCAAATTTTAGAAATCAAGATCAAGTTGGATGCCCCAAGTTTGGGGTAGACCTGTGTTGTTGTAAATTTACCTTTTGGTTTGATTGACATGCAAGATAATGAAGTAAAGGAACCAATCACCCTAGGAGCTCGTTTTCCTAGTGACTGTTAGCAATTCCTTAATGCAAAATGATGAAGTATAAGTTTTCCATTTTTTTAACCCCATGAAGTAGGCATCAATGACAACCTTGGACAAATCTGCTTGAATGCAAATCATTCAAAAATTGAAGGATCAACCTGATTTAATCTCAAACGTGATGATGTGAAATGATTTTATTTTTGTCCTTATGGTAATTTATCCATCCTACCAAATTGCATGGATAACCAATTGCTGCAACCGTTAGGTTTATAGAGTAAATTACTAGATACAAGGTTCACTCGATATGATGATGATGTGAAATAATTATTTGGAGGGTTTTACAATTTTTTTTTTTTAGTCATTTGCGTTTGAAGGGGAGTTGTATAGGTCATAAATAAAAGTCAATTTGTGTTGCCCCAATCATGGAAAATATGTTCATTTTAATGAGCGTAATTTGCATGATTGAGTGTTTGAGTTTTGACTTTGATTATGAAACTGAATTTGTTAAATTTGTCTTTCCATTCAAGCGATGATTCGATGGAGAAGATATGAAATGATGAAAGCAATGAAATAGATGATAATTATTGGAATGAAATGGATTTTTTTTTTCAACTATGATTTTGACAATTGTTGATAATTATGCACGTCTTTCCCTTGGAGCAGTCTAGCCGTATGGCTTTCTTAGGGAATTGAGATGATAACAATTCATTTTTTGCATGAGGTGAATCAATTTTCAAGGGCCTTATGGTAACCTATCCATCCTACCGGATTGCATGGATTGCCAGTCACTGCAACCGCCAGGTATATAGGATAAGTTATTGTATACGAGGATCACTTGAGGCTAAGTAGAAGAAGGAAATGTACACCTCTATCCCTTGGAGCAGTCCAGCCGCATGGCCTTCTTAGGGAATTGCGATGAGAGCATTTTTATTTTTTCAAGAGCCTATTGAATTTATTTTTGACCAAATTAAATAAGGTATCTTTGGAGTTGTTTTTTTTGCTTTTGTTGTTTTTTTTTGTTTTTGTATGATAAAAGATGCATGGAAATTTTTTTGGTGTTTTATGTTTTATGACAAAAGATTCATGACATTTTTTTTTTGTTGTTGTTTTATTGTTTTGTAAGACAAAAGATGCATGCAAACATTTTTTTTTTGTTTTATGTTTTTGTAAGACAAAAGATGCATGGAAATGTTTTTGGAGTTTTATGTTTTATATGACAAAAGATAAATGGTAATGTTTTTGTTGTTTTATGATTTTGTAAGACAAAAAATGCATGAAAATGTTTTTGGTGTTCTATGTTTTTGAAATGGAAAGAAAGCACAAGATTTGGTGTTCTGTGTTTTTATGTTTTGATGATTGATTTTTTTTTTTTACCAAAGGAATTTGAGTACCTTTGGAGCATTTTGGATTGATTTGACCAAAGGGGTTTATGCCTTTGGGGCTTTTTGAATTGTGTTAATGATAATTGTCCTTATGGTAATCTACTCCTCCTATCGGATTGTATGGATAGCCAATCGCTACAACCGCTAGGGTGCTAGAGTAAATCACTAGATACAAGGATCACTTAAGGTTGAGTGAAAGAAGGAAATATGAATCTCTATCCCATGGAGTAGTCCAGCCGCATGGATTTCTTAGTGAGTTGAGATTATACCATTTTGGTTTTTGAAAGCCTTTTTGAGATTGAATTTGACCAAAGAAATTGTGTTACCTTTGGAGCTTTTTTTTTTGAATTGAATGTGACCAAAGGGTTTGATTCCATTGGACCTTTTTGAATTTGATTATTTGAAATGTGAATGTTTAATGTGATTGTTGGGGTAGGTGTGAGACCTTGAATCCCCCAAGTTGTTTGATTTATTGTTTAATTATTTATGGGAAAGGTGTGAGACCTTGAACTCCCCCAAGTTGTTTTGTTATTGTTTATGTATATGTGTAATGATTGATTGTTCAAATTGTTTTTTTTTTATATGTTATGAAATGAATATGTTATGAATGAATGCATATGAATGAAGGGTGTTGCTTTATTAATCATTGTTCAAAGATATTTTGAACCATTTGAATGAATGGTGTTGCTTTATTGATTGTTGTTCAAAGATATTTTAAACTATTTGAATGAATGGTGTTGCTTTATTGATCGTTGTTCAAAGAGATTTTGAACCATTTGAATGAATGGTGTTGCTTTATTTATCATTGTTCAAAGAGATTTTGAACCATTTGAATGAATGGTGTTTCTTTATTGATTGTTGTTTAAAGAGGTTTTTGAACCATTATTCAACAAACTTTACCTTTGTTGCTTAATTAGGGGCACCAATATGATACTACTTTTATGACCATATGGATGAAATGAATTATGATATTTATGACTATGTGATGGTGGTGTGGAATGGAGGCTTGCTTATGAATTTATTGTCCTTAGGGATAAATGATCTAGAGTTGTTTTGCAAAGACTCAAACATCCTAGTGTATCGAACAAACTCACTAAAAAGTGTCATATGATTTTTGACCCAACTTTTACATTAAAAAGTGTCATCTCAATTCAACCTTCAAAAACTGCATATCATTTTCCAATCACACTTGACCATCCTGCCAACCAACCGCAAAATCCATCTACCACTCTCCCAAATCCACAAAAACCATTCATATTCACGGCACAACCCACTACATCCATTAGCAAACTGTAAACATCACAACTTGTAGTCTTGCAAATAGGGTCACCTATCCAAGAAAATCCACTACCACCATTAGAGTTGCAGGCTAGCTCAAAAGAACCCTCTTCATACACCAAGCCATCAGCCTCCCAACCTTCCCAAGTTGTAGTACATCTTGCCAATCCAGGTATTGGCAATTACATTATTGAAAGTGTCACAATTACACCACCTATTGAGTCAGTCAGAGATTATGGTCACCCTCGTGACCCACCTTTAGCCATAGGTGAGATATAAAGAATGGGTTCCTAATCAAACGCAATCAATTTCATATATGGGGGGTAGATTCTTCATCTGACCCTCCTCCTCCGGATGAGGACCCTTTACAATATTTTAATGAAGACATTGATTATTTATCTAACCCAGCATTCCCAATGAGATACTTTCAAAGGGTTAATTGGTAAGGATATAGACTTGGATGACATGAGCAAGGTCCTCACCACATTGTTGAGATGGAATATAGAGAGCCAAATGATCGCTATGGTCTAGGCTACCAACCTTTCATCGCCAACTCTTCTCTCAATCATGCCTTCCAAGAACTTGACATCGAGTGCGAGGAAGAGGAAGAGAAAAGCGACAAAGAGGATGAACCTGATAAGGAGGATGAGGATGTAGATGGTGAATATCTAGACCATAAATTTTATCCTCATGTACTTGGAGATTTCCCAATGCAAGCCCTATAACAAGGGCTAGAATATAAAGATCTGACAAAGATGGCCTACCTTAGGCCAGACTACACACCACTCAGTTTGGGGCCTCATACTAATGCTAATGGCTTTTGGATAAGCGATGGTGATTATGAGGATGAAACTGAAATGGCATATTTTAATCATATGCACCAAATGCAAGAATATTTTGGAGGATTCCAACGAATGGAAGCACACATTGAATGGCTAAATCAGATAGCGAAAGGTCCCCAAGAGGGGTGGTTCATGCCGAATATATCCAGAGGGATGACTGGTACCAAAAGAAGTTTTCTATAGATCACACTCTCTTTTGGCTAAGCATAGGGCATGAGCGTCCTGAACCAAATCCTCCTCCACCACCTTGGCCACTCCTGCAGCACCACCAATCACATACACTAGGACAGTTGCAACCTAGAGAGAATGAGTCATCATCTCTCAAATTGTAGCCACCTCATTTCCATCAAGTCAATATGATTTATGTTGACTTGCTCACCCCACTCAACAATCCATATAATCTGGCGAGGCTGATTCATATTGAAACTACCCTAATTGCCATGGATAGGATCTCATCCCTACCATTCATTACAAAATTTATCCTGTTTGAAGAGTTGTTATGTGCTTCAAATGCATATATTCCACACCAACCTTCAGCATCAGATAACTCAATTTTTCAAACTGAAGTAGATGAGGAGACCCTTGAGACATTTGAGAATGTGGTGGATGATATACACCTCATCCCGACTCCACATCATCTAGAAGAAGGTTCTCACATGCTAATTGAAGAATCTATAGATGTGAACCTTAGTCTAGATGTGGATAATCCCCAAATTGTCAAAATCATAAAAGATTTATCTACAGAAGAAAAAGAATGCATGATCAACATACTTATGAGAAAGAAAGAAGTGTTCACGTGCTCATATAGAGACATGCCTGGATTAGATCTAGAGTTGGTAGTCCACAACCTTACTTTAGCATCAAATGCTAAACCATTTAAGCAAAAGCTTAGGAAAATTCATCCAACAGTTGCATTACTGGTGAAAGAAGAGCTACAAAAATTATTGGACATATATTTCATAGTCCCAATTGATTACCCAGAATGTCTCTCAAATATGGTACTCGTTCACAAACCGAATGGAGGGATACGTGTGTGCACTGATTTTTGAGATTTAAACAAAGCGTATCCCAAGGATGATTTTACTCTGCCTAACATCGATCAACTAGTAGACTCCTACGTTGGCCATGAAATGCTTTCCATAATGGATGGTTTCTCGGGATACAATCAAATCTGAATTAACCCTGAAGATCAACATAAGACAACATTTACAACACCCTGGACAACTTTCTGTTATAGAGTGATGCCTTTTGGACTTAAGAATGCAGGAGCTACATATCAGCATGCCATGACGTACATATTTCATAACGATATGCATAATATCATCGAGGATTACGTAGATGACCTGATTGCTAAATCAAATACATGTCTTGAGCATATTAAAGTCCTAGAAAAAGTGTTTGATCAATTGCTAGAGCACAAAGTAAGGTTAAATCCTAAGAAATATGTCTTTGGTGTCACATCTGGAAAGTTGCTAGGATTTATTATCTCAAAGTGAGGCATTGAAGTGGACCCAAGTAAGGTAAAAGCTATTATAGAGATGCCACCTCAAATAACTTGAGAGAGTTACATAGTTTACAAGGAAAGATTCAATCTATTTGACGATTCATTGCACAACTCTCTCATAAATGTAGGCCTTTCAATCGCTTGCTACAAAAGGGGGTGACATTATGTGTTTGGTGTGTGTTTTTTTGTATTTTTAGACATCCAAAATCGAATTTCATCATAGAGTGCATTGTATTTTGCTTTACAAAAACAATAGAAAATGAAAATCTTCACACACTTGCACATTTCATAATAACATTGGTAGGTTGGATTTAATCACCAACCTCCAATTCAGACCAATGAAATTGGAATTCACCTCCTTCCACTGGCTTGCCCCCTAGATATCCTTAGATAGAATAGAGAACTCCTTAAGTTGATATAGATCACTTGTGTTCAAGCTATCTCCCATTGTTGGAATGATTGTTGAATTAGAGTGGAAGAGCTAGGCGAAACCCCCACTGGGATTTAAGCGGTGTACCCTAGACTCTTTTGAGAAATCATGCTTGGCACTAGAGTTCCTAATCACCATCTTAATCGAGTTTCTCTATTCTAATCCAAATAAAAAACTTCTTCAAAATTCCAACAACATCAAAACACACTGAAACTCAAAACAAAAAAAAATCAAAAACCTCAAAATTACAAAAAAAATCAAAAACTTCAAAAATCCAAAAACAATCAAAAAATCCACATCGAAAACAAAATTTGAAAAAACTTAGTAAACATTGTTTGTTTATTTGATTTGTTTGTTATTCATGTATATTTCAATCACATTTTCAAACACATACCTTCACATTAGCCACCTCATTTCACCTGAACCACCTCCCACATTCATATTAGAATTCAAAATGCAAAAAAAAAAATCAAATCAAAAGGCTCCAAAGGAACAAAACCCCTTTGGTCAAATCAAATAAAAAGGCTCCAAAGGAACAAAACCCCTTTGGTCAAATCTGTAACCAAAAGAACTGAACACAAATAAACTAGATATAAGAAAGAGGTAAGAATTGCCAAAATGATCCCTTTTGTATTAGATTTGATACAAGGTTACAATGATTTTGGATTTTGCCCCAAATGTGTTGGGGGCAAAGTTACAATGCTTCCTTCTCTCTCGGAGGTACAATATTTTGATAGAAGAGAGGAAATCTTCTGGCTCTTCTGCAAGATGTGGTGTTCTTCGTTCCTCTGTTACAGCTTCAAAGGGATGAGTGGGCTTTGGTATCCGACAAGGGACCACTCCAACTTCAACAGCTCATCCAAGATATCTGTTACCTGCACACACGCAAATCAACAAAGGGAGTTAGTAGCACCTGTATATTCAAGCAATAAATCTGAAGCTACAAATGAACCATGTGTTGATGTGAATGAAAAGCAAATAAAAAAAAACAATTAATAAATAAAAGCCTTGCTAATCAAGTGAATTATGTTACAGATCTCTGATGTGCGTGCGATTTCGTGCTCGGGACTGTGGAACCACGGAAGCGCGGTTGTGGACTGGAAACCGTGGACCTACGGTTGTGAAACCATGGACCTATGTTTTTGACTGTGAAACCATGGGTGGGCGGTTCTGGTTGAAATGATAGGTCACCTCGGGATGCGTGCCAATGATCAAAATCGAGCTTGCGCTCTCAGTTTCTCATCGGGTCTGGATATATTTTGGCAACCTATCGGTATGCAAATTCAGCTCCCTTTGTTTTGTGGACTAATGATGCTTTTATAGGCTTCCTAGGGCTTTGGAGGGGAATGAGAGGTGGCAAGCCTGACATGCCAAGTGGTAAATCTGAATTGCCAGGTGGAAGGGGCAGTTACAATGAGTCATTCAATGTGGCTCACTTAACTGGGGTGATGTGGCTTCAAGTGGAGTGGGATGTGGGATGTTGTTTTATGTGAAGGGACAAGGAGACAACAACAAATGAGTTGTGGCATGGGTGTTGGGAATCTGTCTCATGTGCAAGGACAAGGGGGACAGGAGTGGGTAAGATGTGGCAGGGGTGTTGGGTGAAGTGTCCAAGACACATGTCCAATGGGTAGACAGGGTATCCTAGGGTGATTTTCCTAATTAAATAAATTAGGAAAATAGGATGATGTGTAGGATTTTATATCCCTAAGTTTAGACTTAGGCATATAATTTTATTATGCAGGATTTGATGGTGGGGTGGTGAATGTGACTTAGAGGGTGTCAGATTTTGGTGTCTACAGTTACCCCTTTTTGTACTGTGTTGTGTACAACACAATGTGGTGCAAAAACTAATGACATCTAACTTTATTGGATGAATGGACTCATTTCTTCTCGACACATAGAATGAATGATTTTCTTAAAGTTTTTGATTTGTTTGCTTACCCCCTCAATTGACTAATGGGTAAAGGATGAAACCCACAAGCCAATTGATCAAATGTGGATGTGAGAGGAGGTGGTTGATTGAATGATATGGATTTGATGCAAATGAATGTTATTTTGACCAACTTGATGCCCCAAGTTAGGGATTATTTGTGTTCTTGCAATTTTACCTTTGGTTTCATTGATGTGCAAAAGACATGGTAAAATCATCAACCATGTTTTGAGTTCTTTTTCCACTATGACTTTAGCAATTCCTTCCAAATGATGGGTTTAAGGAACCAGTCATTCGTGAATTTGATACTCGAGTGGTTTTTGATTATTACCAAATTGTCTTTGGTGTTTTTCGCTTTTGACCCAACGGAAGGGGTTGAAGAGTAACCTTGTGCAAATCTGTTTTGAACACATCTAAGCTCAAATATTTAGGGACCTAGCTGATTTAATATCAGAGTGATTTGATGTTTAATGTTTTAATGAGCTTCCTTATGGTGGGCTACCCATCCTATCGGATTGCATGGATTGCTAGTCGCTGCAACCGCCAGGTGTATAGGTTAATCCACTAAATACGAGGTTTGCCAAATGATTTGATGTTGATGATGATGTAAGATAATGATTTGCATTTTTTTTTTCGTTTTGCAAACGCAGATTCGCGGTTTATTTGGAGATAACCGTGGTTGTGCATTTTGTTTTTAGAAACCTTGTTTTCGCGTTTGTTTTTTTTTTGCCTTAAAACGTGGGTTTACATTTTTACGCATCATGGAAAACGTGGACGCACATTTTTCGTCGCTAAAAGCGGCTATATAAAGGCTTGATGTCGCTTTCAGAGTCATTATGCTAGTTGTCATTGTGTGATTAGTTGGAGTGATGAGTGAGATGGAGCTTGGCGAGGGAAGTGGTGGTGGTGGCTCAGCTGGAGCGGAAGTTGGCGCCCGTTATGCTGAGGTAGGTGGTTTCTTCTTTTATTGTTTTTGTTCATTTTCTTTTTTTTTTTTTGTTTTTTTTTTTTTTAATTAAGTGGGGTTGGTAATGAATTTTTGTTTGTTCATTAATCGGGGCTGGTAATGAATTTTTTCTTTTTTTTATTACCATGAGTAGGTAAAAAATTTTTGTTTTTTTATTACCATGAGTAGGTAAATTTATTTTTTTTTTATTACCCATAGAGTAGGTAAAAATTGTTTTGTTTTTATTACCTATGAGTAGGTAATTTTTTTTTTTATTACCTAGGAGTAGGTAAAATTTTTTTTTATTACCAAGAGTAGGTAAAAAATTGTTTTGTTTTTTATTACCATGAGTAGGTAAAAATTTTTGTTTTTTTTTTATTACCATGAGTAGGTAAAAAAATTTGTTTTGTTTTTTATTACCATGAGTAGGTAAAAAATTTTTTTGTTTTTTATTACCAAAGTAGGTAAAAAATTCTTTTTGTTTTTTATTACCTATGAGTAGGTAAAAAAAAATTCGTTTTGTTTTTTATTACCATGAGTAGGTAAAAATTTTGTTTTGTTTTTTATTACCTATGAGTAGGTAAAAAATTTGTTTTGTTTTTTATTACCTAGGAGTAGGTAAAAAAAAATTGTTTTGTTTTTTATTACCATGAGTAGGTAAAAAATTTTTTTTTTTTATTACCTATGAGTAGGTAAAAATTTGTTTTGTTTTTTATTACCATGAGTAGGTAAAAAATTATTTTATTTTTTATTACCATGAGTAGGTAAAAAATTTTTTGTTTTGCTTATTTCTAGTATGTTTTGCTAATTTTAATTTGTTTGCTTTTCAGGTTAAGCTTCTTGATGCTCGGCATAGGTGGTCGAGGACTATTCGAAAAGTGCGGAAAGCACTTTTCGATGACGACTGGACTCTGTTGTAGACCGTTGGTCTAGACGGTTGCGGGCGGTTAGGCACCATCCGAGCTGATGAGGATCTTCTTTCGATGCTTGTTGAGCGTTGGGATCCAGACAGAGGTACGTTTCAGCTCCCGACAAGGGAGCTGACTATCACCCTCGAGGATATCTACCATATATTCCGCATTCCTATCGAGGGTCCTGTTGTTCGGGTTGGCCTCGACAAGAAGGAGGCTCTATTCCCTTTGTTTGGTGAGATGTGGGACGTAGATTGCAGCAGGGGCGACATTGCCTATTTGGATCTTTACACAACTGGTAGCTTGGGTGCATTACCGATTTTCATGATGTACATATTGAGCAACATGTTGTTGCCCAATTCCATGGGATCGAGGATCCCGTGGAACCAGGTGCCTATTATTCTCGATCTGATAGTTGATCCTCGTCGGTTGGCTTGGGCTCTCGCTCTTCTCTGTGAGGTTTACAGTGAGCTATATGAGGTGAAGAGGCGGGGGCGTAAGGGCCTGGGTTGTAGTTTGTTGCTCCAGATTTGGTGTTGGGAGCATATTATCATTGGTCGCCCTGTTGGTTTACCTTGTGGTGTGGATGCCACTTCTCCCCATGCATACAGATGGGTACTCAGTGAGGAGGTTAGTCGATCAGCAGTGAGCACTTCAGAGTACAGAGATATCCTGAGTTCTCTGACTAGAGACTTGATGAGTTGGCATCCTTGGAGAGGTCTGGATTGGGTGACGGATGCAGTAGAGCTTCGTCGTATCAGGCGGGGACGATGGGTTGTTGGTGCTCATCTTAGGGATATGGAGTTCATTCAGTTCTCACGAGTGCAGCGTCAGTTTGGGTTTGTTCAGGATGTTCTTGATGCGCCTGTTACCTATAGGTGATGGGGTGACGAGCTAGGGCTACCTATTGCTCCTAATTTTTGGTGAGTCGATGATCCTTCTGATGACCCTGACTTGGAGGTGCTTGACTTGGATGATGTGGGTACTACCACTGAGTATGATGCATGGTTTGTGAGTCAACCTCTTTGGACTCCTAGTGTCATCGTAGATGATGATGGGAGTGGTGATGATGTAGATGTTGGAGGTTGGGTTCCTTGGTCGATGAAGCACCGATGAGGTAGCTCTTCGAGAGCTGATATGGGTACCAATTTTTCATAGCCTGAGGAGGCTGGTGGTGATGGTGGCGATGGTGGTGATGGGGGTGTTGGTGATGAGGATGCTCCTCCTCGATGGACTGAGGAGGATTGGGACATGTTACAGGTTGAGCGTGATAGCCTGGGTTTAGAGGTTACTCGTCTGAAGGGTGAGTTGGCATGGTACCAGGGTGAGGTGACTCGCCTCCAAGGTGAGGTGGATAGGATGCATGATGGGCCTAGCAATGATGCTCTCGCTGCAAAGGACTTAGAGATTTCTAGGCTCGGAGGTGAGGTCACTCGGCTAGAGGGTGAGCTGACTCGGCTACAGGTAGGGTCCGATGGAGGTGACACTACAACTACTATTTTTGCTTTACGAGCAGATATTTCTCAATGGGTTGCTCATGAGGGTGCTAACTTGAGGAGCCTACGCAAGCAGGCTATTTATATAGAGATGTTGGAGAACATTCTGCACAAGCGTCAGATTCCTTTGCCTATTCCTCCTTCTTCATCAGCCACTACTACTACTCGAGGGACTGATAGGAGTCGCAGGACTCATCGTTCATCGAGTTCTCATGGTGCTTCTATAGCTCAGGGTCCTCAGAGGGATCCTGTTGGTACTAGCTAGTGCGACTTGTCGCTTCTCTTTTTGTATTTTGCTTTTTATTTTTTTTGCTATGAGCCTTAGTGCTTCGATGTATACAGCTTGCGAACATTTTGTACCTTTGGGACTTTCATATTTATACATATATATACATGGCTTTGTATTTTGGTTATCTCATGTGTTAATGTTTATTATGATGCTTTTTATATATGCTTTGCTTGTGCATATGTGTGCAATGTTCACATTTTATATTTGTGCTATGATAAATGAATGTAACTAACATGTAATATGCAGCTTATGTTTTTTCATTTAACTATATGATGATATGCATGATGTTTTTGTAATATTTTATAGCTCAGAGTAGTTGACCATTACTTGTTCATTTTTGCAATTGGGGGTATCCAACTTGATGACTCTTCGCGTTTGGTGTATGGTGGGTGTATGTATGTGATAATGTAGAACATGTGATAATGATATGATATTTGGTATGGTTTTTGATATATAACATTGGAGGATTTTCAAAGACTCAAACAGTCTAGTGATTTTAACCATTTTCTCAATGTTCGTCTAACCTTCTTTAGGACCAAGGTGTGTGCAAGTGGAGTTCATTTTCTGAATCTTTGGTTTGGGAATGGCCCTAAGCAATCAAGAATCAGTGCATGTGTATGTGAAGTTCATTAACTCATGATGAGTAAAATTGGACGGTACCTGTTTGGGTTTACCAATTAGCTAGCTTATCCGTATGTGCGGTCAGAGGTCTTTTCTCTTTGGAGAAAGACGTGTCACCCTGCATGAGTTTACTCCACTGCCAGTCAAGCGTCTATAGCTCCGGTGGAGGTTCGCTCCATAGTCCAATGATTCGATCTTCGAGCTTTGGGGATGACTACATAACTTTCTGAGGGGAATGTAGTACGATCCTTCTTGCTTTTGTGATATGTGGTGTGTGTATAGTATTTATCATGATAGAGTTTGGGGAATCGGATTCTCAACCGAAGTGTGATGAGAATGTGATCCTATCCTTACTGTCTACCTTTTTAATTTAATTATTTGGATTGTTGTGATGGTGGTGAAAACCACCTTTTTGATTTGGACTATGTTGCGTAATGGGACAAGCGGGGAATATTTCCTTTTCGCTTCAAGGTTGTACCCAAGTTGGCATTATCTTTTCTTACTCAAAATGTTTTTAAATTTGTAAAGTGTTTTTGGTTCAAGATTGCTTCGGGGTCAATCTACCATACTCAAGACTTTCTTAATGTGTCATAAGTGCTTTGGTCCTAAAGAAAATTGGACATATTATGATTTGTGGTTTTTCACTAGACATTTTTGAGTGACTGAAAATTTGATTTATGATATAGTAAAACATGGGTGAGTATGAACTTTGTTGACTTGCGAAGAGTCTTAGTTGGGTATCCCCAATTCTTTGGAACTTGTTTTTTTACTTGGTCGTATCATCACCACTATGAAAGATCACTAAACATGGGATGGGATGGATGCAATTATGTGTTTATTCTAATGTTGCTATATGCATGTGATATGCCTATTTAATGCACTAGATTTTTTTTTTATATGCAAATGCAACATGCTAAGTGCTAGATAGACATTTATATTTACAATGTAAAGAAACTCTGGAAATAAAAATTATTTTCTTTTTTTTTTTTTTTAAGCCATGTACATATATATACATATATTGCAAGTCATTTCATGCATAAAATACCTTTAGGTGCATTATGTTTAGTGGTTCTGGCTCCAATTCTCCTTCCAAGTTGGCAAGTCTATATGTTCCTGGTCCCAATTTATGCTTTACAATGTACGGGCCTAACCAATTAGCCATAAATTTATCTCTTAAGTGTGGCAATGCATTGGTATTTTGTTGATTTTCTTTGAGCACTAGGTCCCCCACTTGAAATTCATGAGGATGGACTTTTGCGTTATAAGCACGTTTAATTCTGTCTTGATATACTCGTAAGTGATCTAAGGCATTGATACGTTTTTCATCAATAAGTGTCAATTGGTCAAGATGTGCTTGTCTAGTTGTTTCATCATCCATGAATTCTTGTAATGCTATTCGCAAGGAAGGTATCTCGAGCTCTAAAGGTAATATAGCTTCAACACCGTAAACTAGTGAAAATGGTGTCGCTCCCGTTGGCATTCTGATGCTTGTTCTGTAAGCCCATAATGCCAAAGGAAGTTGAGTATGCCAATCTCGATGATTCTCTTTGACCATTTTCTTGAGAATAGATACCATTGTTTTGTTGGTTGCTTCAGCTTGCCCATTTGCTTGTGGGTAATAAGGTGTGGAGAAACTGTGTTGAATTTTGAATTTGTTGCACAATGCTCTAACATCCTTATTCTTAAATGACTTCCCATTATCAAAAATTATTTTTGAGGGTATTCCAAAATGATAGATAATATGTTGAAGTATAAACTCCGCTATTCGAGGTCCAGTCGTAGTGGTCATTGGAATTGCTTCTACCCATTTTGTGAAATATTTTATCATAGTTATGATGAACTTATGTTGTCCTGATGAAGCAGGTGATATTTTACCAATCAAATCGAGACCCCATTGTGAAAAGGGCCAAATACTTTGAATGGGTTGTAATGCGTGCGATGGTACATGAGTCAAATTTGCATGATATTGGCACTTTTGACACCTTTTGACATATTTGCAATAGTCATTTTCCATGGTCGGCCAATAGTATCCCATGCATAGTATTCTCTTTGCAATGGCCATTCCACTGAAGTGGCCACCACAAGTACCATCGTGGGCTTCTATTATTGCTCGTTCTACTTCGATCGGATCTAAACATCATAATAATATTCCATCATACCCACGTTTGTATAATACATCCCCCAGTAGAGTAAAATGAATTGCTTTTTGTTTGAATGTTCTTTTTGTAGTTCGTGTCATTTCTATTGGGAGTATTCCAGACTTGAGAAAGTCTCTTATCTCATCAAGGTAAGAATTGTAAGGTTCAACATGTACCAAGCAAACGTTCTTCTCACCTGTAGGTTCTGCCTTTTGAATTGATGATTTTGACATTGTTGTTATGATTAGTGGTTGTACTTCTCCATGTTCATTCTTAGGGATGAGAGATCCTAAAGAAGCCATTGCATCCACAAATCTATTTGTCGATCGTGGTAAATTACTAATTTCGTACCAGTCAAATTTTTCTAGCAACCTTATTGCTACTTCATGATATTTCTTTAAGACTGGTTCTTTACACTGGTATTCTCCTTTTACTTGGTATACAACTAGTTGAGAATCCCCAAAAATGCTTAGTCTTTTTATGCCCATCGCTATAGCTGATTGAAGACCTAAGATTAAGGCTTCATACTCCGCATTATTATTAGTGCATGTGAAGTCGAGTTTGAATGATAAAGGAATTGGTATTCCTTCAGGTGTATAAAACATGACTCCCGCACCTTGTCCTTTGTCGCATTTAGATCCATCAAAGAACATTGTCATATCTGCTTCTTCCTCAGGAGAAACTAATTCTTCTTGTTCTATGATAGAAAATATTGAATCATCTGGAAGCTCAATTATTAATGGTTTATCATTATGTAGTGGAGCTTCCGCTAATTGATCAACTATCACTTGACCTTTTATGGATTTTTGACTTACGAATTCGAGATCGAATTCGGTTAAAAGCATTATCCATTTAGCAGTTCGGGTGTTGTTGTATGTGCGAGTCATCATGTATCGTAGAGGATTTTCTCTAGCTATGACATAGGTAGTATTGCTTAGCATGTAATGTCTAAGTTTCTTAGTGGTGAAAACCACTGCTAAGCATAAATTTTTGACATAAGCATATCTTGTTTCGTAACTTACCAGTGTTCGGCTAATATAGTAAATTGCTTGCTCCTTATGTTTTTCGTTCTTTTGTGCAAGCATGGTACCTAGTGCAAAATCTATTGCAAAAATGTATAGGTGAAAAGGGATTCCTGATCTAGGTGGTGTAAGAACTGGTGGTGATGCCAGATACTTCTTTATGTCATCAAATGCTTCTTGACATTCAGTTGTCCATGAAAATATCACTCCCTTTTGTAACAGGTGATTGAAAGGCCTGCATTTATCTGAGAGTTGTGCGATGAATCGTCGGATAGATTGGATCTTTCCTTGTAAACTATGCAACTCTTTCAATGTTTTGGGAGGTGGCATTTCTAATATTGCTTTTACCTTACCTGGATCCACTTCAATGCCTCGCTTGGAGACAATGAATCCTAGAAGTTTTCCTGATGTGACTCCGAATACACACTTCTTAGGATTTAGCCTTACTTTGTGTTCTATCAATCGATCGAACGCTTTTTCCAGTACATCGATGTGCTCAAGACGTGTCTTTGATTTAGCAATCAAATCATCTACATAATCCTCGATGATCTTATGCATATAATCATGAAATATGTACGTCATAGCTCGTTGATATGTTGCTCCTGCATTCTTAAGTCCAAAAGGCATCACTCTATAACAGAATGTCCCCTAGGGTGTTGTAAATGTCATCTTGTGTTGGTCTTCGAGATTAATTCAAATTTGGTTGTATCCCGAGAAACCATCCATTAAGGAAAGCATTTCATGACCAATGCAGGAATCTACTAGTTGATCGATATTAGGCAAAGGAAAATCATCTTTAGGACACGCTTTGTTTAAGTCTCAAAAATCAGTGCATACGCGTATCCCTCCGTTCGGTTTGCGAACGGGCACCATATTTGAAAGCCATTCTGGGTAATCAATTGGTACTATGAAGTGCACATCCAACAACTTTTGCAGCTCTTCTTTCATAATTAATGCGACTATTGGATGAACTTTCCTAAGCTTTTGTTTGAAAGGCTTTGCATCATGTGCCAGTGTAAGGTTGTGGACTACCAGGTCTGGATCTAAACCAGGCATGTCTTTGTATGACCATGCGAACACTTCTTTATTTTTCATTAGCATGTTTATTATGCATTCTTTTTCTTCTATGGATAAATATTTTGCAATTTTGACAATTTGGGGATTATCCGCGTCTTGACTAAGGTTCACATCTATAGATTCTTCAATTAGCATGTGAGAACCTTCTTCTAACTGATGTGGAGTTGGGATGAGGTGGATATCATCCGCCACATTTTCAAATGTTTTGGGGTTTCCCCCTCTATCTCAGTTTGAAAAACTGAATTGTTTGATGATGAAGGTTGTTGTGGAATATATGTGTTTGAAGCATGCAACAACTCTTCGGACAGGATAAACTCGGTAGTGGATGGCAGGGATGAGATCCTATCCATGGCTATGAGACTAGTGTCGATATGGATCGGGTTTGTCTCATCATATGGATTGCGGAGTGGGGTGAGAAAATCAACAGAAATCATGTTGACTTGATGGAAATGAGGTGGCTGCGATTCGAGAATTGATGACTCATCTTCTCTAGGTTGCAACTGACCTAATGTGTGTGATTGGTTGTGTTGTATGTGATGCCAATGTGATGGAGGAGGTTCTAGTTCAGGACCCTCACGCTCTTTGTTTAGCCAAAAAAGAGTGCGGTCTATTGGGAATTTCTTTTGATACCAGTCATCTCTTTGTATAGTTTCTCCATATATTATCTCCTCTTGAGGCTCTTCTTCTTCTTGATTAAGCCATTCAAGACGTGCCTCTACTTGTATCATTCTTCTAGCTTGCATTTCATGCATATGATTCATGAATATCATTTTAGTTTCATCCTCTTCATCATCATCACTTATCCAAAAACCATTAGCATTTGTGTGAGGTCCCAATACCAGTGGCGTATCATCTGGCCTAAGGTAGGTCATCTCTATAGGATCTTCTGGCTCTTGTTGTAAGGCTTGCTCTTGAGGGTAAAAAGTGTAGATTTGGTACCCACCATCTATTTGTTCATCCTCATCATTAGGTTCATCTTCCTCATCGCTCTTTTCTTCCCCTTCTTCGCATTCTATGTCAAGTTCTTGGAAAGCTTGATTAAGCGAAGAGCTTGCGATGGAAGGTTTATAGCCTAGACTGGAGCGGTTACTTGGCTCTCTATATTCTGGTTCAATAATGTGGTGAGGACCTTGTTCATGTCTTCCAAGTCCATATCCTTGCCAATTAACCCTTCAAAAATATCTCACTGGGAAACTTGGGTTCGATAGATAATCAATGTTTTCATTAAACTCTTGTAAAGAGTTGTCATTTTGAGGAGGTGGATCCGATGAAGAATCTACCCCTCCATATATGAAATTGATTGCATTTGTTTGAGAACCCATTCTATATATATCACCTATAGCTAAAGGTGGGTCGCGAGGGTGACCATAATCCCTGACTGACTCAATGGGTGGTGTAACTGTGACACTTTCAATAATGTACTCACCAATGCCTGGATTGGCGAGATGTACTGCAACTCTAGATGGTTGGGAGGCTAATGGCTCGGTGGATGAAGAGGGTTCTTGTACATTAGCTTGTGGCTCCACTGGAGGTGGTGGATTATCTCTAATAGGTGGCCCTATTTGTGAGACTACGGGTTCTAATGATTGTGATGTAGTGATGGATGGTGTGGGTTGTGCTGTGAATGTGAATGGTTGTTGTGGATCTGGAAGTTTACTAGATGGAGTTGGTGATTGGTTAGCAGGGATGGGTAGGTGCGACTTGAAAATGAAATGCAGTGTTTGAAGGGTGCATTGAGCTAACGCTTTTGGATGCAAAATTTGGGTCAACTATAGGCAATTCTTCTTGAATGGGTGCTTTTGAGGATGTGCTACTAGATGGAATGGTCCTAATGGCTAGTGGTTGGATAGTTAGGTGCGTTGATGGAAGCAAGGGCTCATATGGGTTTGAAATAAAGTTGTAGTATTTGAAAGGTTCTGTGTTAGTTGGTATGCAATGCACTTTGCCTTCATGTACATATTTTAAGCATTGATGCAATGTTGAAGGCACACACTTCATTTCCCTAATCCAAGGGCATCCAAGAAGTATGTTGTATTGCATTTCTCCTTCCAAGATGTGGAAGAGAACATGTATTGTTTTCACCCCCACGGTGATGGGAAGAACAACATTCCCCACAGTTGAGCATAAAGCATCATTAAAAGCCCTAAGGGTGAATGTGGATGTTGTGATGTGAGATGATGGGATGTTGAGCTTCATCATTGCAGGTGTGGTGATGAGGTTGATTGAAGAACCAATATCAATAAGCACTCTCTTGAATGGTTTCCTGTCAATGTGAGCTACTATGTGCAGTGGTGGATCAGGTGAATCTACTTGAGATTTGTTTTTCCTCGAAGTCATAAAATACTATCGAGGGTTCCATACACTTTTGCACACTCCCTACAAAGGAATTGAATGCATTGGGGTCTTCTGACTGAACTTGGATAGACTTTAAAATTTCCATCAATGCTTCCCTATGAGGTGTTGATTGTTGTATTAGCTCATATATTGACAATTTTGTTGAAGCCATTTTCAAGCTTTGTGTTAACCGACTGTTCAAAGTAACAACTGGGCGATTGTGGAAAGGTGGTGGTGGAATGCTTGGTCCAAGTTGTATGGGCACATTTGTTGGTTGTGTTGTTGGAGCCTGTGTTGTGCGATTAGCTTACCTCTGTCCATGGGTAACTATGCTAATAGCTCCTACAAAACCTTGTGGTAGTTGAGACACATAATTAACCTGGTTGGGAGGAACTATAGAAGTTGATGCTCCCATCGGTTGTTGATTTGCCTCTCGATGTGGCAAAGGTGTCTGATAGATGCCTAGGTTTTGATTGTTTTGGGCTAGTGGATTGTCAACTTTGATTGTACCCGCTTCCAATAAATCTTGCACAATTCCTTTAAATCCATGACAACCTTCGATATCATGTCCTCTTTGTCTATGATAGATGCAAAAGAGGTGTTCTTTGTAACCTTTTGTTTTTGGTTTGTTAGGATCTTCAGGTTTCATTTTCGGCAATGTAAAAAGTTTTGCCGCATACAACTTCTGAAACACTAATGAATATGGCTCTTGTACTGGTGTGTAATTTCTTTTTGGCTTAAAATGATGTTGTTGCCTTTCTGCAGGTTGTGTCTGATTTTGTGCCTGTTGTGGGGGTGGAACCGCTTGATAATTCGATTGTTGCGGTTGTTGTTGTTGTTGGGGTTGTTGGATTTGTGTTTGGGTCGGTTGATTTAACTATGGTTGGCCCAAAACTATCTGGTTAACCTACGTGGTCTTAGATTGACCATGGTTATTCCCATTTTGATTCTTATTGTGCCACTCTTTCTTCTTAGGCTTTATCTCGCCTTCTTGGATTTTTATTTCTTCAATCAGTTTTGCTTGGGCGAGTGCCTCATCGAATGTTCTATATTGTTGTAGCTGTAGTAATGAAGAGATGGGTCTACCAAAACTCTTCATGAACATTCGTATTATCTCTGGCATAGGGAGGGAAAATGGTAATTTGATCATGACTGATCTCCATCTATTGCCAAAGTCATAGACCGATTCATCGTCATATTGTTTTAGATAAATCAAATCAGTCAATGTGGTTTGTTTTCTAACATTTAGGGCGAATCTTTCCAAGAACTGGTCCGCTAGTTGTTCAAAGGTAAAGACACTTTGATGTGGCAGGTGGTTGTACCAGTCTTGTGCTTCTCCCCCTAGTGTCTGAGGAAATGTATGTAACAATAATGCATCATTGCTTTTGATTCTGAAGCATGCATTCACAAATCTAGTTATATGCTCATGGGGGTCCTCTTCCCCTTTAAATTCAAGCTTCGGTATTTGAAAATCTTGTGGATATGGTGGCTCAGGTACCGAAGCATGAATAGGGTGATTGAGTAGTTACCTCAAAGTTGGCTTTTGGTATTGCAAACCTAGGGTTTGCATGGCAAGACTATCAATATGACTCTATAAAAATTGGTATCTAGGGTCATCCACAGGATTGACACTTGAATGTACTTGATGTTGCTGGTAATGGGGTGGATTGTATGTAGGTTGTGGGTGATAAGACATGGGTGGCTGAAATGTGTTATGGTATGGATGTTGAGGGATGTTATGGTATGGATGGGGTGATGGTGGTATGATGTTATGTTGACCTATTACGTTAGCATATGGGTGTGGCGGTTGATTATGAACCACAGTGGTAGAAGGAGGGCGCATTACCCAAGATGGATCTTGGATAAAGGCATTAGGTTGATGTGATGTAGGTGGAAAATTTTGCTCAATCCCTTGCAAATGTTGGTTGGGGTCAGGGTTCATGCTACGGTTAGCATTATCTAAAATCATTTGTTACAGTTGTAAGAAAGCTTGTTGCATAGCAATTGCATTTGAAGTAGGAACCGCTACATGTGATGTGGTAGACTAGGTTGGTTGTGGGACAACCATGGTAGTGGAAGTAGGTGGGGGTAAGTAGCAAAAGGTATCACTAATGACTGTGGTATGGTATGAGATGTATGTCCTACGAGTGTGGCGGGGGGAATGGATGTTGGGGCTTGTGAAACAATAGGAATTGTTTCATACAAGGGATTAGTGGAAACGGTCATTTGTTGAGGTAATGTGGGGGGTAATTGGTTGGTTGATGATGGTTGATTGGCCAATGCTATAATAGCTAACTCAAAAAGAGGATTGGTGAAAATATATTCTGATTGTTGTAGATAGGTGAATGTGGATTCTTGTTGTGATGAGGGTATGACACGGGATGGGATGGAGAGTGGTGGTAATGATGGGAAGACCATTCCAACTGCATTCAAGTACATTCTAACAGTATCCATATCGAACATGGTGACATGACTATCTACCACTACAGGAGGTTCACTCCTAGGTGTCTCAGGTATGGTTGTGTGAGTAGCCCTATGCATAATGTCTATGTCCGTATTAGGGGCATTACTAGAAGGCCCTACATTAAGACTTTGGGACATAGAAAGGGGCATGCCTACTTGTCCTACCACCGAAGTGGGAGGGACGTTACCCGACTGAGAGGCCATAGGGGAAGACCACTGACTTTGGTTTGACACTAGTTTCTTAGCTTGACTACGAGTCACTACCATACGCTATTATGTGGTACAATGCCAAGTGCGACTATCTATGTAAATAAAATGACAATATGATGCAATACAACACGCAAAGCAAACAAACACACAAAGTTTTTGAAGCTAGATTTTCGTATTTCTTTTTTTGTTCAAAAAATGAAAAAGTCGTGTGCTCAATGTTTTGCCCTAAATGAATCTAGGATTTCACCTGTATACTCGTAGCTCGACAACCTGGCTATGAACTCCAGGTCACGTAATCCCACCTATAATGTGTGGTAATGAAGCCCACACATGGCCAGGGAGCACAGGTCCTACCAATTCCTCACCCAGTTCACCCGTAGTCTACGATACACCTCTCCGAGGAGAAATGCATGCTATAACCCATGGGCTATGACGGATCTTGGAATCGGCCTTGGCAAAGAACGGGGTATGATGTTGGTGGTTCGATGATGAAATCCAAACCCGACGGTGATGAAATCCAACCGTTTTCCAATGTTTATGTGAGTGTGTGGTGGTTTTGTTTAATTATTGTGGTATGCAAGATTATCATGCAATTTTGTTTCAATGCCTAAATGCAGGAAAATAGAAAACAGAGAATGAAAAATAGCAAATCAGGGGCAAAAGTGCCAATTTTAGGTCTAACTTAATCAGAATCTATTTAACAGGGCTAACCGCGGATGCGCGGTTAGTTTTAGTAAACCATGAATGCACGGTTTGCCAACCACGCTTCTGCATTTGGGATATCCCAACCACGGATGCATGGGTCCTTTCTATCAATAGAAATAGAATAATTTCTTACAGACCCAAACCTAAAATACACACCTAAGCTATTTCTAACCCGGTGAATGCAAAATGATCTATTTTCTACTATGCAAATGCAGACTTTCTTTAATTTTTCCTTGTTATTTTATGTATGAATGCAAAATTTAAATATTTTCTCCTATCTCTAAGACCTAAGTGCACACAAAGGCATACAGGACTGAGACTGTTAATCTACTTAAATGCAATCTAAACTTAACTAAAGAAAAAAATGAAACAGAGAGCATGAAGTACAGACCTGTGTTCTTTTCGCCGCTCCTTCCTGCTGTAAACCGTTGGTCTGCATTTTTGAAATAACAACCGTATTTCTACATTTTCTCGAACCAAGAACCACGTGTCTACATTTTCTCCAATCAGGAACCATGCGTTTGCATTTCCTCAAACAGAAACCATGTTTTCATGTTTCCACAGTGAACAATTTGGGCGCAAGGTTTTTTGAATGTATCGATTCAAAATCGAATCTATGCGCGTCTCGAATTCCAAAAACCTGTAGGTACAGACAGAGATCAGTAAACTTAAAAAGAAGCAAGGCAAAACAAAATGGAACCCTTGGGAGGTCCCACCATGATCGCCATTTCTGTAACCAAAAGAATTGAACACAAATAAACTAGATATAAGAAAGAGGTAAGAATTGCCAAAATGATCCCTTTTGTATTATATTTGATACAATTTGTTACAAAATGATTTTGGATTTTGCCCCAAGTATGTTTGGGGTAAAGTTACAATTCTTCCTTCTCTCTTAGAGGTACAATATTTTGATAGAAGAGAGGAAATATTTTAGCTCTTCTATAGGATGTGGTGTTCTTCGTTCCTTTATTACAGCTTCAAAGGGATGAGTGGGCTTTGGTATCCAGCAAGGGACCACTCCAGCTTCAACAACTTATCCAAGATACATATCACCTGCACACATTCAAATCAACAAAGGGATCAGTAGCACCTGTATATTCAAGCAATAAATTAATGCTACACATAAACCCTAAGTAGATAAGATTGAAAGCAAATAACAAAAAAAAAATTAATAAATAAAAGCCTTGCTAATCAAGTGAATTCTATTACAAATCTCTAATGTGTGTGCGATTCATGCTCGGGACTGTGGAACCACGGAAGCGCGGTTGTGGACTGGAAACCATGGACCTACGGTTGTGAAACCATGGACCTGCATTTTTACTATGAAACCGTGGGTGGGCGGTTTCGGTTGAAATGATAGGTCACCTCGGGATGCATGCCAATGGTCAAAATCGAGCTTGCGCTCTTAGTTTCTCGTCGGGTCTGGATATATTTTGGTAGCCTATCGGTATGCAAATTCAGCTCCCTTTGTTTTGTGGACTAATGATGCTTTTATAGGCTTCCTAGGGCTTTGGAGGGGAATGAGAGGTGGCAAGCCTGACATGCCAAGTGGTAAATCTGAACTGCCAGGTGGAAGGGGCAGTTACAGTGAGTCATTCAGTGTGGCTCACTTAACTGGGGTGATGTGGCTTCAAGTGGAGTGGGATGTGGGATGTTGTTTTATGTGAAGGGACAAGGAGACAACAACAAATGAGTTGTGGCATGGGTGTTGGGAATCTGTCTCATGTGCAAGGACAAGGGGGACAGGAGTGGGTAAGATGTGGCAGGGGTGTTGGGTGAAGTGTCCAGGACACATGTCCAATGGGTAGACAGGGTATCCTAGGGTGATTTTCCTAATTAAATAAATTAGGAAAATAGGATGATGTGTAGGATTTTATATCCCTAAGTTTAGACTTAGGCATATAATTTTATTATGCAGGATTTGATGGTGGGGTGGTGAATGTGACTTAGAGGGTGTCAGATTTTGGTGTCTACAAAATCAAATCAACAGGCTCCAAATGGGACACCCCTTTGGTCAAATCAATCAAAATGGGAGGGATACCCTTTGGTCAATACAATTCAAAATGCTCCAAAGGGGACCACCCTTCGGTCAAATCAATCAAAAAGGCCCCAAAGGAACCTAACTCCTTTGGTCAAATTTCATTTCAAAATGCTCCAATGGGGACACCCCTTTGGTCAATTCAATTCAAAATCCTCCAAAGGGGACACCCCTTTGGTCAAATTAATCAAAAAAGCCCCAAAGGAACTTAACCCCTTTGGTCAAATTTTATTTCAAAATGCTCCAAGGGAGGGCAACCCTTTGGTCAATACAATTCAAGACCCTCCAAAGGGGACACCCCTTTGGTCAAATCAAAAAGGCCCCAAAGGAACCTAACCCCTTTGGTCAAATTTCATTTCAAAATGCTCCAAGAGAAACACCCCTTTGGTCAATTCAATTCAAAATGCTCCAAAGGGGACACCCCTTTGGTCAAATCAATCATACAAGCCCCAAAGGAATTAACCCCTTTGGTCAAATTTTATTTCAAAATGCTCCAAGGGTGGACACCCCTTTGGTCAATTCAATTCAAAACGCTCCAAAGGAGACACCCCTTTGGTCAAATCAATAAAAAAGGCTCCAAAGGGGACACCCCTTTGGTCAAATAAATCAAAAAGGCTCCAAAGGGGACACCCCTTTGGTCAAATCAATCAAAAATACTCCAAAGGGGACATCCCTTTGGTCAAATCAATTCAAAATGCCCCAAAGGAACCTAACCTCTTTGGTCAAATCTCATTTCAAAATGCTCCAAGGGAGGCACTCCTTTGATCAATTTCCATTCAAAAGGCTCCAAGGGAACCAACACTCCTTTGGTCAAAAGAAATTCAAAAAGCTCCAAAATAACCAAACCCCTTTGGTCACATTTCATCTCAAAAATATCAAAAGACAAAAAAATAATAATAATAAATATAAAACACAAAAACATTTTCATACACATTGCATTTTTAATAAATCACTTTCACAATCCATCTTCCATTGCATTCACACATTCCAACTTTCATAGCATTTGCACATTCATACCATTCGTATTCATTAAAATCAAGAATAATTGATAGTGCACTATGTCTTGTTGCCTTAATCAGGGGCACCTCACATCAAACATCACCAAACCCATAACTCATAATAATACATTGCTTCCTAAGCATAATCCTAATGTTTTCAATCACTCAGCCACCGCTAGTGTCTTAAGCAACCTCTAAAAAATATGTCAAATTTTTTTAGGACCATTGCACATATATACACTAAGCAAATCTTAAGTATTGGGAATTGATCTCAAAAACATTCTCGAACCAAACATAATTTCACATCTTAAAAACATCTTGTGTCAAATAGGGATAACACCATACTTGGTAGGAACCTTGAGGTGAAATGGGTCATCCTTGCTTGTCCCATTATGCAACATAATCCATGACAATAGTGGTTTTCACTACTATCACAGTTGCTTCAAATTCAAAAGATAGATTAGTAAGGATAGGGTACAATTCTCATCACACTTAGGTTGATAATCCGATCCCCAAAGCTCTAATATTTTACAGTCAGACAGTTAAGTAGTCATCCACTGATTAATTGGGTTGAAAGGATCGTACTACATTTCCATTCAAACAGTTAAGTAGTCATCCCCAAAATTCAAGAAATCAAAAAAAAAAATCACAGACTATGGAGTTAGCCTCCACCGGAGCTATGCCTAAGTCTAAACCTAGGCATGTGTAATGCAAATGCCTAGATTTTGGTGTCTACACAAAGCTCTTTCTAGGGTCATGTTCTCTAGGAGCAACAACAATTATTGTCCTTCTATCCATTTTTCTATTATGTAATTTTTTCATTCTACTCATTTTCCATTAAAGGAGCTTTCCAAAAAAGACATATTTTTTCTTCTGGTGGATTAGGTTAGAAATCCTATGTTAGGGGGTTTAAAAAATCATGGAGTTTTAATTTTTGGCTAAGCTACATTTTTCATAAAGTATCTATAAAAGTGAAGGGTGCTTAAAGTCTAATACCCAGGCCTTATATGACACCCATATAAGGCTACCATTTCCCATGTACCCTCACGTATATAGTGAGACCCCCTAGGAATAGGAGAAGCCTTCACACATAGGAAGATATCAACCATTTGAGTTTTTCTAGTGCATCGATAAACTATTAGTTTTGGAAAGTTACTCTCATAGGAGCCTTGTATTGGGAATTGGTATGAAAAACATTCTGGAACCAAACACAATTTCACATCTTAAAAATATCTTGTGTCTAATAGGGACAACACAATACTTGGTAGAAACCTTGAGGTGAAAAGGGTTATCCTTGCTTGTCCCATTATGCAACATAATCCATGAAAATAGTGGTTTTCACTACTATCACAGTTGCTTCAAATTCAAAAGATAGAGTAGTAAGGATAGGGTACAATTCTCATCACACTTAGGTTGAGAATCCGATTCCCCAAAGCTCTAAATATTTTACATCACACACCACTGATTAATTGGGTTGAAAGGATCGTACTACATTTACAGTTAGACGGTTAAGTAGTCATCCCCAAAATTCAAGAAATCAAAAATAAAAATCATGGACTATGGAGTTAGCCTCCATCGGAGCTATGCCTAAGTCTAAACTCAGGCATATATTATTATGTAGGATTATGATGTGTAATGCAAATGCCTAGATTTTGGTGTCTACACAAAGATATTTCTAGGGTCATGTTCTATAAGAGCAACAACAATTATTGTCCTTCTATCCATTTTTCTATTATGTAATTTTTTCATTCTACTCATTTTCCATTAAAGTAGCTTTCCAAAAAAGACATATTTTTTCTTTTGGTGGATTAGGCTAGAAATCCTATGTTAGGGGGTTTAAAAAATCATGGAGTTTTAATTTTTGGCTAAGCTACATTTTTCATAAAGCATCTATAAAAGTGAAGGGTGATTAAAGTCTAATGCCTAGACCTTAGATGACACCCATATAAGGCTACGAGCTCCCATGTACCCTCACATATATAGCGAGACCCCTAGGAATAGGAGAAGCCTTCAGGCATAGGAAGATATCAACCATTTGAGTTTTTCTAGTGCATCGATAAACTATTAGTTTTGGAAAGTTACTCTCATAGGAGCCTTGTATTGGAAATTGATCTCAAAAACATTCTCGAACCAAACACAATTTCACATCTTAAAAATATTGTGTAAAATAGGGATAACACCATACTTGGTAGGAACCTTGAGGTGAAAAGGGTCATCTTTGCTTGTCCCATTATGCAACATAATCCATGACAATAGTGTTTTTCACTACTATCACAGTTGCTTCAAATTCAAAAGATAGAGTAGTAAGGATAGGGTACAATTCTCATCACACTTAGGTTGAGAATCGATTCCCCAAAGCTCTAAATATTTTACATCACACACCACTGATTAATTGGGTTGAAAGGATCGTACTATATTTCCAGTCAGACGATTAAGTAGTCATCCCCAAAATTCAAGAAATCAAAAACAAAAATCATGGACTATGGAGTTAGCCTCCATCACAGCTATGCCTAAGTATAAACTTAGGCATATATTATTATGTACGATTATGATGTGTAATGCAAATACCTAGATTTTGGTGTCTACACAAAGCTCTTTCTAGGGTCATGTTCTATAGGAGCAACAACAATTATTGTCCTTCTATCCATTTTTCTATTATGTAATTTTTTCATTCTACTCATTTTCCATTAAAGTAGCTCTCCAAAAAATACATATTTTTGCTTCTGGTGGATTAGGCTAGAAATCCTATGTTAGGGGGTTTAAAAAATCATGGAGTTTTAATTTTTGGCTAAGCTACATTTTTCATAAAGCATCTATAAAAGTGAAGGGTGCTTAAAGTCTAATACCCAGGCCTTATATGGCACCCATATAAGGCTATGAGCTCCCATATACCCTCACGTATATAGCGAGACCCCCTAGGAATAGGAGAAGCCTTCACACATAGGAAGATATCAACCATTTGAGTTTTTCTAGTGCATCGATAAACTATTAGTTTTGGAAAGTTACTCTCATAGGAGCCTTGTATTGGAAATTGATCTCAAAAACATTCTCGAACCAAACATAATTTCACATCTTAAAAACATTTTGTGTAAAATAGAGATAACACCATACTTGGTAGGAACCTTGAGGTGAAAAGGGTCATCCTTGCTTGTCCCATTATGCAACATAATCCATGACAATAGTCTTTTTCACTACTATCACAATTGCTTCAAATTCAAAAGATAGAGTAGTAAGGATATGGTACAATTCTCATCACACTTAGGTTGAGAATCCGATTCCCCAAAGCTCTAAATATTTTACATCACACACCACTGATTAATTGAGTTGAAAGGATCGTACTACATTTCCAGTCAGACGATTAATTAGTCATCCCCAAAATTCAAGAAATCAAAAACAAAAATCATGGACTATGGAGTTAGCCTCCATCGGAGCTATGCCTAAGTATAAACTTTGGCATATATTATTATGTAGGATTATGATGTGTAATGCAAATACCTAGATTTTGGTGTCTATACAAAGCTCTTTCTAGGGTCATGTTAAGCAACAACAATTATTGTCCTTCTATCCATTTTTCTATTATGTAATTTTTTCATTCTACTCATTTTCCATTAAAGTAGCTTTCCAAAAAATACATATTTTTTCTTCTGGTGGATTAGGCTAGAAATCCTATGTTAGGGGGTTTAAAAAATCATGGAGTTTTAATTTTTGGCTAAGCTACACTTTTCATAAATCATCTATAAAAGTGAAGGGTGCTTAAAGTCTAATACCCAAGCCTTAGATGACACCCATATAAGGCTACAAGCTCCTATGTACCCTCACGTATATAGCGAGACCCCCTAGGAATAGGAGAAGCCTTCACACATAGGAAGATATCAACCATTTGAGTTTTTCTATAGCATCGATAAACTATTAGTTTTGGAAAGTTACTCTCATAGGAGCCTTGTATTGGGAATTTATCTTAAAAATATTCTCGAACCAAACACAATTTCACATCTTAAAAACATCTTGTGTCAAATAGGGATAACACCATACTTGGTAGGAACCTTGAGGTGAAAAGGGTCATCCTTGCTTGTCCCATTATGCAACATAATCCATGACAATAGTGGTTTTCACTACTATCACAGTTGCTTCAAATTCAAAAGATAGAGTAGTAAGGATAGGGTACAATTCTCATCACACTTAGGTTGAGAATCCGATTCCCCAAAGCTCTAAATATTTTACATCACACACCATTGATTAATTGGGTTGAAAGGATCGTACTGCATTTCCAGTCAGACGATTAAGTAGTCATCCCCAAAATTCAAGAAATCAAGAACAAAAATCATGGACTACGGAGTTAACCTCCACGGGAGCTATGCCTAAGTCTAAACTTAAGCATATATTATTATGTAGGATTATGATGTGTAAAGCAAATACCTAGATTTTGGTGTCTACACAAAGCTCTTTCTAGGGTCATGTTCTATAGGAGCAACAACAATTATTGTACTTCTATCCATTTTTCTATTATGTAATTTTTTCATTCTACTCATTTTCCATTAAAGTAGCTTTCCAAAAAATACATTTTTTTTCTTTTGGTGGATTAGGCTAGAAATCCTATGTTAGGGGTTTAAAAAATCATGGAATTTTAATTTTTGGCTAAGCTACATTTTTCATAAAGCATCTATAAAAGTGAAGGGTGCTTAAAGTCTAATACCCAGGCCTTAGATGACATCCATATAAGGCTACGAGCTCCCATGTACCCTCACGTTTATAGCGAGACCCCCTAGGAATAGGAGAAGCCTTCACACATAGGAATATATCAACCATTTGATTTTTTCTAGTGCATCGATAAACTATTAGTTTTGGAAAGTTACTCTCATAGGAGCCTTGTATTGGGAATTGATCTCAAAATTCTCGAACCAAACACAATTTCACATCTTAAAAACACCTTGTGTAAAATAGGGATAACACCATACTTGGTAGGAACCTTGAGGTGAAAATGGTCATCCTTGCTTGTCCCATTATGCAACATAATCCATGACAACAGTGGTTTTCACTACTATCACAGTTGCTTCAAATTCAAAAGATAGAGTAGTAAGGATAGGGTACAATTCTCATCACACTTAGGATGAGAATCTGATTCCCCAAAGCTCTAAATATTTTACATCACACACCACTGATTAATTGGGTTGAAAGGATCGTACTACATTTCCAGTCATACGGTTAAGTAGTCATCCCCAAAATTCAAGAAATCAAAAACAAAAATCATGGACTATGGAGTTAGCCTCTACCGGAGCTATGCCTAAGTCTAAACTTAGGTATATATTATTATGTAGGATTATGATGTGTAATACAAGTGCCTAGATTTTGGTGTCTACACAAAGCTCTTTCTAGGGTCATGTTCTATAGGAGCAACAACAATTATTGTCCTTCTATCCATTTTTCTATTATGTAATTTTTTCATTCTACTCATATTCCATTAAAGTAGCTTTCCAAAAAATACATATTTTTGCTTCTGGTGGATTAGGCTAGAAATCCTATGTTAGGGGGTTTAAAAAATCATGGAGTTTTAATTTTTGGCTAAGCTACACTTTTCATAAAGCATCTATAAAAGTGAAGGGTGCTTAAAGTCTAATACCCAAGCCTTAGATGACACCCATATAAGGCTACAAGCTCCTATGTACCCTCACGTATATAGCGAGACCCCCTAGGAATAGGAGAAGCCTTCACACATAGGAAGATATCAACCATTTGAGTTTTTCTAGTGCATCGATAAACTATTAGTTTTGTAAGTTACTCTCATAGGAGCCTTGTATTAGAAATTGATCTAAAAAACATTCTTGAACCAAACACAATTTCACATCTTAAAAACATCTTGTGTCAAATAGGGATAACACCATACTTGATAGGAACCTTGAGGTGAAAATGGTCATCATTGCTTGTCCCATTATGCAACATAATCCATGACAACAATGGTTTTCACTACTATCACAATTGCTTCAAATTCAAAGATAGAGTAGTAAGGATATGGTACAATTCTTATCACACTTAGGTTGAGAATCCGATTCTCCAAAGCTCTAAATATTTTACATCACACACCACTGATTAATTGGGTTGAAAGGATCGTACTACATTTCCAGTCAGACAGTTAAGTAGTCATCCCCAAAATTCAAGAAATCAAAAACAAAAATCATGGACTATGGAGTTAGCCTCCACCAGAGCTATGCCTAAGTCTAAACTTAGGCATATATTATTATGTAGGATTATGATGTGTAATGCAAATGCCTAGATTTTGGTGTCTACACAAAGCTCTTTCTAGGGTCATGTTCTATAGGAGCAGCAACAATTATTGTACTTCTATCCATTTTTCTATTATGTAATTTTTTCATTCTACTCATTTTCCATTAAAGTAGCTTTCCAAAAAAGACATATTTTTTCTTTTGGTGGATTAGGCTAGAAATCCTATGTTAGGGGGTTTAAAAAATCATGAAGTTTTAATTTTTGGCTAAGATACATTTTTCATAAAGCATCTATAAAAGTGAAGGGTGCTTAAAGTCTAATACCCAGGCCTTAGATGACATCCATATAAGGCTATGAGCTCCCATGTACCCTCACGTATATAGTGAGACCCCCTTAGGAATAGGAGAAGCCTTCACACATAGGAAGATATCAACCATTTGAGTTTTTTTAGTGCATCGATAAACTATTAGTTTTGGAAGTTACTCTCATAGGAGCCTTGTATTGGGAATTGATCTCAAAAACATTCTCGAACCAAACACAATTTCACATCTTAAAAACATCTTGTGTCAAATAGGGATATAAAATAACCTGTCCAATGGATATAAAATATAATTGTTCTTTTATTTTCTTGGATGATTGATTACACCCTAGTGAATTGTCTTATATACCTATTCTAGGGTTGTGAGTGAAAGGACATGATGGTCCATATAAATGAATAAATGTGAATGATTAAATAATGATGATGGTTAGGATTAGTGAATCCTAACATGCCACCCTCCTTAAAAGGAGCTTTGTCCTCAAAGCTAAAAGTGAGGAGCTTTATCCTTTGTTTTCCAAGTAGAATTTGCACAAGTTCTTGTACTATTTTAATGTCACTTTTTCGGAGGTAGGGATATCTTGAGGGTCAAAGCATTAGTGGGGGTTTCCAGGAAGAATAGTAGAATCGTGATGATGGTGGGATTCCACTTTAGAAGGTTCTCCCTGTGTAGAACTAAGGAAAAATAAATGTGCACTCACTCTTTTACCTCCTTTCAGAATCAGTTTGCCTATACAATGATAACTCATTGGTGGTGAGAAACTTGTGTGTAGTTTATGTAGAGTGTATTCCTGGCCTCCATTATTCACTTTGGGTATGCCTACCTCATCCTCTCTGGGTGTATCGATCACTTCTTGCACATCGACCTCAATATCTTCATTATTGTGAGTAGGGGTGCCGGGCATCTTGGACACAACTACCTCATCTTCTACGGGTGTATTGATCACTTCTTGCACATCGACCTCAATGTCTTCATTGTTGTGAGTAGGGGAATTGGGCATCTTGGACACAACTACCTCATCTTCGCCCTTTATGGATTGACAAGGATCAACTTCCTTAAATAAATACAATGTTAGTGTAGCACATTTATGGTGGGGTCCAAATTACTCATCACAATTATCACAGAGGTTTTTTGCTCGTCGTTCTTGCATCTCCTCAAATCTGAGTTGTTTAATTAGTAAAGTTCGGTTAGGTTTAGGGGTGGTGTAAAGATTATTTTGAGTAATTTGGTCCTTCCATTGGCGAAACTCCTCATAGAATTTTTCAAGATTAAGGTCTTGCGATCTTCTTCCGTTAGCCATTTTAGGGTTAAATTAAAAATCTTCACCAAAAATTTATTTAAAATTTTGAATTTAATTTGTGGTTTGCAAAAAATTTGACACAAATTTTTTGATATATATTTGGGCAAATTTTTTGCAAAAAAAAAAATTGGTTTTGAGCAACTTTTTATGATCCTCGAACGATCAATTTTTTTTTTTAATTTGAAATTTGGCAGTAAAGTGAGGTCAGCAGCAGACGAGCGAGCAAAGGCGATGGTGGTCGAGCGGTTATGGTGGTAGAGGAGCAAGGGCGGCGGTGGCTGAGCAAACAAGGGCAAAAGTGGAGCAAGGGCGACAACGACAAGGGGAGTGCGGGAAGCATGAAGCACGAGGTGAATGAGTAGTGGCAAGAGGAGCATGGAGCACGAGGTAACTATAGGTAGTTAACACATGGTGGTAGGTGGTTCGTGCAAGGAGCGTCAAGGAGAGCGTGACCGAAGTCACAACAATTTATGTAAGCACGATAGCTTTTAAACCAAAACTTTCCCACTTTATCTTTGATGTGGGATTATTATCTTTATGTTTTAAACACTCCTTGCTCTCTATGATGTTTTGACGTCACAAAATTAAAGATGACACTGAAGATTTAAAAACCTTAGCGTTTTCTTTTATTTTTTTAATTATCTTTTGTCAGTTCTCTACGCGACATTTATGATGTTGCAAAACAAAAATCCGATGCTGGAAAAATAATTAAAACCTTAGTTTTACTTTAATTTTTATTTTGATCTCATCGGATTCCTGTGTACTATGTCGAAAAATGACGTTTGAGCAGCAAATGGAGATTTTTTTATGTTTTGATTCACTGTTCGTTCTCGGATTGATTCATGAAGCCCAATAAGGATTTGAAAAATATTTTTAAGGATTGAAAACGTCGTTCTTTTCACCGAAAATGACATCTTAATAGGTGATTTTCATGTTTTTACCATTTGTTCGTTGGAGTTTCACATTTTGATTTAATTTTGTAGTTGGTCGTCGATGTGTCTTATGGAATTGCTTTTTACGAACAAAAGGAGGTGTAGTGTTATTGTAAAGTGAATTTCACGATGTCTTATCTTTTTGTGGTCAGTGATGAGCAACAATTGGTGATGACAGAGTGGGAAATGAGCAACAATGGATGATGACAGAGTGGTAATGAATCAAATGGCACAAAATGGATCCCTGGAAGGAAAGATATGATACCAGATGTTAGAACTCTAGGTCCTAGCGGGTTAAACTATTGAAACAAGCATATTTGGATGTATGAAATGAATGAAAAATTGATAGAATCATATTTGCACTAGAAGAGTAACCTGTCCAATGGATATAAAATATAATTGTTCTTTTATTTGATGGATGATTGATTACACCCTATTGAATTGTCTTATATACCTATTATAGGGTTGTGAGTGAAAGGACATGATGGTCCATATAAATGAATAAATGTGAATGATTAAATAATGATGATGGTTAGGATTAGTGAATCCTAACATGCCACCCTCCTTAAAAGGAGCTTTGTCCTCAAAGCTGAAAGTGAGGAGCTTTATCCTTTGTTTTCCAAGTAGAATTTGCACAAGTTCTTGTACTATTTTAATGTCACTTTTTCGGAGGTAGGGATATCTTGAGGGTCAAAGCATTAGTGGGGGTTTCTAGGAAGAATAGTAGAATCGTGATGATGATGGGATTCCACTTTAGAAGGTTCTCCCTGTGTAGAACTAAGGAAAAATAAATGTGCACTCACTCTTTTACCTCCTTTCAGAATCAGTTTGCCTATACGATGATAACTCATTGGTGGTGAGAAAATTGTGTGTAGTTTATGTAGAGTGTATTCCTGGCCTCCATTATTCACTTTGGGTATGCCTACCTCATCCTCTCTGGGTGTATCGATCACTTCTTGCACATCGACCTCAATGTCTTCATTGTTGTGAGTAGGGGCACCAGGCATCTTGGACACAACTACCTCATCTTCTCCGGGTGTATTGATCACTTCTTGCACATCGACCTCAATGTCTTCATTGCTTGTGAGTAGGGGAATTGGGCATCTTGGACACAACTACCTCATCTTCGCCCTTTAGACAAGGATCAACTTCCTTAAATAAATACAATGTTAGTGTAGCACATTTATGGTGGGGTCCAAATTACTCATCACAATTATCACAGAGGTTTTTCGCTCGTCGTTCTTGCATCTCCTCAAATCTGAGTTGTTTAATTGGTAAAGTTCGGTTAGGTTTAGGGGTGGTGTAAAGATTATTTTGAGTATTTTGGCCCTTCCATTGGCAAAACTCCTCATAGAATTTTTCAAGATTAAGGTCTTGCGATCTTCTTCCGTCAGCCATTTTAGGGTTAAATTAAAAATCTTCACCAAAAATTTATTTAAAATTTTGAATTTAATTTGTGGTTTGCAAAAAATTTGGCACAAATTTTTGATATATATGGGCAAATTTTTTGCAAAAATTTGGTTCAAAAATTGGTTTTGAGCAACTTTTTATGACCCTCAAACGATCAATTTTTTTTTTTAATTTGAAATTTGGCAGTAAAGTGAGGTTAGCAGCAGACGAGCGAGCAAATGCGATGGTGGTCGAGCGGTTATGGTGGTAGAGGAGCAAGGGCGGCGGTGGCTGAGCAAGCAAGGGCAAAAGTGGAGCAAGGGCGACAACGACGAGGGGAGCGAGGGAAGCATGAAGCACGAGGTGAATGGGTAGTGGCAAGAGGAGCGTGGAGCATGAGGTAACGATAGGTAGTTAACACATGGTGGTAGGTGGTTCATGCAAGGAGCCTCAAGGAGAGCGTGACTGAAGTCACAACAATTTATGTGAGCACGATAGCTTTTAAACCAAAACTTTCCCACTTTATCTTTGATGTGGGATTATTATCTTTATGTTTTAAACACTCCTTGCTTTCTGTGATGTTTTGACGTCACAAAATTAAAGATGTCATTGAAGATTTAAAAACCTTAGCGTTTTCTTTTATTTTTTTAATTATCTTTTGTCAATTCTCTACGCGACATTTATGATGTTACAAAACAAAAATCCGATGCTGGAAAAATAATTAAAACCTTAGTTTTACTTTAATTTTTATTTTGATCTCACCGGATTCCTGTGTACTATGTAAAAAAATGACGTTTGAGCAGCAGATGGAGATTTTTTTACGTTTTGATTCACTGTTCGTTCTCGGATTGATTCATGAAGCCCAATAAGGATTTGAATTTTTTTTTTAAGGATTGAAAACTTCATTCTTTTCACTGAAAATGACATCTTAATAGGTAATTTTCACGTTTTTACCGTTCGTTCGTTGGAGTTTCACATTTTGATTTAATTTTGTAGTTGGTCGTCGATGTGTCTTATGGAATTGCTTTTTACGAATAAAAGGAGGTGTAGTGTTATTGTAAAGTGAATTTCATGATGTCTTATCTTTTTATGGTCAGTGATGAGCAACAATTGGTGATGACAGAGTGGGTAATGAGCAACAATGGATGATGACAGAGTGGTAATGAATCAAATGGCGCAAAATGGATCCCTGGAAGGAAAGATCTGATACTAGATGGTAGAACTCTAGGTCCTAGCGGGTTAAACTATTGAAACAAGCATATTTGGATGTATGAAATGAATGAAAAACTAATAGAATCATCTTTGCACTAGAAGAGTAACCTATCCAATGGATATAAAATATAATTGTTCTTTTATTTTCTTGGATGATTGATTACACCCTAGTGAATTGTCTTATATACCTATTCTAGGGTTGTGAGTGAAAGGACACGATGGTCCATATAAATGAATAAATGTGAATGATTAAATAATGATGATGGTTAGGATTAGTGAATCCTAACACATAAAGCAAAATTTTTACATCGAGGACATGGTTTTCCTATGCTTGCAACCTTATAATCAATCGCCATTGAAAATTTATGGCAGTCAAAATATATACCAAAATTTTATGGACCGTATAAAGTGCTCCAGCATGTTGGCCCCAAGGCCTATAACCTAGAATTGTTGCCTTCTTCCATGATATATCTAGTTTTCCATGTCTCATCTTTAAAGAAGGTCCTTGGCAGCCATATACAGGTCCAAACCACGCTATCCCAATTGGATGAGAAAGGCTTAGCCATCTTAACACCCATGAGTTTTATGGACCAATGTACATGCACACTTTACAAACACACTCTCACTAATGTTTTGGTACAAAGACATGGACTGTAGCTAGAAAATACCACCTGGGAGCTACTTCATCAACTACAATAACAGTTTCCTCACCTTAAACTTTGAGGAGAAAGATTTTTAAAGGGGAAGGGCATGTTAGGACCCTATCCTAACATATCCATTATTATGTACTTGTCTAGTGTTGGTGTATGTTTGCACCTTGGGCGCCTAGCATGTATGGGACCATTATGAAGTAACCTTTACTTTTATTATAAGTAGGAATTAGTAGCTCAGGTCCCCTCTTTCATGTGGTCTGACTCTTAAGCATTAGGGTTAGGGTGAATAAGAGTCTATATAAGGACATGTGTTTGGAGTAGAATGTATCTTGTATTTTTCTCAAATTGTATGAGAGCTTTGCTTCCAAGGAGGTGATATATGTTCCATTTGATTAATATAAGGTTTTTGTATTTCCAATCTTTTTTTTTAAGCACTTATGTTATTTAATTTTTATGGTCATTTAGTTTATAAGCATTTCCATTAATTATTGCATTGCTATTGTGGTTATGTTTATTTTTATATTAAGGTTCCTAACAACAATGCACTATACATGACTAGACAATGTGCTTTTTTGTAAGGGATATGATGGAGTCTTGTTGAGGTGCCTTAAAGAGGCAAGGATAAAAGCCCTAGTAAAGGAATATCATGATGAAGAGGGACATTATTTAACCCAAACCACAACACAAATAATCTTGAAGGTAGGATATTATTGGCCTATCATTTTTTTATTACTTCCAATGGATCAAAAATTGCAAGGCTTATTGCATTTTCATGGAAATAGGAAGAAAAGTGCCAATGCTCTTAAATCCCATCATAGTCACTAAATCCTTTCAAGAATAGGGCCTAGATTTCATTGGTAAGATTAATTTCTTATCTAGTGCAGGGCATGAATGAATTCTGATTACAATTGAGTATTTAGTGAAATGGGTAGAGAAATTACTAGTTAAATATGCAAACTAAGAGGCAAACACCCAACTCTTAGAAGATAACATCACCATTATTTGGGGCTTTATCCACAACAATCACTCATAACACCATGGGTTCAAGGTAATGAACTTTGTAGTGTAATATGGATTTGTGTTGAAGACAACCTCCAATTATTACCCTTAGTGAAATAGTATAGTAGAATCCACCAACAAGAACATTGTGAAGATTATAGAAAATAAAATAGCTAAATCACAAAGGGATTGACATACTAAATTGAGAAAGACATTGTGGGTAGATAAGATGACACTGAAAGCTTTCATAAGATTATCTCCCTATAAACTAGTTTTTAAGAAGGAAACAATACTACCAATAAACCTTAAATGTAAAACAAGAGAGAACCTCCCTTCCATTATAAAATATAATGTCATCCTTTCTTTTCAACAAAACCCAAAAAGATACTCAACCAAAAGTTATTAAAAAATAAATCACTTTTGCTTATAAACCAAAAGTTATTAAAAATAAAATCACTTTCGCTTATAAACCAAAAGTTATTAAAAATAAAATCACTTTTGCTTATGAAAACAAGACCAATTTACGTTTGATTCAATAAAAATAAAGCCATTTATTTAGAAGAATAAAACCACTCCATCTGATTCAATAAAAATAAAGCCATTTATTTAGAAGAATAAAACCACTCCATCTGATTCAATAAAAATAAAGCCATTGATTTATAAGAATAAAACCACTCCGTACATTTCAAACTAATGTCAATTTCAAATTGAAAATATATACAATTTGTGTTCCTTTCACTCCACAAACATCATTCAAAATGCACAAGCAAACAATTATTACAATTTTGTTAAAATCCAATGCTTTCATGTATATACAAGTGGTATATGAGGTATTTTGGGTTGACTGCGACTTCTACTCTCTTTGGCCTCCTCAAGGAGGCTATATTGACACTCGCAACAAATTGTAAGTTGGTGAATTTTATTTATATCATTAATAATAAAATCTATCTCAAGCACAGCACAAGGTTCAATTTTAGCTCTTTTTTTCAAGGTTCAAACCGAGACGTGAACAAGTGGGTGTGTGTTAAATTCTCTATTGATAAGCATAGCTCTCGGTTTTAAAAAGATACATGGTTGGGGGAGCCTAGGGTTTCTCACACTAACCAAATAAAAATAAAAAAATTATAAAACCAAAATTAAATAATCATCATTAGTTTTTCAAAATTTAATAATTTCATACAATTTAATGTGACACTTTCTTGTTATGTTATCCAATTATTTTTCATATAAATCTTTTAGTTTTTTGAATTTCCCTTAATATTTTAGACTAAAAGAACTGACACTAGCGCTTTGCTTCTTACATTCTTAACACTTACTTTCTTTAAAAAAAAACACTTCCTCTCTACTCAAAGTTATACCATGATAATAAATTGCATCTAGGTGCAGCGCAACGTTTTGGGTTTTGGCTCTACTTTGGAAGGTTCAAGGTTCAAACCGTGGCGCGGGCGAGTGTGTGAGGAGGTGGGTGTGTAGTGGTTTTGTGTTAAATTTTCAATTGATAAGTATAGCTCTCAACTTTATGAAGGGTTATGGTTGGGAGGGGAGGAGACTGCTGAACCTGTGCCTAAGTCATAAAGGTTTCTCACAATAACCAAATATATATATATATATATATATATATATATATATATATATATATCATGGTTGGGAGGGGAGGAGACTGTTGAACCCTGTGCGTCGACCATAAAGGTTTTTCGCAATTACCAAATATATATATATATAAATATAAAATGATAATAAATAATATAATAATTAGGACATTAGTATTTAGAAGGACAACACGGTTCAAAGTTTAATATATATATATATCATGGTTGGAGGAGGGGAGAGATTGTTGAAATGCGTCCGTTATAGAGGTTTCTAGCAATTACCATATATATATATACACCATAATAATAAATTAGTATTTAGAAGGGCAACACGATGATTCAATGTTTTAACTTTTTTTTTGGAAAGTCGTAAATAGCCTATTACTAGACATAACCCTCAATCTTTTTAAAAAATACTCACCCAATACAAAATCAACAACTCTAACCCTCAATCTTATCATAACTAAAAAGGAAATGCTCACCCAATACAAAGTCAACAGCACTAATTTTCCATTTACACAATATTTACAGCATTGCAACCTTGATGCTGACTAATCTTTCTAAGGCTTTATATTCGACGTTCGTCGACGTCCGTCCATGCCTCATTCGCATAACTCCATTCGTTCATGTCTATGAATTTGACACCATCATACGTTCAAATAGGAAAAGAGGTCCCTGCCTGCGCTTTACCTCTCGGCAAACGCCTTAACAGTGTTGATTAGTGCTGGAAGGGCGAGGAATCGAAGTCACAACGGGGTTTTGCCTCTGCACGCGAAAGGCAAGCAAGGAAGCATGATTTACACTGCCATTGACACATTCTATGTGACGGACGAGCAGATTGCAAACTCGCCGTCGCGAAAAGATGGCGTCGACCAAGAGACGGAGATGACTCTCCGCCTGTATGGGTGCGAATTGATTCAGGAGAGCGGCATTCTCCTCAGACTGCCTCAGGCCGTCATGGCAACGGGCCAAGTTCTCTTCCATCGATTCTACTTCAAAAAGTCCCTTGCACGCTTCAATGTCAAGGTCTGTATATACTCTAAATTATTTTGGTTTTGTTGTTGACTCCAATTTTAAGTTTTGGAGAATTGCTTTCTTAGGGTTAGGGTTACAATGTCGATTTGCAGAGGGTTGCGGCTAGTTGTGTTTGGCTTGCTGCAAAACTCGAAGAGAGTCCTCGGAGGATTCAGCAGATTCTCAACGTCTTTCATCGGATGGAATGTCGGCGGGAAAATTTGCCTCTTGAAATACTTGAACCCCATTCTAAAGTGAGTTCCTTTCAATTATTGTTTTTGTACTTCTTTCTTTTTAATTCTGAAATGAACTCTTTGTGTATTGACCTTGTAGGGGTTTTATTTTTCTTTGTGAGCACACTTGTCTATATAGACACATGCACGCAAGGACAAAATCTGAAACGTCATATAATTGTGGGGGCATTAGCCTAGAACCTGGGCCGTTATGGTGGTAAGTACAGGCACTTACTCACTAGGCCACAGTTTGGTAAACCGGTTTTGTATGTTGTAATGCTTTGATATCCTTTATAAGCGAAACAAATACCTCGCGCGAGGCAAAATAAAATATTGCGTTTTAAGATTTGAAATTAAAAAGCGTGGTTCTCTATGAAATTCAAGAGGGCACTTCTTTTCCAAGACGTGAATCCCAAAATTATCTTGAAACATTACTGTCTGTGACTCTGGAAATATGCTGTTCATGAGTAACACCTCCAGACTGAAGCCGCAATTACCTAATTTGTGTTAGAAATGACATTAAAAGAAGCCTTCTCTTTTTCGTTGAAAATATTCGGTGAGGTTAATCTTTGGGCCAGAGAATTAAGATTCTAATTCTCGTCCAATGAGGTGTAGCTGAATGTACCTTATATTTGTTACACTACAACCTTGTCATGTCTGCTGCGTTTAGGGTCGCTCCATTGTGGTGAGGGGATTAAAAGGACATTCACTTGTGTAGGGGGGGTATGTACCAAAACAATTTCCAGAAAACAACGTTTTCAATAATAAATTTAAGAATAAAAGCAACAGAAACAACTTAAACCATAATATCCCCACCAGAATCAGTTTTTAGACCTGTAAATCCAATAAAGGATCACAGATCCAGATTCTCAGTCTAAGAAACAAATCAAGCCAGTTACAGAGGGCAAAGTCACCTAGCCACTTACAGAAGGGAAAGTCCTCTTATGCACACCAGAGGCGATAGAAGTTAGATGAATGAATGATGATCCAACTACATCACATTCACTCCTATTTATAACGTTAACAAAGTAACAAAACCTAACCCTATTGCTCAGGGGCAGACTATCTTGTCGTAATGGCACGAGCCAATCAAATAAAGCTAGTCAATGTGGCTACATCAGGGCTGTTACCTGGATCTCTCCTCAAAAAGCATTGTCTTCAAAGCTGGAAAATTTTGGAGAATGGTCAAAGCTGGAAATTTTGGGAGAAGAGTCGTTGGCTTCCATGTTGCATCTTATTTAGGAAGATGTTGCCACTTGATGTGTAGCTTCTGCACCTAGCGAGACCACAAATTATGGTTCCACAGCTGTAAAACTGCGTACAGCTTTAGTTTAACACGTCCTAGAGAAGCTCCACCTGGGACTGCACCTTCTGGCCAAGTACCTGTTTAAGTCAAGGAACATGAAATACAGAATGTATTTTGGATGTAGGATGAAGCTCCAACTGAGAGGCCATGTCCCCTATCTGGCAAATCACCTTTTAGGGACCATAGAATCTGGGTGCGAGCTTTTGGCTGGTCTTATTTGCGAGAGAAAAACTGAATATATGGCTGAAGCCATAAAAAGACCATATCACCAACCTTAAAATGTTGTTCTAAGCTATGTAAATCCCGTTGCTACTTCATATGATTTTGGGCTTGACAAAGATTGACCTTGAAGAGCTACAGGATGGTTTGTCATTGATGGAGGAAATTATCCACTTAGGCAACATGGGAAGGTCTTGAAAGATTGTTTACCAAGAATGGGGGATTTTGTCTATACAACGCCTCAAATAGGGACATCTTAGTGGAAAGATGATAAGAAGTATTGTACCACATTTATGCTAACAGAAGTCTTTTAACCCACTAATATAAAATAATAATCAAGAACCAGGCCTAAAATGGCATGATTAATTACTGTGTGTAACTGCCATCATGGTCAACTTAAAAGCAGCACAAGCTTCCTTGGCATGCAGTTTTGACAATTATGGAAATATAACACCATGGTTATTCTTCTGTTGAGTTTCAGTCATGTTGAACCATAGTCATAATTTTATCTGCATATGCTAATTTTTGCATCAAATGCGTTCTGTCAAATCTCTACCAGGTGGTTCTTTCATCTGCTTGATTTATCATTGAAGGATGAGTAGGTGCCCAACAGATGAGCACCTTGTAGAGTCTCTCTCTTTTAGGGATCTCTACCCTTGAAGGATCCAACCTCACAGATGAAGAAGAATGAACAGATTGATTAATGCAGTTTATGTAATTGTGAGAATTACGTAAGAGTTTGAAGGATATTCAGAGAACTTATGGAGAAAAGCAAATGTGGTGATAATCTTCTATTACAACACAATGTCCTCTCCTGGGAACTCACTCGGTTTATTCTTGATCTTTGTCTGTATCGATTTCATGCTTTTACACGTCTAAGCTGGAGTGTTGCATGATTATAGACTGCCGATGGCTTGTCTTTTTTGTAAATTTTCCAAACCCTACATAACTGTTCTCCTATGTTCTTTTAAAATAAATCAGATCTGAGAATAATTTATTCAAACATGCAACAGTCACACAGATGGCTGGAAAACATAAACAGCGTGAACAGCAGAAGTTAAATATATTTCTGAACCTGAAATATTACAAATAAAAGAGGCTACAACTACAGCAGAACACTTTTGCTCTCTTGCTGCTTTTCTAGCCAGCAATCACTGTTCTTCTCCTCCTAAGCTTGTAGTTTTCCTTCTGCAATCTGTTCTCCTCCCATTCTTTTCTGTGTCTTTGTCTGTGTATCTAAAACACTCTTGATCTTCTCCTTTTATCCTTGAAAAAGGTAACCCTAATCTCTCTAACCCTAAGATTAGATCTCATCTCATCTTGAGATGTAAGGTTAAAAATAGAAAATCACTTAAGTGAATATCAAAATAGAATCACTTAAGTGAAGTACAAAATAGAATCACTTAAGTGAACTTAAAAATAGAAAATCACTTTCAAAATAGAATTAGAAATGTCTCGAACCACTTCTAGCACGTTCATATTGAAGCTTGTGCAAGAAGTTCCTGTCCGAGCTACATTTCTCAACACTCCCTCTTAGCGAGGAAGGAATTCTGCACCAATCCAAGTTTGTCTTTGAATGCTTCAAACTTCCCTTTCACTAAGGGCTTGGTCAGAATATCAGCTACCTGCTGATCTGTGGGAATATGTTGGAGCTTTACGGATCCCTTCTGAATCCTGTCTCGTATGAAGTGATATTTGATGTCTATGTATTTGGACTTGTCATGAAATACTGGATTCTCGGAGAGTTTGATACAACTCTGATTATCACAATATATCACCGTGGGATCCAACTCCTGATCAATCAATACTGTAAGCAACTTGCGAAGCCAAATGGCCTCATAATTAGCAATACTGGATGCCATGTATTTGGCCTCTGTTGAGCTAAGTGCCACAGAAGTTTGCTTCCTGCTGAACCAGGATATTATGCCTGATCCCAAGCTAAAGCAACACCCTGAGGTGCTCTTCCTGTCTGCTACATTTCCTGCCCAATTTGAGTCTGTATACCCCTGCAACCTCACTTCACCATCTCCAAGATATCTTAGACCATAATCCACCGTGCCCCTTAAGTATCTGAGCACATGTTTTGCTGCTACCCAATGCTCCTGCCTTGGCTCCACCATGAACTGACTCAAGGTGTTCACTGCAAAACATATATCCGGTCGAGTGTTGACCAAATACATCAAGGATCCTATCAGCTGCCTATACAACGTAGGGTCCACCAATTCTGAATCTGAAGTTGTCACCTTCTTCAAATTAGTGATCATGGGTGTGGCCATAGGTTTGCAGTCCTCCATCCGAAACCTCTTCAAGATCTCAATTGCATACTTACCTTGCCCAAGGAATATCTCCCCTGGTCTCTGCCAAACCTCTAAACCCAAGAAGTAATGCATCATGCCAATGTCCTTCATCTCAAACTCAACTGCCATATCCGCTTTGCACCCTGCAATGAGCTTCTTTGCACCTGTAAGAAACAAGTCATATACATATAGCACCAAAATGAGTAGATCAGTCCCAACAAATATGTAATATAGATTAGGATCTATATCACTTTTGGCGAAGCCCACACTCTGCAAGTATCCATCTATCCTGAAATACCATGCTCTCGGTGCCTGTTTGAGTCCATATAAGGCTTTCTTCAGCCTACAAACATGGGATTCCTTCCCTTTTACCTCAAAGCCCAGAGGCTGCTCTATGTACACTTCTTCCTCAATGATCCCATTAAGGAAAGCTGTCTTCACATCCATTTGTTGAATTCGCCATCCCATAGATGAAGCTAAAGACATAATTGCTCTAATGGAAGTGTATCTGGCGACTGGAGCAAAAGTCGCCTCATAGTCCACTCCCTCTTTCTGGGAGAACCCTCTTGCTGCAAACCTTGCCTTGAACTTCTCGATGTTGCCATTTGCAGCATGCTTAATTTTGTAGAGCCACTTGGAACTCACAAGCGACTTCCCCTCCGGTCTTGGCACTATGTCCCAAACATCATTCTTCATGATGGAGGTGTACTCCTCCACCATGGCATCTTGCCAAACCTGTTGGTCTTTTGCCTCCTGAAATTGGTAGGCTCCGAATTTATGATGTTACTCATCAATGCCATGTAGCTTGAAAACTTCCTTGGAGGTCTGCTCTCCCTAATCATGCTTGCTAGGAGCTTCAACATACTCCTCAACATCCCTCAATGTCTGTGTAAGCCATTGAGGTCTCGTGATAGAACTGGAAGGGGCTAATGTCTCCACCTCCTCACCTGAAGGTTGTTGTTTTGAACTGGAAACCACTGGTGTCTTTGGTGACCCTGGCTCAACCTTCGGAAATTCTTGCTCCTCATTCTCTATCATTGGAATAGGCTCATGGGACTTCCTGGATGCAACGTCCTCCTCAAACTTTACATTCCTGCTCACTACTGTCTTCCTCTTCTCTGGAATATAAACCTTGTAAGCTTTTGAAGTCTCATTGTATCCTACAAATAAACCCTTCCTACTGGAGGGCTCCAACTTGGTCCTCTTCTCTATTGGAACATGGATATAAACTGGACATCCAAAGATGCGGAAATGACTCATCTCTGGTTTCACACTAGTGAATGCCTCCTTTGGTGTCTTGTCCTCCAAGATCCTGTGAGGACATCTGTTATGGATGTAGACTGCTGTGTTGCATGCTTCTGCCCAAAGAAACATCGACAAGCCCTGGTCGTGAATCATGGCCCTAACAACCCTTATGATGGATCAATTCTTTCGCTCTGCAACCCCATTCTGTTGTGGGTTGTAAGGAACAGTCAACTCCCTCTTGATTCTTGCTTGCTTGCAAAAACCATAGAACTCCTTGGAGGTATATTCACCCCCATTGTCTGATCTCAAGACCTTGATCTTCTTCTTTGTCTGGTTCTCAACTAGAGCTTTGAACTCATGAAACCTGCTAAAGACTTCATCCTTGGTTTTTAAGAAGTAGATCCATGTCTTGCGAGAGAAATCATCAATAAAGGAAACATAGTACATGCTACCTGAAATTGATGCTACTGACATCGGTCCACAAACATCCGAATGTACTAGATCTAGTATCTTCTTAGACCTATGCGCTCTTTTTGGAAAAACAGCCTTGGCATGCTTGCCAAGCGTGCACCCTTTGCATACTCCTTGTTGCTCAATACTGAACTCTGGAAGACCTATGACTATCTCCCTCAGAATAGGCAACGCTCTATGATGCAGGTGCCCCATCCTCTTGTGCCACAAATCGAACTAGGGCTCGAACAGGTTCACCTTGCAACCTGTATAGACTGCCTTCTCTAACCCCTATTACTTGCGCTGTTTTCGGGTTAGATTGGTCTAATAAGGACATGCTGGTTCTTGAACTCCACTGCATATCCCTTATCCTCCATAACCGAAACTGAAAGCAAGTTCTTTCTGAGACCTAGAACAAACAAAACATCATCAAAGTCTAAAGATTTCCCTGACTGGAGTCGAAAAGGAATGGTACCAATTCCTACAACTGGATATTTGGTATCATCACCAAGCTCAACCTGAACCCCTGAGTCTTGCTCTTATAGACTGGTAAAACATTGTTGGGCTGATGTCATGTGTCGAGATGCCCCACTATCTACATATCAAGCATTCCTTGGAACCGTGCTGGTACAAAGGCAAGAGACCAATGAGAAATCCTTCTCGAATTTGGCAGCAAACTCGCTCATCTGAGTTTTTGTAGAGTCTGCTACCTGCATCTGCTGCTGCTTCCCTTTGCCCTTCTTGTCTGGACACTGTGATGCATAATGGCCGTGCTTATGACAAATGAAGCACTTGATCTTGCTCAAGTCCTTCTTCCTTGACTGTGAGGTTGACTCCTCATTCTTTACCTCACCCTTGTTGGGTCCTTTACCTTTGCCCTTCTTGGTTTGCCCAAAAAGAGCTAGGTTATCGTCACCACCTTTCTTGCTGGCCTTTGACTCCATCCAAGTCTCCTCCTGGATGAAATCATCCCACAGTTTCTCAAATTTGGGAAGGTTCTCACGAGCACAAATGCCTTTGACAAAGGGTTCCCATGAAGCTGAGAAACCATTAAGTGCCACGTTCACCAAGTCTGTGTCTTCAACCTTCTCCCCTACTGCTGCCAGTTGATCACGAATTTGTGTGATCTTCATTAGGTAACTGGTAACGGAGTCAGATCTGGTCATCTCCATAGATCTGAGTTTGTTCACCATCTTCTTGTTTATGTTCTCGCTCTGGTAGAGGCTAACCAGGGCATCGAACATCTCCTTTGCCTTAGTCTTCTCGGATATGTGAGGAATCAGGTGATCCTTCACTGCATCCAAGATCATCCGCTTGGCCTTCACTTTCTTCTTTTTGTGAGCTGCCAATTCTTGTGGATCTGTAGGCAAAGTCACATCAGCCTTGACAATATCCCAAAGATCATTCTCTTCCAATAAGAACATTACCCTAACTTTCCAGGGCAAAAAATTGGAGGCACCTTCCAATCTATCCTCAAATCTGAGGCTAGCTGCTGCCATTTCTGAGATCTGCTGAAATATTAATGACTGAAAAAAAAACAGTCCTGCAAATAAGCTTAGTCCTTCAAGCCAAAAAAAATATGAAACCCTAACTGTTTTTTTTTATTTGCTTGAAACCCTAACTGTTTTTTTTTTTTTTAATTTGCTTGAAACCCTAACTGCTGAAATATTAATGACTCAAAAAAAAAACAATCCTGCAAATAAGCTTAGTCCTTCAAGCCAAAAAAAATGAAACCCTAACTGCTGTTTTTTTTTTGCTTGAAACCCTAACTGCTGTTTTTTTTTTTCTTCGCTTGAAACCCTAACTGCTGTTTTTTTTTTTTTTTTTCGTAATATCCAGCAGTGATCTACTGCTGTAAACCTTTGAGGATCTCAATCACAGAAAATTTTCCAAACCCTAGATAACTTTTGTCCTATGTTATTTTAAAATAAATCAGACCTGAGAATAATTTTTTCAAACATGCAACAGTCACACAGATGGCTGGAAAACATAAACAGCGTGAACAGCAGAAGTTAAATATATTTCTGAACCTGAAATATTACAAATAAAAGAGGCTATAGCTACATCAGTTGCCAGCCATTAAAAGAAAATATCTCCCTTTCAAATAGCCACCTGGATCGGTATTCGTATGACCCGAAGGAAATTAGAAACTACTCCCGACCGAAGGGAGGCTTCCTTCTCTGTCTCTGTCTCCCTTTAAAAGATAAACCGGGCTCGCTCTTCGGATGCCCCAGAGGTAAAGTCGTAAATCCTCCTGACCGAAGGGAAGCCACCCGCGTGCGTTTTTGGAAGAAGAAGAAGAACCCCCGACGGAAGGGAGGCTTACTTCTACGTATCCTGGCTTCCTCGCCTTAAATATGTATCCAGATGGATTAAATGATGGGATATATCCACCATAAGTGTTGGATATAGTTCGATAGATGTCTTAATATGTCCACTTATAGATGTATTTAAGGAGAATAGTATCAAATAAGTTAAGTGCCTAAGGCCCTCCCCTCCCATGTTTGGCTATGTCCAGGTTGCTTGGTAGGGATTTGGAGCGTTTGATAAAGATGTTGAAAAGCTGTTGATCTAGAAATGCTAGATGTTGAAAAGCTCTTCATCTCGAAATGCTAGTGCTTACTCTTTCGGGAGGGCAGGCTTTCCCACTCACTCTGCCAGAAAGAGATAACTTTAATTGAATGGGGAGGGATTTCTCTCTTACGGCTAGAAAGAAATGGAATGGAAGGAGGGAAAGAGCGTTCTCTCAAAATAGAGGGAATGCCCTTTTCCGACCATAAAGAGATATTCCAAGACATGCCTGGATTTCTCTCTTCGATAGGCCAGCTTCCATCCGCTATCCGCCATAAAGCTTCCATCGGCTATCCGCCAGAAAGCTATCGGCCAGACAGAACTCTTTCCTTTTCACCCGAAATCCCTATCACCCAAATCCGCACTCGCAAAACATCTTATCGCTCCAAGTCCCTAAGTCCTACCAGTATAACCGATTTGCCGTCATACAAAAACGATATTATATGACGGAGCCCGGCATAGAACTATCTCAACCAGTAACAAAAGGATACTAGAATGCTCCGCTTCTGTTTTTATAGGAAGGCAACATAGGCCTTTGCGGTAAGCAAATAAACAATCTACTCCCGACTGAGCGGGACCGGTCCCCGCATCTTCCCCCATCCATCTCCAATCGATAATCCTCGGTAACTGCTAGGGCACCTCTCCCTCGAGCTGGAGAAATCAGATCAAGAGAGTCTAGCATGCGTAAGATTACCGCATGTTGGACTATATATTGAAGTTGGATGTATGCAGGGCATACCCCTCCCCTAAAGGTTTTGTGCCACGTGTGGGAAGGGGGCTTTACCGGATGCTCGTCTTTAACGGAAATCGCCCCAAAGCGAGCAATTGTCTCTCCTCTCCAAGATTAAGTGGTAACTGCTAGGGCGCCCTTCCCTTGAGCGGGAGACAATATCCGCAAAAGGGAGTCTAGCATGCGTAAGATTACCGTCTTGAAGGTGGGATCCTAAGGTGGAGGAATCAATATCCCCTCTAGCGATTTCCGGTTTTTGATGTTCGAGAATAGGATTTGTTTACTGTCGCTACTATCCTGTGTTATTGGTCAATGGGGAAAAAGGGGGCCTCCCATAGTGTTGAGATTCGCATTCGCCCTATGCCTATCAGATCACCCGGGAATCGAACCCAGACCCCTCCCTCTAAAGGAAAGGTGCTCCAGCTAATCTCCTCCAAACTCATTTACCCTCTATTCTTTCCTTTTATTCGATTTTAGATGCCTTTGCCTTTTATAAATTTATAGCCCCTCAAAATGCTAATCCCCATTTCTGAAAGTGCTGCACCCCATTTTTGGGAGAGGATTTCTCTTTCCTTTTCTTTTAAGATATATGCTTTTCTTTTCAAAGAGATTCTAAATATTGATATTAAGAAACCTTCTCGAAATAATCTTGATTTCTATACGTATTAAAAATCTCAAATAAAGGTCGAGTGCGCCCATTTCTTTAAAAATAGATGCCTTGCCTTTTCAAGGTCGAGTGCAATCTAGCCCTATTTTATCTTAAGAGTGCGCTATAGCCTCTTTTATTTGTAATATTTCAGGTTCAGAAATATATTTAACTTCTGCTGTTCACGCTGTTTATGTTTTCCAGCCATCTGTGTGACTGTTGCATGTTTGAATAAATTATTCTCAGATCTGATTTATTTTAAAATAACATAGGACAACAGTTATCTAGGGCTAGAAAATTTACCTTTTTTTAAAGGATATGTTAATTTAGCATGATGTAGGGCCAAAAAAACCAATCCATTCCTTAAGACTTGGGCCATTCATAATTTGTGCTCCTCTTGTGAGAAGTGTTTCAATTTTGTGACTTTCGTCTGAAGGAGACAAATATTCATAGCTTAAGCACTTGGAGATGAAGTAATGGCTTCCAAGTTTATTCACTTGAATAAATTAATAAAATCCTGTCCTAACCAGTTACTGTTTAGAAAGTAAAAATTTTATATACACTCACAAGGGCTTTTCAGTTTACCAACTGTGCCAGTGTGTTACAACTGTATCACCTGAAAATGACATGATGTATTAAACAATGAAATTTAGTTGTAGAATATCTGCGTCCATATATATATACAGTTTGATATGACATATGATCATAATCTGGCCTCAAAGCTCAATACGCTGAAGAGTTTGTAATGTAACTGTATTTATGTTTTTGATTTATCAAGTTGACATAGTAGAGTAGCAACAAAGTATCCTCACAATTATGTCATGCTGCTTTTAATTGCAGAAAAATTCAGAGTTAAAGATGGACTTGAACAGAACAGAACGTCACTTGTTGAAAGAAATGGGCTTTATTTGCCATGTTGAACATCCTCATAAGTTCATTTTGAACTATCTAGCTCAAGTTGAAGCTCCTCCAGAATTGAGGCAAGAAGCTTGGAATTTGGCAAACGATAGGTATTTGGAATCATCTTAAATTTATAGCTGTTTTGAATTTTCTTTAAGTCTTATAGGTGCCTTTTTTGTTGGAATTGAGGCATGAAGCTTGGAACTTAGCAACTGATAGGTGCTTAGAACCATCTTAAACTCATTGTTCATTTTCAAAATTTCGCCCTGTTTTGAATTTTCTTTAAGTGAAATCTAATAGGTGCATTTTTTGTTGGAGTTTAGGTAGAAAAAATGGAAATGACTATAAATAAATGAGAGCTACCTGGGTATACTGTTTTTGTCTGTGCTACCAATTTAAGTAACAAATGCAATTTTTTTCTTATCGTGCTCTTATCTGAAATATTTACTAGTCCAGTGAATGTAAAAATATATATTAGTCTGGTTCAAGCATGTGATTCTGTGGTTGTGCTAGAGCTGGATTATAAAAAACATTATAAATGTCTCAATTTGGTCAATGCCATTAGCTGCAAAGCTAGGAATCCTGCTGTTTTTTTTTATTATCTTTTGGCTCGAATTCCTGACTTCTAACCTACATTTCAATATCAAGTAAACGCCAAATACACATATGTATTGTATGAATATAATTTGTTATGATGGTTGCATGATCTGGCTTAGTAGTTTTCCTCATCTATGTTGTCTGTTTCAATCTCCCATGTTCTTTTTATTTTTTTATTGTTTTCAGATTATAACATTTTATTGTTGTGAATACTAGATATCCTTGTTGCTTTATGCATTTTGATAAAATCTTTCTGCTTGTATAGTTATAGTGTGTTAGATATGTTTTTTAAAGCATTTCTTGTGCCAATGGAAATAGTGTGTTTTATAATCTTGACAATTTCTTGACAATTACCAACAATTGTTTTTCTTTGTGAACAATACTGGTTTTCTACAGGAGTAATTTTGTTGTTACATGATTCTTCCCTTTTCTTTTTCTTTTTTATTTCTTGACATGTCAATAACTATTGCTTTGCATTCTTTGCAAATACAGGGCCATGAAATAGCTATTTCAGATGATTATGCTAATTGAATGAGCTCTCTAAAGCAGACTAGAACTTATCAAAGAACTTTTTGCCATAAACTCTTTGCAAACCAAAGACTATTATAGGAACGTTCTAAATTAGTTCAAAATTATCAAGAATTTCTTTGTCATAGGATAATTTAAGGACATGCCTTCCAGTAGTTAAGGAGGAGAAATAAACGATAAAAAAGAAAGTGGAAAGTAATCAATGTTGGTTACTGCTTAGACTTAAGTTCCCCATAGGATGGGATGATGTTTTCAACCTTACTGTTGTGACGGGGATTAAGCCATTCAATCATCAATGTTACACTAGGAAGTAAATTAATTTTATGATTCAGTATAGGATGATAACTTTCACTTTTGCCATTTGGCCTTTAATTCTTGGTGCTGACCATGAGTGTCTGTTCTGGTCTTTTAACCAGCTTGCGCACAACATTGTGTGTTCGTTTCAAAAGTGAGGTTGTAGCCTGTGGAGTGGTTTATGCAGCAGCTCGTCGATTCCAGGTTCCCCTTCCTGAGAACCCACCATGGTGGAAAGTCTTTGATGCTGAAAAACATGAGATCGATGAAGTTTGTAGGGTTCTGGCCAACTTATACAGGCAGCCAAAGGCCCGATATATTGCAGTATGCAAAGATTCAGATTCATTTGTATTAACAAACAAGACATGGGACCCACCACGAGATGCTAAGGTGAGTTTGTTATTTGCTTAAAATATTTTTTAATTTCTTTTATGGATTTTCTCTGTTTGGACTCTAGACCACTATCATAGCTCTAATGCCATGTAGATATTTGTTTCAGGAAACTTTGCTAAAGAACTCATCAAATGGACTTAAAGTATCAAGCCAAGCTGCTCCACCCAATCCAGAGTCTTCTGTTGGAAGAGATGTAATTGTAAAAGCAGCTCTAGACAAGTTGAAGGAAGCAAAGAAAAGTGATGATGAGACCCATGATGTGTCTGGGAATGGAGATTTGAGAGAAGACTCTGCTGCAGCAAAATCAAAGCAAGGTAGTCACAGAGCAGATGTTGCTGGAGACAGAAGCAAAGACAGAGATAAGGAAAGATCAAGACCTCGTGATCGTGAAAGGGACAGGGAGAAGGACAGAGAACGTGATCGAGATAGAGGCAGGGAGTGGGAGAGGGACAGAGAAAGGGACAAAGAATTAGAGAGGGAAAGAGAAAAGGCAAAGGACAGATCTCATCGGAGTAAGGACAGGACCAAAGATACAGGTGAGCATTAATACATAGTTATTGGAAGAAAATATTTGACATTGTACTCATATTGTAGGCTTTTGTTTTTATTAGATTGGTTATATGGGATTGAAACGGGCCTCACCTGTATTACATCATCACCACATAGTGGTATTACAACACCTTGGCTATTATGTATGTATCACTTGGCAAGATTTGAACCTTGGTCTCCTCCTTGAAAGCCAACCTGGGTCTCCTCCTTGAAAGCCAAGGAATTTAGCCAATTGAGCTAATGCCATTTGACACTTTATTGTAGGTTAATGTATATTTGTGATATCTTTTGTGCCTTTCTGATGTGAGTGACTGGGCTTATTTCAGTTCATTTGGAGAAGTCAAGGCATCATTCATCCTCACGAGGTATGTCTTGGATCCTGATTTGTCTTATAGGTACTATTCTAAGTTTTGATAGATTGGTTTAATCATGTTAAATTTAAAGTAACTGCTTTCATATGTACTCTCACTAATTGCTAGGTTTGCCTTGCAGATCGTGATTATCAAAGTTCTTCCTATACCACTTCTCGAGAAAAAGAGAGACATAGACATCATCCGTATGCTTGATCTTTCTTTTGGGTAGAGGGATATACATGGTCTAGGACAAACTATATGAAACTGTTATCCACTGAGAAAACAGCTTACACAGAACAAATTGTGAAACTTATCCCCTGGAAAAGCAGGCTACACTCTCTTGCACTTGATTCACCATCACATTATAGTCTACGGGAGCTGCATAGCTTTGTATGATTTTTTATGAATGTCTAGGAAGACATTTGTCTGAAGAAGATAAGGTTGGGTGTTTTTTAATATGGTTCGAAGAATTTTTATTTAACATGTTCTCTTAATGGACACACTATTGCCATCTGTCAACATCAAGCAGAATTTGATTTCTTGCTGTATTTTTGAGGTTGTACCATATAATTGATAAATCAAGTGGCCGTTATAGAAGCAGATAAGCTATGATTCTTTAACCTGTTCCACTTTCCAACAATTAAGAAATTGTTATTGCAACTTTATTAAATTTTGATTAGCCATGAACAACCTATCTTCCTTGTGAAGTTGGGAAATTTGGATCTGAACCTCTTTTTGAATCATTCATGCATATCCTGCACTACTGCTGTGCTATTTACTTTTTTTCTGGACTTAATTTATGCAGTGTAGCACATGCTTGCCTGCTAAGTTTGGCTGATATTTTGCATGGAAGAAAATTGTGCATTTTGACTACTTTAGAATTTGTTACACTTAAAGCACCACAGCAGATTGATGGATACAAAGCCCTTGAAAAATGACCTCTGTGCTTTATTATAATGGCAGGTTATCTTTCTAGTTGTGACTCTTCTAGTATGAGCTTTTTGGACAAGAGATGGAATTGGCTATTTTTCAATACAGGGAAACTTGAAAAGACAGTTTTGTTTTTCTTTTCTTTTTTAAAATAATTTTATTCTTTGAAGTTTCAGTACAGGGAGGCTTAAAGATGGGTTCCTGTGTTATCATTGATAAACAATTTACTTCTCTCCGTAGTTCGGTGTCTAGAACATTCATTGATGCTTTTAGAATCTACCTGTACTGAGTGAGCTTTTTTTTGTGGAATGTTTGAAGCTACCTGTACCAAGTGACTTTTTTTTTTTGTGGACTGTTTACTAGGAGCATATGAATCGGTTTGTAGGCTGTGAGACAGAAGAATGGGGTTAGCCTCTTATCTACAAGGGGATTTGTAAGAATAAATAACACAGAACAGGGGTCCAATTTTTTTTACTGGCCAGAAGTGTATTTTTCTTTAATGGTATGCCTTGCTGTAATATCTTTTTTCTTTTTCTGGTGCAATTATATTTGACAGTGAGTTATGACTCATCATCCAAAACAATAACAATGCATGAAGGTATTAGAGCTTAGGTGATGTATAAGGAGTGTTTTGCACCTTGAATTGCAGAATAGATCGTTTAGAAAATGAGTTTGCTAAGTTTGTAATATTTTAGTTTTTCAAATGCAGCCTATTAGTTAAACAAGAAATATACATGCATCAGTTTACAATACAGCAGTCTCAAGTGCCTTTACTAAGGGCAGATGCCAACTATCTCTAGAACTATAGCAGTCAGATTGTGATAGAAATGCTGTAAAATAAATTCTCCACAGTTTTTTTTTTTTTTAAATTGCTTGAACAGGAGTATCACTGCCACTCTAATCCTTTTCTCTTTTTATTTGATAACATAGTTCATAAAACTGAATATTTTTAGCTGAAATTCAATATCCATGTAAAATGATGTTGGATATGCAGTACGAGTGACCGGTGCAATTTATTTCATTAAAAATTAAAAATATAAAAATGCAGCGAAATGATTTAAGGGAAAAGCTGGTAATGGTGTTGGTATTAATATAAAGAGGCAAAGCTTTTTATAGTTGGACACTTGTAGTGGAAAAGCTGGTAATGGTGTTGGTATTAATATTTGGTTATGTTTTTGTGGTTGCCTTTTGCTTTTATATCAAATGGGAGTTTGAAAATTGTTTGAGATTGCTTCTCCTTTTGTTAAAGCTAAAGCATTGATGTTCCAAACAAAACAAGTGTCGACCTCAAGTTGTATAATAATATTCAAGGATAATACACCTTAAATAACAATGGTGTGGGTTTTTATTTTTAAAAGAAATAAATTTGGTTAAACATGCCTCATCCCTTATTATTGCATATGAAAGATGTGTAAGACTTAACAAGTTCGTTGACCAATGTTTAAGATGATGTTGAAGCTCTATAATGGCTATTTAAAAACAAAGTCAACAAATTTCGAGTCACTACAGCTTGAGTTTGAAGAATATGAAGTGCAATCGTGACCAATTGAAGTGCATGAAAGAGTCTAAACAAGCTATTATGCATAAACGATCACTCCTTAAAACTGGATTCCATATGCTACTATAAAAATAGATTGAGAACTTCCATCGAATTTTAAGTCATCTTAATACCCTCAGTGTGCTCATCAATATAGGACTTTGTGTGTCTGATAAGCACTAATAGAAGCATTGCCAAGAATAGGTCATGTTGATGCCCTCAATGTGCTCATCAATATAGAACTTTGTGTGTATGATAAGCACTAATACAAGCATTGCCAAGAAGTTGGACTTTAATAGATGCAATTGATAAGAGCAATGATAGGAGGGTCACACAAAAGTTTGTGTCTAATAGTAGAACCACTAATAAGAAACATCAAAAGATTGATAGAAAAATATGTTCTAGCTTTTATCCATTAGCTACAATATCTCTAAGCATATTCCAATATAAATAGATTCTATGTTTAAGAATATTTATGATTGTTGATTGTTTCAACAATCTTCTATCAATAAATTCAAAAAAAATATATTTACTTGTCCTAGTTTTATCAAGCAAGAAGTAGATGCCATTTAAAAAAAAAATGGAAACACATGAATAAGGAACCAAGATGAGGGTTTACTAGATAGCCCAAAATTCTTACCATTCATGGTCTGGAAATGCAAGTTTAGGAGTAATGCTTCAAGAAACTCAAATGGTTCATTAGGAAACAATAGACTTAGCAAAAACTACCCAAGAATTGAGTACCACATTGTTCATAGTAACCATGAATGACTTAATTCATTACTAGAAGTTGACAAAATAATTTTTATAACAAGGATACACACCTTAGTTATAATAAAGGTCCATTTTTACCTATCATTACCTATGGTTGGTAATGACACCTCCTATACGGAGAGGTATAATAAGTACCAACTTGGAACTCCCCAAGAGGATCTTTTAATATGTCATGCACAAATTGCTTCAAAATTAGACGAGGATTCGTATGTATCCTTTATCTTAATCCTCACGCTTATCACCCATCCAAAATTTTGAAATCAAACTATGCAAGTTACACTTAACAAGTTGTAATTGCATTGCACTTGCATGAAATGTCCCAACTTCACAAACGATGTCAACGTAAACTCTAGAGGCATGTTTAACAATATCATCACTTTTCAATCTCCAAGGTAGTGATAAAAATACGTAGGTTGCAAAAGCCAAAATAAGTGCAACAAGTTCAACATTTAACAAGGCTCCATTGTATATACCTTTAGGGAGTAGGATAAGAACGGACTTGATACATGCACATACTACTTCGAAATTAGATTAGGATTATTCTTATATAGCCTTTATCTTAATCCTCGTGCTTATCACCCCTCCAAAATCTTGAAATTAAACTATGCAAGTTACACTTAACAAGTTGTAAATGCATTGCACTTTCATAAAATATCCAACTTCACAAATGAAGTCAAGGTGGTCTCTAAAGACATGCTCAACAATATCATGACTTTTCAGTCTCTAAGGTACTAACAAAAAAGGTAGTTTGCAAAAGCCAAACTAAGTGCAACAAGTTCTATATTTAACAAATCTCCATTCTATATACCTTTTAATGAGATTTGTTAAAATTAAAACTCTAAAAATGAGTATCTTATTTTATGTTCATGTTGTTTATTATATCAAAGGGACAAGAAGAGTGATCCAAACTATCACTACATTTCTATTATATAGCATAGCTTGTCACATCACTATACCATCACTTTGCGTCTTTAATGGTAGTTTTGGAACAAATAGTTGTTTTCCATACACTATAGTACTTTTTGTAGCATCATCCTGGGACCAAAAATGAGTGTTAATGTTGCACCAAGAAATGCTGGCACTACAACTATGCTACACTACATTAGAGTTTTCAAATATATCATTAATTACTTATTGTTTATTATTTATTAAAATATTGACCGTCATAGCCTTTGTCATCATCCTTGTTCATGTCTAGTAAGTGACAATGCCTTAGTCCTTGTTATGCTCTTTTTCACCATAACCTTCCTTCTCGTGCTTATCTCCTCAATCGTGCACTTCATGTCTCCTCATAACCACAATAAACAAATTATTTGTATTATGAAACTGAGAAGCAAATTTTGATTAATATATATAATTATTTAAATATAAAAATATGATCACATTCCATATAACAAGTGAATGCAAATTTCTAAAAAGCTTAGTTAATTAATAAAATAAAAAAATTACAATCATTTTAAATTTCATCAAACCTAAAATAATGTGAAATGGAAACTTGCTAATGATGTTGATAAGCTCATTGGTTAAAAAAAATGTGAATTTGTTCCTACTCTATATTAGGAAAACAAAAATCCAAATCAATAAGAAACCAAAAGAAGGGATGGGTGAAACTAAATAATAAATAAAAAAGCTAAAATATTAAAAAAAAAATACACAGTTTGAGGTCCATTATAAATGTTTACACAACAATTTTTAAATCTTAGATTTATAATTGAAAATGCTATGAAAATTAATTTATAATTATTTTAAAACAAATATTAAGATTTGTATAAAGCTTAAAATAAAATTTCTTGACCCAAGTGTTGTAGGTGAGTTGGAGAGGAGAGGGCAATCCTCCAAGGGAGGTCCTAGGTTCAAATCTCCACCCTACCAAAAAGCTGAATTGGGTATCCAAAATCCAATTGATAATGTTGGTGCGAGCAGGGTCGGGTGCGACTCCCGGGTGACTTTGACGGTGTAGAACCCCCTGTTCGTGGTCTCTCAAACCAAGGCGGCCCCGTAAGGGGTTTTTCGTTTTAAAAAAAAAAAATGAAATTTCTTGAATCAAATATAATTTAGTTTTAAGTGGTTAAATTCCTTGACTCTCAAGGAGGAGGCTAAGGTTCAAATCTTGCGGAGTGATATATGCGTAAAAGCCAAATTATAATGCCACTATATGGTCATATGTAATACATGGGGCCTATTGCAATCCCATATAACCAAATTACAAATAAAAATATCGAATGACATTAGCTCAATCAATTAAATTCGAAAGGAGGAGACACAATTCGAGTCTTGCCAAGTGATACATGCATAATAGCCAAACTATTGTAATATCACTATGTGGTCATGGTGTAAGAGAGAGACCCATTTCAATCCCATATAACCAATTAAAAAATTTGAAATTTCTCGATTTTTACAAATTTAATTTGAAACTCTAGGGTTCATAGTTGTTTTTGTAAAATTTTTGCAAGTAAAATAATTCAAAACTAATATATATATATATATATATATATATATATATATATATATATATATATATATATATATATATATATATATATATAAATTCATCTCCAAATATTAATTTGAGAAAACCTTATAAGGAAATAAGAATTCCCATCTGGTTTTTGCAAAATCAACTCCAAAACGTGAGGTTTGGATCATGGTTTGCATCTCCACTCCCCGGTATTCAATGATAGTAAATGGAGAACTAATAGGTTTCTTTACATATAAAAGAGGGCTGAGACAAGGTGATCTTATATCCCCTTATTTGTTCATAATAATGGTTGAGTCTCTAGGAAGAAGCTTGACTACAACAAAAGAAGCAATCTTTATTAAAGAAAACATCATCTTCATATATATTTACTCATCAATAGTTCACCGATGATACCATAATATTATCAGTCATCAGTTTTGGAAGATGAGAATATTAAGCAAATTCTCAAAACCTATGAAACAACTTCAGTTCAAAAAAACAATTTCTTGAAAAATAGGTTGTTCTTTGTTAACACTCCCCAACTTAGACATAATAAAATTGCAAGGACTTTTGGTTGTAGAGTGGACAACTTCCCCAATGTATATATTTGGGAATACCTCTTTTTGTAGGTAGAATGAAAGGAGAATACAAGAATTCAGTGCTTGAGAGATTCAATAGAAATCTTGTAGGATGGAAAGGTTCTTCCCTTACTCAATTGGGGAAATTACAGCTATTGAGGGTAACCCTCCAAAACTTGCCCAATTTCATGATATCTTTATTTAAAATCCTAATATCAGTGGCTGAGAAATTGGAGATAATGCAGAGGAACTTTCTTTGGATTGGTGTAGAAGAGAAACAAAGGATTAGTTTGGTGGCATGAGAGAAAGTTTGCATGCCTAAGCGAGAAGGTGGCCTAGGCATCAAAAGAGTGAAGTAGATGAACAAGGCTTTAATGGCCAACGTGGGATGGCAGAAAATGATTGATCATGATCAATGTTGGGCTCAAATCCTCTATAAAATATCTTAAGAACAAAGTCCCCTTTGCTTATAGCTTAAATCCACCTTTAGGATCATCTTTGTGGAATGGGTTGATCAAAACAAGAGATTCTTATGGAAATGTTTAAGATGAAAGGTGGGAAGAGGTGATAAGATACATTTTTTGGAGGATGCATGGGTCACGAAGAGACCTTTAATTTGTAATGATTACTAAAAGTCCATCATTCAACATTTAAAGCAAAAATATGATAACATGGTTTACGAGTACATCAAGGAGGAAGATAATTGTTGTGGCATATGCTATACTTGGAGGGAGTTGATGCAATTATGTAAAGTAGGCTTAATTCTCTCAATATCAGTTTACAACATTACTATCTGCAACTCAATATAGCAGAGGATAGGTTCTTTTGGGGTACCGATCCTAAAGGAATATTTACTGTTAACTCAACTTTTGCCTTTGAAAGTGATAAGAAGAATCATAATTTTCCCTCACATAGAGTTTGAATTAAAGATCTCCTGCCAAATGTGTATTTTTTTCTTTGATTCACATTGCAAAATTGGATATTGATGGTGGACAATCTTAGAAGAAGAGGGATGATAATTCCTAATAGGTTATTCATGTTGTGGGGATGAGGATATTGTTGATCATTTTTTTGTCCATTGCCCCCTTTCTTTGGAGGTTTGACATGTGCTTCTTTAGTCACGTAAAATTCAATGGGTGACAACAAAGTCTTTGGAGGCCTTATGGGAAAGCTGGGTTAACCCTTATCATAGCCTTTGATTGAAAAAATTTAGATCTTTATATTACCTTATTTCATTTGGCAGATATGGGGGGAGGAATAAACGAGTGTTCTAAAATAAGGCTAATAGTGTAGAGGTCATTATTAGAAGTATTAAAGCTACCATTGTTGAAAATGTGACTGTTAATATGGACAACCAAATCCATGAAAATAAATTGGAGGAAGAAATAACAACATACTGGGGACTGCTAAGAGCTATAGGGAATCATATTAGTTGACCAAAGAGAGTTGAGATGTAATCCTCCCCCTAGAGTGGGTAAAATTAATTTTTATGGAGCCTCTAAAGGTAATTCAGGGAAGGCTAGAGGGGGAGGGGTTTTGAGATCTAGCTTAGGGGTAGTGATATCTTGTTACATGGTGAACTTTGGCCATACATTAAACCATGTAGCAAAGATGAGAGCCATGATTACATGAGTAGGAATTGCAAAAAAGATGAATGTTAAGAAGCTTATAATGGAAAGAAATTCTATGAATATCATCAACAATTTGAATGCCGAGCAAACCACTAGCTGGAGCATTGAAAGTATTATTTAGGATGCAATGAATATACTATCAAAATGAATATACTATCAAGCATGGAGTCATTTATTATCTAACATATCTACAGGGAAGGTAATGCTATGGTTGATGTTATGGCAAACATGGGAGTTCAGATGGATGGATGCAAGGTATAAAATGATGTTTTATCAGAGGCTTTAATGATTATAGCTTCGAAAGAGAAAAACACTAATGATGTTATTGAGTAAGAAGTTTCAAAGCCTCAAGGGAATTGATTACTAAAAAATATCTATTAACGTGGGGCCAATTTTCAAGGAAACTAAACCGAGATTCAGGAGCTGATTAAAATAGGTTGTATATTGAATGAAGACTAGGTGGAAGCTTTCAAAGTTCTTAGGAAAGGCAGAATTGAAGATCTGATCTGAAGCTAATAGAGAATTGATTAAAGCTCCTAAATATTATAAAGAAACTAGATGGATTGAATTTAAGAAATATTGAATCCCCATGGGATAGAGTTAAATAAAAATTGTTGTATCTAAGTATACAACATGCTCATTTTTAGTCCAAATTTTCTAATATGTAGATGTTGGAAGTGATTTTTCTCTTCAACAAATGTAAAAGGTTTGGGGTCCTTTCAAAACCCCTTTATTTACCATAATTATTAAAAAAGGATAAATGACAAGAGAAATTAAAACCTAGTAGGAGGATTTGAGATCTTACATTCCTTAAAAGGTGCTTCAATTAATAGCTCATTCCATATTTTGTAAATATTCATCATGTGCTCATGAAACAAAGTATATAATATATTTTTAAGAATATTAATTTGACTCTTGATGCCATAACATGAATGAGATTCAAATCATGCCAAATCTCTGGTGGTTGCTTCTCACTTTATCTTGAGTTGGATTATTATTTGCACCATAATTTATAGTCCATGTTGATGTTAGCTTTGTAATCGAAATGGAGAATTTGAAAAGCATTACATAAGAATTTTTTTTATATTTTAAAATTGAAAAAGCACAGTCTTTTATGCTAATAAAAACAATTTGACTATTTTTACATCTTTCAACCAAGTCGTTTACACGAGAGTATGCATATTTATGTATTTATAGTAAGCCTTATTCATCTCCCATCCATTGCGTCCATATGTAGATTTTTTTTTGTTTGTGGAAAACACCCCAAATGGGATGCTAATTTTGGATAAGTCCCAAGGAGGCAGAGGTATCTATTCCACCAAAAACACCCAGGGCTCGCACCTGGCCTACCCCCTTCGGCACACTCAACGAGTATGCCTAAAATAACAAAAACAATGACAAACAAACACAAAACACAAACAAAAACAAAAAACACAATATTAAAAAACAAATACAATCAAACAAACAAACAAACAAAAGAATAAAAACCACAAAACAAACAAAATCAACATAAAAGCATAAATACAACAAAAAACTAAAAAAAAACAAACAAATAAATAAATGAAAATAAAATAAAATAAAATAAAAAATAAAAACAAAACATAAAACACATAAGAAAACCATAAAAACAACAAAACACCAAAAAAACACTACAAAAAACCAAAAACACAAAACCCAAAAAACAAAAGCACAAAAAAAAGAAAAAACATAAAAACACAAAAGCATAAAAAAAAAAAACAACAAAAACAAAAAAAACAACACAAAAACAAAACAATACAAAAAAACACACACCCCCCCAATTAAATTAAAAAAAACAAAAAAAACAAAACACAACTACGACCTTTCTAGGCCAAAAGACTATTAAGGCAAGATTCAACAAAGGAATCATAGGAAAGATATGTCTAAGCTAGGAAACTAAAATACCCTGACCGAACCAAAGAGAAAAAAAAACAAAGCAAAAAGGAACTAAGTACCTCTGGTACTGGAGCCATCCAAATAAAGGGTAAAAAGCAGAGCTTCCCTTATTTGTGAAGCCCACCATCGGGGAGGGTGGTCGTAGCAAGTAAGATCACCTTTGTTCAATGCTCAATTAGCTAAAGCATCAATACTCCTATTTTGTTCTTTGACCACATGATTGTAATCCACTTTCAAAAAGCCCATATGGATTAATTGAATCTTCTTAGCAATTCTTTTTATTCTCCAATCAACTTTATGATTCTTAGGATTCTTCAGAAGATTACTCATTGAGTTGGGAGTCAGATTCAACCAACACCTGTTTCCATCCAACCTTAGCAGCCTCTTTAAGGCTTCTAAGGATACCATACCCATCAACAAGGTTATTGGAAAAAATACTTAAATTCTCAGCAAAAGTGAAAACCACGAAGCCATCTAAAAGTCTACCAATTCCTCCTGCACTAGCTTTTCCAAGGTTTCCCCCAGAGGCTCCATCGGTATTGACTTTTCCATAATACTTAGGAGGAGACTGCCAATTCCTTGTTCTTTCCATATTGTAATTACTTACATTCCCTTTATATCGGTTGTCATTAGAAGAGTTAATCTCCAATATTTGCATCACTTGATCCTATTTTTGGTGGGAGTTTTGGGGGTGATTAAGGAGCTATTGGATTGATTCAACTAATTTGGCAATGGTCTTTTTCCAGATATAGTGAATATCATTTATTTCTTTATTGAAAATATGGTTGTTCCTTTCATTCCAGATATTCCAAGGTAGAATGGTAGAATCCATCCAAACTAACTGCCTAATGAAATGATCAACACCCTCTTGTTTAGGCCAATCCCTCCAAAGTTGTTCAAAAGTAGAAAAATTGGACCACTGTAAGCCAAGTAAGATGACCATTCTCCTCCATAGATCAAAGGCTAAGGTACACTCAATAAAAATATGGATAAGAGTTTCCACATTCTTTCCACACATTTTTCATCTAAAAGGGCCATGAAAACCACGTTTCATAAGTTGCTCACCAGTTAGCACCCTACGATGCAATAAATGCCAAATAAAGAACCTCACCTTAGGCCAGAGCTTTTGAGCCCACAACTAAGAAAATATGTCATAAAATTGGTTGGGATTATTATGGCATAAGGCCAAATAACCTTGAGCAACTGAATACTCACCCTTAGTAGTGTTGCTCCATCCAAAACAATCTTTATCATGGGACCAAGATAGATATCTCATATGCAGGATGCATTGGATGTCTTGTCTTTGAATTTTTGGAATTTCAATAGGCCAGTGCTTAATAGGGATTCAAAATCTATCAACCTTTGCATTACCAGTATGGTATCAATAGTAATTAGTCACCTTTATCCAATTAGCTCGGTGAAGCTCCTCCATCCAAGGCCTCCAATCAAAAAATTGAGTTATCAAAGGCTAGTGACCATCCCAAGAATTTGTCCAAAAATTTGCCTGCTAACCATTATGAATGATCCAAAATAACTTTTTCTTAATCAAATCCTCACCAGTATTAAGAACCGTTAAAATGGGAGAACCTTTGGTAGACAATTGATAGCGAACAAGGTTTTCAGGACTTTTGTTCTCAACATATTTATCACTGAGATTATTGGCCCAAAGGGCATTGGGGTTATGTAAATTCCTCTAATACAATTTAGTAGCTAAAGCTTTTTTGTTATTAATAGCATATTGAAATCCTAATCCCCTTCATTCTTAGGAAGACATAAAGTGTCCCATTTCACCTAGGTCCATTTTCTTTTCTCCTTAGTACCACTCTAGAGGATCCGATGATTAATTTGATCCAATTCTCAAAGAACAACCTTTGGGATATTCAACATAGTAGAAACATAAATAGGTATAGCTTGAAGGACAAAATTTACCAAGGTAATTCTACCCCCAAAAGAAAGCCACCTATTGGTCCACTTTCCAATTTTCTTCTTAACTTTATCCAAAAACCAATTTCAATCATTATTTTTTTGTCTTTGAGTATTGATAGAGATGCCTAAATAAGTGATCGGAAGGGAGGTCTTATTATATCTTAATTTATCCAAGACCATGGATTCCTATCTGGTAGAGTAGTGAAAGAAAATGACTTTAGACTTGTCTTCATTGATCAATTGCCCGATAGCCTTAGAAAAACAACTAATGATTTACTTAATTTTAGAAGCTTCCTTAACCGTAGCTTTACCTAACATAGTAGAATCATAAAAAAATTAAAGATGAGAGATAGGCTTAGCTCCATGAGCAATGGTAACTTCCTCAAGGGTTTTATTATCTTTATTTTTGGTTATAGTCCTACCTATTTAGGGTACCAAAGGTAAGCAATGCCACCATAAGTCCCTTGGGAACTGAGGGAAACAACTTTTCCAGTTGGCCAGATTTTACTAGCAATTGAATCCATTTACCCTATTGACATCTTCATTTATTGAAGAAAAACAAGATGAGAATGGTTTATATGAATAATTCTTTTAATTTCATTTTGTTTTGAAAGACTCCCTTTGAGTCCTCTAATATTCCAAGTGATGATCTTCATTAATACTAGGGCTAAAATAGTTGGTAAAAGAATAAATCTTACCTTCCTCTACAAGCTTTTCACCTTCTTTTACCATATATTGTTGATTGGTCTTGCGACCTACCTTTTGATTAGAATCCATCTTCAATTTTTTTCCCTGTTTCTTGACTTACTCCAATTGAATCCGGGATGTCTTCTAACCTTGAAGAATGCGTGTACAAAGTCAAACTGTTGTTGGAAGGTTCAATAGAGTCTATCTTGGGACCTGTATTATTTGAAGTCTCACCATTTAAAAGATTATTTTTCTTGTGTATATTTTATCCTTTTTTTTTTTGAATTTTTTTGATTTTTTGGTTTGTATTTGAGTTATTCCTTTCATCTCTAAATTGTGTTTCTAAGATTTCTGTTTCCATTATATCCTCTTCCTCACCTAGGGCATCATTTGCAAAAAGAATTTCAAACATATTAGCTGATAACTTCGATTGATCCTTCATAACTGGTTTTTTCTGAGTGTTCTTCTTCTTAGGCATTTGGAAACCTATTGAATTTGTATCTTCTTTCTTTTGATCTAGAATTTTATTTGGGCAAACACTAGCCAAATGATCATATTCATGGCAAATTCTACAATGAAAAGGAATGTTCTCATAGTCCACTACTTGCTCCCAAGTGTCCTCCCCAAATTGTAAAGTGATCTTTTTAGGTAGGGGTTTGTCAAAATCTATTATAACACAAATCCAAGCATAAATAATATTTTCAAATTTTTGAGTACAATCAATTGTCATCATAAAAGTTCCCAAAGAGTTTCCAATTGAAGAAAAAACAACCGAATTCTATTATTCAATTGGGAGGCCAAAGAGTCTAACCCACATGGGACCTATAGAAGGCATCTCTTCTTCGACTTTAAATTTAGTATGCCAAGGCTTCATAAAAATCCCAACCCTTTCAAAGAACCAGGGACCCCCTTGAAATGTTTTCTCTCTATATTCATTATTATCAAATAAAACAAGAAAATAACCATTTGTTTAAATAGATATTTGTAACTCACCTTTAGTTTTCTAGCTTTTTGTAGCCCAGACTATGAAAGAAGATTGGCTCGGACAAAAACCCAAGAAATGATAAATTAGTCCTCTTTTTTCTAGATCTTCAATGCTAGTCTGAATGTTCCCATATCAAGCTTAACAATAGGAGTTCCATCAACTGCTCTAAGACATCCTGACTTAGTTTTCCTTAGATCGATCTTAGGAATTCTTAGAGGTTTACGAGAAGGCTTAAGATTAATGTTAGCATCAGGCTGAGGCAGTCCACCACGGAGGACATCCCTAAAATTTATTTCTGGGTCCGAGTCTTGGGAATCCTTGCCCTTAAAAGGGGTTTCCATTGTGGATTTATTTGGGGGTGCACCTTAGCACCAGATTCTCTTGAGATCTGAACCATTTTTTGATTAGTTGCTTGAAACTTATTTTGTGATTTATTTAATCCATGCCCTAGACGTCGAGGAAAGGTATGCTTTTCACTTTTGTTTTGTGCAACAAATTGGAAGCCATTGTCAATCAAGTTCATCGCATGTTTTTTTGACAGATAAATTTCTAACCCATCTTGGGTCCCCTACAACATATTTTGCTAAAATCTTGAGCAAAAACCACAAAGATGTTGGCCACTAGGGCCTGAAGACCTCAAAAAACAACCTTTGGAGCTGCTTGCACTCAACCCAGATGAAACCCTTGCACAGTCGCTTGCCAAAAATCTTGTTCACACATAGCTCAATATGTAGATTTGATCCTAACTACCATTTTACAATTTAGTAGGTTTCACTTTCATCATCTTTAAACTAGGTTTATGAGCCACTCATGCTAGGTAATTTATTAATATTTGGATAGATACTAAGAAGATACTAAACCCTTGAGTGCAAGTGATACTAACATAGATCTAATTTCGGTAAAAACAACTAAAAAGTTTAAAATTAATTTGAAATAAGTGGACAATCATAAAGCAATAATGACACACACAACTACAAATGGTAATTATGTAAGGCAACGACGACACACACAAATACAATTGATATGGATATTTTATAAGTAAATACAATATCAAAATATCTGCGTCCCTAAGGGCTAGGTGGATTGGTAATTTTTGGCGCTTACCAAGAAGAGACCTATGTTCAAACCCTGGGGTATACCTATTTCTGCAAAGGTAGTAGTTTGACTTGCATCTACTAAGTGCGTGCTAGCTCGACAACGATGGTACCAATCTCAATCTCCCAGTGCTCCTCTTCATGTTGGGTTAAATAACAAGGTGGAATAGGCGTTGTTGGGGGTAACCTCAAGATTTGAACCCTGCTTGATAGTAGAAAAGAATTGTGGATGTAACCAACTCCCCTACGGATCCAAAACATAAAAATATTAAAGTATCTAAAGCAACTAAAGCAATACAAGGCACACAAAATGCTAGTAAAGTATAAGGGCTTGTAAGAGATGAAAGAAATAAAATGGTGCTTAGATTTTAAAGATGTTTGACCTGATGTTGAATTTTATGTGCTTTATCCTTGAGCTAGGCTTCTTTGATGATATTCTTGATGTCACTTTTCTTGGCTAATGGACCCCGTCATGACAAGACAAGTGTCTTATTCATTTTTTTTTATCGTTATCCTATATTAACATTAAACAAGATAATATCAAGTGCTTCAAGGTGTTCAAGGCCACCATGATCAAAATAAATTTATATCAATGATATCAACAATGATGTTAAACATACAAATAATAATTAGTTGTGATTAATATAGTGGAATATAAAACATTAAGCAACAATTTAAAAATGGTGGAGTGTGTGGAAGGTTTAATCAAGAAAACATATAACTAAACTTATGGTGGGTAGGTAGAATAACCACTAGCGGTCATGCTTGCATAAGCTGAAAGTTAAGGAGGAACGAAGGTAGAAGGTTAAACCAAATATAACTATTCATTTGTCTATGCATGCCTAAAATAGTTGCCATAGTATTTGTATAGATCATTTTGAGCTAGATTATTGAGTAATTTAGACCCATATGATGTTAAGTTGGACAAGATACCCCATACCAAGTAGCAAGACATAGACATACTAGAGACTAGGTAGGCCCCTAAAACATGATTTTTCTTCCTATTTGTAAATTATTATTTGCATGATCTATTTGCACATGAGTGAATGTTTTAGCTACTACAATGCTACTTGCAAGTCATCTAAAATTTTTAATTTTCTCTTGAGTCTATCTACAATGCCTTAGAAATTAGGATTTTTTTTTAAAATATTTTATTAAATTCTTGTTGATGTGAGTGATGTCTATAATTAGAAATACATGTTAGGTTTGTATTAAGGACAAGTCCCTACTAATTTTCCCTTGTGTCTATTGATTTCTATTTATACAAAATATTTTTATTTCTCCTGCTATAGTTAACAACATTGTTTTTGAATAAGTGATCCTTCTATTTAGTTAGATACCCTTGATGGATATTGTAGAATAAATAGATGTCTTTGATAAGTTGTAATGATAAAATAGAAACCTCTTAGAGGCATTATGAACTTGTAAGAACCTCTAATAGGCACATTTTCTATAATAGTTATTTTTGAATAGGCCCCACAAAATGACAATCATCTCTGTTAAGTGCTTTTGATTATAATTCCATTTTTATTTTTATTTTAACTTTTGATTTGATTTGATTTATTTTTACTTGCAAGTTTTTGATCATTGGGCTAGAGGAAGACAAGTTAGGACACTTACACAAGTACATGGATGGAGCTACCTATTGAATTTTTGTATGTGCAAGGTGATCTCTATAATCAAGGCTAAACTCAAATTTTGATTTTTTTTTATGCTCAAATTTTGAGTAAACTAAATCAAATGCTAGGAATCAAGATATGACATACTAAAACCAGGTAATATAAAATGTGTAGTTATTTGTAATGGATAGAGATATTTATTTTATCATGTAAGGTCTTTTTACTAGTGTTGACATTGAGATTTATTTTGATATCATTTCACTTACATTACTTCTTGACTTTGTTAAGGTAGTATATAGACATATACATATGCACTACATTTAACTAGGAGGGTACTAGTGGAGATAGTATGGATAACGAGCTATTTCAAATGACAAAGAAGCTAATATGGAATAAGGGATATATGGAGATATGTTATTCTTGGTGAGAAAATGAGTACATGCATAGTAAGGAGATGGTAGATATGGTTCATTTGAGGAAGGATATTGCAAGTGTACAAGGTAGGATAATAGGTCCAGCAATGAGGTTTAAGAGGTAAAATATTGAGTTAGGGAGGCTTAAATTGACTTCACAAGAAATAATGGAAACATACATTAGCCTCCTAAGAAGAGGAAGTAGATAACCAATGGTTTTGAAGATGTATATGATGGAATCTGGAAATGTCCCTTTATACAAATATATCATTTTTAATATTTATATATGATGATATTTTTTCAATATGTGGCTTATTTAATTTTTTTTTTATTTGGGATTGAAATAGGCACCACTCGCATTACATCATGACTACATTACCATGGTATTTGAACAAACCACACTAGTATTTCGAAATTGTGTATAAATCGCCTGCCAAGATTTAAACTTGGGTATTTGCCTTAAAAGTCCATGTTTTAACCACTTGAGCTTAGGCCTTCCAATTTTAAAAATATTAAGACTCATCCATGGGGTTAGAATATTTATCTTTGGTGTGAAATTCATCATCCCCATAACTTGCTCAAAACTTGTTGGGTTGTATTTTGCTTTCTTTTTTCATCAATGCTTTTTCTATATTTCTTGACTTTATTTGTTTTTCACATTTGTATTTTCCTTTTTCTTTATAAAAGTTAGACATTAGAAAGACAAAAACATAATATTTAGTTAAGTTAATGAATGTAGGATCAAGGAGAAATTACTAAGACAAACAAATAGATGATTGCAATATAAAACAAAAATGCTTTGTGAAAAAACTTCAAAAAACTAGTTATAAGAAAATTGACGAGGATTACAAATCATTTTATTCTTATATCCCATTAAGGGGTAAAATAAGAAAATCAAATGGATGTAATAATTAGGCATTTATAAGGATAGTGTACTTTGGCTTAGGACTCCTTTGTTTAGCCTTCCTTTCTTGAAATTAAAATATTTTTTATAATTTACCATATATGTTATATGTAACCCAAGTAATGCTTTGAACACTAATACTTTCTCAAATATTCTTCCATAATGCTTTAAAAGTGCTAGTGGATATAATGCATGTTTTTTCAAAAAATTATAATGGTAAATGAAGTAGTGATTAAAGAGTGTTTGCATAATGTATTTTTGCATAGATGATTCCATGATAATAATTAGCAAAATTTTGATAATAGGTTAGGGTAATTTTTTTTAGTCTTGAATTTGTTTAGATTATTGCTATTAGAGCATTTGGAGTGTCAAATAATGTGATAATTGCACTTTCAATATTTTTGTTAGTTTCAAATGGAGTGAATTATGTTATGTGAAGTAGATGTTTGGATTATTTTAGTAGAATGTTTGGAATGTTGGATGTTGTAATTCTTGTGCTATTATATTTCTATATGAGCTTTGATAGAGGGAAATTCTATTAGGAATTTGATTGTAATAGTTAGTCTATGTTCATTTGAATCACATTCTTACTGTTAGCTGAATTTGTCCACCATTAATCTTGTTTCTATTCTTGTCTCCCCTATTTTTATTTTTTCTTTTCCTTTAATATTCAAGCATCATAAAAGAGCTGACCTTCTTCAAAGGTTGTTCCAAAAGCATTTTTGGGTCATCCAATCATGACTTTGGTCTAGGGCACACAGTCCATACCTAGGTGGATTGAAGGATAAAAAATTCTAGATTGGACATTTACCCAAAGTAGAGATATATAAATTGAATTCATGGTAGTATGTGGAGAGGAAGGTTAGGCTAGAACATGTAATTGGACAATCCTAGAATATGTATTAAAAGGATAGATGTGTATAATAAGGATGACACACACATACAAAAACACATCGAATGGGGATTTTCTAAGCAAAATACATGTAATACAAACGTAACATGGAGAATAAAACAAATCCTAAACAACTAAAATAAAAAAATTTACAAGAGCTAAAATAAATAAAAATACTTACTTATTGGAGATGTTTGAATTGGCATTGAATTTGATGTTATTGATCCTTAACCTTGGATACCTTTATGTTTTCCTTTGGTGATCTCCTTGATAGAATTTTTATTGATTAATGGACCCCCACCATGACTTTAAGGTAAGTATGAGATCCTAAAAAAATAATACTAACTAGGATTAAAGTAAATAAATCTAAGATGTAGCAAATTTTTTATACTAGTATTGCAACAATATCTTACAATAATATCTTAGTAAAGCAAGAAGTCATAGTATAAGAGACTTATTAATACATTTACTATTATTCTTAATGATCTTTGAAGAGGGTTTGTAAGTGGGTTTGAATAAATTATAAGTAATTTATCAATAGGATAAAGTAAAGGAAATATACTATTATGAGTTATCCAACTACTTCACCAAGAGATATGAATTTATATTCTTTGAAAGGTTTCCTAAATGGATAGTTTGATGCTATATTTATACCATTGTCATGTAGTTTTATCTCAACAAAAGCACCTATGGACTAGTAATGCTTACATATCCCCTAAAGTGAAGGGTAAACCTAAGGGAAAAGTGACTTGGAAAGAGCATAGGTGGCCTAGAAATGACATGTTTGTATTTATGTTAGTAACAATACAATCTCTTACTATAGATAAAAAAACAAATACCTTAACCTAAAGTGGAGGTACTAAGTATAGTAATAGACCTCCAAGCTAATTAAGGGAGGTGTTGATGCACTTTGAGTAGGCACTATAGCTTAAATAAAAAGGAAATAAAAAATGGGTGACTTTAATGCTAAGGATGGTGATACACCTTAAGGATAATCTAAGGTTAATCCTTATATCATGACCTACTTGTTGCTTTTACAAGAAGACATATTTTGAGAAAAAAATTAGAAGTACTAATTTAAATTTTTTATAGAATACAACTTCGTCCCTTAAGGTGCCCATTTTTCTATGTGTTACCATAATAATGAAGCACATAGTGTAAAAATATATTAATATATATTGATAAAACAAGGAAATAAGAAAAAATAAAAACTACTTTATCCTTTGTTGTATGAAATAACTACCATAAACATTGTCCATAACTTGCTCAACTATAATGTTACATAATATGGATCCATATAGCAAATTTGAGTTAGGCAAGATGTTGTGTAATGTGGTGGTACTCTAAATCATAGATTAATACAATATACAAAAAATGAGCATAAAAGAAATATGCACAATCCTATCCACCCAAGAAAAGAAAGAGAAACACTCCTTCTGCTCTTCAAATATACACAAAAATTTTGTACAATGCACTATACTTATATACATATAATAAATTGTCTCCAATTATTTCAAGAGACTTTTTATGCTTCACATCTCTCCAAATTTAGGGGAGAATATTTTTCTTCTTTCTTCTTTTTATTTTTAATTGCAATTACAAATTTACGGTATTCTAATTTTGTGTTCAATTTTTATGTCACATTTGGTATTGCAACTTTTAACATGATCCCCTTGATACTGAATGGGAAAATTTTGATTTTATATCTAAGTGAAATAAAATGATTTTTCACCACCACCTTTGTCAAAATATTTGCATCCTAATATTTTAAAATGTTTTATTTCATTTTCTAAACTAACAATTTATTAAAATGATGCCTCAACTCAACGTGCTTTTATCTTGTATGAGAAACAAAATTTTTAGTCTTCTAAATTGCACTCGTGTTTATAAAAAATGGTAATTGGTATTTTTTCTTTTCACCCATGTCTTCTAGGATATGCATCAACCATACTGCTTGTGTGCTTGATGATATAGCTGCTAACTACTCATCATCTACTATTAAGAGTGCAACTATTGTTTGTTTTTTTGAACTCCAAGTGATCAATCCATTTACCAAATTAGAAATTAATACTTGATGTAAATTTCCTATCATAAATTGAGACTCCCTAATCTACATCAATCTTATTGGGTAAAGTTTAATGGATTTCATAACTTAAAGTTCCTTTCATATTCCTCAAAATTCTCTTAGCTACTCTCATATATATTCTGATGGATCACTCATGAATCTTAAAATCAAAGAGATTGCATATGTAATATTTGATTTTATTGTTTTCAAGTACATAAGGTTACCAATCAAACATCTATTTCATTTCATCCACTCTTCTACTTCCATAATCCTTGCATATTCTTTCGCCTTATGAAAGTGGTGTAGCAACATCTTTATAACGTTTCATGCTAAACTTGTTTAACATACCATTATGCATATTTAAATTGAAAAAAAAAAATCTCATCATGTCTAATATGCTTCCACATCAAGAAAATAGTGCATCAAACCTAAATCACTCATTTCAAATTATTGCATCACAACTTGATTGAATTATTTTTTAATTCTTGATGAAGTTCTTGTGAAAATTAGACCATCAACACATAAACAAATAATCAAAATATCACCACCTTCCTTTTTGTAGTATAATATGGCCTAATTCTTACTTATTACAAATTTATACTTCAGTAAGTATGCATCAATTATTGATTACCATTCCCTTGGTGCTTATTTAAATCTATATAATGTTTTTTCAACTTGTAGATATGTCATTATTTATTTTTCACTTCAAATCCTTGTGATTTTTCCACATACACTTATCCAATATTGTCATTCAAGAATGAAGGCTTTACATAAAGTTGATGTACACTCCATATTTTTAGGATTCCAAGAGTAAGCTTATTTTTATTGTGTCTTGCTTGTAGCAAGTGCAGACCTAGAATCTATGTCAATTTGTTATGCATACACATTTTCCACTAGCCTTTCTTTGTGCCTTTTAGTTGATCCATCACTATTATAATTGGTCTTGAATACCTTTTTTTATTGCAATTACCTCCTTATTCTTTAGAAGTTCTGTTGGCAATTTTGTGTACCTTGGGTACATTGCCTTTGCTCAAGTGTATACGTTGTCATTGATGTCAAGAAGCTTTTGAAGGAATTTGATTTGATGTAAAATAATTTGTTTTGATGAAGGTTCGGCATGACAGGTTCAAAAGAAAGCAAGTTAGAAAAGTGTCGCGATATCGTGACATGTCGTATTTTCACAACTTAAAGAGGAGAGAGAATGTTCGAAGTTAGAAATGTCGCGATTTCGTGACATATTGCAAGGAAGGTTGAACGGACGAAAAAGTGTCATGATTTCGCGACATGTTGTAGGAGAGAGAGTCCGAAAGAAAAAATGTCACAATTTCACGACATAATGCAGGAGAGAGAGTCGGGAGAAAAAGTGTCACGATATCGTGACATGTCGGGTTTTCGCGACCCGAAGAAAAGAAAAGCGCTAAGGAGAAAAAGTGTCACAATTTCGTGACATGCAGCAAAGGGAAGAGTCTGAAATGAGAAGCGTCGCGATTTCGCGACAGATTGCAAAGAAGACGTACGGAAGCTGAAACTGTCATGATTTCGCGACATGCTACAGATAAAACTGTTCCAAGTAAGAACTGTCATGATTTCGTGACATGCAGCAAAGGAAAGGTTTCAAAGTAAGAAATGTCATGATTTCACGATAGGTTGAAGAGAAAGCAAACAAATGCAGAAAGTGTCGTGATTTCGTGACAGATTGAGATGGCAGTGTTCGGTTGGAGAAAGTGTCACAATTTCGTGACAGAAACAGAATGCAGGTCTTCTATAGGAGAAGTGTCACAATTTTGCGAGAAAATTAGAAAGGAAGGCTATGAAGACAGAAGTGTCGCAATATCACGACAGAAGTGAAGTCAAAATCTGCAGAGGCAGAAGTGTCATGATTTCACGACAAAAGCAGATAGGAGGTTGACGAAGGGAGAAGTGTCGCGATATCGTGACAAAAGAAAAGTTGATGCTGACAAAGATAGAAGTGTCGCGATATCGCGACAAGAGCTTAGTTGAAGTTGACAAAGGCTGAAGTGTCGCGATATCGTGACAAAAGCCAAAATAAAGTGTATGGTTGCAAAGGTGTCGCGATATCGCGACATGTTGTAGTTTCGCTACAAAAGCTATAGAAGAGTTACAGAGGCAATGAAGCCGACAAAGTTAAATTTTAATCGATGAAAATTAGGGCTTGCAGCCGACGTAGATTAGGGTTTGTTTTTGGTATAATAGCCGAATAATATTAAAGTTTTCATCATGAAAATTTTGTTATAAAAGGAGGGCTGTTTGGAGAGTCGATGGATGTGTTGTTGAAGTGCGACGTTCACAGATAGTGCGTAGAGCAAGAAGTTCGATCGTTGAGAGCAGAGTGCAAATTCGATCGTAGTGTGTAGAGTGCATTTCATCAAATCATTCTAAGTGTGAAATATTGCAAAGGAAGCAGAGTGTGCGAAGACGATGCCGCTATGATTGCGCAGAGGTGCAAAGGTTGAAGTTCGATCAAGTGCGACTGGGATTGCGTAGAAAGAGCAGAGGACTTGTGAACTGAGTTTGATAGTTCTATCAGAGAACTTGAGGATAGAGGTGCATTGGTTCTTTGAGAAGAACCTAAAAATAGATTTGGTTGCTGAGCTGCTGTGGACGTGATCATATAAGGCAGAGGTCTCTTAGGCTAAGCATTGAGGAAAGGAGGTCTTCGGTGGAAAGGAGTTCCATATGCTGGCAAGAGGTAGAGATAGTTGATATTATGAGGGATCATTTCCAGAGTAGAGGGGAAGGTATCTCCTTTGAGCAGAGGCTCATAAATTCAGATTGGGGGAAGGTATCTCCTTTGAGCAGAGGCTCATAAATTTTGTTTGGGGGGAGGTATCTCCTTTGGGCCGAGGCTCATAAACATTGTAATTGGGAAGGTTTTCCAAAGAACTTTGAGGTAACTTTTAGAGAAAAGTTTTGTGGATGTAGCCTAGCCTTTCTGGGTGAACCACATAAAAATTGGTGTCACTTTGTGGATGATATTGTGCATTGTTTTGATATTTTTGTGGGTATATTGCTTTACTATTTTGTAATATAAAGGAAAAAGTAAAAAGAGGTCTTATACTGTTCACCCCCCATCTCAGTATAAGCTTGTGTTCTTCAATTGGTATCAGATCCGGTGCCTTTGAAAAGTTTAACAAATTGAAGGAAAAGCTAGTAAAGAACACAATGGATTATTCAAGTGGCAGTGCAGTACCTATTCTTGATGGGTCAAATTTTGGTCTTTGGAGTGCAAGGATGAAGGTTCATCTAATGGCACTTGGTAATGAGGTATGGGAAGTAATTGAAGATGAGTACACTATTCCTGTACATGGTCCAAATACTAAAGAAGAAAGACTCCTACATCACAACAATTCAAAAGCAATGAATGCAATCTCGAAAGGCTTACGTAAGCGGATCTCACCAAAGTGATTCACTGCAAGACAACTAGTGAAATGTGGAAACAATTGCAGGTGGTTTATACAGGTGATACAAATGTCAAAAAGGCCAAGTTGAGACACTTCAAAGGTATGTTTGAACAACTCAAGATGAATGATGATGAAAAGATTAGTGACTACATGCTTCTTATGGATGAGGTTGTTAACTCCATGAAAGACTTAGGTCTTGAGCTTGCTGAAAATGATGTTTGTGACAAGATTTTAAGATCTCTTCCGAATAGATTTAGTGAAAATATTTCTGCTATTGAGGAAGCTAAAGATTTGGATAAGTTGAAAAAGGATGAGCTCCATAGTATACTTGCAGCATTTGAGTTGATAACTCAAGTGACGATTGATGTCAAGAAAGAGACAGCTTTCAAGGCTACCAAGAAATCCAAGGGTAAACAACTTCAAGAGAGTGACGAGTCTTCTAGTGATGAAGAGGCATATTACAGCAAGAAAGACAAGTTCTCTAGAAAGCACAAAAGCGTGAAAAATATAATATGTTTCAATTGTGGAAAGTTTGGTCATTATGCTACAGACTGTACTGTTCCCAAGAATGAAAGTGATGAAGATAAACAAGATTCTAAAAGCAAGGATTCTGAAAAGCACAAGCATCACAAGAAAAACAAAGATGAGCACAACAATCAAGGAAAGAGGTATTCTCACAAGCACAAGAAGAGTTTCTACCTAGACAAAACAAGTAAGTGTTCTAGTAGTGATAGTGAAAGTTCTTCAAGTGATAATGAAAATGAGATGTTGTTCATATCAGAAAAAGAGGAAGAACCAAAACATAGATTCATTATCATGAAATGTCTTAGATGTGGAAATTTTGGTCACCTTGAGGATGATTGCACAAATAATGATTTGGTTTCTAGTATGTATGAGGATGCTTCAAAAAACTATAAGGAAGATGCTTGTATGGTTTTTGAAAAGGGTAGCACCTCTAGTGATAAGAAATCTGAAAAAGGCTTTGATGATTAAGAAAGCAAACAAATAAAGGATCATGAAAGTGAACTTTGTAGTGCTCTTAGTGCTTTGAAAAAGGAAAGAAAGAAGAATGCTAGACTCAAGGATAAGTTAGATGAATGTTGTATGGAGAGGGATGATCTTATAGAAAATCTTGATTTCTCTATAGCTAAGACGCAAGAACTCAATGATGAGTTAGAGTCTAAGGTACTTGAGTATAGTGAGTTAGAACAGAAAATGGCTTCTTTGAAAGAGGAAATTAAAGAGTACAAGGATAAGCTTTACAGGTTTCAAGATAGCTCCAAAAAGGTTAAGTCACTCATCAAAGGTCAAAGAAATACAACAGATAAAACAGGCCTTGGTTTTGTTAAGCCACACAAGGAACAAGCTGGAGAGTCCAGTAAGAGACTCCAAAAGGAAAAGAGTTATGATGAGGAAAGTATTTCAGATCACGAGTTCTTGAATGATAGATGCATAGAAACAAAAAATAGAATTCAGAATGAGAAGAAGAAGTTTTTAGGACCCAAGAGGTCGAATAAAGGAAAATTTCACGACAGATGTTTTGTGTGTCATAGGTTTGGTCACATGGCTTCACATTGCATGGCTTAAGTGAAGAAGGTAAATGACAATTTTAGAAGTGCTAGTTACTTTCAAGGGTATTGCTACTCTTGTCAACAGTTTGGGCACAACAGGAACAGTTTATTGCGAGGTAAATAACAGGAACAGGTTTGGTCAGAACAGGTTCGGGCAGAACTGGTGGATTCAAAGATCAGGTTTACCTCAGAGAAACAACATCATCAAGTGTTTCAAGTGCAACAATGAAGGTCACACAATCAGATAGTGTAGAGATGAAATTCTAGAATACAGGAACATGAACAATGGCATGATCAGGTCCAAGGATCAAGGCATGGATAAGAACAGGAATGATAACAGGAACAAGAACAAGGATGAGAACAGGAATAGGAATATGGACAAAGAGTTCAAGAGAAGGCCTGGCAAGGAAATTATAGACGCTGATGATGATCGGTGCCTAATGGGAGTTTTACTCCCACCCCAAAATTAATCACCTCATCAGGAGGTGGGGTAGGGACTACGCTAAGAGGCTCATTCTTAGTCCTGAGCCCCAAAGGTGACATATTGTAATATGTTCGAAGTCAGAAATGTCACGATTTTGCGACATATTGCAAGGAAGGTTGAACGGACGAAAGAGTGTCGTGATTTCGCGACATGTTGTAGGAGAGAGTCCGAAAGAAAAAATGTTGCGATTTCATGACATAATGCAGGAGAGAGAGTCCGGGAGAAAAAGTGTCACGATATCGCAACATGTCAGGTTTTCGCGACCCGAAGAAAAGAAAAGCGCTAAGGAGAAAAAGTGTCATGATTTCACGACAAGTTAGAAGTCAAAGTGGAAGCAAGATAAAGTGTCGTGATTTTGCGACATGCAACAAAGAGAAGAGTCTGAAATGAGAAGCATCACGATTTCGTGACAGATTGCAAAGAAGACGTACGAAAGCTGAAACCGTCACAATTTCGCAACATGTTGCAGATAAAATTGTTCCAAGTAAGAACTGTCGCGATTTCGCGACATGCAGCAAAGGAAAGGTTTCAAAGTAAGAAATGTCGCAATTTCATGACAGGTTGAAGAGAAAGCAAACAGATGCAGAAAGTGTCATGATTTCACGACAGATTGAGATGGTAGCGTTCAGTTAGAGAAAGTGTCGCGATTTCACGACAAAAATAGAATGTAGGTCTTCTATAGGAGAAGTGTCACAATTTCACGACAAAAGCAGAGAGGAAGGCTATGAAGACAGAAGTGTCGTGATATCGCGACAGAAGTGAAGTCAAAGTCTGCAGAGGCAGAAGTGTCATGATTTCGTGACAAAAGCAGATAGGAGGTTAACGAAGGGAGAAGTGTCGCGATATCTCGACAAAAGCAAAGTTGATGCTAACAAAGACAAAAGTGTCACGATATCATGACAAGAGCTTAGTTGAAGTCGACAAAGGCCGAAGTGTCGTGATATCGTGACAAAATCCAAAATAAAGTGTACGGTTGCAAAGGTGTCATGATATCGCGACATGTTGTAGTTTCACGGCAGAACTACAGAAGAGTTACAGAGGCAGTGAAGCCGACAAAGTTAAATTTTAGCCGACAAAAATTAGGGCTTGCAATCGACATAGATTAGGGTTTGTTTTTGGTATAACAGCCGACTAAGATTAAAGTTTTCATCATGAAAATTTTGTTATAAAAGGAGGGCTATTTGGAGAGTCGATGGATGTGTTGTTGAAGTGCGACGTTTGTAGATAGTGCATAGAGCAAGAAGTTCGATCACTGAGAGCAGAGTGCGAATTCGATCATAGTGTGTAGAGTGCATTTCGTCGAATCATTCTAAGTGTGAAAGATTGCAAAGGAAGCAGAGTGTGCGAAGACGATGCCACTGTGATTGCACAGAGGTGCAAAGGTTGAAGTTTGATCAAGTGCGACTAGGATTGCACAGAAAGAGCAGAGGACTTGTGAACTGAGTTTGATAGTTCTATCAGAGAACTTGAGGATAGAGGTGCATTGGTTCTTTGAGAAGAACCTAAGAACATATTTGGTTGCTGAGCTGCTATGGACGTGATCATAGAAGGCAGAGGTCTCTTAGGCTAAGCATTGAGGACAGGAGGTCTTCGATGGAAAGGAGTTCCACATGCTGGCAAGAGGTAGAGATAGTTGATATTCGAGGGATCATTTCCAGAGCAGAGGGGAAGGTATCTCCTTTGAGTAGAGGCTCATAAATTTAGATTGGGGGAAGGTATCTCCTTTGAGCAGAGGCTCATAAATTCTGTTTGGGGGAAGGTATCTCCTTTGGGCCGAGGCTCATAAACATTGTAATTGGAAAGGTTTCCCAAAGAACTTTGAGGTAAATTTTAGAGAAAAGTTTTGTGGACGTAGCCTAGCCTTTCTGGGTGAACCATGTAAAAATTGGTGTCACTTTGTGGATGATATTGTGCATTGTTTTGATATTGCTATGGGTATATTGCTTTACTGTTTTGTAATATAAATGAAAAAGTAAAAAGAGGTCTTATACTGTTCACCCCCCCTCTCAGTATAAGCTTGTGTTCTTCAAGTTCACACGACTCCCAAGTATTATTCTTTTTAATTATATTCAATTATCCTTTTATGAAATTGGTTCATACCTTGCTTTGGGATGTTTCTTCAAAACTTGAGGGCTCCAATTTAATACTAAACAATATTTAATAGTTCACCATATCATCTTGTTATTCTTTTTGTCTTTATTTTTAGGCTTGTGTTTATCTTCTTATGAACCTCTTATCAAAATTTTGATTCAACATTTGGTAGCTTGGATGTGATTGTAATGTTCTCTTCTTATGTTGCTTGTCTTTGAAGTAGTTCTTGTGCATCCACTTGATGCATTCAACACACCGATATATTTAATTATGATTGTTGTCTCATTATTTTATGCTTGCTACCCCTATGCTCCTGCTTCATCAAAATCATAACTCTAGATACAATGCATTGTCTAGATTTGGGGTCTAACATCTTTATACCTTTATTTATTTAGAATAGCTAACAAAATTACATGCTTAAATATTTGAATCTAACTTCTTCCTTTTCTTATATTTAACATGAACATAATCCAAATAGCTAGACAGGCTTATGTGACTTACCCAAGAATTATTTCCATACAATACCTCATAAGGAGTCATAGTATTTATCATTATTATGGGACTTCTATTAAGGATTTACATTATTGTTGCAACCAATACCATGCTTCTTCCTATATTTATTATTGTCCTAATATTCCTTTCTATAACTCCATTTTATTGAGGTGTATAGGTTGCTATCAATTATATTCGTATACCATGCTCTGTTGAAAATCATGATATTTTCTAGAAATATTTCAAAACATACATTCACCACTATCATATCCAAAAATATGCAAGAGAGATTAAATATATATAATTAATAAATGATATGGATAGATAGAGATAGATAAATGATATGAAAGGAATAAGGGGTGGGCATCCATAAGCACCTCTTAATATTTCACATATATCACACTAATACAATGGATAAGTTATTGAGGGGTATATATAGTGATACCAAATCTCAAATTATCTGCTAACCTCAAGCTGACATATCTTGAAGGTCAAATTACAATATAATAAATATACTGCATCCTTTAATCAAGGTTATTCATAGAGGTAGATTAACCAATATCACTAAGGGTGAATACATGAAGGGTGTCCTTAGGCTTACATGAAGATGCTCGTAGGCTTACATAAATGATGCTCAAAGAATTACATAAGTGATACCCATTGGCCTATATGAAGAAATACCATAAGCATACATACAAACTTGTGCATAGGCTACATCACTAGTGCTCATAAGCACTCTTCTAACATTTTTAGTCTTAGTCTAATAAGATCAAATTAAACATTTTTTGTACACCATCATAATCTGAGTTGAGGGGCCAAGGAGAAGAGATATTATAAGTAACATCCACCCATAATGGATGCTCTAATGGATCTCCTCTTTACCATATTCAATTTAATCTTCATTATCATAAATCTTGTGTTTAGATCTTAGTTATTCTATTCCAATCTTCTTCAATCCTGTTATGTAATTTTTTATAAAGGTTCCTTCCCCTTTATAATAATTACATATGGTTGGATTTTTTAAAATATTTGACTTACCATTGGGTAATGGAGCCTTAGATTCCACTATTTTAAGTCCTTTGTATGAGCCTATATATGATAAAGAGCTCCATAATTCTTCATAGAAACTACGTAATGAGCAAGAAGTTTGAGAGATTCTTCAAGAGATACACGTTATGGATCCTTGATAGTCATATCATTCACGTAGGGAACTAAACCAATTGTTTGAAAAGGTGGAGCTAGATTGGAAGTATTAGATTTTATATACCCTTTATCACCCTTTACCTTACCCCTTGCCAATTCTAGATTAGCCTTTAGGGATTTAATGTGAGAAATATAGTGTTTAATATTACCAAAATATAATATTTTGAGGTTGGAGAGCTCCATATCTATTTTGTTAACTTCACTAGAACTTAATTTTCTATAGAGATCCTTTAATGTTGTCTATACTTGAATATGATCAATCTTCTATCACGTGGAAAAGCACATCTAGTTCAACTAACATGAGAATAGACCAAATGCTTCCTTCTTCTTAACAAGTTAATCATCATTAAATCCTCCTTCTATTTCATCATTAAAGATTAATTAAATATTCTTAATTTTGAGTAATCCTACAATTTAAACTGATTAGGTGTTATAATTTTTTCCATTGAGATGAGTAACATATGCTACAAGATCCATTTCATGTAAAAGTCTAGGTAGAACTGTAAAAAATCTATAATTGATGTCACCATTGTATAATGCCCAACAAATAATGCGATAAAAAAGGGCTTCAAATGCTTTGGTATGCAAAATTTATGACCTCTAGAAGGTTGGATAGAATTACACTTGAAATAAAAATAATTATCAATGCCACATCTTAGATTTTTTTAAACCAAAACAAGAACTACAACTTGGTAGATTTAACAACTATCACTTATCCAATAAATATTGGTCAATATCTACTTTTGATTATCAAATTATAGTTTGAGATTTGGATTTTTGTGATTGGTTGGGGATCCTCATCCTTATATATATTAAATTTTGGAATTTGCAGGTTTCATAGCCAATGGGACTCGAATCAATAACCTTGTCCAAGCAAATGGGTGAATAGACCAATGCACCATGTATGCTCTTTGGAATCAATAAGGAGATAAAATAATAAAGAAAAACCCTTTTGAAGAAAGGGTTAGCACTAAAGTTAAACCTTGGGATACGAGAGCCACAAGTTAAATTATCAACCATTGTGCCATAAATGTTGCTAGATATGAAAGGGGATATAATGCTACTTGACCATGCATATGCCATCTGTCAAGTAAACACATCCAAAAATGCCTATGGGATTTGAACCACTAACCTTAGATCCACAAACAAACTATCTGAAATCTAGGCCAAAAAACCTAGAGGGATTAGAGAGTAAATGATTGTATAACTTGATTTTTAATAGAATACCATTTGTGGAAAAAATTCTAGGACTCAAACCTCTTGCTAACAAATAGGTAAACCAACCATTACACCACAACAATAGTTAGAGAAGATGGTGCAAGACATCCTTATCTATTAGAAATTTGGGAAGCACATATGCTGACCCCAATATCGCCCATAACTAGGATCCTTGCAAATGTAATATTTTCTTCATAGACCTACCAAACCCAAAGTTCAATCCTATGAGATGTGCCTTTAAAACTAATATGCCTCCTATTATGCCAGTCTCTCTGAATTAGATGACATCATGGCATAAAATCAAAAGACAAAAAATATGACCTGAGTTAAAAATATATGATAGAGGGAAATTGAAACTATAACTTAGTGTAGATCAACAAACTCCTCTACCATTGCATTGTCATTGTAGATAATTTTTATGAATTTTTATCTACTATTGGAGTGACAAATAACAACATAATAAACCATAAAAAAGTGATTTGGCATAAAAATAGGGAATGATTTTGAGAAGAAATAATTGGCACCCATGCCAATTTAAAGTTTGAAGTTCTGAACTAAAGCAATTCCTCCAAAATGCTTCAAATTGTGTCTCTAGCTACCAAGAGGGAAAATAGTTTTTTGTAGTTGAGTGAAGTAACTCTATTCTCACTCTAATACCATGTTGAAATTCATAATACTTTTTAAAAATATTTTAAAGCATACATTCACCATGATCATATCTAAAAAATATGTAAGAGTGATTAAAGATAACATTCATAGATGAGATAGATAGATAGATAGATAGAGAGATACATGACATGAAAGGAATAAGGGATGGATTCCTATAGGTACCCTACAATGTACATCACACTAATACAATGAATCAATCATTGGGGGATATTTATAGTGATACAAAATCCTTAATTAGATGATACCTTCAAGCTTACATAACTTGACTTGAAGGTTTAATTACAATATGATAAATATAATACACTCTTTGATGAATATTATCCATAGAGGTAGATTAACTAATATTATTGAGGGTGAATACATGAAGAGTGCCTTTAGGCTTACATGATGATGCCTGTAGGCTTACATAAATGATACTTGAAGGCTTACATAAGCGGTGCCCATATGTTTACATGAAGAATGACCATAGGCTTATATACACAATTTTCCATACGCTACATTAGTAGTGCTCATAAGCACTCTTGTAACACTTTTGAAATTGGCCCAATAAGATCATATTACACATACTTCAACATGCTTATTATAAGATTGATTTTCTTAGAACAAAACTCACCACCATGATCAATTTGTAATAGTTTGATTGTATATCTATTATATTCTCTACTATGGGTAGGAAACTCTTGAAAACTTTGAAAGTGTCACTCTTATTATTTAAAAATATGCCTAAGTTTTCTAGTTTGATTATTAATGAAATTGATAATATAAAAGGATTTACCAACACTTCATGTGTATTGGAACACAAATATGAAAATCAAGTAGCTAAAAATATATATAATACTCTTTATGAACATAAGCCAAATAATCAAAGAGTCTAAAGTGACTTACCAAAGGATTCTTTCTATATATTACCTCATGAGGAGTCACATTATTTATCACAATTTTGGGACTTATATTTAGGATGTACACTACTATTACAATTGCTTCATCCTATAAATGATTATCCAAACCTTTTGCTAGTACTATACTTCTTGACATCTCTATGATTGTCCTTTTATTTCTTTCTACTACTGTAACTTTCGAAGGTGTATAGGCTACTTTAATTTATCTTCTTATCCCATGCTCATAAAAAAAATGATTGGGATTATTGGAACAAAACTCATCACTATGATTAATCCATATTTTAATTCTATATCTACTTTCATTATCTAATATGGCTTTGAAAGTTTGAATACTTCAAAAGCATCAATCTTATTATTAAAACAACATGCTTAAATGTTTCTAGCATGATCATCAATTAAAGTGATAAAGTAGAAGGATTTATAAACACTTTCCATGTGCACTAGAGCATATATTATAAGAATGAATCAACTGCAATCATATGATACCCTCCATGCTCTTCCTCTAGAAAATATCTCCTAATATTTTTTCCATTATGTTATCTTTACACACTTCACTTCTTGCTTCTACACAAGGTAGTCCATGGATAATTCCTTTAACATTTAACAAATATTAACATTAATATTATTATGGTAATGGGTTGAGACACTTAAAATAATAATAACTAAGAGTACTAGATCTGATCAAGGTACTATGGAAGGAGAACCTCTTGATGCTATGGATCTGAGACTACTTAAAAAAAACAATGGTTAAGATTTCTAGATCTGATCAAGGTATTATGGAAGAACCTCCTATTGCTATAAATATGACACTGAGACTACTAAAACAAAATGGCTAAGACTATTGGATTTGATGAAGGTACTAATGAAGGTTAACCTCTTAATGCTATGGATTTGAGACTGAGATTGCTAAAAAAATAATAGCTACGAATGTTGGATCTAATTGAGGTACTATGGAAGGAGAACATCCTAATGTTTTGGGTCAAGGAGGGATGGGAGGTGAGAGAAAAAATACAAATCTTACAAGAAGAATGGAGCAAGTAGACCTGTTCTAATATCTGCTTGTGAGGTGATAAAGGAAAATATTTCTAGGGCATCCAAAAAGGCTAATAATATTGCTTTTGAAAAAATAATAATAAGTAGTTGTTTAGGCAGTGTCTGAGGCAAGCCACAATTGTAGGGGCTAAAAATTAATGGGTGACTATTAGATCTAATTGAGGTACTATGGATTCGAGACTAAGAATGTTGAAAAAAACAATGGCTAAGACTGCTAGATCTAATTGAGGTATTATCGAAGGAGAACCTCCTAATGTTGTGGATTAGAGAGGGGTGGGATGTGAGAGCAAGAATATCGATCTTATGGGAAGAATGGAGAAAGTAGACCTATTCTAATATCTACTTGGTGGAGTGAAAGGAAAATATTTCTAGGGCACCAAAAAGGCTTATAATCTCACTTATGGAAAAAGCAAGGTTATAAGTAATTGGTCAGCCCATGTTTGAGGTAAGTCGTAGTTGCAGGTTAAGAAAGAACCTTATATTTTGATTCCTTAAAAATCCACCTCTGAAGGAGTGATGTTAAAAATACTTGATAATGTTTTTGAAAGGGAACATCAAAAGCTTCATAAGTTCCTCATTGGAAAATATGTACGTCTTCATCCTAATATGAAGTAGATTAAAAAATGGGCTCTTAGATGTTGGAAGATTAAAGGTCATGTAGACTTTTCATACCTTCCAAAATGGTTCTTCATGGCATCATTTTTAGTGGAAGAGGATTGTTTATAGGTTCTTTTTGGAGGACCTTGGTTAATGGATTAGGTGGGGTTGTTTGTTAAGAAATGGAATCCAAGTTTTAACCCGAGTACTAAAACGTAGATGTTGCTTCGACGTTGGTTAGGATCCTTGGTTTACCCATGAATTTTTGGGAGGAAGAAGTGTTGGAGAGTATTTCTAACTCCTATGGGAACTATATGGTGATAGATTATGTTAAAAAAAAAATTAAAATAGCTTTCTTTGCTAGAATGTGCGTTTTGATTGAATCCAAAAAGGAATGTCTAGATCAGGTTAAATTAGTTTCAAACTAGGGAATATGGGTTCAACCTCTCATCTATGAAAATGACTTGTTTTACTACAAAATTTGTGTAAAGATAGGATATTTAGCAAAGGATTTCTCAATCAAAATAAGGAAGAACATTAAACCTAAAGAGGGAACTACTATTCAAGTTTGGAAGAAAAAAGAAACAACCAAAATTGTTCAAGATGTTGATAAATCTAAAGACAATGTGTAGGTCATGTTGAATAATATCAAAAGGACCAAGGTTTGGATATAGTAGATGTCTATGGTTTTTTGTTTGTAGTAGATGTCTATGTTCAAGATCAAGTAATGGATTCTGAGAGGTTAGGCACTTTTAAATGTGACCAGGAGAGATCTAAGATGGATCAACAAGAGCAAGTTATAGAAGTTAAAATATCTAATGTGCAAGAAGCAAACATCCTTTTGGGAGAAGATGTGGTAAGGGCTAATGGTAAAAGTTGTAATAATCCAGAGCAAAGTGATATGGTTTAGAAGAAATGAAAAATTAAATATGTTTATCCATGAGACTAATGCTATTAGTTTAGATAAGGATTCCGCGAAAGCAAAATGTTATTTGAAGCAACTTGTAGTAGAATCTTGGATGGATTCCTCTTAATCTCAAGCAAAAATAGTTATCTTGGTAAAAAGTGTTGAAATCGTTGAGTCAAATTTCTTTCCATGTTCCTATAATTCTACTCTAAGAAATAAGAAGAAAGAAGTAGAGAGATCCCTTTGAAAGAGGTGGATATATGTTAGTGATATTACATTATTTGGTACCTTGAGTACCATTGTAAATATTTAGATTAGGAGTGTGTTTAATTTTTTATGTCAATAGTAGGTGTCAAGTTATGAAGTGTGTTTATGTGTCATGTAATCAAGTAGTATTTATGAGTGAAAGGTGTCATGTGTTAAAGTGAAGAGTCATGTATGTGTCAAGATTAGGAGTAGGAAGTTATGTAATCATGAGAGACTTTGTCATAATGTAAGGCATATGAAAGGTTGCATCTCTTGTGAGTTTGAGGAGAGTAAAAGTCAAGAGTATTGAAGAGTCTTATGTAAAATTTATATATTGATGACAAATTCCTATACAATGTAATAGATTATTGAACGAGAAATATTATCAATAAAGCTTACTATTTTGTGAAATACTGATGTTACTATAGAATGATATTATGTGAATGTGATTATTGTTGGAAATGACAACAACGGTGGACGGTTACGGTGGATGACGTGGATAGTTATCCACAACTGTATTTGTGCCTTTTATTAAATATAACATTGTAAATATTGGTTGCTTTCGGTTGCATGATGTATTATTTAATACTTGTAATAAGTTGTGTAATAATACAAGGAAAAACGTTGTTCTCCCGCATTCGGTGTGTGTTCTGGCTTTGTTCTTTCTGGTTTTATTTCTCTCTGAATACCGTGCTCTGTATTTGTTCTGTTTTCTCTTGATCTGCAAATAGTCTTCAGTTTGTGTGTCTCTGTGACTGGCTAGAGTTAACAAGTGGTATCAGAGCTGCTTCAAGAAACCTTGGACTTCGATCTTGGGGCAGGGATTTGTCAGTGTGTAGTCTGTGTTTTGTGGAAGAGCCAGCATGGAGAAGTCTACAATTGAGAAATTCAGAGGCCAAAATTTTAACATGTGGAAATGGAAGATGGAATATCTTCTGGTTGAGAGAGAACTCAGGGAGGCAATCCAACATGATCAGAAGCCCGCTGCCATCACTCAGGAGGACTGGGACAAGAAGAATGAGAAGGCAATGGCTCTCATTGGTTTGAATCTTGGAGATTCGGTGTTGTCCAATGTTCTCACTGCCAAGACAGCCAAAGACATGTGGGACAAGCTTGGACAACTGTATGAGTCCAAGTCCATGATGAATCTGATTTTGTTGAGGAAGAAATTGTATGGGTTGAAGATGGCAGATGGTGGGAATGTGGTTGAGCACCTTAATACTTTCAACACCCTCATAAATCAGTTGGCATCAACGGGTGATAACATCAAATATGAGGAGCAGTGTATTTGTCTGTTGTGCAGTCTTCTCGATTCATGGGATAATCTGATTATTGCAATCAGTGGGAGCACAAAAATACCTGACCTTAAGATGGACAATATTGTGGGGCAGCTCTTGCAAGAAGAGTTGAGAAGGAAGATGGTTGAACCCACAAAGAATGTTGAAGCATTGTCTGTGAGAGGGAGGAGTAGAGAACGCAAAAGCAATGAGAAGCCACATGGCAAAGGCCATAGGTCGAAATCGAGGAAAGGCTGGAAGCAAGAAGTTGAGTGCTGGAAATGTCATAAAAAAGGACACATCAAAAGGGAGTGCAAAGAAGAACCTCGAAAAGAGAATGAGGGTATCTCTACCACTGCTACTGCTGAAGGAGTGGTAGGTCTTGTTGCAGGCTTGACTGTTGATGTTCAAGATGAGTCATGGTTGATTGACTCAGGTGCTTCGTTTCATATGACATCTCACCGAGATTGGTTTGAGACCTATCATGAGGGTCATTATGAGAAGGTATTTCTTGGAGATAGCTATCACTATGATGTGATAGGCAAAGGCACAGTGAGAGTCAAGACAAAGGATGGTAGATTGTTGACCATCACTAATGTTAGTCATGTTCCTGGACTAACACGCAATCTACTCTCGGTAAGCCAATTTTTAGATGATGGATTTCATACTATTTTTAATAGAAATAGCTGCAAGGTGATGAATGGTGAGATGGTGCTGATTCAAGGGATCAAAAAAGGGTCTCTCTATGATTTGGATGTAGAACCAATGAGTTTTGCAGGTGCAGCAACAAGTAAAAACTCTTCAAAAATGATGCTATGGCATAAGAGATTGGCGCATGTAGGTGAGCAGAGCCTGAAGGAGATGTGCTCCAAACAACTGGTGCATGGTTTGGAAGGTATGAAACTTGATTCATTAGATTTCTGTGAGTCATGTGTTATGGGAAAACAAAAGAAAGTGTCTTTTTCATCAAGTACATATAGGAGTGAAGATGTTTTAGAATTGGTACACTCAGATATTTGTGGACCAATGGAAGTGCCTTCTTTAATAGGGTCCAAATATTTTATTACTTTCATTGATGATTTCTCTCGAAAGTCATGGGTGTTTTTTATGAAAAAGAAATATGAAGCCCTGGAGAAGTTTAAGACCTTTGTTGCTGAAGTAGAGAGACAAAGCGGTAAAAAGGTCAAGGCACTGAGAACAGACAATGGAGGCGAGTATTGCTCAGGTGAATTTGATGCTTTCTGTAGGATGCATGGAATTGCAAGGCAAAAGACCACACCATATACGCCTCAACAGAACGGTGTGGCTGAGAGGTTGAATAGGACTCTCATGGAGAAAGCATGAAGTATGTTGGAAGATGCATCTCTGAACAAACGTTTTTGGGCTGAGGCAGTTCATACTGCCAATTATGTGAACAATTTGTCTTCAAGTTCAGTTTTGGGAGGAGTGACTCCACAGGAAAAGTGGAGCGGTAAGAAACCCACTGTTGAGCATCTACGGGTGTTCGGTTGCGAAGCCTATATGCATGTGCCCAAAGAAAAATGATAGAAGTTGGATAACAAATCAGTTAAGTGCATTTTTGTGGGTTACAAGGAAGGGGTGAAAGGTTACAGACTGTTCATTCCATCAGAAAATCGCCACACAGTGAGCTACGATGTAATTTTCATGGAGAATGTAGCAGGAGACATTAAGGATGGCGGCGAATTGTCTACTGACCATGAACCTTTACTCGGTCATATTCTGCCTTACAATGCTACGCAGGACAACCAACGAATGTCTACACAATAGCAATCTATGCCCCAATATGGCAGTCATAGAACCGCACAGTCACGCATTCAACCTAGTCCATTGTCCTCAAACCGCGATGAAGGTCAACAACAGGGTGTCGCAAATGATGAAGAAGTTCTAAGCCCACGTGGTCAATAGGGAGTCGAAGACCAGGAAGCAGGGCCGCGTGAGGTAGCAGGGTCGCATGATCCTCAAGAAATTATGGGTGAAATAATAGGCCCGAGTGCCCAGGGAACAACGCATGATATTGAAGAAATTTTTCATGAAGATGTGCAGGGCAATGAAGTCGATCAACAACCAAGGAGAAGTCAGCGCCAAAGGCGAGTTCCTGACAGATTCGGGTATAATCCGAGTGACTTCAAGTACTCAACACTGACAACTCTGTGTGATGAACCTGTTAGTGTGAAGGAGGCTTTGAGCGGTAGTGAGGCTAAGGAATGGAGGATGGCAATGCAAGAGGAGATAGAGTCCCTCAAGTGTAATCAGACATGGGATTTGCATCCTAGACCAAAAGGGAGAAATTTGGTTGGGTGTAAATGGATTTTTAAGAAAAAATATAATCCAGATGGCACAGTGGAGCGGTATAAGGCAAGATTAGTTGCCAAGGGATATACACAGACTGAAGGAGTTGATTACACAGAAACGTTCTCACCAGTAGCAAAAATAGCTTCAATTAGGCTATTGTTGGCAACAACAACAACAAACGATTGGGAAGTGGAACAAATGGACGTGAAGACTGCATTTCTTCATGGTGAGTTAAAGGAGGAAATCTTCATGGAGCAGCCAGAGGGGTTTGAAATCAGTGGGAGTGATCTGGTTTGCAAACTCAAGAAGTCCATCTATGGACTGAAACAATCACCGAGAGAATGGTACAAGAAGTTTGATCAATATGTGATTAGACTTGAATTTGTAAGAAGTAATGTTGACCATTGCATTTATTATTTGAAGGATTCAGATAGATTTGTCATTCTTGCACTGTATGTTGATGATATACTTCTTCTTAGCAATTCTCAACAATCGGTTCAAAAGGTGAAGGCTAAGTTGTCAAAGGAGTTCAACATGAAGGACTTGGGACCACTTCACTACTTTCTTGGCATTGAGGTCAAGAGAGACCGAGCACAGAGAAAGTTGTGGATCAGTCAGAAGAAATATGTGGTTGATGTATTGAAACAGTTTGGGATGGAGAAGTGTAAACCAATGAGCACTCCATTTGCATTGGGTACAACATTGTCAATGGATCAATGCCCAAAGACAACAGTTGAGAAGGAGAAAATGGCAAAAGTGCCATATGCAAGTGCAGTTGGCAAGTTGATGTACGCTATGGTGTGTACACGGTTGGACTTGGCTCATGCAGTAGGAATGGTAAGCCGGTTCATGTCAAATCCAGGATGGCAACATTGGACAGTTGTGAAGAGAATTTTATGATATCTTCAATCAACAAAGGATGTTGGGATATGTTATGGGGCTGCAGGTGATAGTCAGTTAACAGGTTATGTTGATGCAGATTTTGTAGGAGATGTGGATGGTGGAAAGTCCACAAGTGCGTATGTGTTTGAACTTGTTGGGGGAGTTGTTAGTTGGAGAAGCAAGAAACAAGATGTTGTTGCTCAATCAACAACGAAAGCTGAATATATTGCAACAGTAGAGGCTTGCAAGGAAGTAGTATGGCTCAAACAATTGTGTTCAGATGTTGGTGTGCAACAAGATTCAATTCCATTGTGGTGTGACAACAAGAGTGCAATTGATCTTGTTGTCAATCCCAAATTCCACAACAGGACCAAGCACATCAGGGTACGATTTCACTTCATCAGAGAAATGATTGAGGAAGGTGAAATAAAACTGAAGAAGGTGAAGACTGAGCTGAACACAGTTGATGCTTTGACAAAAGCAGTGAGTTCCCAGAAGTTCAAATGGTGTCAAGAACACAGTGGCATAAGTACTGTGCCACCGTAGTTGCCAAGTGGGAGATTGTTGGAAATGACAACAACGGTGGATGGTTACGGTGGATGACGTGGATAGTTATCCACAGTTGTATTTGTGCCTTTTATTAAATATAACATTGTAAATATTGGTTGCTTTCGGTTGCATGATGTATTATTTAATACTTGTAATAAGTTGTGTAATAATACAAGGAAAAACGTTGTTCTCCCGCATTCGGTGTGTGTTCTGGCTTTGTTCTTTCTGGTTTTATTTCTCTCTGAATACCGTGCTCTGTATTTGCTTTGTTTTCTCTTGATCTGCAAACAGTCTTCAGTTTGTGTGTCTCTGTGACTGGCTAGAGTTAACAAATATAAGATCCTAGGAAATATAGACTTGTGAGATCTTTGGGCATATTTTTCAACATTGGTATCATAGCTACTTCGATAAACCCTATCTAAGGTGGAGAGAGGGGAAGATATTGCATAGAGAGAGGATAATAACTAGCACCAATTTTTGGTGTGAATTTTGATGGAAAAAAGAAGAGAAGGGTATTGAATGTGGAGATTGATATTGAAAAGGAATGAACACGGGATTATTGGAAGGATGAGTGTAAATTTGAAGGAGTGAACAGAAGAATATTGTTGAAGAGGAAGAATTGAAGAAGGAAACGTTGGAGTGAATTTGAATTTGATGAAGCGTTGAAGGTGAAGATATGGACTGATGGTCCGAATTGGAAGAAGAAACTACGTTTGGAAATGCCGGAGAGAGCGTTGAAAGTTGGAAGACTGAGAGAGGATGAGAGAAAGTTGAGCTAGACAACAGACTAAGAGAAGGCAATAGAACATTGGAAGATTGAAAGCGTGTGGAAATTGAGAATGATTTTTTTTGAAGGGAAGGATTGGTGAGGAGACAAATTTGCAGTGGTTGGTGGTTGAAAAAAAATGTAGAAATTGATGCAAAGGAGTGTGAAGGTAGAGTGGTTGGTGTTTGAAGGAGCCCAAAGGAACGTCAAAGCAATAGAGGATAATTACTTCAAAGATTGAAGATTGATGTTGGAAGAACTTGAAAATGCATTCACAATATTGAAGGACCTGCAAGCAGCAAGAGCTCAAAGGAAGCACCTGAAATATATGAAACACAGGCTTAAATGAAGACGGATGTGAAACGTTTGTGAAGTATCGACTTGAAAGCTGCCAAGCGGATGAGCGTTGGACTGAAAGTGGACAAGCGTTAGCCTGAAGGCAAAAAGGGGAATGGGTTAGAGCTACAATCTTTTTCTATTACAATTTTGGGGAATGGATGTGGGTTGTAGGTCAGGTCTGGCCGGCATCAGACTACTACTTTTACAAGGGTTGGCTTCCCCCAAGATTTGAACTTAAATCTCTTCAGATTACTACTTTTACAAGGGTTGGCTTCCCCCAAGATTTGAACTTACGTTTCTTCATACTACTACTTTTACAAGGGTTGGCTTCCCTCAAGATTTGAACTTAAGTCTCTTCTTGGTAAATGCCCAGCCACACCTGCCCTTACCAATCCACCTAAGGGTATAAGCAACAAATGTCGTTGAAAAACAAAGGTATTTTTATTAAAAAATTAATCACTCATAGTATTAATTCCACCCACCCAGTTTTTTATGGTTTAACTATTTAATATGATTTAACTTTTCCATTCAAAAAATTAATCACTATATATATAGGGAATCAGTTACATCAACTATTTTTTTTCTTATCAAATCAAATCTTGAGGTTGCCTTTTATAATCTCTATACCATCTGGTTCTTGCTAACCCTAACTACCTGTAACTCTATTAGTCTAGTATAAATGTTTTCAGACTGACGCACTCAGTGGAGTCAGCTGTAGTCCATAGGTGTTTTGTTTTTTAAAAGTACAGGGAGTGAATTTTTTTTTTGTTTTTTCAAACTTAAGGAGTTTACGAGGGTCCACTTTGGTCTAAGAAATTACTATCAAAAGTTCACCAATTAATTTTATTGTAAGCCTAAGAGTCTAAGATTCGATTAAAGGTTATTACGTGCAAAGGTGAAAGGAATTTTTATTTATTTATTCTGAGATGTTATGTGCAAAGGTAAAATATTCCTTTTTCAAATAAGTGCTGGATTAAATACGCACAGGTTTAAACATTCTAATTTGAAGGAGGAAATATTAAACCTTTTTAAGGTTTCTAAAATATTTGGAGAAGGAAATTTTAAACTTTTTAAAACTTGGTGTATGTTTAATATTTTCTAAAAAAGTTTGCAAGAGAAAGGTGTGATTTCAAAAATTGTGAGGAGAAATAGGATTCGAAAAGTTTTCATTCGGTGTTGGAGCGCATTTGCATTAGACGGAAAAGTGAAGTAAAGGAAAAAACATATATTAGAGGAAGATATATTTGAAATTAATGTTCGGGGGAGTTATAAGGGAAGGGTAAGGAAGGGGGAGGAATTAATTAATGAAATTGCGGGGAGTTTATTTATGGGAGAAAAAAATATTTAGTTTACATTATTTAGTTTGAATTTTAGATTTTTTAAAGAGATATCAAAGTTTTTATTATTATATTAAGCTTGTAATTTGAAGAAGAAAATATTAAGGGATTTATAAGATAGATAGATAGGTATTACCCTCTAAGGAAATTCCAATAATGGAATATGTCACTAGATTTGCATCATCACTTCAAAATAATTGAAGAAAGTTATTTTTTTCAAATTAAAAGGGAGATATAAGAAGTTTATTGATTTATTGATTTGAATGAATGATTAATTGGAGAACTGATAATAGAGTAAAAAATTGAAAATTAATTTTGGAGTTATAAGTTTGTCAACAATAAAGGAAAATTGGAAAAGTTAAAAATTTGAATACAATATGGCAAGAAGAAAGCAAACAAAAAAGTAAACATTCAATTAAACATCAAAAATCAATATGGATATACAAAAACATGAATTATCAAAAACAAATGAAGAAGAGAAACAAGTTAAAAATTCATATTTTCAAGAGGTTGAAAAATTCTTAAATGGTCAAGATAGAGATTATATGTCACTAGAATTGATATTTTATTCAAACATTTTTTTTTAAAATGGGTTATATGGGATTGAAACGGGTCCCACCCATATTACATCATCACCACATAGTGGTATTACAACAAAGCTTGGATATTATCCATGTATCGTTTAACAAGATTTGAACCTAGGTCTCCTCCTTGAAATGTTGAGGAATTTAATTGGTTGAGCTAATGCCACTTGATTTTTTAGGTTTACACGGGTTTTTATGAGGGGTCTTGGTCCCCTCTTACCAAGGTTTGAACTTGGGCCTCTTGGATGAAAACCCAAGGACTTACCACTATAGTATCCCTCACGGGTCTATTCAAATAAAATTCTTGAAGAAGCGAAAGATGAATATTTTTCAACAATTAAAAACTACTTCAATGGTGCTATCGATGATGTTGATGATCACTCTATTATCACATTATGTGCTGACATAGGAAAGATGATATATATGACATTTCTCTTGAAGACAAGAGACAAGAAAAAATTAAATATTTGAAGAACAAGACTATAATGAAATATGTCACGTGTGACACAAATGATTTAAGGACTATGACAACTAATGTATGTTGTGATACCATAGATTTAAATCCTATGATGATAGATGCATGTTGTAAAAAGGAAAAAGAGAATTGTGATGCAAGTTGTGATACTTATTATTTGAGAACCATGACAATTATAGGAGAACTTGTTCCACGAATAGACATTGCATATGACATAAGATTTGAACATAGTTCGCGAAGACAAAGAGTGTGTAGACAATATATGTGACAAGGAACATTGTAATATTGTAAGGTAATATAATAAAGACCTTAAACAATTAGATACCAAATATGGACATTGTGGCAGACATGAATACAAGATAGGAAGATGTTGGGATCTTTATTGTTGTGAAATTTGTGGAGTTAACAGTCACTCTCAAATTTTTTTTTGGTACAAAGGAAATAATAATATGAATTATTGATGTATTAGCATGCACAAATGTGATAAGATGAAAGAAATAATTTACAAGGATAAAAATAAATGGATTTCTTTGGGAAAGTTTTTTCAATTTTAGATATGGTCAAAAAATGAATATGGACTTATGCAATAATTGATTTATAAGGAAATTAGTACCAATAGTAGTACCAAAGCTAGAGCTAGAGAATGAAGACGAGCAAAAGTTAACATCAAGATGATAAAGATAAGAGAAAAATATTGGAGGCAAACAACCTTCCTACCAAATAATGTAATATGGGGGCGTGTTAGTGGTATTACATTATTTAATACCTTGAGTACCATTGTAAATATTTAGATTAGGAGTGTGTTTAATTATTTATGTCAATAGTAGGTGTCAAGTTGTGAAGTGTGTTTATGTGTCATGTAATCAAGTAGGAGTTATGAGTGAAAGGTGTTATGTGTGAAAGTGAAGAGTCATATGATGTGTCAACATTAGAAGTAGGAAGTTATGTAATCATGAGAAAATTTGTCATAATGTAAGACATATGAAAGGTTGCATCTCTCATGAGTTTGAGGAGAGCAAAAATTAGGAGTATTGAAGAGTCTTACGTAAAAGTTATATATTGATGACAAAGTCCTATGCAATATAATGGATTTTTGAATGAGAAATATTATCAATAAAACTTTTATTTTTGTGAATTACTAATGTTATTATGGAATGAGATTATGTGAATGTGATTATATGATCCTAGGAAATATAGACCTATAAAATCTTTGGGTATATTTTCCAATAATTTAATGGATGAGGAAGGATCAAATATTTGAATTACTAGAAGCTCTAAAAAGAACATAGATTTGGGTTTAGAATCTGTTAATAAGGTTCGTGGAAGATTATTTTCTATAGAAAATATAATCAAACATACAAAAAATGATATTATATCAAGAAAATAGAAGACTTTGGATGTTGGTGAGCATAAACGCACCACCAAAAGTCATAAATGAAGATGTTATCTTGGAATGTTATGGGAATGAATGTCCCTAACAAACAAAGGTTGGTTAAAAATTTGATAAGAGATAACCAACCTAATGTTCTTCTTTAGGAAACTAAATTAAATTCTAAATTATGGGAAGTAGCTAAACAAAGTATTTGGAAAAAGGGACAAAGTGTAGAATCAAGAGGAGCTTCAAAAGGCCTCTTAAATTTGTGAAATCTATAATTTTTGATGGTGAAGAGATTTCTAGAGGAGATAATCAACTTACTACTCTCTTAACTTTCAAATCCTCTAAGTCATCTTGTTTAGTCACAAATGTTTATGCTCCTAATTTCTGCAAGGAAAGGAAAGAGTTATAAAAGGAATTGGAATAAATTAGTCTCTTTACAGTAGGGATTAGATGGTGTTTGCAGGGGGTTTCAACACCCATTTAATGCTTGGGAAAAAAAGGGTGGAATTCAAGATTTCTTAGATAGTATGGAGGATCTAAGTGGTTTTATCTCTAATACTGGTCTAGATGTTGAAACTGGAGTAAATTTACATGGACTAATAGAAGGGTGGGGGTTAAACTTATCCAAGTTATGTTGGATAGATTTGTTTTATCCATGGAGTGGTTTGATGGTAATTTTACCCATTCTCTTTCTATCTTACCATATTTAGATTTAGACCATAATGTTACAGTGTTTTCTATAAATTTAGAGGTTAGAAGAAGTAGAAGCCCCTTCAAATTCGAATTTATGTGGTTACAACATCCTAATATTTATGTGGAAGTTGAAATATGGTGGAACCAACCTATCCAAGGTTCCAAGATGTTTATTATGGCTGGTAAACTCAAGCATGTTAAAAAGGAGATCAAAATTTGGAATAAACAAGTCTTTGGAAATATTTTTAGACAAAAGGAAAAGCTCAAATAGGAACTTTTATAGGTAGAAGAGGATATTAGTAGGAGAGGCATCGATGCAACTCTATTTTGTAAAGAATAGGAACTCTAATCATAATTTCATAGTGTGATAGTAAGATTTGTTTTTGGAAACAAACGTCTAGAAATTATTGGCTTAAGGAGGGAGATAGGAACACCATTTTTCTATGTTTCTACCCTTAAGAATAGAAGTTTAGCTAAAACTGAATAACGGGGAGTTTACTGATGAAGAATATTGGATTTAGAAAGCAACTATTAACTATTTTAAATCTCTTTTCTCCAAATATAGGGAGGATAATGAAGAAGTAATCAATAGCATTATGGAGCATATTCTTTAAATGGTTTCTAGAGAATTTAATGGCAGTATCATTAAGGAAATTAATTAAGAATAAGTTAGATATACTATGTTTTCTTTGGGTATAGAAAAAGGTCCAGGTCCAGATGGGTTTTAAGTTTTTTTAAGCCTTTTGGGATATTTTCAAAGAATATGTTATTATTATCCAAGAATCTATACTTTTAAGAAATATTTTGAAGGAATTGAATAATAATTTTCTTGTTTTAATTTCAAAGAAACAAGATACTAAAAGTTTCATGGATTTCAGACCAATTAGCCTATGCAACACTACCTTTAAAATTATTACTAAGGTGATGGCTATAAGATTGAAAAATATCCTTCCAAAAATAATAGCAGTATATCAAGAAGGTTTTATGAAGGGAATACGTTTTTGGATGGGGTTATTATAATTCATGAGACTTTGCATTCTATAGATAGAGGTGAGAGAGAAGGTATGATCCTTAAACTTGATATGAATAAGGTTTATGATAGGGTCTCTTGGAATTTTTTGGATAGAATCCTTGCCAAATTTGGTTTTAATAGAAGATGGAGGTTTTGGGTTAGGAATTGTATTTCTTATATTTTTTTGGTTATTCTTAATGGTGTTCCTATGGGTTTTTTTGGAAGTAGTAGAGGTTTGAGACAAGGAGATCCTCTATCCCCTTATTTATTTATCATTATGGATAAGGCTTTAGGAAGATGTATTATGGCTACTAAAGAAAGATGTAATTTTGGAGTTGAAGCCCTCTTCTTCTATACGGGCCATTGCTCATAAAAAATTTGTTGATGACACTTTGCTTCTAGGGAAATCATTTGTAAAGGAAACAAGATGTTTTAGAAGGTGTAGAAACCCAAATTTAGAACACTTAGCTAACTCATATGTTCACCAATTTCATCAATTTAATTCTTCAAACTAGCTCTCCAATCATCCAAATCAAATCAACCTTCATGCCCAAATATAACACATTTATTGCTCCAAAAAGTAACATCATATTTGGGGTATTAGTTTCAATAAAAAAATTCACAAAACAACCACCATTAAAATGGGCTCAAAAATATCTTTCCAACAAGTATATATACTTATAATCCTATGACAATTGATGCCTAAAAATACAAAAAAATGGTGCTTGATAGTGCAAACATCAATTTTGCATCCATGTGATGATTTTGCATATTAACAATGGTTTTTCTCAAATTCAATCCTTCTCTTACCTTATGGGACAATAGTCCAATTTAGAATATCATTGGTGTGAGATTGGTCGTAACATTTTTGAGATAGTGATTTTGCCCTATCAAGTATAGAATCTCAAATTCTTGGATTCTTCATCCCTCTCAAGCCTTGTATTTTTAAAGAGCCCAATCCTATTGTTTTATCCTCTATCCTCTCAAGAAATAAACAAAAATCCAATAATTACATCTTAATTTTAAATATAAAGTCTCTTATTTTCCTAAGGGTCCATGAAAACTCTATAAATTAGACCCTTGGGATGGCCTCTCCATGAATAATTTTCACGCATCAAAATTTGTTGGATTTTCTCTAGATTCTTGGCTCTCTTAATGTGAACATATTGTTACTTAAGTAATATTCTCTCAAGGATTTGGTAAGCAATCAAGTTCTCAAGCAAAGGTCTCAAGGGGAATGTAGCACCCTAAAATTGGTGCAGTAAACCCTTAGCAAATAATTAAAATTACTTTAGTAATAATTCAAATTCAAATTTTAACCCCGAACCGCCTGTTAAACCGCTTTCCTTGTTTTCCGTGCCATTTTTAGGATTTGTTGTGACCGTTGGACGATATCGTCGCCGATCAGACGATATCGCCTCAGATCGGACGAATTCGTCTGGAGCAAGAACGTCCTGACGATTTCGTCCCAAAACTAATTTTTCATAATTAGCTTCTGTTTCAACGACGTCTCTAAGTTGGGCAAAAGCGTGTCTGTGCCGTTAGAGACCTCCCCCATTGGAGATCTTCCAGATTAGGATGATCTCCAACCTCCTAACCTCCTTCCTATGCCTATTTAATCTTAGGCCCTCCCCTTGACATTCCCCTGGCTGAATTTTACTGCACTTCGAGTTTTACATGCATTAGAATGTCTTAGACTACCATTTGCCTTTGTCCCTTTTCAAATTTTCTTGTAGGAACTTCGTTATTCTTCAGCCGGAGCAAGCTCAGATCGTCGTAGATGATCTTGTACAATCTCGGACGATCACGCCCCAATTCGAGACGATTTTGCACTCTAGTAGATGATTTCGATTGCAGCCAACATTGGGGGCAATCAGTGCCCGGAGTTTGCATTCTTTACCATTATCTATTATTTTGTTTTGCATTAGTTAGGCTTATTATTATTTTGCATCTTGGAGTTCACCTCATGTAGCGTAGATGCATGATAGAGTCAAAGTTAGTCATTAAAACAATGCATTTTACTTAATTTGTTATCTAAAGTTGTCATTCTAGCATTCATACTTTCATTTCTATCATTTTCCCTTGCTTTTGCAATTGTATTTTTTGTTCTTGGTATCCATTTCAGGTCTCTGACGAATTCGTTAGATCTCAGACGATCCTGTCAGATCAGAGACGATCCTGTCAAATTCTAGATGATCTGGACTGCTTCAAAAATTAGAACCTCCATCAGACATCCGGATCAGGTATGGCTTTTCTAATCTAGTATATTTCTTGTATTTTCTGTTTAATTCTATTTTTTGTATTCATATAATCAGCATTTCATATAGCTTAGCTTAGATTCATTTGGCCAAACCTAGGACTTGGATGATTAAAGCTAAAAATGAACACATCAAACACATTCCCAACCTAGGCGTGGAAACTGCCATTCAAAAGTTTCCTGGTGAACCCACCATCCATCAAAAATTCACCCTTATACACCTCCCCCGAGAGGCGGGACCTTCAAAGGGCCTCTCAGTCCGAGGTATTGTCCCATCCTTCTCACATCCCCCTTCCGGGCACGGATCCTATAGCCTGAAGGTAAGGGTGCAAAAAATTTGGAGCGATACATTTTGGTGAACCCGACGTGAAACTAAAACCTTTTGAAAAAAAAAAAACATAGATGCATTTAAAATGCTAAGTTGCATATCATGTTTAGATGGTAGCTCCTAAGAAAAGACTAGTTGTCACCATTAATGTTGAAAATCAAATAATAGCCATAGAGTTTAATTCTTTGCTTAGACTATCTCAAACATATAGAGTTCCACCTTTGTGGGACGAACTTAATAGGAGATTGGGTATTATTTCATCTAGATCAACCGAACTTAGGCAAATTAAGAGGTTTGCCCTAGATAGAATCCTGGATCCTCATCAACTCATTTTTTATCATGAACTTCGGAGAGCTTGCCATAGGTGGTTAGCTTATAGGAGAGCTCTTGTGTCTTCAGAATTGTTCACCTTTGAGGAATACCTCGAGAACACAGTCGTTGTACTCCAATTCCTAGGTCACGTAGAAGACCAATAGGTCGTTCGTATGGATAGGGAAAGGTGGAGGAGAGTTCCTAGAGCTGTGTTATATCGAGAGTATTGCCACGAGCTTTACTTCTACCAACCGTAGTCCGAGACGAGATAATATCACTATAGCACTTTTTGTCAAATTCTTGAAAGAAAATTTTCAATTTGAAGAAGAACATTTCATGACTCCCGAAGAACTTGAGCCCGTTAATGATATTTATAAATTGTTTATAGAAAACTAGATCATTGCTTTCATTATTATTATTTCTTGCATTTAGTGTGTTGTTTGTTATCTTTATAATATTGTTATAAAAACACAAAAAAAAACAAAAAAAAAATAAGAAAAACCAAAAACATAACAAAACCAAAACATTTTATTTTAAATACTATAGTAGGTATATAATTAAAATATATACCTCTTAAGCTTGTTGCATATATATATATATAAGTATATATATATATTTGCTGAAATCTAAACTTAAGCACAATGCCTAGACTTAGGAATGGTAAACAAACTGAAGAAGAAGAAGAAGAAGATTGGCTAGGAAACAAAACAAAAAACCCAAATGTCCTTCCTGAGGATTCAATTCTCGAAGGAGGAACTCTAGAACAGCCAGTAAGATGAGCTTGTTGTAGATGAACAAGAAGAAAATGTTAAAGAGGAAGGATCCTCATCCCCTAGAATGGCTCCAGACGGAACTGTTGCTTTTGATAATATAGATCATTTCTGGAAATTTCTCAGTAATAACATTGGTGCTCTTAATATGGCAGTTCGTATTGATAGAGGACAAATTAGTGACACTCAAGCAGCCATGGAACATATGTTTAACATGCACACTAATCCTTTGTCTTTTATCGATCAAGAAAGTGATAAAGCTCGACCATCCAATATAGATATGGTCACTATGATTCAGAACATGCAAAAACAACAGGTTACCCAACCCCCTAAGGAACCCGTTATTGAGCCTAAAATCATTCCCACACAAAAGAGACCTTCATTCACCGCTTTATTTCGCCAAACTATTGATCAATATGCTTCAAATCGACAAAAACCTAAAATGAAGCCAAACACCAATTTTCAACAATCTGGGATACAACATAATACAACTTCAAAACTTCTTCATAACACCCTTCCTACCAACAATTTACACAATAGCAATATAGCATCTAATCTTCATGTCCCTCCATCATATGCTCACAAATCCCATATTAATACCCTACCGAACCAATATGGTGGGCAAACCAGTAATCTGGAAGCCATGGTGAAACAGCTTGCTTCCCGCATGGACCAGATAGATCCCTACCGTCCCTCGTATAATTATCGAGAGATGTGTAGTCAGCCTTTGGATCCCATAGTTGTAGCACAACCATACCCTAAGCACTTTCCCATACCCGTCCCACCTATATATAAAGGAACCGAAGATCCCATAGAGCATCTTCGCATGTTTAGGATAGCATGTCATGATATATCACATGATGACTTGCTATTACTAAAAATGTTCCCAAAAAGTTTAGGAGGAATGGCATTAGAGTGGTACTATCAATTGCCCACTCATTCTTTGAGGAATTTTGAAGAAACAACTGAATATTTTGTCCATCAATTTAGTGCCTACATCGAGAGACACGTGACCATTAAAGATTTATACAACTTAAAACAAGACAAAGATGAATGTTTTGCTGATTTCTTAGCTAGATGGAGGCAGTTGACAGGAAAACTGCACTTTGTGCTACCTTATAGGGAAATGTTGGACATTTTTATTAATAATTTGCAAGAACAAATATCCTATGAATTATCAACTGCTACCTTAACCACCTTCGATCAAGCTATAGACTTAGCTCGAAGGGTGGAAGATGCTCTCATTAGAAGAGGTCAGCTCAAAAAGAAAGATGATGAGAAAACATCCAGAAATCAATATAAAAACAAACAAGTTGTAGGTGACGGAGTCACTGATAGTAGAAACATTGCTAATGTTAATACTATGAAAACAACGGAGAAGTTTATATTAAAACCTCCTTGATAAACCACCTCGAGAGTTTACTAGATTGAATCAACCATTATCAACTATTCTACCCCAATTACTCGAAAGAGGTTTGATTCAATTACCAACTATCCGGGAACCCGATCCAACTATACCCGGATACAGAGCCGATTTACATTGTGATTTTCATAGAGGACCTGGACATGCTACAAACTCTTGCAAAATATTAAAACATAAAATACAAGACTTGATTGATAATAATGAAATGGAGGTGCAAGCCTTTCAACCTAAACAAAATCCTCCTAATAATACTCAAAAGAACATTCCCCAAAATCAGAATCAAAATGCTAATCAATCATTAGATATATTTCAACATCCTTTACCAAAACATGGTAAAGAGGTGGCCAATCAAATTGAGCATCATAATGTCCCTCCTCCTACCCGATATGTAGGAACTATTAGCGGACATTTACCTAATCATGATTTACAAAAATTTGACACAACTTTATCCATGGTTACGTCCAGCACCCCTATATAATACTCAAACACCGGATCCTAGTGATGTAGAATCGGATACCGAAAGTGAAATAGACATCACCTCAAATCAATCGAATAGTTCTGAAGATGAATCAGATCCTATTCAACCTATCACAGATTCTATGGTTTCGGAAGAACCATTTCCTAGAAGAGTTACTACTCGACCCTCTTCTAATCAGTTCCTTCCTAATGAACAAGCCATAAACGCTAGACCGAGACCAATTCAGCGTCTTCAATATAACATTGTAGGTACCATCGGAGTTGTTACCAGACAACAGGCTCACAATTCTCAACAGGATCAAACTCAGAATGATGGATCAGCTCCATTTATTTTGAAAAATCCCAATAAAGGGAATCATATGTCTAATGTTCAACCTAAGCCTCCTTACAATATTAATGAACAATTATCCAATACTACAGCCAGAATTTCCCTCTTGGACTTGTTAAGATCTTCTCCTACCCATAGGGATGAATTAATGCTCACATTAAGCCAAATGATGGTACCTCAAAATATTCAACCTGAAGCCATGTCCAATACTATCATCACTCGAGAAGTCGATTGTATTGACTTTCGAGATAAAGATATCCCACAACATAGTTTACATAAGGATAACCCCTTATATATTACTGCCCTAATAGGAGATGTAGCAGTCAAAAGGGTCTTGATTGATAATGGTTCATCTCTAAACATTTGCACTTTTGACTTCTACCAAATATTTGGGTTTAGAAGTGATGAAATGAAGAAAACTGACATGATCATAAAAGCTTTCAATGACGAAACACAAGAAACGTGTGGAGTTATCACCATCCCATTGCAAGTTGGTCCGAGAACCTTAGACATGACCGTGTTTATTGTACATTGCCCCGCATCATACAATATACTCTTGGGTCATCCTTGGATCAATGCAATGCGGGCTGTCCCATCAACTTTACACCAATGTGTTAAATTCGAATTTAAAAATCAGTTGGTCACTATCCATGGTGATCCTAGACCCTTTGATATGTGTGCTTTGGCAGTAACCCGTTGGAGTTCAATTTTGCCCTCGCTCTGTCATCCACACATCCTAATTCTTATTTTTCATCTAAACGTGTGAAACACACACCCATAACTTCATCTATTTCTCCTCCATTAATTTCACCCTCATATATAGCTCAACAATCTTCTAAACAAACCACACTAGAACCTCAAAAAGATCTTAAATCCACAACCAATCCTTCATGTTCCATCCCTATAATTTCAAAACCTATAGACCCATTTATTAACACCTCCACATTATCTACATCTATCATACCTTCCACATCTAAAGATATAGGGAATGATCCTTCTACCTCTTATGCTCTTTCTGATGAACTCTTACCCGATTTATCTAAAATTCTTATATCAAAAAAAACAAATGCTTCTATGCAAGATTCCATTATCTTAAGTAATTTGCCGCCTTCTCCTCGTACCTTGGGCCTCCCACAACCTATGGGAAGTATCTACCAAGTCGGGAGTTGTGCTTTTATTTATAAAGGATATGATTGGGGAAGAATACCCCGAAACATCAAGACGCATTGTGATGGATATGCTCGATGCTATTTTGCTAATGAATATATTAAAGCTAAACCCATAATGCTTAAATTGGGATATAAAGGGAAAGGCTTGGGACCTCTCCAAGATGGTATGAAAGAACCCTTTGAGGTAGAACCATGGCCCGCCCGATGTGGTGTGGGCCTATTTCCTAGTAAGGATCAACCCTTCCCTTTTGAAGATGATGATCAACTCATATGTTATCAAGATTATCTAGATAAACAAGATTCTTTGTATCCCAAGAATAATTCTTCTACCTGCAATATGCTATCCATAGCCTATCCTGAAATGATTGCTGAATCCGACGATGAGTTGGAAGGAGATATTTTCCATGATGTCTCCGTGGAAGAGATGTTACACAATGGTTTTTATTTTGATGGTTCTATACCTACTATAGCCCAGCTTGAGGCCACGACTCCTCAAGATGAATTATCCAAGTTAACCTTAAAGGAATTACAAGAATTGGGCGTTTCACCCGCCCCACCTAATTTTGAAAGAGATCTACACATGGAAGTAGAAAACGTCATTAAGGTTAACATTGGAACTGAGGATAATCCTCACATCATCAGTATTGGATCAGAATTAAGTCAAGAAAAACAAGAGCAATACATTGCATTCCTTAAAGAATATGAAGATGTCTTCGCTTGGACATATGAAGATATGCCAGGTTTAGACCCTTCTGTAGTCATGCATCACCTAGTAGTCCATCCGGATGCTAAACCCGTTAAACAGAAACTTAGAAAAATGCATCCCAAAGTGGCCTTGCTAGTCAAAGGGGAGTTAGAAAAACTCCTGAATGTTGTTTTTATACAAGCTATTGATTATGTTGAATGGATCTCGAATGTAGTTCCAGTCACCAAGAAAGAAGCTACCAAAGTTAGGGTTTGCACAGACTTTAGAGATATTAACGCTGCATGCCCTAAAGATGATTTTCCTCTTCCCAACATGGATCAAATCATTGATTTTACTATGGGGAGTGGAATGATGTCCCTAATGGATGGATTTTCCGGTTATAATCAGATCAGGATAGCTCCTGAAGATCAGGCTAAAACAACCTTTATTACCCCCTGGGGTACCTTTTGTTGGAAAGTGATGCCATTTGGTTTAAAGAATGCAGGCGCAACATATCAACGAGCCATGACTTATATCTTTCATGATATGATGCATGATATCCTACATGATTATGTAGATGATATTATAGCTCGCTCTATTAATGAAGATGATCATTTAGATGATTTGAGAAAAGTATTTAATCGGTTAAGAGAATATCTTATTCGATTAAATCCAGCCAAATGTATATTCGGAGTCAAGTCCGATAAATTATTAGGGGTTTTAGTTTCTTTACGTGGTATCAAAATCGACCCTCTCAAGATTGCGGCTATCACTGATATGCCCGCACCTACCAATATATCTGAGTTACGAAGTTTACAAGGTAAGCTTCAAGCTATCCGTCGCTTCATCGATAAGCTGGCGGACAAAACCAGTCCCTTTCTTAAGCTTCTTAAGAAGGATGTCCCTTTTAATTGGGACGACGAATGTAAGGAAGCTTTTGAACTTCTCAAACAATACCTCCTTAACCCACCTGTGCTTTCACCGCCTAGATCTGATCGTCCTTTTATCTTGTACATTTTTGCTTCTGATTCTACCTTAGGAGCTATGTTAGCTCATCTGGATGATGAGAAGAAAGAACGTGCTAATTATTACATTAGCAGAACCTTAATCAGTTATGAAACTCGTTATACCATATTAGAGAAATTATGTCTAGCAGTCATATTTTCTACACAGAAACTATGACATTATATGCTCAGTCATAAAACCTATGTTATTGCCAAATTCGACCCTTTGCGATATCTCATGAGTCGACCGTATTTATCTGGTCGCACAGCTAAGTGGGTTCTTGCGCTAAGCGAATTTGAACTCACCTTCATAGGACAAAAGTCTGTTAAAGGTCAAATCATAGCTGATCAATTAGCTGCTGCACCCTTAGAATCTACTCATCCCCTCCTCATTGAGTTTCCTGATGAATGCCTTAAACTAGAGGCAGACCATTCAGAGCAATGGTCCTTATACTTTGACGGAGCCCGATGCATGAGTGGGGCTGGTGTGGGTATTATTTTAATATCTCCGCAAAAACATCTTATACCTTTGTCCTTCAAATTAACATTTGCTTGCACCAATAACACTGTCGAATATGAAGCTCTTATCCTTGGATTACGAGCTGCTTTGGCATTGAAAATCAAAAGTTTATTGGTTTTCGATGACTCACAACTTGTCATAAATCAAATCAATGATGTTTATCAAACCAGAGATGATAAATTACGCCCATATAAAGCATATGTTTTACAATTAATATCTCTATTTGATCAAGTTACCTTGGAAGCTATTCCTCGAACTAGCAACCGTGCGGCTGACGCTATGGCCGCAATTGCATCTCTTCTGCCCTTGGAGTTAGATGACGAATATGCCACCATCATTATTCATCGACTCTAGGAACCCGCTTCAAATAAGTCATGCTTAGAACCTTTGGATGTGTTTCTAATCAATGAAACTACTCCTGAACCTTGGTATACGGATATATTTGATTTTCTTCACAATGGGACTTTCCCTGCCAGTTCTAATAGGAACCAAGCATCGGTTATTACGTAGACGAGCAAGTCGATTTGTAATAATTGGCAATACTTTATATAGGAGATCTTTTGAAGGTATCCTATTGAGATGTTTGAATCTAGAAGAATCCAAATCAGCTTTGAGTGAAGCCCACGATGGATCTTGTGGAGGACACTTCAGTGGTAGTGTCATTGCTAAAAAGCTCCTTAGGATAGGCTACTTTTGGCCTACCATGGAAACTGATGCACATGATTATGTGCGCCATTGCGACAAGTGCCAGAAACATGCCGACCTTGTCCATGCCCCCGCACAAGAACTGCAGGCTATTTCATCTCCTTGGCCCTTTTCAAAATGGGGCTTAGACATTATTGGCAAAATTAATCCCGTGTCATCTGATGGACACAAATTCATCATAACCGCCACTGAGTATTTTACGAAGTGGGTTGAAGCTATGCCTTTAGCTTCCTGCACTGGAACACAAGTCTCTAAATTTATTTTTAATCAAATCATTTGTAGGTTCGGAATTCCTGCAAATCTCATCTCATACAATGGAACTTGTTTCAAAAATAAAGATGTTAAGAAATTATGCCAAAAATATAAGATTCAACATCGCTGGTCCACTCCCTATTATCCTCAGGGTAATGGCCAAGCATAAGCATCTAATAAAACATTAATTAAAATCCTTAAAATATTGGTCAATAAATCCGGCCGTGACTAGCACATTCAATTATATCCAGCTTTGTGGGCATATCGCACTAGTGTTCGTACTCCCATAGGTACTTCACCTTTTGTTTTGGTTTATGGCGCTGAAGCTGTTTTTCCCTTTGAATTAGAAGTTCCTTCTTTGGCTCTACTACTTCAAGATACCGAAGTAGGAGATGAATATCGAGTTGGCAGACTCAGTCAACTGGAACTCCTAGATGAAAAGCGCATCAATGCTTTGGAGCATCTTCGTGCCTACCAAAACAAGCTTAAAAGATCATATGCTAAGAAAGTTCGTCATCGATCCTTTGAGGTCGACGACCTTGTTTTAAAAGAAAATCAAAAAATACTAATGCAACTAAAGACCTTAAAGGTAAATTTGAACCCAACTGGCTTGGACCATATATTATCACTGCTAAATTTGAATCGGGAGCATACAAATTAGCTACCTTAGATGGTAAAGATTTAAAAGAACCTATGAATATTATGCATCTTAAGCGATATTACGCATAAAATTTGGTCATTTCATCATTTGTATATATTTTGCATGTTGTCTCATTTTAAAAATGTATAAAACTATTTAAACAAAAACAAACAACAATATTATTGACTCTTTCGAAACCAAAAAAAAAAATAGAGAAGAAAGAGAGAGTCAAAATTATCAAACTCCTCAAAAATATTTGTTGTATATATTTCTTCTTAAAGTATTGCGCTTATATTTTCAAATTATTTTGGATAAATTAGCATTTATTTGGAATCTCTCACTTTTGCAAACACAAAAATAAATATCTTGATTTTATCCGGCATGATTACTAATCTCTCTTATATCAAAGTCCACAAAATTCAATTAAATAAAGTTTGAGCACAGAGAATTGATCTTGTTATTTACTTAAACCAAGCATATCCTTTCACAATAAAATGATTATATTTGTAATGTCCATGCTATGCTACATAGTAGAAGTGGTTTCTTGAGCGAAAAGTTTCCCCTGCTATCCTATCATGCACATGGTCTAGAATCTTTGAGAATTGACAAAAGGACAAGCTCACCCCTACCTGGAATAAAAATCCCTTGCTCTACAGCTAATCCGAGCAAGTATCCCTAGAATAGGAAGCAAAAGAAAAAGAAAAATCAAGCAAAATCATGAGAAAAAGAAGCATTATTTCATAATCATTTTGTACTCTCTTAGCACTATTTCAGCATTATCTCAAATATCAAAGCAAAAGATACGAAAAAAGAAAAATACAAAAAAAAAAAGAAGAGAAAAGCAAAGAAAGCAAAACAAGCAAAAGCAAAAGCAATAAAATCCCTTTCCCTACCCATTGAAAAGAAAAGAAGGGTTGATGAGCTTGAATCCCTGGAATTCTCAATTATTCGAAAACTGTGAGGTAAGCCCCATAACAAGTGGTTTGTGCCCAACCCGCTTGGCCTTGGGTAACTCCTAGCGTGGTGATATGTCCGTCACATTAGCGACCTTCTTTTGTATAGACCTATGTCCGCTTATGGATTAGCTAGCTCTTGATAACCCGACTTACATAGTAGTCTTGGTACGGTTATATGCATCTAAATCATGGTTAATGAACACTTATTTGGTTAATTCAAATCACTTGTATCAAATTATCTTGCTCAAAATCGGTAAATGCACAAAGCAATTGCACACACATTTGTATTTGAGAGATTTTGTGTATCATTATGATAAATCAAGATCGGAAATGAACTCACATACGCACATGGGATTCCTTATAAATCTAACTTTTGTCTTTAAGATACTTTGAAATATTTTTGCAAATTGTCTGGAATAATTTCATTTTCTTATCAGAGAACAGTTGTTTAGTATAAAGACAACTACATGCATTATCAAAAAAATCAAAATCATTTTCAAAAAACATGCAATAAAGTTACATTTATATATAACTTTTTGACTTTCGCGACGATGGTATAGTTCCAAAACCAAAATTGGAATTTTATGCCTAGCGCAAGTCCTCATCTTTATATTTTCTGTTTATTTTCAAAAATTAAAAATCAACCATGCAATAAAACTATTATTTTCTTCTTTGGATTTCGCGATGATGGTATAAGTTTATACCTAAATATTCTATGCCTAGCGCAAACCATTGTACTAATTTTATTTCCCATTTATTTAAAATCATAAAAACATATGACTTAAATCATTATGTTACACAATTATGCTTTAAAACAACGCACATTGTTACTATTTCATGTCATTATGTCAAACTTCAATTTTGCAATGATGGTATAATTCCTAGGGAATTATTCAAAAATTTTATCACACTTAGGAATTTATGCCTAGCAAAAATCATTTTAAAAAAAATATTTCATGCATAATATTTTCATGGAAATCTGAAAACAAATCACCATCATCATCATCATTTGCATCATCACAACAAAGTCTTAAGACAATCTCTTAAGCACTCTTTTACTTTTAGCAATATTTCTATACCAGGATTAGCTTGACGACCTAGCGAGCGGCGACTCCATGAAATGGTCATAAATAGCGACAATGTCCTTTGAAATTATTGTTAAAAGTCCCTTTTATTTTTATCAAATTATCCCACAAACAACCAATTTGTTTACATCAGATTATTTCATTTAAATTTTAAAAGCATGACATTCAAACCATAATATTTCCAAACGACATAATTACATGAATCATCAAATCAATCACATCAAAACATTAAAGCATCATACAAACACATAAGACAAGTCATATGATCAAAAATATCTCATCTATATATATATCAACAATATATACATCATCTCAAAACTGGATCGGTATGCCACAATCTGTACCTCGGCATACTCAATCCTCTATCAAAAATAATAAACACTATGTATCAATCTGTGCAATGTAGTCTGTAGCAGCTAGCCTCGAGAACCCCTCGAGCTCTCAGCCTCATCTCCTCCCCCGCCCTGAGGTGGACGAGGTGGCCCCATCATAGTCCGTGTGGTGCTATGAGTCCTGGACTCTGATCGTGATGATGTCCTCGATGACCTCATCATGATAGGCTCTGCAATGGGGGCCGACAGTGGTAACCTCTGCTCCTCCGGTACCATATGGTGGTATAGCATCCGATAGAATGTGATCCGGGCAATAGCCCATGCTAGGTCCCGAGTGCTCGCCCCTCCGCTCCATGCTCCGAGGCGTGCGACCTCATCTCTGAGCGGTGTGGCTTCCTCTCAATGTCGTGCAGCCTCATCCTACAAGGACTGCACCTGAGCCTAGAGACGGACAGTCTCCGCCCGGAGAGTAGCCATCTCGCTACTCTCTCCTACCTCGACACCCTTGCCCTTATCGAGCGATGGTGGCCTCTCTCTCGATGGAGAAGGGGGTCTCTCCTCCCTCCTCTCCCACTGCCGCGGCCTCTACTGAGCCCCGTGGCCTCCTCTTGCTCTCTCTCACCGTGACCCTGTGCCACCTCAATGGCCGCTTGGCGCCGCCTCCCCATCCGACGCACAACTGCATGAATCGGACCCTGAGCCCTCGTCATCCGAGGAGGGTGGATGCCTGCATACCAGGCATCGTAGCCGTCAACAACCCCTACGTCGTCCCCATCCACTGGCTGAATGGGGGCATCATCCACGTCCTCACTCTAGAAGCGCTGCATATCTGGAGCCCCACTGACCGTAGTGTTATCCCAGACGGTCCGAGAAAACTCGTAGTCCCTGAGAGATGGGATCCCCTGCTATAGACCGAACTGCCTCAAAACTCGGTCATAGCGATGGAGCTCCACCTCTCTCCTCTCCATCCTCAGCCAACAGGTTCACCTAACGTGAGCCAGCTCCTGTCCATCCTCGGCCCACCCTAGATGATCTCTCTAAGGCCTCCAGGTGATCTGGTCGGAGACAAGGTCGTCAAGTAGTCTCCGGGACAGTGGTAGATCTATCCGCCACTGTGACCCTCTCCGGAGCCACCAGTAGAAAACTCGAGGCCTCTCCCCATCAATCCCTGTTAGTGGGAGCCCTACCGGCCTCTGCACCATGATGTGCTCCCAACACCAAACCTACAGTAGTGATGTCATGACCAGACATCGGTCGCCCTTGTATACGACCCCATGCAGGATCCTATACAATCGGCATAGTACAAAGCTCCCCCAAGCAAACCTGTACCCGTGGTCTCTCATGTCGTAGACCACATCTGTCAATAGCCATGGTAGTCTGCATCCACTCTGATGGCATAGCAACAGACCACCTACCACCCCAACCAAAACTTGTGTCAGTCTAGATGCCCCAGGCATCTGGCATAGCGACTCGATGTTCACTCCGCCCTTCTCCAAGGCGAAGCTCGGATCTCCGCACAATCGCATCATCGCGTGGCCCTGATTGGCCATGGGAGTTATTAGCCATCCTTGTATGGGGATCCTCAAAATCCTCCATACATCCTCCAATGTGGGAGTCATCTCCCCTGTCGATAACCGAAAACAAGAAGAACCTCGGATACCACCTCTCTGCTAGGGCTGTCAATAGCCCCATATCTGTAGAAACCTGTGGCATATCTGCCACATGCTGCAAGCCGACTTGAGCCAACTGATCTCGCTCTGCCCGAGATAGAGTGGCCAAGTCATCCCTCAGCCCACCGTATTTCCATTCTCGGCTCTTTAGTAATCCTCTCTGCAACATAAACAACAAAACAATAAAAATCATTAATAAAACAGTGATTAAAAATGCAAGTAAAACAAGTTCAATTTCATACAAATGATGATATCATCCACTATTGGACGATATCGTCCAAAATTTGAGCAAATTCATCTTCGATTTTGCAAGAGGGAATCGTCCCTTATTGTACGAAATCGTCCCCATATCGTCGATTTTGCCCTTGGACGAAATCGACGATATCGAGACGATTTCGACGAAATTGAGACGATTTCGTCCCGACGACGTCGACGGCCCAAAAATGGCCACGATGCTCAAAAATCATTCAAAATTAATCTAAAAAGCATGAAATTCAAAATTAAAGCATTCTAAATTAAGTTTGGACCCTTACCCGTAGCTCGCGCCGGACCTCTGTCGATCTGTGCACTGTCTCGACCATCTTGTCTGCAGAGCTCTAGAAACCAGGAAAATGAACAGTAAAAATGAATTAGGGTTTCTCCCTATTTTTCTTAATTTTATTCAAAACAATTAACAACATTTTAAATTTTGCTTTTTTGCATTTTTACCTCAAACGTTCGATTTGGGTAAAAACACGGAGGGGGCACCATAGTAAGCTGTCGTACGATTCGACCTAGAATCGTCGCCTAAAAATGGGAATAAATTTTTGCTTTCTCGTAGATCGAGAAGAACTCATCTTTAACGCATTTTCTTTAGAAAATTTGCTAAAGAGGGGGCAAAATGTAGCACCCTAAAATTGGCGCAGTAAACCTTAGCAAATAATTAAAATTACTTTAGTAATAATTCAAATTCAAATTTTAACCCCGAACCGCCTGTTAAACCGCTTTCCTTGTTTTTCGTGCCATTTTTAGGATTTGTTGTGACCGTTGGACGATATCGTCGCCGATCAGACGATATCGCCTCAGATCGGACGAATTCGTCTGGAGCAGAACGTCCAGACGATTTCGTCCCAAAACTGATTTTTCATAATTAGCTTCTGTTTCAACGATGTCTCTAACTTGGGCAGAAGCGTGTCTATGCCGTTAGAGACCTCCCCCATTGGAGATCTTCCAGATTAGGATGATCTCCAACCTCCTAACCTCCTTCCTATGCCTATTTAATCTTAGGCCCTCCCCTTGACATTCCCCTGGCTGAATTTTACCGCACTTCGAGTTTTACATGCATTAGAATGTCTTAGACTACTGTTTGCCTTTGTCCCTTTTCGAATTTTCTTGCAGGAACCTCGTTATTCTTCAGCCGGAGCAAGCTCAGATCATCGTAGATGATCTTGTACAATCTCGGACGATCACGCCCCAATTCGAGATGATTTTGCACTCTATAGACGATTTCGACTGCAGCCAACATTGGGGGCAATCAGTGCCCGTAGTTTGCATTCTCTTACCATTATCTATTGTTTGCTTCTGCATTAGTTAGGCTTATTATTATTTTGCATCTTGGAGTTCACCTCATGTAGCATAGATGCATGATATAGTCAAAGTTAGTCATTAAAACAATGTGTTTTACTTAATTTGTTATCTAAAGTTATCATTCTAACATTCATACTTTCATTTCTATCATTTTCCCTTGCTTTTGCAATTGTATTTTTTGTTCTTGGTATCCATTTTTCGTAGTTGAGTGTCTCGACAAATTCTCGACGAATTCGTTAGATCTAGGAGACGATCCTGTCAGATCGGAGACGATCCTGTCAAATTCCAGATGATCCGGACTGCTTCAAAAATTAGAACCTCCATCAGACATCCGAAATAGGTATGGCTTTTCTAATCTAGTATATTTCCTGTATTTTTTGTTTAATTCTATTTTTTGTATTCATATAATCAGCATTTCATATAGCTTAGCTTAGATTCATTTGGCCAAACCTAGGACTTGAATGATCAAGCATAAAAATGAACACATCAAACACATTCCCAACCTAGGCGTGGAAACTGCCATTCAAAAGTTTCCTGGTGAACCCACCATCCATCAAAAATTCACCCTTATACACCTCCCCCGAGAGGCGGGACCTTCAAAGGGCCTCTCAATCCGAGGTATTGTCCCATCCTTTTCACATCCCCCTTCCGGGCACGGATCCTATAGCCTGAAGGTAAGGGTGCAAAAAATTTGGAGCGATACAAGGAACCATCAAAATTTCAAGCATCTAAGCATAGGGAGGAGGCCACCAACAAGCTCCAACTAGGAGGGAAACAACTCATCTTCAAGGGTTGTGTTCTTTCACCCTTCTCTTATCATCAATTTGGCTCATTAAAGCTTGTATCTCCTTGCTAGTTTTATATGCTATTAGGCATTTCCTTATTATATATAGCTTCTTATAACCTCTTTGTTTCACTGATAACTTTACCTACTTGCATTTATCTTGTCAACTATTTTCTCCTACACATCTGCATATAATCATACCATTTATTGTCATTATATTTAATCATATTTTTGGTGCATTTATATCATATTTTAGACCTCTCATATATTTGGAAGGTGCATTAGACCTACAATATACCATATCCCTTGAAATTTTACACTTTATTTATGTATTTCACTCTTAGACACAAAAATATTGCTTGGACTCAGGGAATCAATGTTTTTGACACCCATGCATTTTTAGTCCATTTTTGGTGTTTTTCGACCCCCTACCAAGATACCCACACCCTAGGAGGTGACCTAGACTTGTACCTTGGCATATTCCTATATAATTTGCACTCAATTGATATATTTTAGCCTTGAGAGTGAAATTTCTGACTGGCTAGAGGAAGGTGGTGTTTTTGCTACCTGTGTACTTTGGTTCACAGAGCAGAATCACTGCCTATAAATCATAGGTAGCTATTTTGCCATTCATGCTCATACACATTGTTATTTAAAAATATTGGTTCACTAAGAAACCTAGGGGTCTTTCTATCCAACAAAAGAAGCTATCTATTCTCCTAAGCTTGGAATACCCCCTAAAAACTAATCCTAGTTCATGTTTTGTCTCTACATGTAGGTCTATCACTAGTTATATATTTGCAGGCGATGATCTTGTGGAATAATTGGTATCTAGTCTTAGGTAATGTTTTTGGTACAACCATGAAACCAAGTACCTTTCTTGTTGTCTTTATCATTTCCTTTTCATAGTTAGACTCATTTGATGCTCTGTTGTCCCTTTTAGGCCTATGTTTTTATTTTTTTAACACACTAAAAGGGAAGAGAAAATATATTGTTTATCTCCTCTATTATTAGACATCAATATAAATAGCATGTAGTTATGCATTAGGCTATATTTATATGGTACACATTCCCTTGAACCTTTGCTTGAAAATAAAAAGGAAAACTTTATTTTTCTTGCTCTCATTCAAGAAAAAAATAATTCTAGGATAGATTAGTATGCTTGCATTATTGGCTTTATACATTAGTTTAGTTTGTATTTTACAATAATTAGTAGTATACCTTCTAGAAGCATTAAAACTTAGGTGTTTGTTAATAAGAATACAAAACTAGTTTTTTTATCTCTTGGTGAACCCCCCATATACCATAAACCATATTTGAGGTGAGGCACGATATTAGTCTTAGATACCTAATTCTAAAAGAAGCAATGAAAAGAAGAAAACTTCAAACCAAACCACAAGGATCTAAGGTGTTGAATCACACCACATTAACCAAACACAAGATAATGAAAATGAACAAGAACACAATGGAAGCAAATGCTAGAAGAACAAAAATATGATAATATATTAATGTAAAATGCATATTTAGTACAATGGAGAGACCTTGCTTAAATAGGTAAGGAAGATTCACCATAGTCGTAGGATCATAACAAATTTATAAGGATCAATATTCATCGTACAACAGGGAGGTGCAATATGGTCTGGAGATCTGTAACTAACTGTTGTAAACCTCTCTTCTCAATACCATATATCATTCACCAATATATAAAAATAATCAACATGCATCCACAAATAAATTAATTGCACAATAAATTTCTCAATAAAATAGAGATTTATTATACCCTTGAGGTAGAGGAACACCATACAATACTCCTTTTGGAATGAAACCACTCCACAAGATCTCTAGCTCCACAAGCCAAGACTTATCCAAGAATACATCAAACATCGTAAATTCTCTCTAAAATGGGGGTACATCTCTCTTTATACAAGAGTGTGATGGTTAACCTTCCATGAGTTACAAGATCACCCATGTGGTGATATGAGTTACAAAGTGCATAATGATATGACAATATTCCTTCTGGTTACATATGACAATATTCCCCAATGGTTACATATATAATTCTATGACATACTTCAATAATTAATTTATGGCTCATACCATTATATAATACAATATTAAATTATTAAGTACCTATCTTGGGTACCTAACATTCCATCCCCCTTACAAAATGTTTCATCCTTGAAACATTAGAAGAGGCTAAATAATATGATCTTCTGAGCCATGCTAAATACTGGTATCAATCTCGATCATCCATCCATCCTAATGAAACTATGATTGGTGGGGGTCTTTGCTGATGCCACTACCATGTGTTGGAAGCATAAATTTCATCTTTTTCATCCATACCTGCTTGTATTTATGACTTGTAGGATACCCAAATTTTTGGCTCCTTGGGTTCCTTACATGTCCCTCATTGTTCTTATGTGTCCTCAAGCTATGTCGCCATGATTATTGCCTCTCATGGTGATGTGGATAATGATAGGCTCCAAACTTAACCCGATGTTCAACCTGTTTTCGCTTTTCTCTTGTACTTCCTTCTATTGATTCTTCCTTTACTTTTGTTTCCTTGATTTTTTCTACTGCCTCTATTTTCTATTCACTTTGTTCCCTTGTAATAGCTACCTATTTGTCCTTACATTAAGAAATGTTTTGTAATATTATCTTCTTCTTTGGTACCATAAATTCATGAATTGCTTTTGCACATTAATGTTAATAGTACCCAAATAATACAACCAAGGATAACCAATAACAATATCTACATCCCCCATCTCAATATTTTGAAAATATGAAAGTAAAACATATTTACCCATGGTAAAAATAAGATTAAAAAAAGAGATTTTTTTTTACTCTTTCAAATATCATTCTAAGGCTTGTATCTAGGTGTGGTTTATCCTTGTACTATTTCTTATCCATGTACCTCAAGGTCTTCCATCATATGTAACTATGTATATCAAGGGGACTGAGATTCTTCCATGCATTGGCGAGTATATCAGGACAACAAGTATATCGGGTAGGTTAAGGTATATCAAGAGACCCTCCTAAGGTATATAGACCAATTTAGTATATTGAGACTAGTTACCTATCCATAAAATTTAGTGGAATATTATGAAGAACCTTCCACCCACAAAAATCCTAATGCCAATAAAGAAAATAAGGGTGCCACCCCTTTGGAAACTCTAATCCCCTCACATTATGATCTTAATCATATGATATTATATTTGTAATAACATGAGGATATCATCCAAGAATTCCTTAATAACGATGAAAAGAGAACAACTCATAGTTACCTCAATCATATGACAACCCTTTTGCAGGAACATGAAGATATCATCCTCAAATTTCTTAATAATATTAACATTGAATAAAATATTCCCCTAAGGGAATACTCCCTTAAGGATCATCATTCAAAATATAATTTCAATCAATTACCCTCTCATTTTACTCTTATTCCTATAAAAAAATATAACAATAAATAAAACACTCCCTTAAAGAAAGATTCCCCTAGGGTTACCCTTTACTCTAAATCCCAATCACTCATAAGTAACTACAAATATTAATGCTTTGAAATCTAAGATTGCTTATCTTATCAATAATATTTCCAAAAATATTATAACCCAATATACTCAACCATTAGTACACCATCTTTTATTACCTTATGATGAACTATTGAGGAGCAATATAATTTATACCTTGTTTCAACAAGCCAACATGATATACATCCCTAAATTAAGTGTATCCCCTTGTATTCCAATCTCTCATCTTTCATCAACCCTTCTTACAATCCCATTAGTGCAAATATAGGTTTTCCTCAGAAATTTATTCCTTCCACCATTGGTTCTACATTCATTAGATCCTCTAATCCAAATAACATGGGGAGAACCCATATGATTCCATCATCAACATCATGTACCCCAAAAACTTAACCATATTATCACATCAACTATCAAAATATTCCTATCCCACTACACCTATCTCATGTTCTATATCATTCCACTTCTTAACTTCAATCTATAACCTTGCAATTGGAGCAACTAGTTCAAAAAATAGCTTATATTGAAAGATCCTCCTTACATCACAAGTGATCTCATAAGTAATTGTGCAACCAATCCTTATATTTCATAATAGTTAGTCATCCTTTTCCTCATCACTTTAAAACCCCTGAGTTTCAAATGTATAGCAGGAAAGAAGATCCAATCAATCACCTTAGGATTTTATAAATCACATTTGTTGATCTTGCACATGATGAAATATTGCTACTTAGGATCTTTTACAAAAGCCTTAGTGGTCCCACCTTGAAGTGATATTAATGAATACCAAGGCATTCTCTTAAAAGCTTCAAATAACTTTTTGAAATGTTTGTCAAACAATTTTTTGTCTTCGTTGAAGAAAAACCCATAATTTTTTTTTAAAATTTACATGGTGTAATCAGTAGCCACCACGAATTTTGGCAGCCTATCTAGCTTTTATGGCTGCCATAGTATTCTGTACTGTCCACCCTAGAAGCTGCCACATAGTTCTCCACATAGTATACCCTTATAACCACCATGCCATAATCATTTCAAACCTTTTACACCACTTAAAGCACTAGGAAAGGGACAAGAATTCAGTCTGACAAGGCTTGAGATTGAAAAATCCACAATTAAAGATCTTTTTGAGATCAAAAAAGTAAGAGATGAGAAATTTATTGACTTCTTGGAAAGGTGGTAAGCCTTGATGGTGAGACTCCAGTATGTCCCCCACCAAATCAAAAACATTAATGAACAATTATCCTAACCCATAGAGACATCCAACGTGTCTTTCTTAAAAGACGCCATCGCAATGGCCAAGAGGGTAGAAACTTCCCTACATAGAAGGGGGTTATTGAAAACTAGAAATCCTAAGGAGAAGGAGAAATATTACTTACATGTAAAGGGGTGGAAGAATAATAAGCACCTTATAGATGATAGGGTCACTAATTCTCATTAGATCAGCAATGTCAATACTACTACAAACCCTTAAAAATTTGTTGTACAATAAAAACTACAAAGAATATTCACTAAACTAGATCAACCTCCTTCTATCATATTAGAGCAACTTATTGAAGTGAAGATGGTGAATCTTCCACTTATCAAACCCATTTACCTTGCAAAAGGGAGAGCTCATGAACATTGTGCTTTCCACCACATCAATGGCCATGCAACCAATAAATGTAGAGGCCTTAGGAATCTAATCAAAACCTCATAGATAATGACCAACTTCTCTTTAATAGTTCTAATTCCCAACATTTTAAAAAATAAAATGTTAGATTTTTTCAATATCCACTACCCAACTATAACCAAAGGGTAGCACATAATATTTTCTATAAGAATGTCCCACCTCCATATTAATTAATGGTGAGGATACTATAACTCTTTTTTATCAACCTTTACCATAAAATATTTTATCTTTAGTCTATTATACCTTTTAGAAATATATGGAGCATTAAGGTCTTTTAAAATTGAGTGCTCATCTTGATCGATATTCTAGGATAGGGATGTTGTGGGATAAGGTATTAGTACTAGTATGCTTCTTCCTACTTCAATCTCATCTATCCGTGATTATGAAGCCAATTTTTGGGGTCTCATAGTTGTACTATTCTTATAAACATATTGGATTGAGTTGAAATAGATGATCCTTAACTTATTTTCTATCATAACCCATTGTGATCCCCATATATTAATGAATATCTTGATTTTAGCTTACCCATAATGCATCTTAATTGAAATTTGAATCTGCATGAGTCTATATTGGATGCCTACTCATATGCCCATTTGCATTGGCTACTTGCTTGCATGGTTTCTTGCTAGCACTATTTTATTGTGTGCACATGCCTAGTTCTACTTGGATTGCTTGTTGTATATCAAGTCAAGAGATCCACTAGGATGCAATAATGATCCTAGTTAGGGATAGCTCACATGCATTACACTTGTACTAGGTGATTGATGATTAGTGGATCCTCCCAGTCCCATACCTGTAAGACAAATTAGGGTCCATTCAACCATTTATTCATCAATCTAACCCATTTATCAATTTAAGATGTTTAAATGACAAAAATATCTCTACTATACCACCAATGTTACCTTATTTTTCTTATAGGATTACCATCATATTAACCTTATCATATCTCATTCTTCTACCTCCTTCTTACACATGGGGACATGTATAAAAACATATTGCTATTATAATTATCATTATAATTCATCAATAAATCATCCTTTAATGGGTTCATTAAACACATATGTCTCACATCTATTGTCTCTAAGCATTATAACCTTTTGACCCTCATCTAGGAGAAAAATATGCATCTTGAAGCATCACTTAGAAAACACCATTTAAGCATTCCCTTAAAAGGGAAATCAATGAAAGTATCACTTGGGTGCACCATCATGAAAGTCCTCCTCAGTAAGGGTTATGCACAATGACGAATATTCACAAATTGGGCGAATATTAACATTTTAAAAAATGTAAATTGGCAAATTTGGGGAACCTTGGACGTTGGCCCTTTCGCTCAAATTTTTTAAGAATTTTTTTTAGGTGTCGGTTCGCTGTGCGTTGATAATAGTATTACTAATTTTTTTAAAAATTCGCCAATAGTCCTACCTAAATCCTAGACCATTTTCACCTTAAATTTCTAAAATTTTTAACTTATCCCACCAAATTCACCAACTATACCACTATATATAATTAACATGCCAACAATACTTTTTCATTTAAAACATTCAAACTATTAGAAAATCGAGTAGCCATAGCAAAAAGTAAAACCTTCCAAGTGAAAAAATGAATGAAAACATTTGATCTATTGTAGAATTCCATCGAACTTCAGTTGTGTGCAGAAACCAGTCAATCCAGATCAAAACTCTACTAAGACCGAAATTGAACCCATATCTGCACCTAGATAGATCCAGTTCTCATTTTCCACCTAGACATTTGTTGTACTTAGAATGATAGTCAGATCTAATTCTATCCCCAAACTGACATTCAGATCTTGTTTTTTACTCAAACTGATACCAAATCCTTTTATACACAGAATGATAACCGAACCAAGTTCTATACCCAAATAGACTTTTAGAACCTTTTATGTACCCAGATCGATATTCAAACCCTGTTTTACACCTAGGATGACATCCAATTTTTTTTTTGCTACCAATCCGACATCTAGACCCTATTCTTCACCCAGACTGACATTCAGATCCTATTTTGCACTTAGGCCGACATCAAGACCATTTTCTACTACCAAATCATCATCCAGACCCTATGATCTTGTATTTTTTTGGTTTTTTAGAGAATATGAGTTAAAGCAGTTATAGTAATAAGATCTATTTTTTTTGTCATCTAATTGCAAATTTTCCTTTTGCTATTTTTTATTATTTATTGAAAATAAGTCAATGCTCTATTTCCCATGTTATTCTATATTTCACCCCGTTCTCCATATTTTCCCCTATTTTATCTCTTTCTGTTAAAACTTGATTCTCTATTTCTATTGAGATTTGCTTTTCTGTTATAAGCTTATAAAAAGGTAAATGCTTTGGTTCTCTAAGGACATTGTGATGCTCTGTTTCTCTAAAAACATTGTGATTCTATGTTTCTTGTCCATTTTATACTAGAATCTTATATTTTTCCACATTTGTATCTGTATATTGATTGTGTCCATTTTGTACTAGAATCTTATATTCTCTGTTATAATTTTTTCTCTTACATTGATTTGAATTTATATATTGATTAGTTTTATGCTCTTATCAGTTACAAGTTCTATCTTTAGAAAACATAGTAGTGGCATACACTAAAAAATCACAATAAAGCATGTTTGGAAACATGTATGTATTTTCTACCAACCAACCATCTGTTTATTCTAATTACAATATTATATTGAGGTCTCACAGAAGTAAGATCTTTTCAACATTTAATTACTTTTTTAAATTGAAAAATATTTTCTTTATAAGTAAAATGTAACCTACTGGCAATGCAAAGAAGGGGGTCAAATCTTCTACTGAAAAGAGTATCCTGAATTATTTTAAGCATATATCGAAATCCAATGAGCCATCGACATCCGTGCAAATTTAAGGTACATATGATTTTTTACTACTAAATAATTAGTTGTTTATTTTGTGATTATTTTAATTAATGCTTTCTTCCTCAAATACTTAATTCACAATATGTACCTCTCTCCATATTGCATGATGATATGAATCATATTTTTGTTTGTAAGTTTTTTTGTTAAATAAAAAATGATAAATAATATTATTGTATGCTACTATGTAGAATACCCTAGACCCTGATATGCCTCCTCTTGAAGATATTCCTCACCAAGATATGCCTTTTAATGAAAATTCTCTTAACAATGATATCTAACAAACACGAAGATATTCCTTAAAATGACATGCCATTTGAACTTGAAAATGAAAGTGATAAATCTTATATCAAATACATTACAAAATTCTTATAAATCTTCAAGAAAAAATACTAAAAAGAGAAAAGCATCTAACTGGGCTATTGGAAGTGCTTTTAAGAATGAATGGGCAAAAAAATTTCCTAGATAGAGCTTGTCCTGACCGAGGACAACCAAGTCGATCAAAAATAATGTAGATGCAAAATTTATAGTTGGAAACCAAATAAGGATCACAAGCTATAAAATAAGATAGATACAATAGCAAAACATGCTGGTAAAGCTTATGTAAAAGTTACAAGAAGTGATGGTAAAATTAATAAAGAAGTTAGGTGGAAGGATGAATTAAAATGTATGCATGTCATATATGCAATAGAATATGATAATCACTTAAAGAAATAACAATTTCTTGTTGAGAAATGTAGAATGATTGAAAGCCCAATTTTATAAAATTCATAAGACCACTTTAACTTCAAAAAGTTTGCAGTTTGTTGTTGTATATAGTATTCTCAAAAAGGGTATACCCATGTTCGATTTTATTGATTATAAGCATATGTTTCAACTAGTTGATGTGCAAAACCTTCCTAGTTCCCATTGGTTAGATCAAAGTGGTTGGGAAATGGAAAAATGTCTATCATTAGTTGAGAAGGAGGACCTAAGAGAGCTGTGGCAAGGGTATGAATAAGATTATATTTGGAAGTTTAATTGGAAGGTACATAAAACTTATTCAACTTCTTTGTTGGCATGTTGAATTAACATCTAGGTTGAATAGTAGAACCTAGGAGACTTTGTATGTGGAAGTGATGACTAGTAGAAATGTCAATACACACTTTGTAAGGAAGAAGCAAATGCTTGGAGATTGCTTATGTGCAAGTCTTTCCTCCCACTATTGGAACCATTGGTGTATCCAAGTGGAAGAGCTGGGTGAACCCTCCACGTATGTGGGTCTTAAGTGGTGTACCTTAGACTCTTTTGAGGATCTCACTTGGAATTTGAATCTCTCAGCTAAGCTCTCTCTTTACTTTAAATATTGTAAAAATGATAATAAGATCTGATAGTAACCCCTAAGAGGAATATTTTGGAGAAATTCCATAGAGGCTAAGCTCAAATATAGGTGGAGTTAACCTAGAACTTGGAAAATATCATGTAAAAACCAACTAATTGGGACTAATTATGATCAGGTGACCAATAAAAGAATATTTTATATTATTTATTGATTGAAGAGACTAAGTAGTCTTTGAATACAAATGTGGCCATTGGCCAGAGCAAGGAGTTGAACATCTCAACCATGGCAAAAGAAGGTAAGGTGAGAGGAAAACCACCATATTTGAAGTTGTGGTCGCCATCCAAATACCGATATATGAAACATCACCAAACAACTCGAAGCCTCCTGAATCATTAGCATGCCACCCGACCACCCACGTGGTGGTCGAGTTTAATAGTGCATTACACACTAGTTAATATAGAATAGTACCACTACACAATGCATGTGGTATTAAAATATGTATATAAGAAAATCAGTGTCAAACCAAACATTGATGATAAAATTAAGTTAGTCCATAACGATACATGACTAACTGTAAGTAAATAAACTAAACTATATGTCATCTAAGTCATTAGTGAATGATTGTTGATGCGCCACATGGTGAGGTGATATCTTACCAATAGAAACGTGTGACTGTGACCATTGTCAAAAAAGTAATAATGATCAAACTTGAAAATGGTACCTAAGGATAAGATACCTGAATAAGTGTGTACGAAACCGATTGATGGAGTCATCGAAGGGTCGATGATGGGAGTTTATGTAAAGTTAAAGGTCTGTAATGGAGAGACATGCATGTCATAATAATGAATATTCAAGAATTTTGGAAGACATTATCACCTTGGAAACTAACAAGGAATCAAGAAGCCTTAGACAATTGAGATGCGATCTACAGGGATGAACAAATTCAAGGTAATCGAGATACGATTGATTGAATAGAATCGATGTAATAATTCTAACATCGGAGTATTGAGAAGACGATAGAGAGTTGTAACCTGGAGATTTTATTTCAACCCCGATGAAAGAATTAACTTATCAATTATTCATGGTAGTGAATATAATTTTACTTGTATTAGGGTTTTCCCTATTGATATTGATGATATTTGGAGTAAACTCCATAGTATGCTTCTTGATCCTTCTACTTCTGGTGGTCGATCTATTGGTGCATACAATATAAGGAAATGGCTTCTGGAAGCGCTAGAACCAAACAAGGCAGTGATGAAAAGCTAGAAGAAATAAGAATATTAAATATCATCAGACCATGGCACATATTAAGAACAATATTCCAAAATACTAGGGATAAATTGGATGCTAATGACTGGCAATGGTTAAGAAATATTGGTTTAGGAGTGACTCATCTAGAGCTAGTACATGCAAATAGATGCTATCTATCAGCCCTGATTGAAAGGTGGGATCCCAATAAAGGGACATTACAGTTACCCACTGGAGATATGAACAACACCTTAGAAGACATGTACTGAAAATATCAGGTACCAGTAGAGGGATGCACAGTTATCATTGCCAATAAAGTATAAATGGGATATATTTTAGAAAGAGTGTTCATATCTGACTAGAGAAGTGTGAACTCTAATAAGGGTAGCATAATATTTGAGCTGTATTATGTGTTGGGCATATTGACACATAGACATACCATAATTATGGCACTCATATCAAGTGTCATTTTTCCTGAGTCAACAGGTGCACAGTTTTCTTGGAATATATTGGGAATAGTACAAAACCTAGTGTAGAGGTCAGTAGTATTTGCATGGGCACCAACCTTAATAACTCAAATATATAGGGAGTTGTATGAGTTAAGAAAAATGAAACAAGTAGGAATAAGTTGCAGTATCTTACTGCAGATATGCTCTTGGGAACACATAGCTGTAGCAAGACCCCAAGGGTTACCCTATGATGCATACAAATTCATGGAGCCAGATATACCTTATGCATTAAGGTGGTAGAGGGGGAAAGAGTGGAGCAGTAACAGACCATATGAAGGTAATAGAGAATGGTTTCACTCTATTTGGTAAGATTTACAATCCCAATATGTGATCTAAAGACCATGGAGAGAGGGCCCAATATGGGTAGAATATGGAGTGCAACTCGCTCATGTACGATGAGCAAGGTGGTTAATTGGACGTGTGAGCATGCAATACAAGTATTTTCAATATACTTGAGTATTGTGATAGTTTGGTATTACACAATGGATACCAGACCCACCCATGATTTATACAAGAAAGGGACGAAATGGAGTGATACCTCCATAGATGCAACCATTAACCTTAGAGCTCGATGAAGTTATATGGACACCAAACGAGGATGATACTGGTACAACCCTAGATTTTGATAGTTGGTGGGCTACACAATGATGGCCATAAGAGGAAGATATGAAAGAGGATGTGGAAGACAGTAGAGAAATAACAGAGGTTGTTGGCATAGAAGGGGAGTTTTCACCTGAGATGGTAGTAGAGAAAGGATCTTCCAAAAGATATATGCACCATCGGGTAGAAATAAAAGCAGGCCCATAAAACATCAAAGAAGATGACCCAATGAAGGAAGTATGACACAAAGTGGAAGATTTTAAGGAACAAATACAAATGTTGGAAACTCAACAGTTGGATCAAGAAGGTAAATGGGCACAAGAAAGGTTGAGATTGGAGATCGAGAGAGATGCTGCCATAGCAGAGTGAGATAGGATTCGATTGGAATTAGCACAAATGCATAACTAGAGGGATACAATAGTAGAAGACCTACATGTAGAGAATGCATAACTACAACAAGCAAGATAAGATAATAGAGCTACATTTTTGGCTTTCTATATTGACTCACTAGTGATCCATGGTTTGCTCATCCCATATTAACCAATTATTAGTGCACAACATGGGCATGGGAGAACAACTCGAGCAACTCGAGTGACAACATGGGAGAGATCTTGAAAAACTTCTTGAGCAATTTTCCCAACAACATCTCAAACAAGAGGTGTAGACACAACACAAAGTGGTGAAAGGACTAAGGGGCAACAACCTTGAGATTATTTCATTGGGCATAAAGCCACCACTTTGTAGGCTATAAGGATGTATAGTATGTATGCCAAGGAATTGGGTAAAATGCAATCAATAAATATTTGGGATATATACTTTTGTTTGTGTGTTTTTAAAATTTTTGAGTAGAAATAGATAACAAATTATTCTATTTTTATGATGAAGATGATAAATGAATTTAATTACTTAGAAAACATGAGTGTAAATTTTCTATATCTGGGAGAATGGGCATGGAGTCCATTCTTGGAGGAGGTATGGGACTCCTCCATGGTTTTATGATGACTAAAGATGTAAACCAGGGGACATCAAGGATGATGCACTGGTAATGGCAAATAGGTTTGCCAAAGAGAATTTTAGGATATATGAGTATCCTAAAGTGAGATTTATGAGATTATGTTTTTGTCTTTGATGACACCTATTTCTATTAGGTTAACTCATGGTAAGGGTTAACAAGTCATAGGTCGATACTCATTTGTGAGAGTTTTGATGAATCTAATTAGACTTATTGTGTCTAACCTATTACAAAAACATAATTTCATGTCATCTCTATGAAAACATTTTGTAAATTCTATTATTAAAGTACTCTAATTTAGTTGATTATGCTGTGATAAATGTTTCGAAGCTGTGATTTTATGATGAGATTCATGTTTTGATGATGTTTCAACACTTATTGATTATGCATTATGGATTTTTTATTACTTCAAGTACATGGTACTGTTGATGTTTTATATTTTTACAGGACCAGGTACTATCATGTATGGACAATATTGTTCACCAACAGGAGCGAGACCTTGGAACTAAGGAAAATGATGATGATGCAAACTATTTTGTAAAGGATAAATACTAGTTTTATTTAGTTTGTACATTAACGAAGCTAGGAACTGTGTGAAACATAGTGGACTGTGTTTAGTCGAAGGGGGGAGTATGTCACAGCCTGTCCCTATTGGATCTTTTCAAAAGGATATTAATTGATATGAGGGATCAATTAATACCTAACTAAAGGGGTTTTTGGCCCTAAATATTTCTACAAAATTCCAAGTAAGGGATTTTATGAGGTTTTATGAAAAGAATTCATTATCTTTTGAAGTAGGTGATTCAAATTAGATTTAATTAGTCTAATTTCAAAAACAATTAGAAGATATGGAATTCATAAAAATTGTCCAATTTTAATTGGACCAAAAGAACTTTTGGGGTATTAAATAATATAGGGATCATTTTATTATTTAGGATTATCTATTCCCTATTCATGGCCTATTCTTATTGGTGGAAATTAAGGGAAGGTTTCCCTTTCTAATCCCTAATAGTGCTGAATTTGTAAGGTTATGAGACAAAGGGGACACAAAACAAACAAGATCACCTACCTTATCTCTATTTGGACCCTCTTCTACTTTTTGGAGATTTCCTTCCACATGTATTGAAATGTCTTATTCAATTAAAGGTATCTTTTATTATTAAAATAATAGTCCACCCTTATGGATGTGAAGAGGGGGAAGCCATAATAAAAAATGGAGTGGCTTGAGGTAGGGGGACAATTAGCTGGAGAGACAAGCATGAGAGATCTAGAGGCAATCGAAGAGGCCACTTGGAGGTCCTAAGGAAGAAATGGACCAGGTTGGATATTTCTTGCATATACTATACTTTTAATCAAATATTGCATCATGTAAATATAATGAACATAGTTTGAAATTAAATTATGCTGAAACTAGTTTTAGGAACTTTTGCAATTTCTAGTACTCTAGTCCTATTTAATATTCTATAAATGCTTTATAGATTAATACATTCAAATGATTTAAATATTTTATTGAAAGAATTATTCCATAGAATCATTCATTGAGGTTTGAGCTAATTTATTTCAATTTCTATATGAAAGACAGTTTGGCTTGGAAGGCCATAGGATAGTGCAATTTCCAAAACATCAAACCACTACCCAATGAGTCAAAAAATCATATGATTGCTACATAGTCAAAGCACCATAGTATCCACCTACACCACCACCACATGATGGTTATTCCTTGTATGGTATGGGGAACCTTTATTCGGTTGTTGTATCCACCACATTATACATGTGGGATATAACCCAAGTTGTTTTAACATGCCAGAGTTGAGATATTTTCTCACAGTAAAATGTGATCAATGTAATAGTATTTTCACCACTACATATCTTGTGAACACCTATGAGTTGTGCTTAATTACCATGCATGATTAATCATTGCAATGATAGTAAGGAATCCTTTTTAGAAGTCCTCGACGATTCATATCTTCATTCCCTAGTCGGGAACCTGTATCACTGTGTATGTGGTATGCATCTACCAAAACTCTATGAGAAACATGGATACTTTATAAAACCTAATTCAATCTCTATGATAGACATTATTGAGCTACAAATGAATGATAGATATATCCAATTAAACCTTCAATATCCACATCGAGTTGTTTGGAATACAATTCAATACCTTGGAAACACATATTATTGTGATTACTTACTTGACCATAATACCCTATGATGACCTTTGAATTTAGAATGGTTAGGATTAAGATTTATTGTAGAGTCACCTTCATTGCCTTGATGAAAATATGATTCACCCTTATGTGCTTGCTATACATATAGAAGTATCTTCTTTGTGCATAAGTGAGACCAAAATCGCGTATCCTCTGCCTTGAACAAACCTTGCTATATGCTAGCTCGACTATGACTTATCCAAAATGGAGGGCTTTTACATCACTATTTTGTGTGCTAGGGCATATAATGAATACCTCTAAAAGATAGGGTTATAAGTGACGTACCCCTCTCTTTTGTATTTGAATATTGGAAGAAAGCATATAAATCACACTCAAATAGATAACAGACAAACTTAGTTGTGGCGTCGATTTACTTGTTGAAATAAATGAACTGAATTTCATTATTGAAGCAGTGTTTAAATAATACACAGTATGCTTCAATTAGCTTGAGAGAAGCGGATCCCAACAATAATCTGCTTAATATTTAGCTAAAGCTGTAACAGGAAAATAATGTAATAAACTAAGATTTGCTAAAATATATTATACGCTAACATCCCCCCTTATTACATTATTTGGGTAATGAAACAATAACTAGCTATACTAACATCCCCCGAGATTACATCATTTTGCAATACATAGAGAACTGCGAAACAATTCAAATTTGACACGCGCAAGTGCTTTAGTGAAAATGTCTGCAACTTGAGAATTTGTGGGAATGTGCTGAAGCTGAATTCGGTGCCTTGGAACTTCATCTTGAATGAAGTGACATTGTGTGTCAATGTGATTTGTTCTTTCATGATGTACTAGATTCTTGACAAGATTCAAAACACCCATGTTGTCGTAGAACAAGTGTATTGGAGATTTTGATGGAAGACCCATACTTTTTAGGATGTGACGCAACCATATCACTTCACACACAACTTCACGTGCGATGCGATATTATGCCTCTGTTGATGAAATAACAACCACCTGTTGCTTCTTGCTATGCCAAGAGATAGGACCAGATCCAAGATGAAATAAATATCCTAAAGTTGATTTACGGTCATCATATGATCCGGCATAGTCGGAGTCCGTGTATCCCTGTAAGAAGAATTTGTTGTTCCTCTTATATTCTAGGCCATATTCCATTGTGCCACGGACATAGTGAAGAACACGCTTTGTTGCTTTCCAGTGTGTAGTCTTAGGCTCCTGCATGAACCTTGAAAGATAGTTGACAGCAAATACGATATCTGGCCTAGTTTTGGTAAGATATATGAGACTCCCAATCAACTTGTGATAGAGAAGTACCATCTACCTGAGGTGAATCATCATATCATGATAACTGAATTCTTGTTTCCATCGGAGTTGACATTGGCTTGTAATCAGTCATGCGATATTTTTCCAATAGGGTCTTGGCATATTTTTTCTAAGACACTTTGATGTAGTGCTCCTTCTGGCTGAATTCCAAACTAAGACAATAATGGAGAAGTCCGAGATCTGACATCTCAAAATATTGAAACAAGTCTCTTTTGATAGTAGAAATCATTTTTTTTGAACTCCCTGTAATGAGCAGATCATCAACATAGAGTACAAGCAACACTATTTTAGAACTCTGTTTCTTAAAATAGAGGTTTGCATCTGATGGACATCTCTTAAAACCATGCTGCACAAGGTGATGATCCATTTTTATATACCAAGCTTAAGGGGCTTGTTTCAAACCATATAAGGATTTTACTAATATGCAAACTTTCTGCTATTGGCCTTCCACTTCAAATCCTTCTGGTTGAGTCATGTAGACTTCTTCTTGGAGATCACAATTTAGAAAAGCACTATTGACATCCATTTGGTGTACTTTCCACCCATATTGTGCTGCCATAGCACAAAGAACTCGAATGGTTGTCATCCGAGCAGTAGGTGCAAAAGTTTCCTTGTAGTCAATGCCTTCTCTTTGAGCATAGCCCTTTGCAACAAGTCGGGCCTTATGCTTATCTATTGTACCATATGCCTTATACTTAACTTTATACACCCATTTGTAGCCTATGGGTTTCTTTCCGTATGGCAGATCAACAAGCTTCCAAGTTTTGTTTTTCATCAAAGACTTATACTCTTTATCCATAGTAGCCTTCCATTGAGGCTCACCAAGAGCAACTTGCACTGATGCGGGTTCAAGATCGTCTATGGAAGACATAAACACCCTATCACTATAAATATCCAAATATTTTGTATCTCTCTCTGGATATATAGAAAGTTCCTCAAAATATTGACACAGCTCATCAACCCCGGTATTCTCTGTTGTAGCTTTCTCCTGTCGAGCCATGTTGCGAGTACGAGGCCTATCCAATGTCAAATATGGTGGAGTGGATAGCTTAGAGTCTTTGATTGTATTTGTATACCACTTTGGATTCTTCTTCTGAGGTGTTGAAGAAGATGAAGACGAACCTCCAACTTTTGATGAAGGAGATTTATCAACCTTAGTTTCCACAAGGTCTAGGTATGCATCTGATGTGGTTTTTGATGTGAAAGACTCATCAAAAACTACATCTCTACTGATGTGTATCTTCTTTGTTAAGAGATAAATCAAACGATAACCCTTAGAGTGCTCATCATACCCAAGAAGAATACACTTCAATATCTTCTCATCTAGCTTCTTCCTTTTCTCTTTTGGTATGTGCATGAAAGCTTTACATCCAAAAATGCATAGATGAGAAATGGAGGGTTTCCTACCACTCTATGATTCCTATGGCGTCATTCCTTGTAGATCCATTGTGGGTGCCCTATTCAACAGATATACTACTATGGTGATAGATTCTTCCCAATATAGTTGCTCAAGACTAGCTCCTGTGAGCATGCAACGAACCATTTCCATGATGGAACGATTACTCCTTTCAGCAACTCCATTTTGCTAAGGAGTATAAGTAGTAGTTAACTATCATGTGATACCATTTTATTTCAAGAACTCAGAGAATTATTTAGAGGTGAAATCACCCAATCGATCTGAGCAGAGGATCTTTATAGAAGTCCCTGAATCCTTTTCAACAAATTTCTTGAATTGCTGAAAGAAGCCAAATGCTTCAGATTTTAGTTGAAGAAAGAATACCCACATATTTCATGAGTAATCATCTACGAATAATTGAAAATACCTCTTACCACCACAACTGTTGGGAGTGAAGGGACCGCACAGATCGGTGTGAATCAACTCTAGAGGTTTCTTTGCTCTTGTAGAGCTCCTTTCAAAAGGCACTCTATGCTGCTTTCCTGCCAAGTAGTTAGAGCAAACTGGTAAAGTGGTAGAAAGGGAAGGAAGACCTTTTACCATTTCATACTTAATTAACTTAAGTAAGTAACCAGAACTCAAATGTCCATATCTCTTGTGCCATAGGGAAGTTTCCTACTTTGTAGAGACTGTCATGGCTACATGTGGAGTAGAGATAGCATCTAAGGCAAATAAGCCATGCTTATATGAAGCAGTGACAATGTTCTTACCCCTCCTGGTAATAGAACAACACTTCTTGCCTCCCTCAACACTAAAGTTCACAACCATATCTTTGTCTAGAATTTGTGTGACTGACAACAAATTGTTTGCCAATCCTAAAACACAGAGAACTTTGTCAATCTGACACTTGCCATCAGGAAGAGTGACTGAAACAATACCTTCTCCTTGAACCTTGTAGGTTTTATCATAAGCAATAGTGACAGGTTTGCCCTCTTTGGCCTCAAAAGACTCAAACCATGATTTGTCACCAGTCATGTGCTTACTGGATCCAGAATCAACATACCAGATAGGATCCGTCTACTTGGATACTATGGTAGTCATGAGAACTTTGTGGGCTCTCTTAGAATCCATGTTAGATTCTTCAACAACAACATTCAATTGTTGTTTGTTCTTTTGTGGTTTGTTTCGACATTTCTATTTTGATTGTTTATTCTTATGCCAACATTTTTTTGTATCATGACCTTCTTTGTCACAGATATTGCAATATCACTTTTTCTATTGATGTTGTTGAGTTTGTTTCTCTTTTGAATCCTTTTGTGAATTCCCTCCCTTCTAAAAATTACCCTTCTTCTGGTTCTACCCTCCTGTTGATGTAGAGGGCAGTGTTAGAAGAATCATCTCACTGTAGTTGGTGTGCTTCCTCCTCTTGAAGCATATTAACCAATTCTACAAAAGTAACTTTCCGTTGCGACACCTGAAGGGAAGTGATCAACACTCGATAAGAATCAGGTAAAGCTCTCAATACAATTGAGGTAAGGAGCTTGTCATCAACTGGTTCTCCTAAAGAATTCAACTTTGCTTTCAATTCAGACACTCTACAAAGAAAAATTTCAACTGTCTCCCCCTGCTTCATGCTTAGACAGTGTAATTGAGATTGAAGAAATAGAATAGTGGAATCATTCTTTCCCTCATATATAGTATTAAGGGCATCCCATGCCTCTTTACTATGTTCACAGTCAGCAATATGGGGTTGAACTTCATCAGCCACAGTAAGCAAAATGAGCACCTTTGCTTTGTTGTCTAGCTTGTCAAAGTCTTTTTGAGCAATAGATGGAGCTGTAGCACCAACAACAGATGAAGGTCTTGTTGTTGCTCCAGATACAACATCCCATAAGTCATCCATGACTAAGATAGCCTTCATCTTGTTTTTCTATGGTGTGTAATTAGGACCTTTCAACAACTGATGAGAATCAGTCATTAATTTTACAGACATGGTGAAGGTTCCTTATAACACCAATTGGTCCCCCTTTCGATATACATTTTTCTAGGCCATTATACCATACAAAATACCCGCCCTTACATGAGGGAAACTATAGGTATTTAGAAAGATAAAAAAAAATCACCCGCCCTTACGTGAGGGAAACTATAGGTAATTTTTAGAGATCATATGATACGTGGTACTTAAGCAATACTGAAAGGGAATAGTCTTGTTGAAGGCACCTACCATAGAAAGTTTGCAATCCTCATGCGTGGGGCGTAACTTCCCCTAAACAATTTGGATTTCAGAACTTTCGTCAAGATTTACGCCTAAACACAAGAACTATTAGGGTAATGGATGGAGTAAAAAAATGCAAAATGGCAAACTTATCTCTCCCCGACGATTTATAGAGAACAAGCTCAAACGTCATTTTGGCAACTATATTAGACGGCGGATACAGTAGCGCAATCATGACAACTTTACCTGTAAGTGTTGGCCAGAGGTATCACAAATACCGAACACTGTAGTGCAATAAATTGCACGGATGGGTTTTAATTATTCCGGGGACTTAGGAGTGAATTTCATTTTAACTTTTAATGTTATAGTGCAAAAAAATGAAATATGCAACATACAACATAAAATTGACCACAGAAATAACCCACTAGGTGTCGGGCACATCCGAAAATGCACCTTTACAATAATGCCAAATTTGCTTTTCAAAAAATTACTCACTTTCCCCCTTTGATTTTTGGAAAAAAAATACCCCCCTTATAAAAAATTTCTCAACAAAGCATTTTTATAATTATTTTATAGCTTTAAAGTTAAAAAAATATTAATTTTAATTTATATAGTTAAAAAACCATTAAAAAATAAATTAAAAATTTAATTTTAATTTATATAGTTTAAAACTATGTAAAATAAATTAAAATCAATAATTAATCTTAACTAAAGAAAAATAATAATAAAAAAAAACTTTGAAAAAAAATGTTTTTACCTTTTTTTTCTTTCCAAGGGGGGGTCGACGGGATTTGAACCCCCGACCTGCAGGCTCCCTGAGCCGTACCGCACAGTCCACCACCAGGTGGACTAGCAGGCTGATCCGAAAGGATCAGGGACCCCCTCCTATTTGAGGAGGGTCCTGTAACCCCTTACCCTGTGCGGCCGCCTGGCTGCGGCTTTCTCCGTGGATGGAGCAACGGTAGGACACGCGCGACAGCTGCAGTAGGTGGCCGTAGCTGGCGGCAATGGCAGGGCATCGCGTGGCAGTTGTTGCTGCAAGGTGGCCGTAGCTGTAGCATGTGGCCTATGTCGCGGGGGGGGCGGGGCATACGTCACGTGAAAAAATAAATCATGCGATGTCGGGGGGGTGGGACATGCGTCGTGTGAAAAAATAAATCATGAGACATCGGGGGGTTGTGCGTTGCTTGAAAAAATAAATCACGTGACGTCGGGGTCGGGGGGGAGGAAAGAAAAAAAACACACTGTGCGGGGGGGTCCAGGAAGAAAAAAACACGCTGCGCGGGGGGGAAAATGCACTGCGTGCACAGGAAAACGCACTATGCAAAAAAATTTCCTTAGACCAATGCTAAATTTTTCTTTTTTATATCTTCCAACAATCTTCTGCTATGAAAATTGTTTTTTTTTTTTTCAGACCAGCTCTGAAAATATCATTGCCACCTCCTCTCTCTCTTCGCCTTCTGGCTCTGATGCCATGTTGACATAAACAAACTAAATTTCATTATTGAAGCAGTGTTTAAGTAATACACAGTATGCTTCAATTAGCTTGGGAGAAGTGGATCCCAACAATAATCTGCTTAATATCTAGCTAAAGCTGTAACAGGAAAATAATGTAATAAACTAAGATTTGCTAAAATATATTATACGATAACATTACTTTAGACTCAGTTGAAGACCTGTTTCTCCCCTACGATTGATTAAAATAAATTATATGAATACCTTAGTATGTTTGTTCGATCATACAAGATGGATGTGTGGCAATCGTGAAATATGTGGTGTCGACGAGGGGTTTTGCGGACATGTGTGAGCAAGCTATCCACGGTTTTAGTCCCACATGGGACATGTTCCAAATTTAGATAACTATTAAATGCACTATCTAAAAGCTGGACCATGCGGAGGGTACTACAATACTAGTCCTCTACGTGTTGACAAATGACATCTCACTATTGATTGGAACTATGATTTGACTATTGAAGACTTGCTTGGGTAGAAGGCATAAGAAAATTTTAATATTAACTAAGGGATTTATCCCACATGCAATAGGCAATGGGATTAAACCCCTTTAAAATATTTGTGATACATATAGGCTAATAGCCAAGTGCATAAGCTTTCATCACCCTTGTCTTGCTTGCCTTGATCGATTGACTTCTATACTATTGTGAGTTCCGCTTATATTCTACAATGTGTCATGGGTGCCTACGAGTCTTACCTATGTTGGTTTTATTTGCAGTGGTGACAGGTGATTGGTCATCATATTATACTAAAAATCCTTTTAGAGGATGACTGTAAAATTATTGGTTCGTGATCCTCTATGAAATTACCGCAAGGTTGGTTGCTTGAAACCACTATTGGGTTAAAATTTATGGAATATGACCGTTAGACCATGTTGTAAATGTATATACAAAGTGTTTTTTGGATCATTTAAAATGATTGTATAAGGAGATTTATTATTAAATATTCCTTTGGAAGTATTAAAGGTAAATAACCCTCTTACAATATGAAAAGGAAAATAAGTAAAAAAAAAATTGAAGTGATTTTATACCTCTGAATATTCCTTTAAAAAGAGTTCAAAGGAGTACTTTTGATATTAAAGTGTGAATCAATTAAATATTCTCTTGGATCAATTGGATGCATCTTTGGCCTAAAATTAGGGGTAAGTTTGATAATTAAAACAAATTCAACATTGGATCAAATTTTGGAAGATTTGATAATAAATTGTGAGGTATTTTTAAAGGATTTGGTGATTCAATTAATGTATCTAAAAGTAAATTTTCATGGAGAAATTTGAATAGTAGATACATTAGAATTGATGGTAAAATATTATTATACGAGATCAATTTTTGGTAGAAAATTGATAATGATCCAAGTTACAAATTTGTAGGAAGGAAATACAAATTTGTAGATAATCCTATTGTAAACCTTTTTATAAAAGGATTGAATAGATTAGATTTACATATAATGACATTTAGAAACACTATTTTATAGAAAGAGGTATAGTCAAGAAAAGAATGAGTGTGGGACTCATTCTTTGAGGAAATTACAGGGTTTCCTCCATGGTAATTTATGAGATTTCTCCTTAATATGAAATCGATGATCATTTCATAGATTTGTGGATATAAGAATTTGTGAGATTCTTATGTGTTGTTTTGATGGTTTGGAAAAAGGAAATGTGGAATTCCTTATTTACATCATGAATTGGAAAAGGAATGATTTGAATTCCTTTAAATGTAAAATTGATATTGATAAAGGATCCATGGGATGTCTTTCTATACTGGTAAATACGCCCACTTTAATTTATGAAATGAGAGGAGAAACATACTTTGGAGGCTGGGTTTATTCCTCATGAGGGTTCCTAGGATATATGTTGTGTATATTTATTTTATGGTTTGCAACTGATATTTTATATGAATGTTACTTTTACATTTCATTATGATGTTAACTAGATAGATTGTGGATGTTGCATGAGATGGTATTTAAATGTTATTTACTTTCCAATGAGATGAAGTTTTACTGCATAATAGATAGGTATTCTCAAATATTTATGATGTCATGGTTTATATACTTTGCTTTAATGATTGTGCATGGTATTTCATTAAGATGGAAATATGAATGAAAATATGTTGTGATGATTATTTTACAAACACTTGTGGATGCTTTAGTCTATAAATACTATAGTAATGGAATGTAAAATGGTAATCAGTTTAGTATGTTCCATGTTGGAGCTCAAAGGGGTTGAATCCCAAGGATTGAAATCCATGTTTGAGTTGGAGCTCAAACAGAGTTCTCACATTCTGAGTTGCAGCTCAAATGTACATTTGGAATTAAAGCTCACATGAGGATGTAAAAGTAATTCATGATAATGTAACTAATGAAATAAAGTGTATAATAGAAGGGATACCTTAGATTAGAAATGTGTTCGGTAGATAACAAGACCTAATAAATATTATGAATGAGAGGGGAAGATAATTGTGCTTAAGATAATTATTCCAAGGCCTGTGTAAGTTTATCATGTGGAGTGATAATTATCTTAGTTACCTCATCATGGAGATGAGGGTAGTAACTAAGTATTTAAGATTCGATGATCCACCATGGAGGTGGATATCTAATATTCAAGGCATTTGCTTGTGTACTAGTATTCATGGATAGTATGGAGAAGGGCAATTCCCCTATGTGTAGGATAAACTTCTAACACCATGGTAGAGACAATTTTAGCATTCTCATACTATGGTGGCAGTATGAGGGTTTTATAGAAGTTGGTCACTTCTACTCAAGAGTGAATTTGACCAAGTCTTAATATCTCTTGATGATTGATGCCTTGGTAACTTACAATCCATTTGGAATATCTTCATCTTAGATCATAATTATGTCCCTCACTCATTGAAAGATAAATATAAAAAAATTCTAGATGGTTGAGTAGTAACAATTGGGGTTGTTACAATTTATTTATCCATTTTTAGTGAGGTTGGACTAACCAATTATAAAATAGTCGACTAAGATAGCTCATTCACAAATGCACAGTGGTCTGTGCAAAAGAAGGCAACTAATGTGATAGACATGTCACCACTTGTAAAACATTCTCCACTACTAGTGAGTCATCTATATCCCTGATGGAGATTAACCCCGTGATCTATGAACCTAAGGAGCTCAAAGATTTAAGATTATTTTTTTTTGGGGGGGGATTTCAAGGATTTTTCTTTTTGGGATTTTCTCATTTTGTGGAGGGTCAAGGGAAATTATTTTCCTTTTTTTTTGAGGGATTTATCTTTTTGTGGAGGATCAAGGGAAAATTTTTGCTTTTTGGGATTTGCTAATTTTGTGGAGGAGCAAAGGAAATTTTTTATTTTTTGGGATTCGCTCATTTTGTGGAGGAGTAAGGAATATTTTTTTAGTTTTGAGAGGGGAAGCTTGTCCTTTTGTTGAATCTTAGGGTTTTCAATCATGCAAATTATAGGATGAGTAGGGAAAAACTTTCATTTAGTGGCCAGTGTATGCAAGGCATTGTCTTTCCTAGACTCAAAATTTTATTTAATTTACACGTGTTTGATCCATGAGAGAAATCTAATTAGCCAAGGGAAGTATAAAATTGAATTAGAATCCAATGACATTTGATAAATTTTGATGAGATAAACTAAATGGTTGACTAACATAAAAGACTTCCATTACTAATCAACCTATGCATAATATTGAACATGATATTGTGATAGTTGTGATAGCTAGTGTATGATGTTGTATGCAGTGAAATATGCCTATGTGCAAGTGAACAAACATAATGATGTGAGAATGAAAAAATAGGTGAAATGCATGACAATGTGATGTCTATTTACAAGAAACACACGCGATGAACCTTGTCATTGATTAAGTGAACCAAGAATGATTGGTTACAATATTTTTACATATCCAAAAAGGGAGACAATAATACCATAGAAGTATCATGAAATGATATATGCATGGATGCGATGAATGATTTAAGTGTAAATGTTTAATGGTATCAACATGAGTGATTGGTAAAAATATATAAAAGAAGAAGAACAAGAAGAATAAGATGTAAAAAAAAGGATAATAAATAAGAGAATAAACCTATCCTAGGTATGTAGTTGCTCGAAGTGTGACCATACAATAAAAATAGGAGAAATGAGAAAGAGAGGAAGAGAATAGAGAGGAATATGGGAAACCTACCCCAAGTATGTAGTCAATTAAGTGTGACCATATAATAGGGATAGGATGAAGAAGAAAGAGGGCTGATGAAGGAGAAATATGACCAGAGAAGAATGGTGTGGTGTTGCAAAGTGGTTATTTTTGTGTTTTATTTATTTTTTTATTTTTGTTATTTTTTTGAGGGACCTCAATGCTCAGGGTATGAAGAGAAAATTGCTTTTGAAATGAAAAACTATCCTAACGACAACACTTAGGGTGTAAAAATTAAAATGCTTTTGAAATAAAATTTTATGCTAAGAACAATGCTTAAGGTATAAAAAGTAAATTGCTTATCGATGGGAGTGACCTCATGCTTCTTATAGGAAGTGAAATCTATGCTAAGGACATGAAAAGTATATTGCTTGTCAATGGGAGTGATCCTACACTTATTGTAGGGAGAGACCTTTATGCCAAGGAAATGAAAATTAAATCGCTTTTCGATGGAGTGAACCCACACTTCTTGTAGGAAGTGACCTCTGTGCTAAGGACATGAAAAGTAAATTGCTTGTTTATGGGACATGAAAAAGTAAATTGCTTCTTGATTGATGCTTTATTGGTTTGGCACTTGAGTGTGGTGTAGGTGTTGTTTGGGAATCACTTGAGCATGCTGTAATTATTGTTGGGGAAGCACTTGAGCGTGCTATATTTGTGGTTGGAGGAGCATTTGAGCATGCTACAATGGTTGCTAGGGGAGCACTTGAGCATGTTACAATTGTTGCTGAGAGGGAATCAAAATAAGAGGAAGCAACGATGAGGTGGAAGGCATCTCCCTCAAAGGATGTGGAGGAGTGGATAAAGGAGGGAGGTTGGTGGAATGCACCATGGAAGGTTGTTCCTAAGCGCAGGATTGGTGTGGGTTGAAACTATAAGTGGGTGCAAATGGGATAGAATGAAGGGATGGATTTGGAAATGATTTTGGAGGTTTTGGTGGTGGTGTAGAATATTTTAGGGAAAGTGAGGTACAATATACACAAAGTAAAGTATTTAATCAAGCAAACAAAAAAATGATTTTTTTTTTGAAATTTTTGATGTTGTGCAATATTTTTGTGATTTTTGAGGGTTTTGTAAGGTTTTTGTGTTTTTTATAATTTTTTTGGTGTGTTATTTAAAATACTATCTAAAATGACTAGTATGGATAGAATGAATGCTACAAAAAAGGTAGTTTACATACAATCCTTATTGAGGAATGTGACATAAATAATCAAGATAGTTTCCTATGATGATAGATAGATGATAGGTATCCTTACAAGAATAATAAAATATCCCCCAAGAAGGTGTCACATTGTCTGAATCCTGCTACTTACCCAATCAAGATTTTGCTTCACCATTTGTGGGGTTGGATAAGAACGATAACTATGTTCCACTAATTATTAAGCCATATGGTTAAAGGGTGTTTAAACCTAAACCACCCCAAGATGTATCCAAGAGTAGAGGGCTTCTTAGTGATGAAGTTTGAAAAACCACTCATGGGGGCTACTATGGCTTTTAGGGGGCCAATCCATGGTGGGAGATGAAGGCCCATGTTTTTTTTGAAAAAATTGAAAAAAACTTGTATTAAAACAAAGATCAATTACAATTGGGAGAAGACACATCCCAGCCGAAAACAATGAAAGCACATGATTACAAGAGAAGAGGAAGATTTGCAATGGATCCAAATCTCTTGAACCAAAACCAAGCTAGCTGAGAGAGCTGATAGATCTGTTACAACAACTTATCGTGAAAACGTGTAGTAAACACCAACTTCACCTTTGGCCGCAAAAAAGCTACAAGTCACGAAATCACGACACAAGACTCCTCTGACCGCAAAAAGTCAACCTGTCATGAAATTACGACATGTCATGAAATCATGACAATAATCCACCCTTGGCCGTGACAGAGCAACATGTCATGATTTCACGACAACTTTCCACCAGCGGCCGCAACGACGCAACACGTCACGAAATCGTGACATCTTTCCTCCAGCGGTCGCGACAGCGCAACATGTCACGATATCATGACAAATTTCCCATAGCGGCCGCGACGATGCAACATGTCACGATATCGTGACAAATTTCCCATAGCGGCCGCGACGATGCAACATGTCACGATATCATGACAACTTTTCTCCCTTGGCCGCAATGGTGCAACATGTCACGATATCGTGACAACTTTCCCTCGTCGGCCGCGATGGCGCAACATGTCACGATATTGCGACAACTTTCCTCCTTTGGCCGTGACAGTGCAACATGTCACGATAACTTTCCCTTGGTGGTCACGACGGTGCAACATGTCGTGATATCATGACAACTTTCCTCCTTTGGCCGCGACGGCACAACATGTCATGATATCACGACAACTTTCCCTCGGCGGCCGCGACGGTGCAACATGTCATGATATCGCAACAACTTTCCTCCTTTGGCCACGACGGTGCAACATGTCATGATATTGCGACAACTTTCCCTCGACGGCCGTGACGACGCAACATGTCACGATATCGTGACAACTTTCCTCCAATGGCCGCGACAGCGCAACATGTCGCGATATCATGACAACTTTCCCACAACGGTCGCGATGACTCAACAAGTCGCGATATCATGACAACTTTTCTCCAGCAGCCACGACAATGCAACATGTCACGAAATCATGAAAATTTTCCTCCAGTGACCATGATGGCGCAACATGTCATGATATCATGACAACTTTCCTCCAGTGACCGTGACAGTGCAACATGTCGCGATATCAAATGGCCGCGATGGCGCAACAGGTCACGAAATCATGACAAAAACCACCCTTAGATTTTTCATTGATCATTGGTGCAAGGATCTTTCAAGGCCCTGCCTAATCACCTCATCTTCAATAGGCATGTCATTGTGCAACTGCACTCCTACCTCTTTCATAGCACCCATCTTAGCCAGGAAATCGATCGCTTTGTTTAAATCTCTGCTCACATATACTAGAATCACATCATCTAATTCCCTCCATAATTCCTTGATTTGAGATACCAGAATCCTCAACCTCCAAGCGTTCAATGAAAAGTTCTGCATGCAGTATAGAGCTCCAACCAGAATTTGAGAATCAGATTCAAGAATTATCCTCCTGTGGCCCTGAGTAACTGCCCAAATAGAAGCAAAATTTGATAGCAATGGCTTCCACTTCATTATTTGTGGCTCGACCCAAGCCCTGTAGTTCCCAATAGAGCACTGATCCCTCATGATTCTGGCAGACCACGCCAATTCTGGCGCTACCCGGATTGCCCTTTGTAGCTCCATCAGTATTGATTTTAATCCAGCCTTCTGGGGGTGGTTTCCAACTGGTTCTGTCTTGTCCCTCTCACTTTTCAACTCCCTCTTCCATTGGACGAGGACCAACCTGAGTATCCTCTTTAGCGTAGATGGCAACAGTTTCTATGACTTTGCTCTAGATGACTTGCCAAACTCCATCTAGCGAGGAAAAGGTTTCTCTAAAAATTCTAGCATTTCTCTCCAACCACACTTGCCACCAAATGAAGTATAAACCAAGCTCCCACCCAATTTGAAGAGCTTTGGATTTAAATCTACCCCACTTCCATATTTCCAAAATATTAGTCCGATTCATGTCACCATTAACCTGGATTTTATAATGAGAGAGCCATCGCTTCCAAATCTGACGCGTGAAAGGACACTCAAACATCAAGTGATCAGCTGTTTCCTCGTTCTTGTGGCATAAAACACATTGAGAAGGGCCGATGATTCCTCTACATCTAAGATTGTCAAAAGTGAGAATACCATTGTGCATAAACTGCCAAGCAAAAAAGTTTACTTTCAGCCAGCCCTTAAAGTGCCAAATATTTCTCCAATCCTCAACCAAAAAAGAATGGGGGGGAGGCTCTAGGAGGATCTTGTCATACCCATCCTTGACTGTATAAACACCAAGGATCCCATAGCCCCAAGCTAATTCATCCTCCTCGTCTCTCCCTATGAGAAACATTTTTGTCAATATTTTGGTCAAGATGGGTGCCAACTCCGGGGGGATTGGAATTGGCCACTCCTCCAACCTATTAAACTTCTTAAAATTATACTCCCCCAGCTGAGAAGTGTTGAAATAACTTTCAATTTGGACCCAACCCTTGGTTTCTATGGAAGATTTTATTGGAAGTAACTCGAGGAATTCAAAAATGATGGGTGGGTACTGATCCCAAGAATTAGTCCAAAAACGGGCCTTCTCCCCTTTCCCCACTTTCCAAAATAGTTGGTCTTTAATAACCTGAGATCCTAGATTGAGAGCCTACCACACTAAGGATCCGGTACCATTCAGAGGGAAACGGCCCACCTCATTGGGGTTAACTTGACCCAAATATTTACTTGTTAGGATTCTACTGAATAAAGAAGTTGGTTGGGAAATCTACCTCCAGTACAACTTTCCAGCCAGGGCTTGATTATTTAACTTGGATCCTCTCAGTCCCAGCCCACCTTTTACCTTGGGGTGGGTGACTTTATCCCAACCCACTAAGGCCCACTTTCTTTTTCCTTTAGATCCTTCCCACAAAAACTTCCTAGCCATCCTGTCCAACTCTTTCCATATTGCAAGCGGGGCAGCCAGGATAGAAAATTTGTAGATTGGCATGGCTTGAATGACTGACTGTAAGAATGTTAATCTGCCACCATAACTTAACCACTTGTGAGACCAATGATTAATTTTGTCCTTGATACACTCCAGCAAATTCCTCCAAGTGTCTAATTTCAGCTTCTTGAAGTGCAAGGGGATACCCAAGTAAACCACTGGGAGAGAAGTCCTAGTGAATCCCAGGATTTCTAAAATTCTATTCTGAAGCCTTTGCTCCAGATTAAAAAAGACCACTTTGGATTTCTTATCATTAATGACCTATTGAGTAGCCCTGAGATAGACATTAAGAGTATCCCTAATCGTTCTAGGTTCCCTGATGCTGGCCACTCCCATCAAACCAGTGTCATCCACAAACTGCAGGTGCGATACAACTTCATCCCCCACCCTAATACCCAATAATCTGCCTTGCTGTATTCTCCTCAAGAAAAGTCTACCAAGACCTTCAGCCAGAATGAGAAAAAGATAAGGGAAACAGGGACCCCCCTGGTGTAGACCCTAAGAAGCTCCAAAAGGTTGCGAAGGAAGGCCCTTGATAAGCACAGAGTAAGTCGAGGAAGAGACACAGCTCATGATCCACTCAATCCAGCCCTGAGAGAAGCCAAAGGCTGCCATCATTTTAGCCAGGAGACTCCATTCAAACCTGTCATAAGCCTTTGACATGTCCAATTTAATGAACATCCCTTTATTACCAGAAGTGTGCATTGAATGGATTGCTTCCTGGGCCACAACCACCCCATCCAAAATTTGTCATCCCTCAACAAAGCCCCCTTGCTCAGAGGAGATAATGTTGTGAAGAAGAGGTTTTAGGTGCTCAGCCATTACCTTTGTGATTATTTTGTACACCACATTACATAAGGCAATAGGCCTATAATATGAAATATGAACCCCCTCCTCCCCTTTTGGAATCAAGGTAATGAACGTGTGGTTTATAGCTTTAAGCATTCTCTTATTTTCTCTGGAATCTTCAACAACAACCCTTACATCTTCCTCTAAGCAGTCCCAGAAAGCCTGAAAGAACTCAATTGGGAAGCCATCTGGACCAGGAGTTTTACCAGTGCTCATTCCAAAGACCACGGTTTTCAATTCATCCCTATCAATGGGTTTGAGGAGGGCCTGATTTTCATCCTCCAAAATAATAGCAGGTATGATAGAAATAACTTCATTTTGGGCCTCTACATCTTGAACCACACTTTCCTTAAAAAGCTTAGAAAAATAATCCATAGCATGGGAATGTATACCTAGAAGAGTATCAAAGGAATGACCATTCTCATCTTGAAGGGTCTCCATATTATTCGTCTGTCTTCGAGCACAAGCAGTCTGATGAAAGAATTTTGTATTTCTATCCCCTTCTAATAACCAGGAGGTTCTTGCTCTCTGTTTCCAATAGATCTCCTCCTGGTTGTCAATTTCATCAACTGCTGTATGCAAGGCATCATCCTCAACTTTGAGCTGGTAAGTTATTACTCCTTCTCTAAACTATATTTGGACCTCATCCCAGCGGGCCACCAACGGAGCTCTTTGGTCCTAGAAGTCAGATTTATAAGAACACCTCCAATACTTCAACTGAGATTTGACATATTGAAGTTGTTTGTGGATTCTAAACATTGCTCTCCCATAGGCTGGGCAGCCCTCTTCCCACCACTGGGGGATTTTCTCTCGAATTTCTTCTTTTTGAAGCCAAAAATTCTCAAATCTGAAAGGTTTGTGATGGTGCCCCATCCTAGTCCCGCTTTCCAACAGAATAGGACAGTGATCAGAAACATGGCCTGCCAAAATCTAAAAATTGATATTCCATTTTACAAACACCTCCTTTGAAAGCAGAAAGCGATCTAGTTTCACCTTCCTACTATGTGGCTCCCGCCTTTTATTAGTCCAAGTGAAGTTATTGCCAAGACATTTAATGTCCACTAAGTGCAAATCCTGGACTTGAGCAATCATGAAATGGTCCCCTGGATCCAAAAGAGGTGTTCCCCCTTCTTGGTCTCTAGAAGATAATTTAGCATTAAAGTCCCCCGCTATAATCCAATCTATATCTTCCCTTGATGCTCGCATGTCATGCATAGCCTTCCACTTTCGCCTCTGACCCTCTAGGTTTTGAGAACCATAAAAGTTACTGACTAGAACGAATTTTGCAGAGACATTATTCCTAAAAAGAGAAGTGAGAACACCCCTCCAGGCAAGGTGTTCTATTGCAGACCATTCCGAGAGAGTTCCACGGAGTAACAATCCCCCCTGAGGCACCTTGGGCAGCCACATCCATATGACCAGCACCCCTCCAAATTCTGTTGACTATTTTAGACATAAGATCCAAAGACATCTTGGTCTCTTGTAAAAGCAAAAAATTAGTATTGCTATTCTCTAATAATATTTGAACAGCAGATTGATGGGTTTTTCTATTTAAACCCCTCACATTCCAAGATTGTATAATCATGGGTTACCCTAGGAGCAATAAGAGTCAATTGTCCTCACCAATCCTCCCATGATCAATTTGTCTCCCTGGGCTGCTAGCAGCTCCTTATTGGATCTTCTACCGACTCCACGAGAATTGCTATTTTTTGATCTTTTTTCTACCTGGGTTATCCCCAAAGATGGCATTTCCATGTTCTTTTCTGTTATCCCCATGCAAACATCCTGAGATACTGTCTACTCCTGGTTATGGACTACTAAGGCACCAGAACACACTGGCTGTGATACCTCAGAGGGATCATCAACCTGCTGAATGACAGGAGAAGATGAGAGGGGGAGTTGCCCAGGAACAACAGAAGTTTCCTTGAAACCCTCCAAGCCCTCCATAGATTGATCCTCTTCATCAACCAATGACTTAAAAATATCATACCTATTGGCAGGCCTGAGATGAGATTGCTCCTTTCCCTCATTTTTCTTTGTCCGTCTTTTTCATCTGGGCTGTTCAAAACCCTCTCTCTGAGCTTCCTGGCCCTGACTGGTGCTAATAGGATCTTTATTGGGTGTAGCCTTATCCTCTTTAGGTAGGTTTGGCATTCTTGAGGGGGCCTCCATATTGGCATTCATATTAATAGGACAAAAACGGCCAAATGTCCATGCTTGTGGCAAACCCTACATCTAAAGGGTAGGGCCTCATAGTCCAACTGTTGAATCCAGGAAAGACCTGCCAGTTAAATTTCCAACTCTGCCAGCAAAGGCTAGCTGAGATCTATCTCCACACATATTCGAGCATACACCGCCATGCTCCATTCAATAGTGTCTCTGGCAACACCCAGATGTCTACCAATCGAATTGCCAATCACTGCCAAAACCTACTCACCCCAGAATTCCATTGGAAGAGCATATAATCAAATCCACACTGGGATAGCAGTAGGTTCAACACGAGGATCGAATCCTACCCTCCATGGTTGAACAAATAGCCCTACCGGGCCATGGTTTTTCTTCTTTGACTCAAAAGCCTTATTTCTATCGGCCAGAGCCGAGAAGCTAACAATAAAATAACCATTACTAATAAACCACAATGAATACTCACCGTGGGGCTCCCAGTTCTGGCGGATCCAAGAATGTAGAAATCTTAGGGAAGGGTGAATACCCATGAACTTGCAGATTAAATCATGGTTAGCTCTATAGAGGATAGACTCTTCAACCATGCTGGGCTCAATGACAATTTTTGGCCTGGATTCGGCCTATGGTAAACAACCATTCACACGACGTGCTGAAGACCTATTCCCAACAGTCGTGAAGAGCTTTTTATATGCCATATTTTGGGCTTTGGCATTCTTCGGAGGAGAATCTTCTTTAAAAAAATCAACGTAAGAGCTAGTACTTCCTAGAAAAGGAGCCGAAAGAGTCCCCATTAGACCCTCCTGGGGCACCAATCGAACCTTCAGATTCTCCGTACCCCAAAGACACTTCTGCAAGCCAGCAGAAGCCAGAGATTTTTCTAAAATCCAAAAACCCTAGTTCAGAATTCAAAAATCGCCAGAGCTCATTTTCCCCCCAGATGAAGGCCCATGTTGCATGATTACTATTGATAGTTTGTGATGAAATCCAAATTATTGATGTTTAAATGTAGTATGAGTGTGTGATTTAATTTTATTACAAAAATTAAAACAAGGAGCACACAATGACCCCATTGATGTGAAATACAAAGCATAAAAAATAATGAATGCAACTACATTTTAACTAATTAATTTTTTTTTGCTCTTTTATTTTCAAGAATATGAAAAAATAGAAAGGAAAAAGAAAAAAATCATAATCATGATAGCCTATGAAAAATCCAGTGTTGAAGGGACTATCTTAGATGGTTTGGAACCATCTCAGGTAAAGACGAGTCAAGACCATATCAAATAGTTTGGGACCATATCTGGTAGAGATGGTTTCAAAAAGTGGACTATCTGAGGTAGAGACAGTTAACCCTGGAATCTATAATTGCAAGAATAAATAGAAATCAATCAATTTCATAGATTTAGAAAACAAAAATATGTTGAAAAAGGGGGAGTCAATTTTTTCCACCATGATCACCATTTGAAGGACAAAAATTTGCACCATACAATAAAAAATGCTAAAGCAATAAAAAATGATATTATATATGAATATTTTGATACAACCTTTTTGTTATGATAGAGTCCTCTTGAAAGGATTTTACAAATGATACAAAGGTGAGAAAAGGGATGGGATTCCTCTTTTCTCAACAAGGAATGTCTCTAAGTGTAATCTGGATCTTTTCATGCCAGCACATCATTTGGGGAGTAGGTTTTCTTGTGACCACCACATAGGATAAAATCTAGAGTCTTTCATTGCATTTCAGTCTTGTTACCTGCACACAAAAGGGAACAACAACGAATCAATAGCATATGCACGCTCCACAAAATTTGGATCCATATCCAATATAGAAATGTGAAAACAATGTAAAAATAGATAAATGCATAAAATATCAATGATCTAAGCTAAAATGCAAGTTAAAACTTGTTAACTACCTGGTCGATGGTGACCATCTTAGGTCGATATGGTTTTGGTCTGTGGACCATCTCAAGGTGAAATGATCACTATTACATGTATATTTTTGGGCATGACCAGGTCCAGGTAAACTTTAAAGTAACACACAAAGCTTTTGAGGATTGATTGCATGTGGAAGGGTGACAATATGGGTAGAGAAGACCAGTGATATAAGGAGGAGTTATTACGTACAATAAATAGGAGAATTGATTTGAATCCTTGGTGGTAATATGCTAGCATTTCATGGAATACAATTTTATTTGATTCTATCCTTTTTACAATAAAGGGGTATGCCAATTTATATACCTCTTGGTAGGAGGTAGGTGAGGAATGGAGGAGGTAATTGAGCTACAAATTTGTTGCTAGTAAGTGATTATTACTGGCAAGTTTGTTGTAGCTGGCAAGTTTACTGATTGCAGGTGCTGATCGTAAGTAATAGTTGGGTGATGCAAATGTAGGCACAATGTTTTAGCCTTCAAGAAACCACTGACATGTAGCTTACCTACCTTTGATTTTGATTTCTTGAGACCATATTAGGTCAAGACGGTTAGGAAAATGTGATTGTATTAGGTCAAGATAGTTATGCCAAACATAAAAATTTTCATAAAAGATCACCTACTATTGGAGAAATCCATGGATTTAGCCTTGAAGCTAATAAAATAGATTGAGTGGGTTGGAAAGGAGGCTTCTTGGGAGTATCCTTGAGATAACGTATTTTAGGTGTCTATAGATACCTCTTTTTGGAATGCTTTGTGTGTAAGCATAATGCAAAGCAAAAATAGATGATCTAAAATGGTTGAATTGATGATGAATGATGTTGATTTATGAAAATGATCTTGAAGGGGAGTGGTGTAATATTATCTCAAGTTATTATCAATGTAAGGTGCCCCAATTGTGTAAGGGATGAGTATCCTTGAAAATTTTCTTTTGATGACTTTGTTAACCTTGATTGATTTAGTAAGTTGATGAGCCAAATGCAGGTGTCATCGTAATGCTTCGATTAATTTTTAGTGGATGCAATGCCATCTCGATGAAATAATTGTATGAATAACCTAGAAGCATTGTCATTGAGTTTACCAAATTTTAATGGATTGAGTTTTGCTTTTTGTTTTCCCCAACAAGTGAGGGCTTGTGATAGTCTTTGGCAAAGGTTCTTGGATGAAAGTGATTCCAAAATTGAGTGTTTAAGTATTGATCATGCATAAGGCATATTTTGTATATGATATCTACCCCCTCAAGTTATGAGTTAACGAGTGAAGAATGTGAATATGATGATGAATCACTTGATAAAAATACACTTGGAGGTCACTAGAAGGTGGAACAGGCTGAACTTGGTATTTTGCATGTTTTGGTGGCCAAAAAATTGGAAAGGTATGAACATGTATGTTCATTTGATATTGTGGATGTTATGAATGAACTTATATGATTGCATAGATGTATTTTGAAACTTTGAATAGGTGTTTATAATAAAGCCTTTTTGGATGTGTGTTTGATTTATACAATCATGTATGGTAGAAGTAATCAATGACATAATGACAATCATGTTTGACATATGAATATACAATGAGACAATGAATATGTAATATGTATGGTAATGCAAATATAATCATGATGTGTATGTAAATGCTTATGATGATGCTTGATTGAATGTCTTACAGATAATGCCTATTTATCTTGATGTCTTGTTAGTTGTACAACTAAGCATGATGTGTGTTTGTTTCTTTTGTTAAGGTGTTCTACATAGTAGAAGGGATTTCTAGAGATTCAAACATCTAAGTTTAATTATCAAACCCATCTATTAATCAAGTGAAATTCTACTAAAAACTAAACCATCTTGACTGAGTTTGAGTTGTTCATGGATCTGTGTGTATAAAGCGATCAGTTCTATTTGGGTCTAAAATAACATCAAGGAAATCTTGAAACTATGACTATAATCTGTTATGATTTTGGTAGGTGAGCACCCGATAATCACAGCTCAAACCTTGATATTGTATGAGTTAAATATTGCTTTAACCCAACCTCTAGAGTAGTCTTGTATACCTCATCAACTAATCTAAGTGTTGATTCATTTAAGCTCAGTTAAATGTATAAATATAGGGATAGAAATGGGGTAAGGGTTAGAGAAATAATGAATGAAAAGTGGTCAAATAGAGCTAACAACATAGGCATCTACAGGAAAACCCTCCACAAATCAATTTCCAATAATCCACACTTGAGACTAACAACATTTGAAACCAATAATATTCATCATTAGAGTGCATAACATACTTCAAAGACTATTTCAAACATCTAGAGTACTAATAATCCAAATAGAAAAATTAGATCAATACCTAGACTAACAAAAAAAGAAGTCCTCTTCAAGCATATATTTAAACATGAAGTATTTCAAGGTGCTCTAAGTTAGCAATCCAATATCAACAAAATAGACTAACCATAGCAGTAGTAGCAAAAATGACTTCACAAATCGAATCCTCACGAAAGTAAAGAAGACAGGTTTAAGGCAAACATCCAAGTAATGCTCCTATTAATTTGCAGAAAATATACAACTGTAGGGCAAGAAAACACTCTAGATATGACCCTTAAAAATGAGGTTTCGACATTTATTTATAGTTTTGTGTATGTTTAAAATATTTGAAAGAATTGAAACATTACAAGGGATGCGATATGCCATATCAATAAGATGCTGAGGTGGAAACCTCTTGTTTGATTGAAGGAAGAAAAAATTTGTGGGATCCTTCGCTCCTATGCAACTTATCTTTTGTAATTCAATTGTCTTTCATGGCTTCCCGCACTAAACTAGGTCAATATGGAATTAAGGTCGTCCATCATTCTTATCGAGGCTATCTCAATATAGATCCACAACTGAATCTATTTACAATTCTTGATTCTTTGCTACTTCATCTTCTTGCTCACTTTAGCTCAGAAGTTTTTGGAAAACAATCTACTACTTTATGCCAAGTCAAAACTTGCTTTTATATGTGTTCTAAAACTCATGGCATGTGGGCCGTTGATCTCTTGTTGAACGGTTACGATTAGAGAATTAAGAGATTAGAGTACTCACCCACGGTCTACAAAACCTCGTGGTACAGAGATAATGATATTTCTTCCTCTTACTCCTTTTAGTGGCGTAGAATGTGTTATAGCCCTCTCCTTGAAACTCTTATTTGAAAATGTTGAATACTTTAACCATGGGATAGAGCAAAGGAGACTTGTTACATTGGTTAGAAACAATTTTGTAGGCCACATGACATGAAACTATGTTCTAGCCAAGTCCTCTTATATTCAAGATAATCTCCTTATTATTTTGGGCCATAGCATAGAACCATGTTAGATGTCCTAGCCCGTGGTTCAAAATGCCAAATCATAAGTTTGACCAAAGCTGACCGTAGTGTAGAATAATGCGCTGGTTCGCATGGTAAGAAAACATGTCATGAGCCACATTTTGGAATGCCAACTTGCTAAGTTTGATCATATTGACTGTTGTGTAGAATAATGCACTGAGCCATGCGGTATGGAACATTTGCTAGCTTAAATGAAAAGGAATCATGTTGTGAGCCACTATTCAGACGACAATCCTATCAAGTTTTACTACATTGACCATGGGGTAGAACCATGCACTGGGCCATGCGGGGTAAAAACTTGTCGTAAGCCACTCCATCTTCCTTGTGCTCTAATCCATACTTCAAAATATGTTGAGTGCAAGTTTGACTAAGTTGACCATGGCATAGAACATGTTGCACTATGCTGCTACTATGGTTTGGAGCACTCTTCAGAACTTAGAATTTTTTTACAAATTTTTCTAAGTATGTGGTCCTTTTGGGCCTACATTCTGGTACCTCTTGGAGGGATTTGCTTGAAAAACTTGAGAACTCAGAGTCTTATCCATTGGGTATTAGGAGTAAAAATAGTATGAGTTAATGATGGTGGAGTGAGATGAATGAATGAAGGGGGATTTTCAAAGAAAATATGAATGAATGAAGTGGAGGGAAAAACTATGCAGTGAAGGGAATGAACAGATGAAGGGAAATAAAGGGAAGGATAAAATTCAACCATTTGTAAGTTATGCTTCATAGAATAACTTCCATATTACCATCACTCTTTCAAATATTTTTCAAGATGCTCAGAGAGTAATGGTTCATATAGAAGTCATGCGAGAGGCATTATTTAGGTCATAGAGAGTTATGCTTCATAGAATGATATCCAAGTGACAACCATACTTTCAAACATTTGTGAAGATTATTAGAGCATAACTAAAACATGCAAGAGGTAAAGGGTAACAAATCACTACAACTCCTTCCATGAGTTCAATCTTGCTTTGGTTACACAAAAATGTGCCCTTTTTATAAACTCAGTATGATCATTACTCTCCTTGCAACTCAGCCTCATGAATTTAAGTTTTTATTTTACCAATTCATTCTTTATGACTGCCCTATGCCATTTTTAGGATCAAAACAACTTACAAAACATGCATATATAGATCTTATACCAGCTATGATATAAAAAATGCTTGACTTATTTTTGCAGTAAAATTTCCTTACTCATTATATTTTCCTATTGGTCCTATTCTTCAACCTATTTTTCTTGTATATTCTCAGTGCCTTTTGCATTCTATTCTTCCTAATCACCCTCATCTTGAAGCATATCTTATTCATTTATTTCCTATTTCTCATATTCATTATCATCCTTATTCTCCTCCTCGGCTTGTTCTTCTTCTTCAACCTCTTCCTCTTCTTCAGCCTCAGGTTCTACTTCAGTTCCAAAAAATTGAACCATCTGATTTAGTTTTTCTAATGCTTGGTTCTAGGATGACTTAGAGGAATTGGTAATTTTATAAGTTGCTTATGGGTAAACTCTAGTTTGGTAGTTTTATCATAGGACATGGAATATCCCTTATTCACCATGTCCTCCACTAGATATTTGAGCTTGGTCAAGTCCTTTATCAACTGAGAAACTTGGTCCTGATTGATCGAGTCCTCCCAGATGTCTATTTTAGACTCATACTGTATGATTAATCCTATGTCGGTTTGGAGGTTTTATTCTAACAAAAGAATGTCAATTTTATTCCAAAATCATCCAGAACCAAATTGCATAATTTCTTTGTTGACATCCATAATCTCCTGCAACTTACCTTTGATTCTAGCTATCAGTAGTCATCCCTTTTGGAGTAGCTTATTTTTTATTACAAACTTGACCACCAATATTGCAGTATTCCATACCTTATTTGGTATGGGTTTGGTGGCCTCACTGAATCTATTTTTATACAAATTATATATCTGCTCTGCTTGTATCACCATGGGATGTAGCTCTTTATTAAACTTATCCAAGTCTTCCTTGGTTGCTTGCAACAAAGGGTTGGACTCATCCATGTAATCAATCACAAACTATATCTCTAAGAATTTATCTAGGATTTTATACCATATTTTCTTCCTGATCTATTTGACCTCGTCTTTAGAGAAACCTACAGCTCTAGCCTTTTCAACCTGAAGCTACTGCTTCAAGGCTTGTATTTCTTTGACCTAGGCCTCATTATTCTTATTCAAGTTAAAAATCACTCCTTGAATTTGATGACCTCTTGGTATTTTTTTTGCCATATCTTGGCCTCATTTCTCACAACCTTCTCCACCTTCTAGTTGCTGATTTTTTTCTCCAACTTTTCAATATTTTTCTCCAATTTTTCATACTTCTCTTTGCAATTATCAGTGTGGACATAAATGGTCTCAAGATGAGCCTTAGCTATGACCAATTCATATTCTAAGGGTAATTGAGTGATGTCTTTGGTATGGTCTTCCAGCTGATAATATTTCATAGTCATATATTCCTTTGGTTTGCTGATAAGAGGGGTGAGGGATATAGTTGTTCTTTGTCTAGCCACCAGATCAAAAATCATGGTATTTCTCTATCTAGTCGCATGTTTTGAAGGCTTAACCAATTTATTACTCCAAAAAATTTGAAAATTCTATGAAATATTTCTCACCTAATGCAAATAGGCTACTGTAGGATGATTTGCAAGAGTGGAGGTAGTTATGAGTGAGGGAAAGAATGGACCTAGAATAAATGAAAAGGAAGTGGTTGTAATGATGGTGGAATCTATGCTTATTGTAAAGGTTGTAGCTGGTGTTGAAATAGCAGTGGATGTTACAACCATGGGATGAGGTGGGGATGATGGAAGGGATTTCCCTCATGCTATTATAATCAGTGGTGATTTTTGGGGTGAAGGAGTGTGAGTAGGTGATGATGATACTATTTCTGGTGAATATGGGGGAGATGGATTAGCTTGAGACGTTATGATGACTGGTGAGGTGGGTGGTGAACTATGATATGGGGATGATACCTTTTGTTCCACTTGATATTGATAATGGGAGGGATATTTATTTGGGGAAGAATAAGGAGAAGGAGAAGGGGTATGTTAGAAATAGAGTATATTACATCATTTGGGTCATGTAAATGTATCTTCCAAGGTACATACTTAGGACATTAGATTACTTTAGGGGGAAGTTATCTAGTTACTTCATGCAATGTAATAAATGCACAAGTGTCAATGTGCAAGCTGTATATGTGCAAGTTTTCCCTTGCACAACTAGGTAGAGTGTTGGCCAAGGAACCTATTTTCCTATATAAGAAGGGCCTCATTGTAATACAGATATAGAGTCGAGGGACATAGTCATATAGAGTAGCTTAGAGCATATTCATAGGTAGTAGCACAGTTCTTGTGTAGATCACCATATATTGGTGATGGGTGCAATGTAGTTCAATAGCTTTATTAATGGAGTGTTCATTTCCTCCATAGCTACATTGTATTCTTTTATATCATTTCTATTTATAACATATTTCAGTCATCTCGTAGATTTACTTTCTTTCATATTATTTTGCATCTTGTGATTGCTATCTCCCATTGCACATTACATCAAAAGCTAACAGTGGTATCAGAGCCACGATAGATCTAGCCACAGTAGATCAATAGGGAAACCACCATTATCATTGAGCTTGAGGTTTTTGTCAACCTGATGTGCTGCTGGACCAACCACTATCAAAACTCTCAGAAGAGTCTAGGTGGTAGAATTAGGGAGAGCCACAAGTGAGGACTAAAAGAAATCTCAGTTTCAAAAATATTGAGATTGCATTTGACTAGAGTCTTTCCACAGAGTTGTAAGAAAAACTTGTGAAGACTAGGACTCAACATTCAATCCACTAGATTGATAGATCATCTAGTGAAGATCATCTAGGATATTTGGAATTTGTTAACTATTTCCTAAAGTTTCTTTTGTTGCAAAAAATTAATTCTCAGAGGATTGGGACTCCTCCTACAACAGAAAGCTAGGAGACTCCAACTTCATTGCCCGAAGGTCGGTGTGCCTTCATAGTGTAGAGATTAGTTCCTTGTGCAAGAGAAGAATACCATGGAAGAAGAATTTTGGAGAAGATCCATGGTGAAGTTAGGAGACTAAAGATCTCCATTGCTAGATTGAAGAACTTCACACTTGAAGAAAAGGCCATAGAAGCCTTGATACAAAAAAGGCCATAGAAGCCTTGAAGAAAAGGCCATAGAAGCCTTGAAGAAGAAGCCACAGAAGTCTTGATATTGAAAAGGCCACAGAAGCCTTGATACTAAAAAGGCCATAGAAGCCTTGATACTAAAAAGCCACAGAAGCCTTGATACTGAAAAGGCCATAGAAGCCTTGATACTAAAAAGGCCACAAAAGCCTTGATACTAAAAAGGCCACAGAAGCCTTGATACTAAAAAAGGCCATAGAAGCCTAGATACTGAAAAAGGCCACAAAAGCCTTGATCCTGAAGAAGAATTCAAGAAGAGAATATCTGATTTAGAAGTAGATTAAGATTTTAGTACTAATATTTTTGTTGCAGGGAAAGAAGATTCAGTGAGTTGGGAAACTTCCTACAAGAAAGTTAGGAAGAGTATCTTCTTCAGAATCAATTCAACACCTGAAGCAAAATTGAAGAGATCAGGAGAATATCTCATTGAAGAACTTCTAGTCTTGGAAGAAGAAGAAGAAGGACTAGGAGAGTCCTACTCACATTTAGAAGTAGCAAAATCAGAGATCCAGAAGAAGATCTCACCACCAACACTTCTAGGAGTAGAAGGTTGAAGAGAAGGTCTCAAGGAAGACCAATAGAAGTTGCAAGATCAAAGACCTTGGGAAGGTCTCAATGAGCATCCAGTAAAAGGCTTGGAGAGCCTTACTGAAGAAATCATCAAAGGAGAACTCACTAGAGAAATCCACTACCAAGGAGAAGCCCCTGATAGTGAAGGACTTGGGACAATTGTCACCATCCGACAACAAGCCCAAGAGAAGGAGAATTTGGTAAGGAGTGCCAAATTTGAGAAGAAGAATTTGGCAAGGAGTGCCAAATCCTAGAAGAAGAATCCAGTGAAGACCTCAAGATATTCAGAATCTTGAGAAGAAGATCCTACTTGAAGTCAGAATTCGACAAGAAGACTTGAAGATAGAAGAAGCTCACCAAATCTAGGAGATTTGAAGATTACCTCTCATAGAAAGAAGGCACCACTTCAGAGACAAAGACTTCTCCAAATATATAGAAGGAGGAGACCACAAGAGGAGAACAAGCCACCAAATATTAGGCTCGTGAAAGAAATTTTGAGACCATATTTTGGTGAAGAAGGAGTTGTTCAGGATAATCTATAAAAATATGCAAGATCCTACTCGAAGCAACAACTTGGTGATCTTAGACACCAAGATCCACATCCTCTACAGAAGTGGTAAAAGAGCTACAAAATATTTTAAAAAGGTAAGCAAATTTTGGTGCAAATAGATTCATTAATTGGATTACTTATCAGATTTTTTAAAGCACCTTAATTTGGATTAAAGTTGCAAGAAGAAAAATTGGATTACAGTATTCAAAAGTGCAAAAAGAGAAAATTTCTTTTTAAGGTTCATTTGCACATTAATTAGGAGTTGATTAGATTTTAGAACTACATCTATCAACTACCTATCATCTACTTTGAAAAAATAAAAAGAAGACTAAGTCCTACAATATTAATTGTAGTGAAATTGCAGAATAACTCTTGAAGATTCATTTCAGATTATTCTTGATTAGTTGTAGTAAATTTATTAAGTGCATTAATTTGAGAGTTGATTGGAGTGATAAGGTGAAATTTTTAGTGCATTAAAATAAATTTTATTAGATTCATTTGCACTATTCTATTGCTCTCAAAAGGATTATTGTTTGTGTTCTTGAGAAGGGCACAAAATCAAAAATTGTCAAAGTGTCTAAAGACACTATTAGTGCACAAAAATCTGCAACACTTAGTGGCCAAGTGAAGCCACCAAAAAAGGTTAGAATCCTCCAAAACTTGGAGAAGAATACAACTAACCAAAATCAGAAATAGAAGCTTCAAATATTGAGACTTGGTGAGTCTCAAATCCAAAGCATTACAGGGTTAGTTGCAAGGAGAAAAGTGCAGAAAATTGCATCTTATAAGGAGCTTCTATCTACTTCTATCTAAGCTTGGATTTGTCATCATAATATCCAAGAAAAAAGGGGAAGGTGTCTAAGCAAAGAGACAACCTCAAAACCCCTACACTGCATTCAAAATTTTTGCCATATAAATCAGAATATTAGACCTGCAAAAAGGAGTGCAAGAAAGGGTGCAAAAGGCATCTTATTTACAAATATTGTTACATTGTATTGCACTTCTCTAACTCATTCTATGTAGGAAAAAGGGCAGATTGGAAAGTGCCTCAAAGGCATAATATAAGCAGGGTGAACCAGCCAAAGGTGGTCAAACGCTAGCATTCTCCCAAGCATAGCAAAGAGCCACTCATATAGGCTCATATTCTATGTATCTTGGATGGTTGAACCTACAAAAGACAAGGCACAAAGCCAGGGAGAAATCAAGTAGTGTAGGAGAAAAGGAAATCAAAGCAAGCAAATTGGAACCATACATCCAATCAAGGAGCATTCAATACCTCAAGTGGAGCATCACGAAGTCTTCATCAAAGCACTACCATATCTCCACCAAAGCTCCACCAAAGATCCTCCATATCTCCACCAAAGCTCCACCATAAGCATTGCTTGGCTGGAAACATCTCAGCTCCAATGAAGTACAAAAAAGAACAAGGTGGAAGAATATATTTGAAAGGCTTGCAAGAAGGCATTGATAAGACAAGGGCATGCAAAGGGAAGAAGGTGCCACTTGTCATTCTCCAAAAGAACCCTAAAAAATACCCACAAAGGAGATGTTACAACATTGTCTTGGTGCCCATACTCCATGTGAAAGAGGATTTATCTATAGTAAGAAGCATTACAACAAGAAGCTCATACACGTTGAAGTAGAAACATCCCTTGAACATTGCACGAAGAGGGGATAAAAAGATATTTTTCAAGTGGAGGTGACACTTGTCACAAGCCTTAGAACAAGATCAACGTTTCCACAAAACACTCAAAGCATTCTTGGAGTATATTAAAACTGTTGTGACACTTGTCACTTGATGGACCACATATTAAAGGTAAATTGGACCAAGCAAACCAGAAATAACTTAGCAAAACTCGGTAGCAACTCAATAGAAATTTGATGGTAATCTGGTAGCTATTTGGAGCAATTTAGGAGTATTCAGAAGCACTCTCGATCAAACGGGTCAAGGAAGCATTAAAGGAAAGCATTGAAGCCAAGAGCACGTTGAAGGATTTGTGCTCAAGAAGGATAGACCACTACCATTTGCATCTGATTTCATAAAGGTACAAAGCCTTATTAAGGTAAAATTTCCTCATCTAATTTGCTTTCATTAAAAAGGGAGTTATAAGGTTATATTCTAAGGTTGAAGTATTAAAGGAAATCAATATTTATTTGAAAGCAAAACTTAGGGAAATTAAATATCTAATATTTGCAAAACACAACCTAGGAGAAATAAGGAATACTACTTGGGATTAATCCATTTAATGTTTGCAAATATTAATGTGTTCTAATTTTCCAAATTTGGGAGTGATAAGGGTTACAACACCAAACTAGGTTATTGGAAATTAGAAACACTTAAATAAAATCCTAAGGGATATAAAAAGAGGTTATTAAGATTTATTTTTAAGGTTGGAAATTTATAATATTCTTGTCTCAAAAAATTTCTCAAAAGGGACAAAAGAAATCCAACATTAAAACCTCTTCAAAATTTGGAAAAGTGCTTAGTTCAATAGGAGTAATAAGGTGTTAGAAAAGTTGATTTTTGATCTTTCCAAAACTATACAAAATCAACCAAAATTGAACTATATTTTACAAAAGCACTATATCATATTCCAAAATCATTAGGGAGTCATAAGGCATTCTACAAAACTTGATAATAATAATATCTATCAAATATTATCAAGTTGGGAAGATATAAGCTTTCTTCAAAACCTAAAATTAGGTGTTCATACTCTCATTACTAGGGAGACATAAGGAAGCCTACAAATCTAAGGATTGATATTAGGAAGATTTAAATGGCATCAAACAAATTCTTCCTAGTAGAATCTCAACTACTCAAGGGTCCTAATTATTTCTCTTGGAAAAATAAAGTGAAAGCAATCTTAGTATATGAAAAACTTTGGGATGTTGTCAAAGGGAAAACATAGAGACCTGCCACAGGTGAAACTGAAATCCTAAAGTTTGAGGAAAATGATTCAAAAGCTCTAATGATAATAACCTTTGCTATCACTGATGAGATTCAACCTTATATCAGTTCAACAAAAACATCTTCAGATGCATGGACAAGCCTAGAGAAAATATTTGAAGGAAAGAATAAGGCAACTATTCTTCATCTCCAAACTCAACTTCACTCATTAAAAATGAATAGTGGGGAAAGCATAGAACTGTTCCTAAGGAAGGTAGTAGATATTAAAGGGAAATTGTTGACCTTAGGAGAAATAGTTAAGGATGAAATTCTTACTCAAGTAACCATGAGAGCACTTCCAGACAACTATAAGCATTTGGTAACATCTTTACAAGTTTTAAGTAAAGATACTTCTTTTGATGACCTAGTCAATATACTTCAAGAATATGAAGTAGAAAACACTGTGAAATATGAGATGACTAACATTGCATTGGCATAAAAATATAATCCACAGGGAAATATTGCTTCATCAACAAGAGGACAAAAAATATGGTATTGTCAGATATGCAAAAAGAAAGGTCATAGTACCAGCTATTGCAGATACAATCCCAAAAATTGGAACCAAGGAAATCAGATGAATAATGGGAATCAATTTCAACCTTGAAAATATCAAAGGAACCCTCATCAACAATAATCTCAGTGACCAACCAATTATCCTCAACTGGAATATTAGAAGAGAAATCAGAAAGGACACCTGGTTCAGAGGATAGAAGAAATTGAAGAACTGGAAGAACCCACAGAAGACTATGAGGTGAAAGCTCTGTCAACAAATGTAACATATTACAGAGACACTAACTATTTGCTTGAATAGGTTACAAAGAATGCAGAGGAAGAGTACAAAGTTCAATATGAAGAAGAAGATCCATATTGAAGACTAAAGTCTTCAATACCCAAATAATGTAATACAGGGGGTGTTAGAAATAGAGTATATTACATCATTTGGGTCATGTAAATGTATCTTCCAAGGTACATACTTAGGACATTAGATTACTTTAGGGGGAATTTATCTAGTTACTTCATGCAATGTAATAAATGCACAAGTGTCAATGTGCAAGTTATCCCTTGCACAACTAGGTAGAGTGTTGGCCAAGGAACCTATTTTCCTATATAAGAAGGGCCTCATTGTAATAAATATATAGAGTCAGGGGACATAGTCAGATAGAGTAGCTTAGAGAATATTCATAGGTAGTAGCACAGTTCTATGTAGATCACCATCTATTGGTGATGGGTGCAATGTAGTTCAGTAGCTTTATTAATGGAGTGTTCATTTCCTCCATAGCTACATTGTATTCATTTATATCATTTCTATTTATAGCATATTTTAGTCATCTAGAAGATTTACTTTCTTTCATATTATTCTGCATCTTGTGATTGCTATCTCCCATTGCACATTACATAAAAATATAACAGGGTAGAGATCATACCTCCACCTACCAAAGCAAACTATTGAAAGATTTTATCCACACATTGTTGTTGTGTTTGTTGGGCTGGCTATTTTGTAGTTGTCATCGGAGATTGTTCAAATGCTCATGTTTGATCCATATTTTACTTCTTACTAACATCTTTATTAACCTCCTCTAATGAATATTTTGCCTTCCTCTTGAATATGATAGACACTACAGGTTTATTCTTTGGGGGGTCATCTTGATGTTGTACTTCTTGCAATGCAAATTCTGAAACTAGGGATGACTTTGTAGGGATTGCAATGGTGAATTTCATAGAGGCTATCCTCTACTTCATCTTCCACTGTATCTTGCAAAATAATCTTCCCTCCTAAGGCAAGATATTTTGGTCTTTTCCCTGCTTGGAAATTCTCTACATTTCCTATTTTATTTTTACCCAGACCACCACTAGAATAATGCATATTTTTCATCATTACACCACCCAATGAGTATTGCTACAATTGTTCTTGTGAAGGTTCAAAAGTGATATAAGCCCCTTCAATTATTGGTGGGGCATCCATTGTAGTTTTCTCTACTTCTTTTTGTGGTGGAGAGGGAGAGCTTGAAGGTACTTGGTCTTTCTTTTGCCCTTTCCCTTGTAGCTCAACACTAGGCTTCTACCATTCTTGGCATTCCAAGTATTAATTTGTTTGTCATATAATTTAGAAAAAATAGTGTATGATTGAAGACCAAACCTAGCCCTTATAATACCTATCTCTACTCTCATATGCCACCATTCCATAATCTTACCCTCGTCCTAGTGATATTTTTCCTCTATTTATTTTATTTTGGACTCTTTTAACTGGGTTTTGTTCTTTTCAGGGTCATAATCGACTAATTGCTCATAAAAATCTCTCCAAGAAAGGAGTTGCTCCATATTGTTAACATTTCACTCAAATGGAAAAATTTCCTTGTTATTTTTGCCCTTCTCAAAGTGAGGCCTCAAAGTTATTTTAAATTTAAGAGATCTTTCTCCATTTACGGAAACATTTATTTCAAATATTAGATCAGGGTAGGGATGTAATGAATCACAAATATAGAATGACAAAAAGGAGTGTATGGCTACCCTTTCTGGAATCACAAATATACCTTGAACTGTCATTGGTTCTCCTCATTGGAATTTATCGTCTATTTCTTGCCTAAGCCTGTTTATTGTTTTCCATGTCATTTTCATGTCTGCTACTGCTTCTAATTTATCAACATAGTGCTTTAGCTCTCCACTTTCCTATTGAATATCTTGCTTTGTAGCTTTTGGTGACATATTTAAGAAATTTTCTAAAATTTGCCCTTCTTTGCCCCTCCGCAAGTTCATCTTAATCCTACGTTAACACTCTTTAGAAACTAAGCATTGTTTGTAAAATAAGCAATAGTCAAATATTAATCATTAAATATCATGCATGCATGCTCTCTACCATTAATACGGTAGATAGACTACTCCCCCAACATACGCTTTGAAATTAAAAAATAACTGAAAAAAGCAATGCGGCTTATGAATGATGTCTAATTCACTGATTGGTCATGGCATAGAACATGTTCTGGTCCATGACTCCTTTTATTTTATTCTTCTTGGATGCAACACAGAACATGCGGTGGGGTAGAGCATGATTTTCTTTTTGTTTTGACTCTTTTGAACTCTGACTGAGAACATGTTGTGAACTACTGCTCTTATTTTTTTCCTTCTCTCTATAAAAAAATTGAAAGAAATATAATACAAATATGTACATATGTTACATAAAAAGAACCTTTTACTTGAAGTATAGATTTATATGATATCCATTATTGGTTGTAAGTTTCCTTCTTGATCTAGGAGCTAAAAATAATTGTTCTCCTTGACTTCTGCTACTTCGAATGGACCTTCCAAAAAAGAATCAAACTTTTAGTGGTTGTCTGGCTTGGATCTTTATACATTCCACCTTAGGACTGAATCACCTACATTGAATTTTTTGAATCTAGCCTTTCTATCAAAAAAATATTTGGTGCCACTGGAGTGCTTCTGGAAATTATTGTATGCTTGGGTCCTTTTTTCCTCCAACTGTAGGAGATGCATTAATCTGGATTCTATTTGGTTCTGATCTGATTCATCATCCTGGCTGGAAAATATTAGAGCTAGTATCTCTAGATAAGTAGGCATAATAGCCTCTTTAACATACACTAATGCATAAGGATATGTCTTGGTAGACTTTTTTATAGTAATTCTATCATCCCATAGAGCCTGCTCTAGGAGAAGGTGCCAACTTATTTTGTTGCTTTCTAGTGCTCTTTTCAAAATTCTGAGCAAATTTTTGTTAGTGGATTTTGCTAACCCATTCCCTCAAGGGTAACAATTAGAGGAGTTCTTTAAAATTATACTATATTTTCTTGTAAAATTTATGTACTTTACACCTATAAAAGTAGGACCATTATCACTTACTATGGCTTTAGGAGGACCAAAAATTGTAATTAGGCTTTCCATGAATTCAATTACTCCATATTGGTCCAATTTTTTAGCTAGAGTCACCTCAATCCATCTTGTAAAGTAATTTGTAGTAGTCAAAATATATTTATGTCGTACTGAGGAGTTAGGTTTTATGAATCCATTGAAATCCAATCCTCATTGTTGGAAAGGTTCTTCAACTTGAACTGGCCTAAGGGGAAATGAAGCATTTCTATTCCTCTCTACGTACCTTTGGCATTTGTCACATGCTCTTGTTACCTTGAAGGTATAAGCAAAGATATTGGTCTAGTAGTATCCTACCCTTATTATTTTCATGGAAGTGAACTTTCTTGAAAAGTGTCCTCATGACAATCCTTCATGGAATTCATTAATTATCCTTTGCTTTTGGTTGTCTTTCAAGCATTTTATCAAATTTCCATCAAGATTCTTCTTGTATAACCCTTCTATAAATAGAACATATTTGAAGACTTGAAGCCTATACCTTCTTCTTTGTGAAGGACTAAGATCCTGAGGACATACTCCTATCTAGAAGTAACTTGTCATCTGATCAATCCAATATAAATATTTTGAAGAATTATCCTCACTCTATTCTAATGCTAATGGCTAAAAAGCTACTAACTAATCTAAAACTATTTTTGTTGTCATTCCCTAACATAATGCTCTGCCTCTGACCAACTTAGTAGGATGTATCTCCACATCATATTCTTGTATTTTGGCAATCCAACCAGCTCCTTTGTCTCCTAGTTCTCCTTGTTAGATGAAAATTTTGACATCTGGGTGTGCCACATAAGCAAGAGTTTTATTTTGAGCCAATTATTGCATAAAATTCTTCAATGATTTCATTACTACAAATACTCGTCTCTCAATAAAATTATATTTGATTTGGTACTTGTGAAGAGTTTAGCTCCAAAAAATTATGGGGTATTCTTCTCCAACATCATTCTCTTGTGTCAGTATTATTGCATAGCTCTATTAGCTCCATATATGTATAAAATAAAATCCTTGATGAAATCAAGGTTGACTAGTATTAGGGTAGTAGAAATGGCCTGCTTGGTTGTTTCAAAAGCTTGCTTTCTTAATTCAGTCCACTTGAATTTCACATTGTTTTTTAGTAGCTTGGAAACATGTTTAACAATTTGGGAAAAATTTAAAATGAACTTTCTTACAAAATTAATCTACCCAAAGAAGGATTGCAAGGACTTTTTATTCATATGTAAAGAGAGATCCAGAATTGACTTCAATCTATGAGGGTCAATAGACATTCCTTCTTTAGAGACAACATGCCCTAATAGTTTTCCCTTATGGACTACAAAAAATGACTTCTTTGGATTTAGGGAGATACCAAACTCTCTATATTTTTGAATCACCCACTCCAAGTGTTTCAAGTCAGCTTGTTTCTTATGAGAGAACACAGTAATATCATCCAGATAGATGAAGATGAATTTATTGATAAAATCCCCAAAAGCGTAATCCATGGCTCTCTAGAAATTAGCCCTTGTGTTAGATAAACCAAAAGGCATTCTTTGGTAAGAAAAAGTTCCCCACTTAGTAGTAAAGGTTGTCTTAAATTAATATTCATATTTTACCCAGATCTGGTTGTATATTGAGAACCATATAATAGAGAAAACCTCTCAACCCTACAATAATCTATAAAATTTGATAAATTTGAGGGAGGAGGTAGTGGTATTTCAGTGATGATTCGTTAAGGTTCTTGAAATACACACATAAATGGATGTATCCATTCTTCTTCCTGATAGGAACTAAGCCACCCATGTAGAGTGCTTGATCGGGTAAAATATTTTAGCTTTCTATAGTTTGAGCAACTCTTCTCTCATTATGGATTCAATCCTAGGATTCATAGGTCTATGCTTCTTTCGAAAAGGCTTTGCATCAACTTTCATCTCAATGGTATGTTGAATAATATTCTTATCATATGCCTTTAGATCTTCATATGACCAAGCTATGATATCTTGGTATTTAAAGCATAGGGCTTTGATTTCCTCTACCTCTCTTGGAGAACACCATATACCAATTTTGAGCCTTTTATATTTCTCTACTTCGATCTTGTTATAGATTTCCTCATTGATCTCCATGACTCTTGGTCTATTCCCATCCTCATTATTAAAGAAATTTTCTAGGATGATCAAACCCTTATAGATATGATTGTTTTTCAATTGAATAACATTTTGCTGGTATTTCATGAGGTAACTCTTCCTGCACACTAGATAAACAAGCTTCTCTTACTAAAAATTCAATAATATGATAATCATTCTCAAAAAATTGCCAAAAAATTTGTCTATCCAGTACTGCAAGCTTGAAAATCAATTTAACTCTCTTATTTTTTGATGATCCAAGATCTGAAGAAGGGCAAAAGTTAGAACCCTTAATGGCCAAAGAGTCAGCCAACATATTCTATTTTCTAGGAATAGAGCAGATATTAAGAGCATCAAAAGATTCCATAAAATACCATACCCTATTCTTGTATGATTTTAAGCAATGGTGTTTGCTGCTGCATTTCTCCATGACTTGGTTAACTATCAGCTTTGAGTCACCATTTATGTCTAGCATTTTTATTCCCATACTCTCTGCTTGCATTAGTCCTAAGTATAGAGCCTCATATTCTATAACATTATTGGTGTAGGACCATGTTAATATGTATGCACATTTTTTCACTTCTTCTGAGGGGGATTTTAAAATTATGCCTACGCCAACTCCATTTCTACATCTCACACCATCAAAATACATAGTCCAAATATTTGTCTCCCTTAGGGATTGATTGTATATGGCAAGGGTATTTTTCTATGCTTCAGAGGAGATACTGTAAGTGCCCATACCTATCCCAAACGTGCTATAATCCTCTTTGAATGGTAACTAATACTCCACTTCTAACTCTTCAAAGCTTTCTACTAGTTCAACTTCATCTAGAGTTGAGAGGTTGCAAATGTCCTCTATTTTTTCAATGTGATATGACATAGGTTTTTTAGGTGTTATCCATATCAACTTTTCTTTAAAAATAATCATCATGCTAGAGTAGTCCAAATATATACAACCTCCAAGATTAGTAGTGAAATATCTAGAAAGACACAGGAAAAAGTAAGGCTCTAGGTTCACCACCATAATTTCTTGTACAATAGTTACTTTTGGAGCCTTGTGCAGTTTCATTAGTACATCCTTTACCACTCCAATGGTCTTAACTAGTGTACCATCCAGATTTAGAACTTCGATATAGGAACAAGTATCCTCCATAACCATATCATCACATATTACTTTGGGCATGACTGTGGTTGAAACTCCTAAATCAATCATATAGTTGTGAATTATCCAAATTTCTATTCTCAAGAAAATATAAAAGGGAGGCAGTTTGTTCTTTAGAGCAACAGGAGTCATATTCTCCTTACCAGAAGGTATACTAAAAACTATGGTAGTTTATTTTTATAAATAATTCTTACTTAGAGAAGCCTTGAGTAGATCTATCTGACCTAGGATAAAGAGGGTATCATAGAGACTTGCTCTGGAGGGAATTATCTTCATATCTTCTATAATGTTATATTCTGATTTTTCTAAAGAAAGCTTCTTGTACCTTTTCTCCAGTTCTACATATTTTCTCTTGTATTTTTGTGTAGCTTCAATCCTCTACCTCTTAGTTATGGAAAAATATTTGAGCTTTTCTTGTGCTTCATATTTAGAACTTATTCATTCTTTATTATTTTTCTTCTCATACTTTTTGGGAAAATTGATCCCCTTTTCCTGGATCTTAGGAGCTGCATCTCTCTTTTTAGTTGATTGAGGAACATGGAATTTATCATTACTTTTTAGGGGTGATTAATTATTTTTCTAATAAGGAGCCTAAAATTGACCCATCTTCTATGGAACTACCTGCAATGTCTTCTTCCCTGACCTAGTCATGACAAAAAAGACTCTTCTTCATAGAGATCTTATCCGACCATGATCTATTCTAGCTACCACATGTTGAATCTACCCTTTTGATTCCTCTAAAATTTCTCCATGGCCTATTGCACATGGTGTTGGTACATGACACATGAATATGAATCTTGAGGATCATTACATACAAGGCACCAAACATTCACAAGACTGGTCTCAAGGGTATATTCTTGATCTTCTTGATTTGTGTTAACCATGGTCCCTGCAATATTACTAGTACCAAAATTTTGATCTCTGTTAATGTATGAAAAAATTCTCTACTAAGACCTCTTAATATTCATTTTATCCATTGAATTCACATTGTTATTAATTGTTTTCAAAGTACTCTGGATATCGAGCAACAAGGTGGATTCTTGAGGTACTTGATATGGGAGTGGTGGAAAGAAAATTGAGGCAGATATTGCTTTGGGAGCAGGAATTGGAGCCACTTGGGAGAGTGGTGATGACAAAGAAGGTGGGTCCATATAAGAAGATGTAACTACCTTAGCTTGAAATTGAGGAATATCTGAATAATAGGGTATGACTATCTTTGGAGGTAGCCTTCCTACATTAATTAGGATATTTTATGCCTATAATATTGCATTATATATTTGAGGAAAAGTATCTACCCTAGACTATTGAGTTTGTAGCCCCAGGTTTGACCCAAGATCTCTGATGTAGTACATGAAATTAAGGAGGGAAGTTGGTCTAGCTTTAGGAAGTATCCTTTTTCATGTTATGCTAAATCTCAGATTAAAATCAAAGATTGACTTTTGTTTATGTTTTTGCATAGATGTGAACTAGTTTAGGAGGGAAAACGGATCATAAAATTATTTAAATTCTTCTACAAAAGGATCAGCTAATGTGGCCCATGAGGTGATGATGTTGTCTTCCAAGGTTCTAAACCAATGCAACATTTTTTATTTGAAGGATAGGGCTAGAATTTTAATGATTATATCTTCATTTCTAATATTGTGTATGGCTGCTAAGTTCAATATATCTTGACAATGCTCATAAATAGTTTTAATTGAGCCATCGTACATGGGAATAGCTTTGGATATAGCTTGGATAATGCCATGCATTTGAGCAAGGCTTAAAGGACCAAAAATATACCAATTAGGGCATTTCTATGGAGCTTGATTTGGGTTTACATTATGTTGTGCAACCATGTTTACTGGGGTTTTTTGTGGAGTTTGGAGAGGGATGAAATAACTTCTTTATGGTATTTAAATCCCTTCAAAGAGTGATTATAAAGATAAACTTATTGAATGAATTGATCTTCTTGGTGGCAGCTCAAAAAATGGAATATGTTCTTGACTATTTCTAGGAGATGACCTAGTAAACATGAAAGAATAAGCTATTGAAAAGGGCTTCTTAGGTTCTTGATATCAGAGAGTAATCAAGTGTATTTACTTCCACCACTTGATAAGGTTAATATAATCCACTAAATATTGATTCCTTTGGGAATAATATAAATAAAATATTATGGGTAAACAGATGTTCTTGTAAATAGCGTCCCACCAGGTATGCCAAAATTATTGGGGTTTGAAATGACGTCAAGGAAATATTGAAACTATAACTAAAATTTTCTATGATCTAATAGGTGAGAACCCACTAATAATAGCTCAAAACCTTCTATTGGATGAGTTAAATATTACTTTAAGTTTTAACCCAACCTCCAGAGTAGGCTAGTATACCTCATCAACTAATTTGAGTGTTGACTCATTTAATATTAGTTAAACGTATAAATATAGGGATAGAAATGGGATAAGGGTTAGAGAAATAATGAATGAATAGTGGTTAGATAGATCCAACAACATAGACATCTACAGGAAAATCCTCCACAAATCAATTTCCAGTAATCCACACTTGAGACTAACAATATTCAAAACTAGTAATCTTCATCATTAGAGTACATAACATACTTCAAAGACTATTTCAAACATCTAGAGTACTAATAATCCAAATAGAAAAATTAGATCAATACCCAGACTAATAGAAAAATAAGTCCTCTTCAAGCATATATTTAAACATGAAGTATTTCAAGGTGCTCTAAGTTAGCAATCCAATATCAACATAATAGACTAACCATAGCAGCAGTAGCATAAATGACTTCACAAATTGAATCCTCATGAAAGTAAAGAAGACACATGTTTGAAGTAAACATACAAGTAATGATCCTATTAATTTGCTAAAAATATGCAACACTAGGACAAGCAAACACTTTAGAGCCGACCCTTGAAAATGAGGGTTCAACCTCTATTTATAGTTTTGCGTATGTTTAAAATATTTAAAATAATTGGAACATTACAAGGGATGTGATATGCCAAATTAGTAAGAAACCATGTCATGGATTAAGTTGTGTAATATGGAACATGCATTGGCTTGCACAATAAGGAACCATGTCATGAGCCACATTTTAGAATGCTGACTTGCTAAGTTTAACCATGTTGATCACAACGTATAACAATGCATTGAGCTACGTGGTATGGAACATGCACTGGCTTGTACGACAAGGAACTGTGTTGCAAGCCATGATTTAAATGGTGAGACTATCAAGTTTGACTATGTTGATCATGGGGTAGAACCATGCACTGGGTCACACAAGATAAAAACTTGTCGTAAGCCGCTCCATATTTCTTGTGCTCAGAGCTGTGCTTCAAAACATGTTGAGTGCAAGTTTGACTAAGTTGATCATGGTGTAGAACATGTTGCGCTGCACTACTACTATGGTTTAGAGCACTCTTTAGGACTTACAATGTTTTTGCAAAGTTTTCCAAGTATGTGGTCCTTTTGGACCTACAAGTTCATTTATCCATTTTGAGTGAGGTTGGACTAACTAATTTTAAACTTAGACGACTAAGCTAGCTCATCCATAAGTGTGTAGTGGTCTATACAAAATAAGGTCACTAATGTGACAAACATCCAATTGTAAAGTACACTCCACTACTAGTCAGGCATCTATATCCCCAATGAAGATTAGCCCCGTGATATATGAACCTAAGGAGATCAAGGATTCAAGCTTTTTTTGGGGGGGATTTCAGGGATTTTACTTTTGGGATTTGCTCATTTTGTGAAGGAGCAAGGGAAATTTTTCTTATTTTATTTTTTTGAAGGATTTGCTCTTTTTGTGGAGGAGCAAGGAATTTTTTTTTCTTTTTGGTATTTTCTCATTTTGTGGAGGAGCAAAAGAAATTTTTACTTTCTAGAATTTGCTCATTTTATGGAGGAGTAAGGAATATTTTGATTTTTTTTAGGAGGGGAAGCTTGTCCTTTTGCCAAACCTAAGGGCTTTCAATCATGCAAATTATAGGATGACCAGGAAAAATCTTTCACTCAGTGTCCAGTGTACACAAGGCATTGTATTTCCTAGAATCAAAATTTTATTTAATTTGCACGTGTTTGATCCATGAGAGAACTCTAATCAGTTAGGGGAAGTCTAAAATTGCATTAGAATCCAATGATGTTTGATAAATTTTGATGAGATCAACTAAAATGGTTGACTAATACAAAATACTTCCATTACTAATCAACCTATGCATAAGATTGAACACGATATTCTGATAGTTGTGATAACTAGTGTATGATGTTGTATTCAGTGAAAGATATTTATGTGCAAGTGAACAAACATAATGATGTGAGAATGCAAACATTTGTGAAATGCATGATAATGTGATATCTATTTATATGAAACATACACGATGAACCTTGTCATCGATTAAGTGAACCAAGCAATATTGGTTACAATTTTTTTCATATAAAAAATCGGAGACACTAATACCATAAAAGTCACATGAAATGATATATGCATGGATGCGATGAATGATGTAAGTAAAAATATTTAGTGGTATTAGCATGAGTGATTGGTGAAAATATATGAAAGAAGAAGATATGAAAAAAATGAGGAGAAGAAATAAGAGAAGAAACATATCCCAGGTATGTAGTTCCTCGAAGTGTGACCATACAACAAATATAGGAGAAAGAAGAAAGAGAAGAAGAAAATAAAGAGGAATATGAGAAACCTAACCCAAGTATGTAGTCACTCTAAGAATGATAATACAATATATATAGGATGAATAAGAGGGGTGATTAAGGAAAAAGATGATCAGAAAGGAATGGTGTGGTGTTGCAAAGTGGTTATTTTTGCATTTTGTTTGTTTTTGTATTTTTGTTATTTTTGTTATTTTTTTTGAGGGACCTCAATGCTCAGGGTATGAAGAGAAAATTTATTTTGAAATGAAAATATATCCTAACAAAAATACTTAGGGAATGAAAAATAAAATACTTTTGAAATAAAATTTTATGCTAAGAACAATGCTTAAGGCATGAAAAGTAAATTGCTTGTCGACGAAAGCAACCCCATGCTTCTTGTAGAGAGCAACCTCTATGCTAAGGACATGAAAAGTAAATTGCTTATCAATGGGAGCAACCCTACGCTTATTGTAGGGAGTGACCTCTATGCTAAGGATATGAAAAGTAAATTGCTTGTCGACGAGAGTGACCATGTGCTTCTTGTAGGAAGCAACCTCTATGCTATAAGGACATGAAAAGTAAATTGTTTATTGATGGGATATGAAAAATTAAATTGCTTCTTGATTAGCACTTGACTAGTTTGGTACTTAAGCATGATGTAGGTGTTGTTCGGGGAGCACTTTAGTGTGCTATAATTGTTGTTGGGGAAGCACTTTAGCATGCTATATTTGTGGTTGGAGGAGTACTTGAGTGTACTGCAATTATTGTTGGGGGAGCACTAAGGCGTGCTACAATTATTAATGAGATAGGAAATTGGAAGAAGAGGGAGCAAAAATGAGGTGGACGACATCTCCCTCAAAGGAGGTGGACTGGATGAAGGAGGGATGTTGGTGGAATGCACCATGGAAGTTTTTCCTGAGCGCGGGCTTGGTGTGGGTTTAGACTATAAGCGAGTGCAAATGGGATAGAATGGAGGGATGGATTTGAAAATGGTTGTAGAGGTTTTGGTGGTGGTGTAGAATATTTTGATGAAAGTGAGGTACGATCTACACAAAGCAAAACATTTAATCAAGCAAACAAACATGTTTTTTTTGAAAATTTGAATGTTGTGCAATATTTTTATGATATTTTTAATATTTTTTAATGTTTTTTGTGTAATGTTTTTGGTGTGTTGTTTGAAATACTATTCCTAAAATGACTACGGTAGATGGAATTAATGCTATAAAAAGGTAGTTTGTGCACAACCCCTATTGAGGAATGTGACACAAACAATCAAGATAGCTTCCTATGATGATAGATAGATGATAGGTATCCTTACAATAATAATAAAATACCCCCCAAGAAGGGGCCACAATATCTAAATATTACTACTTGACCAACTAGGCTTTTGCTTCACCCTCAGGTGGGCTTGGATAAGAATGATAGATATGTTACACTAATTATTAAGCCCTATGGTTAAAGGGTGTTTAAACCTAACCCTCCCTGGTACATACCCAAGAGTAGGGGGATTCTCAATGAGGAAGTCTAAAAAACCACTCATAAGGGGCTACTATGGATTTTAGGGGGGAAATCCATACTAGGATATGAAGGCCCATATTGTGTGATTGCTATCAAAAATTGGTGATGAAATCTAGATTATCGATGTTTAAATATAGCATGAGTGTGTGATTCAATTTTATTGTAAAAATTAAAACAAGGTGCACACAATGACCTCATTGATGTAAAATACAAAGCAAAAAAGAAAGAATGAATGCAACTACATTTATTTATTTATTTATTTTTGCTCTTTTATTTTTAAGAACATGAAAAATAGAAATAGAAAAGAAAAGGATCCTAATCATGATAGCCTATGAAAAATCCAGTGTTGAAGGGATCATCTTAGATAGTTTGGGACCATCTCAGGTAAAGACAGTTTGGGAACATCTCACATAAATATGGTTTGAGATCATCTCAGATGGTTTAGAACCATCTTTGGTAGATATGATTTCAAAATAGGGACCATCTCAGGTAGAGACGATTAATTTTGAAACCTACAATCACAAGAATAAATAGAAATCAATCAATTTTTTAGATATAGAAAACAACAATAAGTTGAAAAATGGGGACTCAATTTGTCCCACCATGATTTCCATTTGAAGGACATAAATTTTACACCATACAATAAACAAAATACTAAAACAATAAAAACTAATATTATATATCAATATTTTGATACAACTTTTTTGTTACAATAGAGTCCTCTTGAAAGGATTTTACAAATAATACAAAAATGATAAAAGGGGTGGGATTCCCCTTTTCTCAACAAGGAATGTCTTTGTTGGTGAAAAAATTGACACCACACAGAGGGTGGGCATGGACCATTGCAAACATTGAACAATCACTACTAGCAAGGGGTAGGGCGGTCGATATTTAGAGAAGTTTGGTTCCTCTACGATGGTTCTAGCTACCTATGCCATGAAAGGGAAAAGGGGAAAAAGGAGGAAAGAGAATGAAAAATTGACATAGCCATAACTCATAAGGATGGGTATATCCGCATCAAGATACATGCAGACATTGCACCACGGGTAAAAATACAAACTTAACACCTAACAGATCAGCTAACTATGCCTTTAATAAACGCTTTAGAGCGAAAGGTGGAGAGTGAATTCCAGAACCAATGAAAGGGTGCATGAAATCTAGTATGAAAAATTAGAGTGCTCCCATCCTACCAGATTTAACAAAAATAAACCCTCAAACCATATTATAAATTCAAATTCTAGAGCCACTAAGTGAATCCCATGAAATCCAGATTGTAGAATTATATGAAACCACTTAATTGACCAAAGTAAAAATAAATATTCATACATTCAATGCAAAGATATGAAGGTAAAGTCGGAGACCAAAAAATGATAAGTCTATATTTACACAATGGTGAAAACCTTACATATGAATTGTAATGGCTAAAGAGCCACCCTTGGGAATGACCAACATTCCACTATTTATAGATATTTTACATTAAATTCAAAATTCAAACATTAATGGCGTTAGGCGGGAAGACAACACTTGGAGAAGATAGGTGATCAACTAGTACACTGCTCCTCGGGATGATGATGATCTTTTGGAAGGAGGTAGGTACATTCAATTTGATCTGAGCCCTTAGAGCTACTGACATCTCTACCCAAATTTATCTACCTTACCCCTTCATCTAGTTGGTAGTCCTTTGGTTAGGTGATGAATAATTGGAATTAATCACATTGGGATTAGCATATCTCAAATCAGTTACTTCTATGTACGACCACTTAGTACTTAACTACTACAACAATAAGTACTCCTTTTGTTTGAATTTTATGTGATGGTGTGAGTTTACATGTTGGGAAAGTGCTTAATTTATCTTGTTTTCCACCTGCAGATTCATCAGGAAGGAGGACAGTCACTTGCTCAAAGTTCTATCCAATTTGCACTTGAGGGTTTTGCTCTAGAATGGGAGGGAGTCTCCATCCTTTCTATGGACAGGGTTTATGATATCTCTACCCATGTTGGCCAATCGAAATATCTACCCAATGAGTGGGTGGGTATTTTGGATAGTCCCACCCAAGGCAAAGGGTGAATCATATGCCTGCTTCATTATCCACCCTACTTCCTTGAACAACCCACCATTTACCTACTGCTTGTAGCTGCCCATCACTGTTTCCACCATTTTTTATCTTCCACCCATCCATTAATGTTCTCAAAACTTGGTGAACTCTTAGAAGTCCATCATCCTGGAAAAAGAAAGTGGGTGAAGCAATGCAAAATTGCACCCACACTCTTGACGAATCATAGGGACCTTTTCCTTGTAGGAAAGGAGGACCTAGAAAGACTAAAATTTAAAACACCCTCAATCAGAAGGGTAGGGGAAGAAAGAGGAGAGGGAGGGCAAACAAGCGGATGATGCAAAACACTCAATGTAATGGGACACCAAGGGGAAGAAGAAAATAAGGAAAATAAGAAGAAGAAATAAAATGATAGAACAAGAAAAAGAGAGTCAGACAAGGGCATTGGAAGGGAAAAAATAGGAAGTAACAGAGGTAGGCGAAAGAAACTCACTAAGCAACAAATATAGCGAGAAGGGAGAACTTAGAAAAGAGAAAGAAGGAGAAGAAATAGAAAGTAAAAAAAATGAAAGGTAAGGTGACCTTGGGATTATCCTATGGTATAGACATGAGAAACTACCCAGTCCATAGGACACTCCCATAGATCATCTTCCCGTTAACATACCCCACCAAGGATCTAGGTTCATTCAAGAACAAATAGAATGCCAAGAGTATTTGTCATCCTTGATGCAACATTTATTTTGGATGCAATCAAGTAAGAGGCTAATTTTCTCATCATCAAACCTCCATGGAATATCTAGTTGGATTGTCATTTCATATTTTTATCTTGCACTTCTTATGCTACTTTTTATCGCTTGGGGCCTATTTATAGACCATTTCCAAGTCTAGTTGATGAATGAGCATTGTTTCCCAAAATTTTGATTCAAAGGATTGGGTGGATCTAAAAATTGCCCACTTCATGATCTTATAGCATCATTATTTGCTAGATATGTATGCAGCGAGTCATCCTTCTAGGTATTACGTGAAATAAATGCCAAAATATGAGGGAGAGTGTTTTGTAACTTACCCACTTTTTGAAAATTATACCAAAACTAAATAAAAAAAAACTTGATGATGTCCTAGTTGTTCTAGAATGTGCCTTCTGCACCTTTATTTAATAGTTGGCCTATTTACATAAAACTATGGCATGATAGGGATGGTGTCACCCCAAAACTAGCTTTGTAAAATCACCCAGTAAATCTGTAGTGTTCAGACCAGATTACATTGTACTTTATATGCTCTTGAAATCCTAGTTGGTCTTTTTCCCAAGCTTTCCAAGTCACATACCAACTATGACATGGCAAATAATCATGCATTCAAGTACTCATGTAGTCGATGATTAGTGTGGCAAAAATATTTTCCATATGGAAGCCCTTCTTGGGTATTGGTTGATATGGTAGCAGGCTCTAGTATCACCATTCTTAAGGGTCCTCCTATCTTGGAATATCTAGAACACATCTCTCTAATGTCCTTGTGTGACAGTAGGACTTATCTCTCTATGACCCTACCAACAAAATCTCTTTAGGACCATCCTCCCAATTTAGCATGTTGCATGGACCATGGCTATTTTTTGGCTCATTCTGCATCGAACAACAAAAAGGGTGTAAAAATATGTCCTCGCACATAGCATTTACCATCAGGTCCTTTCAGTGGTTTGGATTCTCCTATTGTTGGAGGAAGCTACAACCAATGAAATTATTTTTTTATGGGAATGTGCTTGTATACTCCTTGTGCTAGCTTGGGAGAAAATTTGCCTTGTATGCTCCGTATTGCAACCACGACTCTTGCACAACATCAGATGGTTACCATTGAGGGAACTATACAATGGAAGGGGTGACAACATCAGGTAGAGAGAAACCAAGGAGGGCAAAATATCTTCAAGGATTATTCTCTGCTTGAAGCAGGATCTGCTTTACTCAAATAGCCTCTTGAAAGACTTGAGGGAATCCCTTTTCCCTAGATTGAAGTAGGAGGAGGCTTATGTTCAGGTGGAAGGCTCGAACATAATACATTTGAGCCTAAGCAGGGGATGACTAGTAATCAAGAGGGATATTTTTATAGATCCTATAAAATTAGACATTGAAGTTCATGATGCCTTCAGAAGGTGCCCTCTTAATGATTGAGAGCTACATAAAAAGCTAAAAGAGGTCCCTAGATCCGTTAAAAGCATCAATAAGTGATCATGCCAGATCCACCCATGAGTAGATACTTTTCTACTCGAGAGTTTTTTAGCACCGTAGTGCCCTTCCTTTGAGAGATAAGACTAGAAGTCTGATCATGACATCTTCATGAGTAATACCATGGAGGGATGTGAGTGCGACAACATATTTAATATGATCCAAGAAATTCCCATGGTGCCATTATATTTGTATAATGTTTTTAGGGCACCTTTGGGAATTTCATGATAGTATTGGAGGTCCAATGGATTGGGGTCATACCACTAGGGGTAACATGACTGAGCCATCTTGGCACCATTCTTCAGAAGTCCCTATTCTTATGTTGAATTTAGAGTCGGAGTCTCCAGATGAACATATTGTCTTCTCTAGTGAGGTCAAGGTTGTTCATAAAATCTTGAGTCCTCTGGAATGTTTGATATTTCAACATGGGAAGGCAACTGATCTCATGATATGGAAATGATACACAGTCAGAGTTTCCAGGTGATTTTGAGAGGATATGAGTAAATCATAGTATCACCAAACTTTGAATTCCTAAAACATGGAAACTCAATGAGTTCCCCAATGGAGTCACCAAAAGCTGTTGGTCAAAAATTTGACACCGTGTGGAGGACAAGGGTAGACCAGTGCCCATATCAAATGGCCACCACTAGCAAGGGGTAGTGTGATTGATCTCCAAAGAAGATCAATTCCTATATGGTGATTCTAGCTACCTACATCGTGAAAGAAAAAAGGAGAAAATGGGGGAAAGAGAATGAAAATGGCCATTGCCAGAATTCACAAGGACAGGTATAGCCACATCATGACACATGCAGGTGTTGCACCATGGGAAAAAATATAAAATTAACACCTAATAGATCAACTGACTACACCTTCAATACATAATTCATAGCAAAAGGCAGAGAGTGAATTATAGAACCAACAAATGGGTGCATAAAATCTAGGATGCAAAATTAGAGCGCTCCCATCCTACCAACTTTAACAAAAATAAACCCTCAACCCATATTACAAATGCAAATTCTAGATCCACTAAGTGAATCCCATGAAATATAGATTGCATAATTATATGAAACCACTTAATTTACCAAAGCAGAAATAAACATTCAAACATTCAATGCAAATATATGAAGGTAAATTCAGAGACCAAACAATGATAAGTCTATATTTACGCAATGGTGAAATCCTTACATATGAATTGTAATGGCTAAAGAGCTACCCTTGGGAATGACCAACATTTCGATATTTATAGGTATTTTATATTAAATTTAAAATTAAAAAAATAATCGTGTTAGGTGGGAAGACAACTCTTGGAGAAGATAGACTATCAACTAGTACACTACTCCTTGGTATGATGGCATTCTTCTGGAAGGAGATAGGTGCATCCGAGTTGATATAAGTCCTTGGAGCTATTGATATATCTACCCAGATCATTAATTCTTATCTACCTCATCTCTCTGTCCAACTGATAGTCCTTTGATTAGGTGATGAATGACTGGAATTAATCACCTTGGGAGCAATGCTCAAATCAATCACTTCTATGTACGATCGCCTGGTACTAAACTATTGCAGCAATGAGTACTCCTATTTGAATTTTAGGTGATGGTAGGAATTTACATGTTGGGTGGGCACTGAGTTTGTCTTTTTTTCCACCCACAGAGTCATAAAAAATGGGGGTGATCACTTGCTCAAAGATCCACCTAATTTGCACTTGAGGGTTCTTCCTGAGAATGGGTGGGAGTCTCCATCCTTTCTGTGGGTGGGGTTTATGATATCTATGCCTGTAATGGTCAGTTAAAATATCTACCCAATGAGTGGGTGGATTTTTTGGATAGTCTCACACAAGGCAAAGGGTGAATCATCCACTTGCTTTATTATCTATCTCGCTTCCCTGAACAACACACCGTTTGCTTGTTGCTTATAGCCACCCATAACTGTTGCCACTATTTTTTATCTTCTACCCATCGATTAATGTTCCAAAAACTTGGAAAACTCTTAGAAGAGCATCATCCTACAAAAAGGAAGAGGATGAAGCAATGCAAAATTGCACCCATAGTATCTAAGTCCAATATATATCTTTTCATGCTAGTACATCATTTGGGGAGTGAGTTTTCTTGTGACTGCCATGTAGGATAAGATATGGAGTCTTTTAATACCCTTGAGTCTAGTTACCTACACACAAAAGGTAACAACAATGAATTAGTAGCATATGCAAGGTCCACCAAAGTTGGAAATACAATATAGAAATGTGAAAACAATGTAGAAAATAGTTAATTAAATGCATAAAATATCAATGATCTAAGATGAAATAAAAATTAAAACTTGTCACCTGGCTAGTTGATGGTGATCGTCTTAGGTTGAGATGATTTTGGTCTGTGGACTATCTCAGGGTGAGACGATTGCTATCATAGGTCTGTTTCTGGGCGTGACCAGGTATAGGTAAAGTTTAGAGTAACATACAAATGCTTTGAGGATCGATTGCATGTGGAAGGATGATGATATGGGAAAAGAAGACCAAGGATATAACAAGGAGTGATTATGCAAGAGAAATGGGAGATTTGATTTCAAATCCTTGGTGGTAATATAGCAGTATTTCATTTACAACAAGAGGGATTAGTGGATTCTTGATAACACTTCATGGCATTAAAGTTGATTTGATTCTCCTTTTTACAATGGAGGGGGTGCCAATTTATAGGCCTCTTGGTAGGAGGCAGGTGAGGAAATGGAGGAGGGAATTGGGCTACAAATTTGTTGCTGGTAGGTGACTGCTATTGGTAGTTTTGTTGCAACTAGCAAGTTTGCTCACTATAGGGGGGAGAGAGAGAGAGAGAGAGAGAGAGAGAGAGAGAGAGAGAGAGAGAGAGAGAGAGAGAGAGAGAGAGAGAGAGAGAGAGAGAGAGAGAGAGAGAGAGAGAGAGAGAGAGAGAGAGAGAGAGAGAGAGAGAGAGAGAGAGAGAGAGAGAGAGAGAGAGAGAGAGAGAGAGAGAGAGAGAGAGAGAGAGAGAGAGAGAGAGAGAGAGAGAGAGAGAGAGAGAGAGAGAGAGAGAGAGAGAGAGAGAGAGAGAGAGAGAGAGAGAGAGAGAGAGAGAGAGAGAGAGAGAGAGAGAGAGAGAGAGAGAGAGAGAGAGAGAGAGAGAGAGAGAGAGAGAGAGAGAGAGAGAGAATTAATGGTGAAAAACCCCTTGGTAGTTCCTTTTATTGTTTTAAATATGTGTGTGTGTTTTGGTATGTGCCCTTGTATCTCTCTAGCTTATTTTAACCCTAATTCTATCTTGACTTAATCATAGGTCCCTACCCTTTCAAGGCATCATGATTAATCTCTTCTAGTAAGGTATATTTTCTTCTTTTACTTTGTTTGATCTCATGATTTTTGTATAGTCATGGCAATGTCATAGCATATGGTGCACAAAAAGGATTTTTAGAGGAGACCTTGAAGGATTGAAACTTGTTTAACATGAGTTTTTTTAATACCCTTTGGTTGGAAATCAGACTTGTCTTGGTGATTGCAAAAGTTGTAGGTAGAAATAATGCTACTCAGTGTTGGATAGGGGTATTTTTGCACATAATGGCTAAAGAAATCACATGATAGATATTTATTCAAAATCATAAGTGTTTAAAACATCCATGTGGCAATAACTTATTGGTAGATAATGAATGGTAGAGATATGATTACAAGGGAACTTGGGATATGAAATTAGGTGAGTCCAACACTAAAAAATGGAATGCATGTATTGTATGGGAAACATGCCCTCACAAAGATTCAAAATAATTTTTCATGCATGTATTCTAGACAAGGTTTTCTAGTCACCTTGATAGTTTCCTATCATCCAAGTGGTACTCATGGGTTGAATGAGGATATGCCTTCAGATTCATCCAATTCCAAGGAATGATGGAAAGAAAATAGGAGTATATGGGAAACCTTTCCCATCTACGTGCTTCATCATAATTGTAATTACTTTTCCATCTACTAAATTTTATTCATTTTCATAGAACCAACTTTCACAAAGAGCATACGAGAAAGACTATGGGGCAAAAATGAAGATACAGATAAAAAAGTATCGATGAACTATTATAGAACCAAGAGGTCACACAAATTTTTGAACATGCAATATGGTTAAATTTTTTTATCACTTAAAAGAGTATGATATTGATTTCAGAAAATATTTTTCTCAAGTCTTGCATCATGGTTTTTTATATTTCAAGGGGGTTAAATTCCTCATGAATCCTATGGTGCTCAAGACAACAACATGATTGTCATTCACTGGTTCATAATTTTTCTAGAATAGGGAAGGGCTCATGATGCTATTCTCTAAGTATTTAAAGGAAGTGTATATTGATCTTATTTATGATGCCTAAAATAAACAATGTAAAGGAATTAGGTGAAACCATTTTTCCAAACCATGGGGCAATATCATGTTGTGGATAATGAAGTATATAACATGCGATGGACAATACACTACATTGTCTACCTTCCACTTGGAAATGCTTATTCATCTATTCCATGGTGAGAACAATTCCTATTTACACTTAGATATTACTTATTTTTTGAATGCTTTCTTATATGACATGACCTCCCAATTTAGGGAGGGTAAGCACCAAATAAAGAATCACACCTTGTTAAAGATGGTATGTCCATCATTTTTGGATTGGAAAAAACAACAAGAGGTATTATAATTTTTTTGTGGAAAAAGGGGGATAAAAGAGGCCAAGGATAGAGAGCTCGAGAGAAACCACAAAGAAACCTGATAAATCTCAAACGCTTGAAAATATGTTTTGAAAGCACAAAAACCATTAGAGCTAAAGCTGAGAAAGTCCACCACAAAGTGGAATGTGTCAAACAGGGTCCTTGAGTGCATGTAGAAATATTGGAAATATCTAGATGCATAAGAATCAACACCCAAGTAATAGAAACAAGGGAAGGAGGTAGATGTGTTAGCATCAATGCCTAAGATGTAGGAACAGATAGGGCTTGAGGTTTCAAAATTAGGGCCCAAGAAAAAGAAAAGGGCCAAGGCATTGAAACTAGGGCCTAAGAGAGAAATATAATAAGGAAGAAAAATTAGAACCTATAATTGAGAAATAAAAATAGGAAAGGGAAGAGGTAGTGAAACTAGTACCTAGGAGATCAATACGAAGGAAGGTTATAATTGAGGAATCGTTTCCCAGGGATTTTGAGGCATCATTTGCTCCTCAGAAACCTTGTGATCTACCTGAGTTACATGAAATAGAAAAAGGAGTAGGGGTTCCCAAACCTTATTGAATAGAGGTAGCAAAAATAGGAAAATACCTAAAGTGCTTGTCACAAATGATGAAGAAAAATTAACATATCAAAAGTTTCTACTAACTCCAAAAAATAAGTCATAAGAAGACCAAGAGGGTGACCCCTAAGGAATTGGAATTCCTCAAAGAGATGGAATTAATTGACCTGATATTCAGGATAAGGACTCAAGCATCAATTACTAAGCTATAGGAGCCACATTTCAGAGAGCCATGGATTATGCCTTTGGGGAACTTATCAATAAGGCCATTCTGATCTATTTGGATTACATGACTATTTTATCCCATAACAAGCATGACCACTTAGCACACCTTGAGCAAGTTTTTCAGAAGTGCAGAGAATTTGGTATTTCCCTATTGGAAATTTGAGGTGATTTGAGGCATTTTATGTTGTCATTGATGTCACATGGATCACATTGAGTTTTGGTGGCACAAATATTTCATAAATAAGCATTTATGATATTTTGGAAAGCATGGCTATTTATAGGGTTTTTGTGAAAACCAAGGCATGTAAAATAAAAGGTTTTATTTAAAACTATGGATGGTAGATTTGAAATGGATTTTTATTAAAACCGAGGTTGGATTCATTTCGTCGAAAAAGGTGTCCCGATGAAGGAGATAATTAATTTTAAATATTTAAGTTTAATTTTTAATCATTTAAAATTTAAATTTAAATTAACATATTATTATTGCCGATGTCAAAAATGAGGAGGCAAATAATATTAAGTCATAATCGACGTCAAAAGAAAAAGGTGGTCATATATAAATATGCCACTAAACTTTTTATTTTCCCTAAGTCCTCGATGAAGATAATCCGTTCGAAGCGCTAAGGGAGCAGAAGTGTCATATTCATTCGAAAACTAGCGAAGAGAAGAGGGAACAAAGGTAAGGGAGGTTCCTTACCTATCACCGTAGGTGCTTGTGGCCTAGCGGCAAGAGGAAGGTGCTTAAGGTGTTTAAGCACTAGCAGATCCAAAGTTCGAATCCCGCTGGCGCTGGTTTTTGCGAGGTAAAAAGGGAGAACCTTTTACGCACGTGGTTTTTGAGGGCAAGTTCAGAGGAAGCAAGAAGGAGGTCTTGCACTCTTGGTTTCTATGTGAGCGGTTGGATCACGTGGTTATTGGCACCATAGTTTGAGTGGTGTAGGGGCAGCGACAGGGGATCGAATCCCGCTGAGGTTAAATGCAAGTTATTAATTTTTCCAGATATTTTATTTTTCTAAGGTTGCCCTAGGAGAGATAAGGTTTGTGGTGCATGTTGTGAAAAGGAAATATTTTTGGTGATTTTTCTTTTAAAAGTATATCATATTATATATCGTTGGAAAGCTTATTTCAAGGTATATTTGATTATTTTGTTTAGAAGGAGAAACAAGGTGTACATAAAGAGATATTTCTATTTTTGTAAAAGGGTTCAAGTAAAGGTTGTTTTGTTATTTTCAAAGTGTGTTGAGTGTGGCAGATTTTCCAAAGGGGTTTCTTCATATTCATAAAAGGTATGGGCACATTCTCCTATTGATTTTTTATGGTGGTTGATTTCTAAAATATCATTGGAGGGAAAAGGATTGTTTGTGGTTTCCTTTTCGAAAGTGGTTGATTGAATGCTTCAAGGTTTTCTGAATTGAGAGTTGTGTTTAAACCTTGTTTTATAAGCATAGTTGTTGAAGCCCATTGATTGTGAAAGAACATGAGTTAGAAAAGAACATGAGTATCATTGTTATGTAAGATTTGTAATTGACCATTGTTGGAAACATTTGAGTTGGTTGATACATACTTGGATTAGGGTTGTGTGAGGAAGAATTGTCCCTTGTGGTGATTAGTTGAGATTGAGTTTAGAACATATTGAGTCTCTAACAATTCTCTTTATGGTTCTATAAGACTTGGGTTGAGTTGATTTGAATAAGCCTAGTCAAGTGATGTGTGAAGTGATTGTTCAAGTCCTATGAAACAAACTATTCCATTATTCTAATTTGAGTTGAGTTGAGATTGAGATTAGAACATTTTGAGTCTCTAACAATTCTCTTTATGCTTCTATGAGTTGAGTTGAGTTGATATTGAGCCTAGAACATATTGAGTCTCTAATAATTCTCTTTATGCTTCTATGAGTTGAGTTGAGTTGAGTTGAGTTGATATTGAGCCTAGAACATATTGAGTCTCTAACAATTCTCTTTATGCTTCTATGAGTTGAGTTGAGATCATTGTGGATCATTGTTGTCATCCATTGAAGAGTACATTGCCATTAATTGTTGAGTTCATCTTTGAAATTTGCCTTGATAAAGTTGTGGATGAGTTTTGAGTGCTACTTGAGCATGATTAGTTGAGTCTTTGAGAAGATCTTTGGGATAGATTTCTAGACATATTTGTGGTAGTTTGTGTATGATTGATTGAGCCTTTGGGACAACTTTATGGAAAGCTTTGTGGATAGATTTGTGGACATATTTTTGGATAGATTTTGGGTAAGTTCTTGGTGAGCTTGCTAGAGTAGATTTGGAGAAGTTCTTATTGATCTTGTTGGGGCAGATTTGGGAAAGTTCTTGGTGAGATTTCTAGAGCAGATTTGGTTAAGTTCTTGATGAGCTTGCTAGAGCAGATTTGGGCAAGTTCTTGGTGAGCTTGCTTGAGGAGATTTGACAAGGTCTGTGTGAGCTTGTTAAGCATGTTCTGTGTGAGCCTATTGAGTAGGTTATAAGTGAGCCTATCGATAGAGCTTTGGAGGTGATATAGTACAGAGGATAGAGTCTCAGTGGATAGAGATCCAGTAGCCAGCATAGTTGAAGATAGATCTGAGAGAGGAGTCTTCAAGTGGAGAGAGGTCCACCAGTTAGTGCAGCAGAGAGACAAATTCTTCTAGAAAATCATATAGCTAGAGAAGAAGGGGAAAGAGTTCTCCTATAGAAGAGATCCATGAACTTGAGATTAGGGGATCAACATCTCCTTTGGATAGAGATCCATAAACATTGTAATTGGGAGTGATTTCCAAAGAGATTGATTGAGAAAGTTTTAGTAAAATATTTTCTTCGTGGAGTAGCCCACATTGGGTGAACCACGTAAATTGTGGTGTCTCTATTGTGTATGGTATTTTATGCATTGATTTGATTACTGCTATTGATACTGCTATCTATACACAACATAATATTGAATTGGAAGAAAAAGTAAAAAGTGATCTTATACTGTTCACCCCCCTCTCAGTATAATCTTGTGTTCTTCATTCCCTTAATCCTAAGAAGTCATTTTTTGCAGTATATGAGGGAAATTTTCTAGGTCATGTGGCCTCAAAAGAAGGTATGTCCATAAATTCAGATAGAATCCAGTCAATTCTAGATCTTCCACTGCCTGTAAACAAGAAAGCCTTACAATCCTTCTTTGGCAAAATAAACTTTATCGAGAAATTTATTTCTAACTTTGCTAAAAAATTAAGGCCTATAGTTGAACTACCGAAGAAATATGCAGAGTTAAAATGGACTGAAGTGAGGAAAAAAGCCTTTAAGATAATCAATCTGTCCATTGTCACCACTCTAGTGATAGTAAATATAGATTTTAGTAAGGATTTTATTCTTTACACTTATGGAGCTAAATAAAGTTATGCCTCAGTACTTACTTAAAAGAATGATCAAAGTGAGGAGCACCCAATATTCTTCTAGATCCAAACTCTCCATGATTACTAGGTTAAATATAATTTTATTGAGAAACAGGTATTTGTTGTGATGAAGTCATTAAAGAAGTTTAAGTAGTATTTGGTTCAAAGCAAGACCCTGGTATATGTTCACCTATATGTAAGAAGCTTTATTTTACAAGCTGAACTAGGAGCTATGAGAGCTGGATGGATCACTAAGATCTAGGAATATGATGTGGATATACATCCCACCAAGTTTGTAAGAGATAGGGCCTTATACCAAGGTCTAACAGAGGTAACAATATCAGTTGAAATAACAACTTGTCAAGCAACAAAAGATGATCATATTGAAGGAGTACAACCAGGTGACTCTGACTGGGTAGACCAGATGATCAATTAATTTCAAACTAGAGTATTCCATCCTGATATTAATGCAACACAAATAAGAAGATATAGACTTCAAGATTTGAAGTATATCTTATTTCCAGAAGGGCTATACAAAAGTAACCTTGATGGAGTTCTCCTTAAGTGCTTAAAAGATGATAAACAATAAAGGGTCATTGATGAATTTCATGGAGGGCCATCTGGAGGACATTTATTAGGCAAAGTTATAGCTTTGAAGATCATAATAGTAGGCTATTATTAGCCTAATATATTTGCTGACACCTTCAAAGTTATTAGAGCTTGTGATAAATGCCAGCAACATGTGGGGAGTACAAGAAATGCTTCATTCCCCCTCAAGCTAATACAAGTTGAAGAGCCTTTTCAACAATGGGATCTAGAATTTATAGGGGTCATTAACCCTCATTTTTTAGTAGAACACAAGTATATTCTAACTGCCATAAACTATCTCACCAGATGGGTAGAAGCTAAATTAGACCAGGAAGTTATGATCAAGTTTATGGAAAGTTTATTTTCAAGGTTTGGAGTTCTAGAAACCTTGGTGAGTGATAATGGGCCAACATTTATAGGAGCTAAATATATTGAGTTTTATAGAAAGTATGACATCGCCATTAAGAATACTTCAAATTACTACCCTCAAGGGAATGGACTTGCATAATCTACCAACAAAAATATTTTAAGGATTTTGAGGAGATCACTAGAAGGGAATAAAAGAAGTTGGAACCTAATGCTGGAGTAAGCTTTGTGGGTAGACATGATTACTATCAAGAATTCCATAAATAATTCCCCATATGCTATGGTATATGGTAAAGAGACAGTGTTATCCATCCATTTGGAAATTCCAGTACTCAAAATGATAAATACAGAAGAAGAATCAGAGGAAAATCTAGTGGAAACAAGGCTGACACACCTATTGTAGTTGGAAGAGAAAAGAGCTCAAGACTATGAGAAATTTTAGAAGCATTATATGGAAATCAAGGCATGGTTTGATAAAAAGGTAAGGTTTAGAAAATTCCAAGTTGGAGACTCAGTTCTCAGGTGGAATGTCAAAAGAGCAAAACTAGGACATCATTAGAAGTTTGACTCCTTCTGGGATGGCCCTTTCAAGATAGTAGAGGTTAAAGAGACCAAATTTTTCTAGATTAAAGATCTAGAGGAGAACATACAACCGATTTTGATTAATGTTTTTCATCTCAAACTCTACTTTGATTGAAATATGAACCCATTGTAATATATGTACAAACATTGTATCATATTTCCTTTCTTTTTGCACTTTGTATCAAGTTTTGTTTTAACATGTTGTATAAAAAATAAAAATAAAAAGAAGAGAAAATTTTGCAAAATTGGCTAAGTGTTCCCAAAATATGCAGCAAGTTCCTATTTCGCACTCAAATGCACTAAGAGCGAAGCGGAATGATGAGCATAATCCAATCCACACTCAAATGAACCACAATGTTGGCAGAATGACTAGCAGCTTCCAATCCACTAGGTTTTGAGACTTATGAGGTATGAAATGAGGAAGATCCTAATCCACCAAAATCTAGAGTTATATTGGGCATGATAAAAAAGGTTTGCAATCCATCGGCTTCAAGCCTACATTTGAGTGGGGCAACAATTCTACATCGTACCACTTGGAAAAAGGAAAAAGGGGTCCACAATAAATGCTAAAATCTCCTATGCTTGAAAGGAGAAAAGGACAAAGCATTGCCACAAGGGTTGAAGCACATTTAAATTTTGTCCAATTAGAGGTTAGAACACCACCTCCAAGCCACAAAAAGGAATGAGTGTTTATTTTAGAAGCGTTCTAGCAGGTAAGTCATATAGTAGCTGCATTAATGAAAGAGGACATGCATGCAACAAATATTAAAAGTGCTGAAACGTAGAATTTCACTCATTTGACAAAGAGCAACGTTCACTGAGTGGAGAAGAGTAGAACGATACCTAAGAATATTGCTTGTAAATTCCATAAAAAATCTAAATCATTGCTAATGAAGAATGGCTTTCGAAGATATTCAAGAAGCTAGAACATTGGAAAAAGGATAGTGGGCCATTATATCGACAAAGAAAAAGCTATAACAGATACTGAGCTGGTCCTCACGGAGAGAATGAAGCTCAAGAGAAATATTAACAATAGATATAAGAAATAATTAACCCTATCGACTGAAGGTAGATGTGATATACTCTCTTTCTTTTCTTTTTACATTTGTGATTTCGTTCATCCTTATCTAGAGTTAATAGCAGCCATCGTTAAATTTTATGACCCAATGGCAAAAGCAGTAAAAAATGCTAGAGGCAAAACCCTATTTAGCATCACTATTGTAAACTGTCATAAGTTTTTTGCCCTAGGATCAGAGCCACCTGTAAGGCCAAAAGAGTTTAAAAAAACCACCCAGGTTGGGTATTACTCTCTCGAGAAGTGAGCTAAATATGGTGAGTCATTTAGAAAATGGGTATATAAACAACTCAAGGACACTAGGGCCCAAAAGGGATTGCCCCAGGTCCCAAATTCCATTGAACAGTTTGAACACCCAGAGCTATATTCTATGTTGGCTTGCATGGATGGTTTGGACTCTGATAAAATGGTGCATGGTTGGAAAATAGTTGCTGCTTATTGCATTTCCAATGAAAGGATGTATGAGGAAGGCACATAGGAGAAGGGTATTAGGGTTATCTATTTTGATTGGCCAGCATTCCTTGCTCAAAGAATGCATGAACAATTAGTAAGAATGAAGAAGAATTATGATGCACCTATTTTTAGGTATTGTTCAAGCTTGGTCTGGATCTTATTTGCTACTATAAGAGATATGATACCCTGGATTCTGGTTAAGAATAAGAACAACCAAGGAGATCCCATTTTCATTTATTATTGGACTTCTCATTTGAGAAGTACTGAGTCTATGTATAGATTTAACTTGGAATTCTTAGGACCAACATTGAAAATAATGTATGGAGAATGCCCTAGGTTACCACCTTTGGCTAAAAAAATATTGAGAACAAAGGGTGCAGATGAAGAAGATTGGTATCTCCTAACAGAGGGTACAGTAATTAGACTATATGGCTTTACGGGTAAGCCTTTTCTGCTGCCCAATTTTATTACAGACAGGTTATTCACCTTAGAATACTTGAGGCAAGCATAATTTATAGATTTGAACTATGGCTCTAGGAGAAAGAGGATATTTATAATGACCTACCAAAGTGTTGATGATAAAACTATTATTAAGAAGTGGTAGGGTGAACAAATTGACCAATACCTCGATAGGTTGGGTCTGTTTTACATTCCCTAGAGATGGATTTATGATCCAAATGATATATTCCATAAAAGTAACATAGCCCTAAATGGAGAAAATGCTTATAAATTTAAAAAAATATCCAGGCCTCACTTTGAACAGGGCAAAAATAACAAAGAAAATGCTCTTATGGAGTGGAATGTTTTTAAGATGGATCACCTCCCTCCATGGTTGGACTTTTATGAACAAATTATGGATTTTGACCCAGACAACAATGCAAAGCATCAGTTGAAAGAGTCTACCATCAAAGATATTGAGGAAAAATAGAAAATAAAGAGGACCCTCAGTATCAAGAACCTATTGGTGAGGAAGTAGAGAAAAAAGGGAAATTGAATGAAGCCAAAATATCATATTGGTGGAGGATGAGAATTGAGAATGGTAAAGAAAAATCTAGGTTTGGGATAAAAATTGATGGTGAATTTTCTAAAAGGTATGACAATAATATCAAAACTTGGAGGCCCAAAGACCCAAGGAATATAGTTCTAATCTATAAAAAATTACAAACTGTGTCTGATTCCCCATCCCCACCTTAAGAAGAAGAAGTTTAGGAAAAGGAAACTAATACTCCATTGAATACTACCAAAGTTTTGAATACTTTTCAACCTTCAACTGAGCAAATAGAGCAATTTCCAAAAGGAGCACAATTGATGAGTAAAATGCACTATTATGATGAGAGGGCTATCAGTGCACCATTCATAGAGATAGTAAATAGGCCTAAGTGTCTGGCACTGAGTGGATAACCTCAAAACACATATATAGACTAGAATGAAAAGGATGAGAACTTTAGGTTTACACCTTTGAGTTTTACCACTGCAACAATAGTAGAATTAAATCCTATTTCTGAGCAGATATTGCTAGTGGAAACAATACAAGAAGGATTATATGAGGAAGAGATAGAAAGTGAGAAATTTACCTTTCAAGTTTTTTAGAGAAAATCCAAAAGGGCACCAGAAATAATCGAGAAAGAGATTTAAAAGAAGTAGAGGTTGGATAAAGAGGATATAGTTGAGAAAACAACTGTTTCAACTTCAAAAGAATTAATACAACAAGTACAATAGCAGATTACATAGACAACCCACAACACCCTATATCAGTAGGTGAAGGTATGGTCTCTAATATCTCTTATCCTCTTCCTCCTCCAAATTCCCCAAGGAAATCTCCCTCTATTTTTGAGCAAGAATTTGTAACAAAGGTACCTTCTCCACTTCATAGTTCACCACTCATTTCATCAGTCACTACTGAGGTACAAACTAACCCATCTCCTCCAAGATCACTGCAAATTCCACTTTCATCATCCAAAATCCCACCTTCATCATTTGAGATTCCTCTTTCATCATCTCCCATAGTTCCATCCTTGCCATTACAACCACCACCCTCATATGAGAAGCAAACTACTTCAAGTTCACCCATTCACCCATATGTGAGTCTCACTTCAGTTTCCATGAGTTTGCCAATTGCAACAATGATAGTGGTCATAGATTCCATTGTGGTCACATATTCCACTGTAACTACTTCTGCACAACTATTGTCAACCATTGATTCTGTACTTGCATACCTTGTGTCTTCTTCTCCTCTTGCTACAAGTTACCCTACTCAAGAAATTTTGCAGAAGTAGAAAGCTACACAGAAAATCAATGATTTATGGGTAAAAAAGTTGTCCAAGCCTTCTAATAGGATGGCCACCAAGAGGAGAAGCATGTTTGTTGATCCAATTTCAAGGCAAAGGACATCTAGATCCATGATTCCCCTTGTAAGTAAGCCTAAAACTAAGATGATTGCCCAAGATTATCGTATAGAAGAGTATACATAAGATATTGAAAAGCTACCTGATGAAGATGAATTGGTCATAGCCAAAGCCCACTTGGAAACTTTTTATGTAAAAAATGATATATTCAAATAAAATGTGGGTAAGTTGGAAAATAAAATTGAAAAACTTTAGAAAACTATCAACAATCAGAAAGAAATGGAAAAATCTTTGAGAAAAGAAGCTAAGAGCTGGCAAGAGAAGTTTCAAGAAGTTAATAAGCTCAAGGAGCAGATTTAAGAGCACTAGAAAAAGAATGAAGAACATGCTAAGGAGATACAAAGTTTGAAGTAATAACTTCATATTGAAAAGGCTAAATCTTCTAGTTTTTCTAAGGTTGGACTAAAGAAAGTGAGAAAGGAATTGCTCTCCAAAGTTCTAGAGAAATGCTCAGGGCTGCAACTTATTGTTGAATATTTAGATGATGCCAGCCACCTAATCCAAAGCATTTAGAAGGATCTAGATAAAATAACTGGAGAGTTACAACCTATGGTAATTCCAACTGAGAAAATTCATAGGTTGGTGGATAGTAGACTTAGTGATTTTGCTAATCCAATCCCTAATAAGGAGTGGAACATTGCTAGAGTTACTTCCAAAATTATAATGAAGAAGCATAGAGAACTCCAAAAAGGCTTGGCTATTGTTTGACAAGATTGAAGAAGTAATCAAAGATGTAGTGGATGTTAATAAGGAAATGATCCAAATTGGTTCCATAGGGTTATGAACAGAATATCACAACTTGTTGTTAGTTGAAGAAATTAAGAAGAGTATTTATGAGAGATTACAAGATGAATAAAAAATTGATGCTCTGGAAGAACCTATTGACCAAGATAAGGCTTCACAAATGATTACTGTTTTTACCAGTTTTTGAGATCTCATGGAAGACCTAGTAAACAGAGGAAGTGTTGCTAATTATGAAGATATTTGCGAACTCTAGTACATTTATAAGCAGCTAAAAGAGACTTCCAACCCCTCTGAAGCAACATGGAAACAAGCCCTGTAGATTTTGAAACTAATGGTGCAACTTTTTGGTGATAATGTTGAAGAGAAAAATAAAGAGCAATCTTCTCTAGAGGAGGAATATGAACAATATGAAGAGGATAATGTTGAAGAAGAGGTCCAACAAGAGGAAGGGCCAGATAGAGTTGTGGACCCTGAAGGGGCACAAGCTTAGCAATTTTTTTTTTTGTACATATATAGTCATGAGTTTTATATTTTTATATGATTCATTTCTACTCTAACATGGTAAAAAAGAAACAATAAAAGCATGAGTCCAAAGAAACACAAAAATAGTAATTTTTGTGTGAAGGTATTTTTATCATGTATTGTAAGAAGGATTTATAAGGAGAACATAACTGTGTTTTTATGGAGCATTAAAACAGTTTTGCTGGAATGGCACATATATTAATGTTTATGGTATAGTCTCCATGTGAATAGTTATCCTCTAGGATGTATGAAACATGGTCTCGATATGAACGTTTATCCTCAAAGATGACCATAAAGTTTTCAGAGGGTAGTGTTCATATGGAAGTTATTATTTAAAGCATTTTTGAAGATAAGCATTTTTTTGACTCCTGATGCCCAATGGATAAGACTCTGAGTTTGATGGCTTTGTAAGAAAATCCACCCAGGAGGTGCCAGAATGTAGGCCCAAAATGGCCACATCCTTAGAAAGCATTGAAAATTTTATTCTAAGGTATGAAGTTTCCATTCCGCACATTTTCCAATGTATTTTGGAGCGGATCCACAACATGAGTTTCCTAATCCACCCAACCCTTAGTTCATTTTTTGCCTTGAGAAATTTCGCTCGGTTTATAATGTGTTTTGGTGTGTATTGGTGTGTATTGGTGATGGGTTATGATTCCAAAAAAGTTTTTACATTGATTATGTCAATGTAAAAAAAAGTGCGAAATGGCGATCGAGAGTAGTTTTTTGCATGCTCCGAGTAGCTAAGTGTCGGTAAGGTCAGTTCTGCAAAGTTTCAAGAGTATTTTAGTGTGGATTGGCAATAAAAAGGCAAAAAAAACTACACAAGGTATGGATTGGTGACAAAGGGTAATTTTACACCAACTCTAGAGCAGAATGGTGATAAAGCCAATTTTACACTACAAAGGGTGCAGATTAGCGATAAAATCTTATTTACACTAACTTCTATTCGGATTGATGATTCCACATTTTGACCAAGGTAATGCTGATGTAACCCTATTTTTGTGTGGATTGTGTTATGTTTGGAGCTAAAGGAAAAGAGAAGGAAATATAATAAGCAGATTAATAGTGGAATGTATCCCACTCGCTCTATAACGCGTTTTATTCTAGAATTTTATTTTGCAGAGTTGAAGCCACAGATGATGACATCAGTAATAAAAGGTGCAAAATGGCACTCTATTTTTCTCCACCAATTTATAGAGTATTCTCAGTATTTTGATTGGAGTCATTCACGATGAAGATCAATGGTCAAGATTTTTTCAACACTGTCAAAATATTTAAAAGTATTTTCTCGTTGGATCAGAGTGTAGTTAGTTGGAGGGCAAGAAAATGAAGCATAGAAGGGTTTCAAGAACAAGAACCAGAGGTAGTTGCAATTTGAAAATAGAGTGAGCTTCCAAGAATGGCCTGCGGATCATATGTGTTCTCTAACAACCTAAATACCAACTTCCATAAACAAACCAACAAGTTGAAAAGAGACAAGTTTCCATGGTGATTTTATCACAGTGTATTTCTCAGAGGCTGAACTAGTAAGATAATGCCAACAATAACTCTCTATTGAGCTGTAAAAATATAATCTTTGTAATGTCTCCTCAATATTATTTTCATTTACAAACTATAAATAGAGGCCAAACCCTCATTTTTTAGGGTTGGATCTACGCATTTTCTTGCCCTACTATAAATATTCCTGTGAGCTAATGAAAGGAGCATTACTCTGATATTTTGAATCAAATTTGTCATATTCATCATCTTGTGCAAGAGGTTCGAAGCCTTGGGTTGCATTTTTGTTAATACTTGAATGGTTAGTTCATTCTATATTATTGGATTACTAGTTGTGAGAGTAGTTGAAAACTGTTCTTGGTTAGATCTGTATTGTTAGGAAGTTTATTTCTGTTAAATATAACTATTGGTCTATTATGCTATTTGGATTATCAATATTGGATATTGGAATTGCTTTATGCAGTATATCTCTGTTTATGCTTTAATGTGTGAAGGTTTCATTTATTTGGGTGATGTTAATCTGGAGTGATGGGACACTGGAAATAGCTTGTTGGAGCTTTTTGTTGTATTTGCATATCTTTGTTAACCTATTCGACCACTATTTTTTATAATACCTCTAACCCTAAACCTTTTCTAACCCTTATCTAAAAACCCTATTTGATATTTAATTGTGTCAACACCATTTTAAGTTGACAAGGAACCAACCTACTTTGGAGGTTGGATTGAAGTTGTCTTTGGTCCATCCAATGCTTGAGTGCCGAGCTACGACTATCGGATGCATGCCTGGACAGAAAATTGGAAGATAGACAGTTGCAGTGTCGAATAAAATTTGATGTCAATTTGGTGCCCAAAAACTATGTAAGATAGACCAAAATAGATGGAATTAGTTTGAGGAAGGAATTGGTATCCCCTTCTCTAAATACTAAGAAGGGATAATCCTAATGCTAAGGTCAAAAATTTTGCATTCATGGAGAATGCTAGAAAAGTGGGTAGACTTTATAAAGGCATCCTTTATACCATGGATATATACAAGGTGAACCTTGGTTACTTATAGAGCTTGGCCTCTCTTGTCCACTCGAGTGATGGATGCAACATCTTAGACTCAAAATGTGGGAATATCTAGTCAATGATTGCATTCTACGGATACTCTTGGGAAACCTCTTATTTAAAAAATATCTCTCAGGTTGGTTAGCTAGAAGAAATATCTCTCAAGGATATTTGAATTTGTGGGTGGATAAACCTCTACCCTCTGTCACAATTTTTGAGGATGAATTTGGATTGGATCAAAGCTCAAACAATTATCTATAAACTCAAGGGAAAAATACTAGGCTTGGAGGAAATATTGGTGGACCGATATAAAATCCCAAGTAACTCTCCCACCAAAAAATTGTTTTATGTTTCCTTTTCTAATTTACCAGATAGAGATAGGGTAATGGATTAATATATAATTGGTTTTTCAGACAAAGGGGTGTCTATATAAGATCTTGGACTCTTAGTTTCAATCCCTTTACATAAGAAGTTAATGTCTTCCTGGTCTAGGTGAATATTTATGCTCTCCCTATGGAGTTTTAGGAAGAGAACATATTCACCAAAATTGGTAATGCCATTGGTGCATTCCTATATATGGATTCCAAAATAGAAGAAAAAAAATCTAGTAAAATTAATGAGTAAAGCAAGATTGGTTGTTTGGATGGATGTTTTAGTTCCTGGGCCTCAATCCATTACTATATCCTCAAGCAAAGGGAAATGGATCCAAAATATTGAATATGAAAACTTCTCCCTAAGATGTTATGGTTGTCAACAATATGGCCACCTGAAGAAGAGATGTTTGGTCATCCGATCATGCTCTAATTCCTCCTTGGTGGAGGAGAAGGTCCTACATGCAAATGATTTGAAAACTTCAAATGTGCTAGTTCTAAGGAAATAAGCTCATTCTACAGATGCACCAATTGTCCAAAAAGAATCATGCGAGGAACATAAGACTCAACCCCAAAAGGAGAATTTGAATCAGATCATTGATAAAAGCCAAATGGTTACTAAAGACAATCCAAATGATTCCATGGAAAATATTTGCACCTCATATGCTATTCTTAAAGCTAATTAATTAAAAATTGATGATGGAATTTTTTTTGAAAATGAAGATCCTACAAAATGTGTTTGTTAGAGTATCTAGGAATAGATATTTGGGGATATATTATTATATTGTATAAGGATTGGCATGGGCCACACATAACCCAAGGTTTATTGTATTATAATATTATATTATATTAGTAGTAGGCTCCCCAAAGTAGAATAAGAATATGGATATATAAAGAAGAGATATTTGTCATTGTAATCATCATTGGAGATCAATCATATGTAATTGCATATACCCACAAAGTGGCTTATGGGACTTTGCATTCCTTGAGTGGCTCTCTCATATTGGGAGATCATGTGGAGTTATTCCTCCTTAAGGAGTATTATTGGTGTTTCCCTACCTTAAGGGTATTATCTATCTCTCTCTCATTTGTGGATTGTTATTGTGGATAATGTCTTGTGGATGAATGATTTGATATTTCTGCATATTGGTGAATGATTTATGTTTAATTATAATAAAGTTATGCAACAAGTAGTATCAGAGCAACAATTTTATGTGAAATTGTAGAATTAGGGCAAATGTTTTTTGGAAATACATCTCATATTTTAGGAACCATATCTCTATGAAATTTTATCTGATTCAGGTGATTCTTGGATTAGTTTGTGCAAAATTTGAAGAGCTTTAAAATGAGTGGTCATATGAAGAAATTTGAACAATATTAAGGGAGATACGACCTTTTTAAGTTAGTTATCTGGAACAAGGATAGTGATGAATTTTGCATTTTTTTTTTGGAAAAACGTCTCATATTTCAGAAGCCATGTCTCTGCAAAATTTTATGCGATTCAGGTAATTATTGGATCAGTTTGTGTAGAATTTGAAGAGCTTTAAAATGAGTGGTCATATGAAGGAATCCAAGTAGTATTGAGGGAGATATGATCTTCTAAAGTTAGTCATATAGAACTAGGGTTTAGTTAGGATAACAAATCAGTTGTACGTTAGTTTTTTTGGAAGAAAAATTGCAGATCTAGTTGCTTATGTGGATTTTTAGCTTCAACTCAGTGGGAAGATATTTATTTTCATAAAACCCTAGTTTGCATTAGGGCATGATATATATTATCAAAAAAACCTAGTTGCATTAGGGCATCAACTATGGCATGGGAAAATTTTAATGGAGAAAATGATATTGATGTGAGAGAGTGGTTGAAAATAGTAAAATATCAATATAATGAAGACACGTTCAACTTTGAATTTCATAATTTTTTTGTGGGGAAAGCTTTACAATGGGTAGACAACTTTGCTAGGGGTAAATTCTTGTCCACTTGGGATCAAATTGAACCGACATTCATGAGCACATGGGTATCTATTCAATTACAAAGAAAGTTATATTCTAAGGAATATCTTAAAGGAAATACTTAAGGAAAGGGATAAAAAGATAGATAGCTTGATGGATGTCATCACAAACCTTAAAAAGAAACTACAGGGATTTCAAAATGAGCAAAATGAAATGAAAGGAGAATGGAAAGTTTTTAAGAAACAGAATGAAGACTATGAAAAAAAATAAAATTACTCAAGGAGAAAGAGAAAAAGGTTAGGGAAGATAATGAGAGTAATATAGAAGGCACATCATTGGATTTACAAAAGCAAGAGAAGAATAAAAAAGGTTTAAATTTAGCTAAAAGTTCTATTTTGTAGGTTCATGGAAGCATTCAAAAGGAACAAGTTATTATTTCCATTGAACCTGGTAGCAGATATAATTTTATTAATATTGCTTTGGCTAAGAAGTTGCAAGTTCAAGCAACAAAAATTAAGGACATACAACTAGAGGGTGAGCATGTTCAGATTTTTGAATATTTGAAGATCACCATGGATAAATATGTTTTACATTTAGATTTCTATACTATTGATATTGATGACGAGGATATTGTTCTTGGTTATCCTTGATTATATTCTTTGGATAATGTTAACATTAATGTGCAAAAGAAGTTTATGAAGTTATGATATAGGAAAAAGAAGATAACATTGCATGATATTTCTCAGCTTAAGGAGCAAGGATACAAGGAAAATCAAGAAGTGGTTGTAGAGAAACAAATTGAAGAACCTAAAACAGAATCCAAGAAGGTAGTAGCAGCAACAGAGTCCATGGAAGAAGTAGCAACAACTAATTTAGTGGAAATAACAATAACAAAGTCCAAGGAAGCTTTGATAGAAGAGCACAAGGACACACCAAACAAAGAGAACATGAAAGAACAATGTGTATAAGAATTTAAAACAATGGAGCCAAATGTTGAGAAGTCAGAGAAGGTAGAACATTAATTAAGGTTGCACCATATCACCATCCACACCACCATGAGCGACAATAATATTGGAGGCATGGTCCAAGGCAACAATATTATGGTTCTACATGGAATCAAAAGGACACCAAATATGGTAGTGTTTGGCAAAGAAAGCATAGTGATCTTGGTTTTCAAAATGGATCATCAGCATCAAGGAAAAAGTGGACCCATCATTCAAGTTATAAAAATACAGCAGTAGAAGCATGGAGCCAAGAAAGCATAATTTGGATACTCAAGTAACAAAATGGCATACCCGCATCAACGTGTTTCACTTGGATGGATGGATGATCGATATTGGTACCGATTGCTAACATTTCTCAGCAAATCATATTATGTTGTTTCTTCACATGTTTTGAGGATGAAATATTTTTAAGAAGGATGGCATGGTAGGGTACCTAGGAATAGATATTTGGGGATATATTATTATATTGTATAAGGGTTGGCATGAGCGACACAACATAAGGTTGATTGTATTATAATATTATATTATATTATAATATTATATTAGTAGTAGGATCCCCAAAGTAGAATAAGAATATGGATATATAAAGAAGAGATATTTGTCATTGTAATCATCATTGGAGATCAATCATATGTAATCGTCTATTCCCATGAAGTGGCTTATGGGACTTTTCCCTCCTTGAGTAGCTCTCTCATCTTGGGAGATCTTGTGGAGTTATTCCTTCCTTAAGGAGTATTATTGGTGTTTCCCTACCTTAAGGATATTATGTATCTCTCTATCTCTCTCTCATTTGTGGATTTTTTATTGTGTATAATGTATTATGGATGAATGATTTGATATTTCTACATATTGGTGAATGATTTATGTTTAATGATAATAAAGTTATGGAATAGTGTTATAACTAGATATTATCTTAGGAGCTTGAAGTGTAAAAATGCATTCTCAGATCTTGCCACTCTAAAGGAGGAAGAACCTCTATTATAGAATAACTATTCCTCTATGATGGATGACTATTATGTTTATTTTCCTTCTATCTATTGAGTTATGTGTTATGTAAGGGTTGTTCTTGTTGTTAGTTCCTTCAACAACAAAAAAATTTTGATTATGGAAACTTAGTAGTTTGAGGAAAATGGAGAATATGTTTTATAGAAAGGAAAGGATGGGTATGCTTTAATTAAATTGTTAGAAATGTAATGAGAGCAATGTAATGTTTTTATTTTTGTAATGGGAGTGGCCCCCAATATAAGCCACACTTAAAAAAAAGTTACTCTTAGGTTCCAATATTTGAATATTTTTAGTAAAAAATAAACCACAACACCAACACTCCTATCAAGTATGTGTTGCATTTAATTTAATTATGCAAGCCTTTGTTTCCAAACCTAAACATGCCCCCAAAGACAATTGGACTTTTAACAAATATAAAATATATTGCATCCAATAAACAATAACACATAATATACTTTTAGTATTAACTTATATTTTAATTAGAATAAGTGAAGCTATGTTTAGGTTTCAAAATAAATTCCATGCCAATAAATTTTAATCTTTGTATCTTATACTATTTTAGTTGAAAATCCATGTTCTTCAAGGAAATAATTCTCATACATGAGTGCAAAATAATTTCATTTTCAAATTTAAGAAAATGGATATTTTCTCTTTGAATCTAGCTAATTAAACTCATACATGTATATCCTTAATTAAAAGAAAAGGAAAACAAAAATTGTTATTTTCTAAAATTTTAATTATTACATCCATAATTATTATATATAAATACACATTCCTCATCAAAGAATTTATAAAAGAAATTTACAAATTTGTTCCTTAATATTATATATAAAGAAATTTCTAATTGCATTATATAATACTAAATATAAATTGAAATCATGCAATTTTAGTTTAATATTTTTATAGAACAAACTAGCTAATTCACTCTTGAAAGTATTTTTTTTTCTACTTTCACAACCCTTTCTAAAATAGTTCATGATTTACAACATATACTAGTGTTCATAGAAATTACAATCATAATAGTTTTTCTAAAACTCAAAATATCAAATGGTCATAATTAGTTATTGCATATTAAATATATTGCTACCTAAGTTATAAAATTTGCAATTGCTTCCAATCTATGTTTTTAGTGCTTGCATGTTTAGTATAGTATTCTATGGTTAAGTAAAAACCATGAAGAAAATAGATCTTGACTAACAACCACCCTCAAATCCTAGTGTGCAAGCTAAGCAAAGCCATTCAACCTTAAAAATCATCCTATTCATATTCTTAATACTTAATATTCTAGTTGCACATAACAATATAGTACTTTTTTATTTTCATTTAAAATTTTAAGATTTAAGCATATAGATCAATATTTCTCAAAATTAGTACATCTCCTCAATATGCCCCTTTCCTCTCACCTTTTCCCATTTACTCTTTACCTCTCTTTAATTACCATCTTTTCCACTTATTTCACTTCTATCTTTTACCATCCTCCTTGTGCCTTCTTTTATTTTATTTTGTTTCATACTTTAATTTAATATTATTTTAGTTAATAGTTTAGTTCTTTAATTTGTTTATATTTATTTTAAATCCAATGATTACTCAAGTTTTATAACCTTTCAATTTACTCCCAAGAATATAATTTAAAAAATATTATTTTTTGCTAATATTAGTTTATGATTTATTTTTTAAATATCTCATATTAATATATATATATATATATTCTTGTTTTACTAGAAAGGACAATAAGGGTATTAATAAAACAAAAAGCATTAGTAATGTTACCTTTTGATGATATATTTAAGGAAATGCAACCACAAGATCTAAAATGAGCAAGCAATGTTAACTATATGATAATGGCAATATAATATGGAGGAAAAATATATGAGAAATTTTTGCAATAACTCAAAAAATAGTCATTAATGAAAGCTCACAAAAATAGTACAATGTAATATAATGGAGGTCTCAAATACTCCAAAAATTCATGCAAGATCTACATTGTATCTACTTTCCTATTCTATATGCTTCTCTCTACCATTCTCTATGATTATTTTTACTTTACTCTATCAAAGACCTATATATAGGGAGATATATCCCTTGGCATTTCATCTACCCATGACTCTTCATCTTCTTATCCTATAACTCATGTACATGTGGACTACATGCACATTTATATCATTGCACATTCTAACACTTGTGCATTTATTACATTGCATAAAGTAAATACTCAAACCTTAATCTAAGATAAACTCCTAATATAAATATGTACCCAAGGTGGTACATTGGCATGTACCAAATAATGTAATATATTCCAACATATCCCTGTATTACATTATTTGGGTATTGAAGACTTTAGTATTCAATATGGTCTTCATATTGGTTCTAAAACTTGAGCTCTTCTTTCCTGCTTGTTTTATTTAGTTCTTTGTCTGTATTCTGATCAAGTAAATAATTAATATCTTCACTTTGATCTGCATTTAGCTTGAAATTATTTTCATTCATCTTCATATTTTCTTTTTGTCATGCTTCTTGATCAAGTAACTATGTTTTGAGTATTCCACCAAGCCTTGAAAAGTACTTCATGAAACCAATTGAAGTCATAAACTTTCCTTATTTTGCTTCATTGAGAAATAAGGGAAATATTTCTTTTCTACTAGTAGATAGATAGTTATATCCATCGAAAGTATCTATAAATTTTTATGAATAGAATTTCAATTCATGAAATAGTTCTTCATCATTGAACGCATTTCACACTATTCATCCATGCTTCTTCTAATTTAAACTTTGAAGTGAAATTTATTATAACTCCTTAGTATTATGTATTTGATAGAATATTTCAAAAAACTATTGAGGCTGACTACCTTATGACTCCCCAGCGTTTTAAGTATATGATCAAATACTATATTTCCAATTATTAATTTTTGTAGAACCCCTTATATCTCCCAAGTGTTTTGAATGTATTATGATCTTGATAAAGTGCTTAGCTTTATTTAAATTTCCTTTGAGTTGAATCCCTAATATAATGTTCAACTTCTATATTTCACCTTATTTCTCCCTATTGATATTTTAATGCACTTTCAATTTGATAATGTTCTCTATTTTCCAAGACCTTATAGTTGGATTCCTTTGTCCGTTAAATTTGAATAAGAGACTAGTATCAACAATAATTTCTAACTTTCAAGCAATTCTATGTTTTGCTTCCTATATCCTTTAATTCTCACTGATATGGTTTCTAAATTTTAATATATTTAATTTGGTGTTGAACTACTTATATCTCCCTAATTAGAAATTTAGAAAATGATAATATTTACAAAATAATGCTTCAATTTCAAGTTAGAAAACCTTAAATCTCCTAGTTTAATAATTTGTAAATATTTTGATACTTGAATCTCAAATAACGCAATTTTGAAAAAACTCTTAAAGTTATAATCTCCTTACTTTAGTTGCCTTTATAATCCATCAATGAATTATTTAAGGCTGTAATTTCATTATATATCCATGCAATAATTAGTTAAACTTAACCTTAGGAATAATAGAACTTATGTCTCCTTAAACTTGATGAAAAGCAAATATTAATTAAATGTCAATATACCTTTGATGTGAGGCACTACATGTTGATTGGTTTATCCTTTGACTACACTTTCAAAATATTCAAACGGTATATTCTCCTCAAACTTCAAGGTATGATACTACTACATCAGTTGCACCTCTTTCTATGGTGCACTTCTTTACTTTATATTTTTATCTTTTTCACTTCAATGCTTTCTAACCTTGGAAACTTGATATATGCACACTATTTAGGTATGGGATGTTAATTGTAGACACCTAAAACATGTCATGCCAAGGTGAATACTCATATGGGATATGCTAGAAGACCATATGGAAGGCCTTGGATAGATTCCAAGGTATAGCAGTGGTTTTAACCACTTATTTGGGTATCTTTGCCTAGTCAATGCTAGTTGTTGCTGACACCCGCGATTAGCAAAGCTGACGCTTGTCAATCGCGATCAGGACTTAGAATAAGTTGGCATTCATACGACCTAAAATCGGTTGCAATGGCTAATTTGTTGCAGATTGGAGCGATTTGAGCGAGTAAGGTTTTGGATCCTTCCGTCCAACAAGCTCAACTACCCAATCTTGATCTTGGCTTCCTCATGAAGCTACCCCTAGCCCTTGGTGAATGCTATTTAACCCCCCTCCAAATTGGGAAAAGATATAGACGAATCTCAAATTGAAAAGTAGTGAAGCCCTGTCGAATTGCATACTCACTTACGTGCATTGAGAGGAACACTTTGGCTGCCCAATTGAATATCACATGGCATTTGGATTCAAGGAGGCTATGGAGGGCTAGTAAGAATCAAGAAAACTAATTGAGCCCATTCCATCACCAAAATGAGCAATTAAACCATCAAATATGTCGAAGGACATAGTGGTGATCCTTGATCATCAATTATTCAAGGAGAATTGAAGATTGGACATCAAATTAGGAGGGCAAGAATATTTCAAGCTCAACCATGGCTATCAGTCGCGGCTAACAGTGCTCATCACGAATCAAACCCGTGGCCAGGCTGTCATATTTAATTTCCTTGTTATTTAGTCGTAGGATTTGCTTACTGTTGTTATATTAGCTATATTTCATGTTAATTTGCTTCATTAGAGACTTTGACCGATGCAATTAGGGTTTTTAGTCATTTTATTTCATTCTTGCAATTATGATACTAATGGTTCCTTTCATGCTTCCATGCTTTCAATTTCATAATTAGGCCATTAGATAGATGCAATTTATTTTACTTTACATGTTGTAGGATGTTATTTCATGTTTAACATAGGTTCAATATGTTTCTTGCGCTTTCTTGATTATTGCTAATCATTACATCTTCTTATGGAAGTACCTCCTAAAAGCCTCATCAAGAGAGGCATAGTTTGTTGCTAATTGATTCTTTTTGTTTATTGCATGTAGGACTAACAGGGTTTTGAGATGCAAGGTAGCAAATACATCTAATCATGGAGAAGAAGGTCATCGATACCTTGGAGCAGTTCATGTCACCCTGAAAGGCATTTTGATTGCATCTACCCTTGAGAGGGATTTGAAACTCTATTGTAATTAATGTATCAAATGGGTATCCCTAAGAGGGATGAATCTGTAGCTTGGCTTCATTGAAATTAATAAAGATATTCTTTATTTTTGTTTCATTTCTTGTTGTCAACTTAAGCATTCCTATTTGTGCTTATTTCATCAATTGCAATAGATAGATTAGATAGAAAAGAGCCTTTTTGGTGGTTATAAAAGGCGATCATGGTGGAACCTTCGCATTTCATGTCGTAGAAAACTAATTTTATTGGTTTTATGATGACAGGTGCTCACCATGATTGACAGCTATGGTCAAAAAGTTATCGCCACGGTTGACATTCATGAGCAATAGTCTCAGTCGTGCCATAAAGCTATGGTCAACTTATGACAAATTAGACAGTAGAGGAGTAAAGCTCAATCATATGTGGACCTGAGGTAGGTTCCACTGTCACCTTTTGTTTCTATTTTTACTCTCTGTGTTTTTCTAGAATGCAAAAATCTTAGACTAATTAGGAAAGATAATGAAATCAGCATTATGCATATGATTCCTTAGGTCTTTCTCTTATAAGGTCTTTACTAGGCACTGCTAGGAACAACAGATCTCTGAGTGCAGTCTGCCCTAGTCTCCAGCATGCTAGAATATATTTTGTATTCTATTTGCTTGCTTGAGGCTTGATCAGTGGCTATACCATTGTTAGTATGCATTTTCAAAATATCATGTAAAATTAATCATGCATGCTTTATTAATTTGAAATGTTCCTTTTTTGCATTGCATATAGAAAAGAATCATTTGAATGCTATATTATGCATCTTTCTTTTGTGCAAATTAAAAGGAACCACACACACCACGACACATTGTAAACGCTAGTGAGTTGGAAGTCACATCCAACCACTAGTAGGGTTTCAACGATGATGGCAGTTATTTCCATCCGTTGGCCCAACTCCCTTGAACCTTTTGTTACTAGACCAATACTAGATCCAAGAACCTTTCGTAGCCTAGAAAATTTGCATGTACTCCTCTTCAAAGGGTATGAAATTTATTGGATGAAAACATGTGAGGATCTGGGAGGACCTGTGCTCCCTGCTCAGGTGTGGATCTCATCACCACATTTTGGGGGATTACATGGTCCGGAGTTCATTGCCTGGTTATCGAGCTATGAGTATACAGGTGAAAGCCCTTTAAAAATTGAGAAAATTATCAACATATTACAAAACACGATGAGAGTTCCTTACTGATACAAAAAATTGTAAAATACACCAAACATTTTAGGGCTCATTTTAAAACTTTAAAAGAGATAATCATCATTGTATTATTTGTGTGCTAATCAAAGTTAAAAATAGACATAGGATACACATAATTGTGGTTACATAGAGAGGCCAATTCGAGCATAGACCCGCGATCAAAGCCTAAGCTCCACCCAACACACAACAAGTTGCGTAGAGCCCTCAATCACAAAATCCTCCTCGATGTCGTTCAGTGAGTATTAGAGGGGATAATACTACAAGTGGGGATTCTATTGAGAATACCTTAATTAGAGGAGCTACTAGACACCCTTCTAGACATATATTAGAGCATGGAACTTCCCAAAATGGGGGTTCCAAACATGTTGGTATTTACCATGATCGCATTCCATGTGCATCTATGGGATCTGCTAAAGAGTATGTCATTGAGGGATCTAGATTGGTACCCCTTCATCCTGTGTCTAGGGGAGGCTTGAGGCCCCCACATTTTGAGTATAGGTAAGTTGAGGATCCGCCCATTCAGGGGCAAGTAGACAGGGTCACTTTCGAGCATAGGCCCACACAGACTCCCATTAGAAGTGACCCTTGTAGGATCACCATCGATATATCTAAAGTGGGAGTTAATGGTATGCCACCTCATGAGTCGTGGTGTAGTAGATAGTTAGATGGTCTAGATAGAGTCCTAGGATAGTTAGGCTACAAGCCTACCACTGTGCCTTCTAATCCTGTGAGTGTGCATAGTGGTAGTACTATTAGACCTTTCAGAGAACCTAGAGAGTGCTCCAAGGGTTCTTGAGATATGCGTGCTCCTGAATCTCATGCAGGCACAAAGTATGAGCGATAGCTAGATGTAAATACCATCTTCACAGATAAGGGCAAGAGCATAGCAAATCAGTCCATTGGGGGATATACCCACAAGTCCACTTGAATAGAGTGCACACACTAAAGGCCTCAAATGGCTGACCACATAGATAGATCTCATAGAATGGTATTCGATCAGAGGTATTAGATCCTCCAAGACCATTTGGAGTATGTTCGTGCAGAGCATGAATGCCTTGAGAATTAGAACACTCAGAGGCTAAGGTTCATAAGACAACGTTTATATGAAAAAATCATGTGTGAACAATGCATCCTTTATTAGGAGTGTGTTGAGAGGGAGGACCAATTAGCTAGTGTCAGCTTACATCCCCTAGTGAGCATAGGGAGCGCATTGATAGACAAGCTACTTTGTAGCCTGGTTTGCATCCCGTGAACATAGATACTTGTACTTGCCTTACGACCCAAAATAGAGATTGACACCCTATGTTCAAACATTGTGGGTATAGGCAATATGAAAAGTGGGAGATGAACTAGAACAAGAATATCCTGAGATCTCCCTAGTCGAAGAGGTGGATGAGCCTAATAATTCACTTCAACCGAAGAAGAATATAGAGAAGAGGAGTTTCTATCTTCGCAGGCCTATAAGGCCTTGACAGAAAAGGTCAAAGCTATTGGGAATCAAGGGATGACTTATCAAAAGCCTACTTTGAACAAGATTCATAATGAACCTTTATTCCCATCTGTGCCTATTCTAGCCTATCCCGAGCATTTTGAGATGCCTAGGATGGATAATTTTAAATGAGAGGAGGATGCTCAGGATCATGTGATGAGTTTTCTAGACATGTGCTTTTAGATTGAAAGAAACGATGCCTTTCTCCTATGGACCTTCATTATGACCCTCTCAAGTTCAGCCTGGGAGTGGTTCAACCAACTCAAGAGGCACAATATCACCAATTTTGAGCAATTGGCTGATGCATTTCTTGAATGCTTCTCCTTCGGTGTCAAGAAAAAGGTAAACTTATCCGATATGGTTGCTTTAACGCAACATGATGACGAGCCAGTTATGGATTATGGGAAACGATGGAGGAAGATGATGGCCAAGTTACCATTCTCCATCCCTGCTTTTGAATTGACTAGAATGTTTATGAAAAGTTGCACCAAGTATATTTTGTTATTATTACAGTTGTAGCAGTACCAAAATTTTGAGGAGGCTTTGGCACAAGTCAAAGTGATTGAGGATATCAAGTTATAGGAGGGTAACTTGAATGTCGAGAATAATAAGGAATGGAACAAGAAAAGCACTGAGAAATAATCGACAAAGCTGGCCCATGTTAATCAGGTGGTGTTAAACCTTCAAAAAGGGAATAAAGGACAAAAACAACACAACTATCAAGCCCAACCTCCTCTTGCATAGTATGAGCAGTGCAACAACAATCAAAAGGGTAAAAATAAGGAACAACACCCACATCGTGTATTCACTCAGTTATCAGAGTCGTTGGCTTCAATTTTTCATCAGTTATGCGAGGCTAAGGCCATAAAATTACCTAAAATAAAATTAATGGACCCTAATCAACCCAATCCTTAAGGGTACAAATATGATCAGTATTGCATATTTCATCGAATGAAGGGCCACGACATCGAAGTATGTTGGTATTTCAAACACTTAGTGCAAAATATGATCAAAAGAGGTATGCTTCTTGTCGACAACCTACAAGCACCTAACAATTAGAATATGGGTATTTTCAAAAATCCTCTTCCCAACCATGAGGCACCGAGGAATAATGTTGGCTAGGTCAACCAAATATGCATCGAACCACCAACCCATGGGTTCATCGAAATGGTCAACATTTTCAAAAGGAACATGATGTATGAAAGACTCAATCAACCTCCACTCCCCATTAGAGTCCAAGTTGTGCCTCCTCCAAGGCCAACCCAAAATATGCCAAGCCCACCAACTAGACCGGTGGTGACCATAAAAAATAGGTTGGTTCAAAACCTACAGACAACTCCAATGAAGTTATCAATCTATGAGCTTATTTAGTAGTATCCTAAGCATAGGGAGATGCTTATGGAAATTTTAAGGTCCATCGAGGTGCAGTACTGAGATATCAAAGCGTTCACACACTTTGTGGGACATGTGTAATAGTTCCAGAAATCGATCATAAAATGTCATGACCATGAAGTCAAGATGGTTTCCACTTTTATAGCGGACCCGCCACTCCATATTATCGTATGTGTGAATCACATACTGTTCAAGCGGGTTTTGATCAATACGGGATCATCGATAAATATTATCACAACCAAGACGTTAACTTACTGAAGTTACAAAATGTGCATATCATACCTTCTACCTTCACGTTGAGAGCGTTTAACGATGCATTATGCTTGACTATTGGTACTATAGTTTTACCTATTCAGGTAGGATTGAAGACCATCCCTATGATGTGTCATGTCATCAAAGGTGCTATGCAATATAATATACTCCTCAGGAGGCCTTGGATAAGAGAAATGCGTTGTGTCCCTTCCATTTTACATCAATGTATCAAATATGTGCATGAGGGATAGGTTCACGTGGTGCCTTCAAATGAGGAACCATTTAAATACGTGAATCAAATTTTTTAGGGGATTTTTTGCTCTCCTAAATGCACCTGGACACACGGACTACATCACCAATCAAGGAGCTAGGAGGAAAAAATAAATGTGTGCAAAACCTGCAACATTCGCATCTCAACGATCAGAGCACATGACAACTGCTTCCACTAGACCACCTACATCCATGATGCATCAGGATGATGAGAAGTTGAAAGAAAATATGGACAAAAAAGAGATAAAGCATATGCCCAAACCAGTTGTGATTGAGGTTCCTACTCCCATGGAAGTAGAGAATGCTCAAATAGAAGTCAAGGAGGCACCTCAACCTACTTCACCTGCATCTTCAGTAGGGTCATATGCACCGTAGGTGACCATTCATTTGGATATAGATGATGATGAAGTCACACACACGTAGAGTCGCATGCACATGGTCCTGGAGATATGATCTATTCCATCAATATGATCTCCATTGATTTGACCACTCCACTCCATAATCCAGCAGATCCATCCAAACTATTGTATCTTAATGTAGATGTTATAGTTTGGAATCACGTTGATTCACCCCTAGAGCCTAAGGATTTCTTCCCCAATGAAGAAATATTGCAACCTTTTTTATTTTGCACAAGGTTGTGCATGTGATGTTTATCATGCTGAGGATGCTTCTGATATGAAACCCATAAACCTAGAATATGACATCCATTTGATCCTTACGCCTCACCAGCTTGAGGAGGGATCCCATATGTTAGTAGAGGAAATATTTGAAGTGGATATTAGTGATGATCCCATCAATCCAAGGAAGGTTAAATTTGAATAAAATTTGACTCCTGATGAGCGTGCCAACCTCATACCTCTACTGAGAGAGAGACCTAATCTCTTTGATTGGACTTACAAAGACATGCTAGGTCTAGTTCTGAAATTGGTTACTCATAACATTTCACTAGATCTGTCAAAGAAACTAGTCAATCAAAAACTTAGGAAGATGCATCCAATAGTAGCCTTAATTTTTAAATATGAATTACAAAAGTTGTTGGATGTAGAGTTTGTCATTTCCATTGACTATCCAGAATGGGTATGAAACATGGTGCCTGTAGGAAAACCTGATGGGAGGATCCATATCGGTATAGATTTCAAAGACCTCAATAAGGCAACACCAAAGGATTCATTTCTATTGTCGAACATAGATGCTCTTGTAGATGCAACTGCAGGTCACGAAATAGTCTCCTTGATGGACAATTTTTTTGGTTATAACCAAATTTAGATTAAGCCCGAAGACCAGCATAAAATCACGTTCATAATGCTATGGGCGATATTTTACTATAAGGTTATGCCATTCAGTCTCAAAAATACTGGTGCTACATATCAGTGGGCTATGACATATATCTTCCATGACTACATGCATACGATCTTAGAATATTATATCAATGACTTATTGGTAAAGTCATTACTGTGTTTAGAGCATGCAGAGGTCCTGAGGAAGGTCTTCGATTGCCTAATAGAGCATAATGTCAAGTTGAATCCTAAGAAGTGTGTATTTGGTGTAACTTTAGGAAAGATCTTAGGATTCATCATTTTAAAGTGAGGTATCGAAGTTGACCTAGCAAAGGTCAAGGCTATTTTAGAGATGTGTCCCCCTATGAACATCAAGGAATTAAGAAGCCTTTAGGGAAAAGTAGCATCCATAAAGCGATTTATCACATAGTTATCATATAAATGTTGACCCATGAATCAATTGCTACACAAGGGGATCCTGTTCAATTGGGATGAATACTGTCAAGCAGCCTTTGCTGAGATTAAGCACTACCTGGCGACGTCGCCAGTGCTAGCTCCACCAAGAACCGATATATCATTCCTACTATATATATTGGCAACTGACTTTACATTTGGAACTATGTTAGCCCAAAAGAATGTGCAAGACAAAGAGCAAGACACATATTACATTAGTCAAACCTTGGTGAGCTACGAGCTAGGATATGCATATGTGGAGAAGCTATGTTTAGCAGTAGTTTTTACTACCAAGAAATTGTGGCACTATATATTAAGTCATACGACATATGTCATATCAAAACAAAATCCTTTGCAGTATATGATGAGCAAGATGTATCATAATACACGTATTGCAAAGTGGATCATGCTATTGATAGAATTCAATTTGGAATTCATTAGCCAAAATTCCATTAAGGGACAAGTCATAGCTAATCAACTGGCTGAGGTGCCTCTCAAGAATAGTAGACCTCTCACTATTGAGATTCCTGATGATGCAATATTTACCTTATCAGAAGCACTTGAACCCGAAGAACTAGATAATAGAGCTGATATGACCTTGTTCTTCGATAGTTTGAAGTGTGAGCAAGGGGGTGGTGCAGGAATAGTGTTGTTCACGTCGCAAGGTTCTCCCATACCCTTATCATTCAAATTATATTTTCCTTGCACTAATAATAACATTGAATATGAATCCCTAATATTGGGCCTCAAAATAGTTGTTTCCATGAAGATTAAAATGTTAAATATCTTTGGCGATTCCCTTCTCATTGTCAAACAAGTGAAGAAACTTTTTCAATGTAGGTGTCCCGTTTTGAAGACCTACAAAGATCTTGTTGATACTTATATAGATCTATTGGAGTGGTATGACATCGAGGCAATTCCTTATTTATAAAATAGGTTTGCAGATACCATGGAATATTTGGGATCCTTAATCCCTCATAATCCTTCTACTGATTTTACTACCATTCATGTCAAAACGTTGTCACATTCTATTGTGCAGCGCAAAGCTTTGGATAACAAAGATTCAATCAACATGATCCATATAAAACCAAATCATGAGTGGTTATACAGAGCTAGATAGTTTCTCAAGAGAGTGCCTTAGGGGTCATTGATCTCACAAGGTCCTACGAGGAGTGGTACTACCATTCACCATAAGGTTGTTTTCCAGTCTGCATTTGTAAATGTTGAACCGTAGGGGGAACATACTATCTTGTCAGATGAGGCTAAGAATTACCAGAACTGGATGTCACAAATACATGACTTCCTGAATCTTGGTATAATATTGTAGGGATTGTCATGTGCTGTGAAATGCACATTTAAATAGAAAGCAACAAAGTATGTCTTGTTAGGAGATATTTTGTATCGGAAAATCTATGATGGAGTTATCCTTTGTTGTATTGAGCCCCAAGAGTCATCTTGGGAAATTTTGCAAGCTCATGACGGTACGTGTGGTAGTAATTTTAGCGATATGTCTATCGTCAAGCGCATCCTTCACATGGGTTATTATTGGCCCACTATGGAGAAGGATTGCAATGTGTATGTCAAGAAATGCGTTAAATGCTAGCATCATGCTAATCTTACGTACCTGTCATCACAGGCCTTATAGCCCATTCAAGCAGCTTGTCCATTTGCTCAGTGGGATTTTTATCTAATCAGTAAGATCTCTCCTCCATCATCGGGTCAGCATACATTCATTATTATGACTACTAAGTATTTTAAAAAGTGGGTGGAAGCCATTCCCTTAACAATTACAATTGGAACACGTATTGCTGAGTTCATACTCACTAATATCATAAGTCATTTTGGGATACCATCCAAGATAATTTTAGATAATGGAACGTCATTCAAAAATAAAATTGTGAGAGCTTTGACATATAAGTATAGAATCAAACACAATTTTGTGACTCCATATTATCCATAGGCAAACGGGTAAGCTAAGGCTTCAAATAAGACAATGGTATCCATCTTGAAAAATATGCTACAAGAGAACCACAAAGATTGGCACATCTAGTTGCCCCTTACATTATGGGATTATAGGACTAGCATTCAGACACCCACTAGAGCAACTCCATTTTCACTAGTATATGGCATTGAGGCCATTATACCCATAGAGTTGGAAATTCCAATGTTGCACATCGCATTGAAATAGTTCATCGATGACGACACCGCATGACAAGCTCGACTAGATCAATTGACGCTACTTGATGAACATCACGTGAATGCCCTTGAGCATCTATGCATTTATCAATAACACTTAAAATAAGCTTACAATGACAAGTTGCATCTAAGAGACTTTGAGGTTGTTGATCTTGTGCTAAAAGAGAACCAACAAAACTCGAATTTATTGCAAAAAATATGAGACAAAATTATGGCTAATTGGTTAGGTCCTTATATCATCTCTGATAAGATTGGACCTGGGACATATCGCTTGACATCATTGGAATAAGTTGAAGAGCCTGAACCTCTCAATATCCCTCATCTTAAAGTGTTCTATGCCTAAAACCATTAAAAGGCCCCAAAGGCATCTATAAGCCCTTTGGTCATCCAAGTCAAAAGGCCCCAAAGGCATATGTAAGCCCTTTGGTCATCCTAGTAAAGGCTCCAAAGGCATCTATAAGCCCTTTGGTCATCCCAGTAAAGGCCCCAAAGGCATCTATAAGCCCTTTCGTCATCCTAGTAAAGGATCCAAAGGCATTTGTAAGCCCTTTGGTCATCCCAGTAAAGGCTCCAAATGCGTCTGTAAGCCCTTTGGTCAAACCAAAATTTTAAAATCCATAAAAAATAAAAAGCAATAAAATCCAAAAAAAATGGAAAATATCAAAATTAAAAAACATTTGCATTTCATTTGCATATTTGCATTTCATTTTACATCATTGCATTCCACTTTGCACTTGCATTTCATCTTTGCATTGCATTAGGCATATCCATTCGCCGCACTTGCATTAGAATAAATGGTGTTTACAATATTACAAACAACACCATGTTTGTATTTGAATCATGCATCTATGCATTATATTTTTCATCCATTTATTACCCTTGTGAGTAACTGTGTTTTTCAACACAACCCCTTTTGTTGCTATGAAGAATATACTAGGGTTTTTCGGTCATTCAACCATACCTAAAGGTCTTCTCAAGAGTTGATAGAAAACTTGATTTGTTTTTGTAGATGAGGTATAGTTTGTATAGCCCTTAGCATATCAGAATTTTATCACTAATCAACAAACTAAACAATCCTAATAAGGATTAGGGGAATATGAAAGCTATGAAGCGGGACCAGGTATCCTGAGGTGAAAATTTTATTTTTGCTTATCCCCTCATGCAGACGGTTCTAGAAATGTTGGTAATTGTCAAAAGGACAAGTTTATTCCCTACCCATAATTCCTTGCTTACATTAAAATGAGCAATATCCTAGAGTGATATCCCAAATCAATCCTCTAGATTGATACCCTAGATTGATATCCTAGATCGATATCCTAGGAAACAGTTCCCTAAAGCAAAATCCCCAAAGGAAGTTTATGAATCAAATTAAAAAATGTAAATCCCATAAATTCAAGTCAAATAAAGATCAAGTTTTCAAAGTAAAATCAAATCAGTATCAAATCCCTTGCTCAAGAGAGAAAAAAGAGAAAAAAAAGAGAAAAAAGAAAAAAAGAGAAAAAAGAAAAAAAAGAGAAAAAAAGAGAGTATATATAAAATAAAAAATGATTTTTATCACTATATATGAGCAAGTATCCCAATAAAATGAAAAAATAAGGGAGAAAACCTGAATCCCTAGAATTTCCTGCACTACTGTACCTTACGCACGATGATATGTCTGATACATTAGCATTTTGCTTGTGTGCAGACCAATGTTTGAATGTGGAAGAGCTATATTCAAGTGTCCTATATTGCCTAGTGGTATAGTCTAGCTAAAATCTAAATATAGGATTGGATAGACATATGCGGACCCCTAATATTAGCAATGGGCTGAAAGAATCCCACCTAACATCGGGATATGCTTATGCCTTATCTAAATATATTCATTTGCACACACAGGGATAATGAACATTTAGGGCCTATCCTAGTGAAAGACTTATGTTTCAGAAGTCTAGTATGGTTAGTATACAACTTTTGATAAGTCAACTAGGGTGTTTGAGTCTCATGGAAAACCTCAAAAATTCCCAAATAGCAACAACCAATTTTCAATGCAATCATCAAAACATCAATTTTTTTTATGAGAGTTTGTTTATTAGAATTATTTGTAATATAGGTTAGATACCGAATGGATGTTAGAAATGATATTTAAATGACCACTGACTATGTTATCCATATTCTTTTAATTTACAAAATCCCATGAATAGAAACCATATATAATTGCATCTCACATATGGGTGTATTATCTTTCATAAAAAGATAAAGCATCTACAATCCATGATTGTTATACATTCGGTGGTGTCATCCATTAGATTGTTAAAAATCATATTGCATAAATTATGTTTTAAGTGATTAAAGCATACATGTTCATTTCAGAAACACATTATCAAAGAAACAAAGAAATATATGCAGTGCATACATGGCATAAACTATATCATAACAACACAAATTAAATGCATACAAGTGAAGCAAAGTATACATGCATTTAGTATCAAAATATGGCATTCATACGCATCCATCATAAGTAGTCCATATACATACATAACTCATAGCATCTAATCATCTATCGCATAGATATCTAGTGCATGTCATTCATGCATCATGTCATATAACATAAAATAATGCATTGCATCCATATGCATCTCATAAAACATAAAATACAAAAAATAAAGTACACATGTAATAATATGAACTCATCATATATATATATATATATATATATATATATATATATATATGTGTGTGTGTGTGTGTGTGTGTGTGTGTGTGTGTGTCAAATGTACATCATAGCGGGGTACATCAAAATGCCCATAGGCTACAACTATGTAGGTCCTCAGAACTTACACAAAAATGCTACAAAAGTGGCCAAGTCTATGCCATGCCAATGTGCTAGCTCTAGACTACACTCCCTAATCCCCCTACACCGGAGCTCTCTCCACCTCCCTTAACCACATCCCTAGGGACCTGTTGTGGGACCTGCTATGGGACCTGATTTGGGTCCTACTATGGATCCTACACTCAGCCTAGACCAACTGTACTCAATGTACGCATCCTATGGCTAGATCATGAACTGGACTGCCCTATCTCCCTGGTCCTAGTCCTGCTCTAGTGTGGCCCTGTAGTAGTGGTCATCTCCAGAATCTAGCCACCTAGCATCCTGATAACACCCTCCAGCTGGGCGATGCAAGCTACATCCATTGTATGTTGGTCATTACCCTCCTCCACAAGGGTACATAGCCTCCTAATCTCTTCCATCGAGTCCAAAACTATATGTCTTGGAGTATATGGTACCACGAGAGGTGCCATGATAGCCTATGTAGGTGAGGGAGCTACCCTCGCCACCCTAAGTAGGTCTTGCTTAGTAGTCACTATGTCTAGCATCACCTATAGAAGATCACATTGACTAGTGATCTTCTCAATCTTGGTGACTATTGTAGCCATCTATGCCTAGAGAGCTACCCTTTCCTCCTCATAACCGTACCAATGGCTCTGGCCATGTGATAACTTTACCTCTAGAGTGATGATAGTGGTGTCCCTGTGTAGGAGCTGGATGTGAAGTATCCTAATCTGAGTCTAGAGGTCGACAACCTAAGCCTTGAGATCCCTAACCTCGCTATCAACAGGTGACACCCTCCTTGGATTTTTCCTCCTTTGCCTCTGCCTGTGGGACCTCCCCTATAGTGGCCCCTACACCCCATGTGCCCTCGGTCCTCTAACGGACCCTGTGTCCATGAGGGTCAACCTATGAACTCTCTGCACCATCTATTGCAAAGTTGTCTACTAGTCGGCCTAGAGGTCCCTCTTCGTGCCATTGTTGGCTAGTCCACCATGCATAATAGTTAGTAGTAGTGCCTATGTCCACTAGGTCCAACTCTTGAAATTCATCATCAACATCCCCTCATGGAGGCACCTAAGGCCAGGTCAGGTCCTTTAATACCAAGCATTTGTAAATAGTCAAAATATCTGAGGCATCCTAAACTACCTGAGGACGTGATAAAAGTGCTGATACTCGTGTATATCAACCTTATGACCAATAACCCACTTGTATCTATAGTGCAGGTATCTATCCACCTCTGGCTAGGTAGGGCAGCCCATGTATGGTCACCACTCTATCTGCTCAAGGCGGAGCTGTGCAAATCATGAAATATAATGGTCCAAGTCTCCTACATGAGACCTACTCTTGAAGCCCTCATGCTCTCAAGGCCAATAGACTGCATAAAAATGATGATCCTCATTGATAGTAGTGATATCCAGAGGTAAATCTATGGGGCACTTTATCAAAATATGTTGCCAGCCCCAAATCTAAAGAAGTATGCTACAGCTGATGCCCACTCTACTACGACGTGTAATCTAGTATAGCTTGTGATAGAGTTGCGCTATAAGGGTACTCCCCATGCCAAACTAAGAGGTTGCTCATTCAAGCTAACCATAACCTCCCTCGTCCTAGCTAGGAGGTTCTAAGGGAACCGCACGCCTGAATAATCTGGGAGGACTATCTGGATAATCAAATGCATAAATACAGCCTCCCACTATGAGAAGAATTTGGCCTGGTACCACTCCTCGATGTGGATGCCCCCATGATCAATGCGACCCTGAGCCTTGATGCTCCGTCTTTGAAATATCACATCAAACACGACCTTCTTCATCGTAGTAAGAGAAGAGGTGATGGGATCACCATAAATAGGTAGGAAGAAGATATAGTAGACATCCTCCAGAATCATAGTCATTTCACCCGTCGATAGGTGAAATGTATTGGTTCACACATCCCAACGACCGACCAATGCAGTCATGTATGCTTGATCTAATCTCATGGTGGGGTGGTCCAGGACGTACCCAAACCCCACGGTAGCAAACCAATCCCACTCTGTGTTAGTGAGAGTGCAGCGTAAGTTTCGAAGGAGATCAGTATCACTCACTTTGTTCATAAAGGTCTGAGTGAAAACAATCAAATTAATAAGAAAAATAATTAAAAATGATTTAAAAAAACAAAACGACAAAAAAATCAGAAAATCTCATGAAAATGCAAAAACATGATCAAAAATTTCAAAAAAATCAAACAAAAGCACTTCAAAATTGCAATAAAATGCATTAATTCCTGAAAATTCAAAGACAAATGGAAAAAATTGAAAATTTTGAAAAATTTTCCTAAAGTCATTGTGTTGCGAGTCGAAACCATGGTCGACGAGGCAGTCAAAAATGTGATCATTGGGATTTAAATCTCATTGTGTCTGATAGCTGTGGTTCCCAATTTACCAATTGGGGACCACATTTGTTACCCGCGACTAAGGAACATGACCTTTTCAGAGTCAATTCCTTCCCAAAATAATCTCAAAAATTAAAAACCCTTCCCTATTACCTAACCTATGCTAAATATAACTAGGGTGAGGTTCATTATCGATAGTTTAATGTGGTTCGTTTAACCCACTACTTAGTGTGGTTAATTTTAAATTCGATAATTTGCAAGCGTAGTCTTAGTTTGTGTGTTACCTTGGAGGTACCGGCTCTTTCGCTGGTCGAAGCTTTCGACTGGTCGACCATCGGTGTGGATAGAAGGGGATCAACGAGGTTTGCGACAACATTTCGTGTCAGAATTCACTTTTTACCTCTCAAAGCTCTCAGTTTTACTATCAGTTTTAGGTAAATAATGAAATTTTTTAAATGGGAAAAACCTTATATATTTTTCAAATTCGGTTCAGACCGCGTCTAACAACTGCAATCCCAAAATTAGGGTTTTTTGCCCGTGGATCTGAGCCACGATCGAGGAAATGAAAATTTCTAATTACTTCTAACAGACATGATCAGCAAAATGCAATAAATGCTCTCAATTCCCATCGTAGAGATCTATAAAATAGCAAATTAAAAATACCCACCAGACCAGATAAGTCAAAAAAATACAAAAATACAAAAAAATTAGATAAAATTAAAAGCCAAATGTGCCTTGTATCTAGTTATTTACCCTATACACTTGGTTATTGTAGTGACTTGCACTCCATGCAACCTGACAAGATGAGTAAATTATGATGAGGACATTTGGGGCAAATTCATCATCATAGAATTGCTATGCTTCATTTCAATTCCTAAGAAGGCCTAGATGGTCGGAGTACTCCATGGGAATGAAGTGTTCATGTCAATTATTCCATGATGCTTTAAGAAGATCATTGAAAATATTATTCAACACATGCCTAATTAGAATTGCTTCATTTTGATTCCCTAAGATGGCCTTCATGTCTAGATCGCTCCATGGGATAGAAATAGGCAATTACTATTAACATTTGCAATCAGAGCTGATTAGGCCTTGCTAAGTATTCAAATGCTAAATATTAATTTGTTTAAATCTTTCATTGTGGTCAAGCAACTTTGTCACTTCATTTAATTATCATTACCCTCATCGACTCGTCGCTTGAGGGGGTAGTCATAATATCAAATCATAATCAAAGTCAACAAAATATCCCTTGAATTGCATTTGTCTTACGAATCATTGCCAAAGAGTATCATAAGCTTACCCTTTTGCTGGGGCAAATAGCAAATATGATAGTTATTTGTAGCTCTCTTCCTTTCGATTATATAGGCCTAACTCTTATTGTAGCATCAAAGCTACCCAAATTTCTAATGATGAGTGCAAGCTCTTTCAAATTTAAGCCTTCCATCTAGTTGGAAGCAATGATTCTAGGATATGCGTCCTTTTGAAGTACTTGGTGCATCTAATGTTGATCATATTAATGATCATCATGCAACCTACAACATCATTTTATGAGTTCTATTTTTTCTTAGAGTTGTTCAAACTCACAATGCATCTCAAAAGGGGCATTTGTAGACACCTAAAATGTGTCATGTCGAGGCGACTACTCATATGGGACATGCTAGAAGACCATATGGAAGGTCTTGGACAGATTCCAAGGTATAGTAGTGGTTTTAACCACTCATTTGGGAACCTTTGCCTAGTCAGTGCTATCTTTTGCTGACACCTGTAGTTAGTAGAGCTGACCGCACTTGTTAATCGCGGTCAGGACTCAAAAATAGTTGGCCTTCATCCGAACCAAAATCGGTTGCAACAGCAAATTAGTTGCAAATTGGAGTGGTTTGAGCAAGGAAGGTTATGGATCTGCACAATATTGATATTGGATTCCTCATGAAGCTACCCCTAGTCCTTGGCAAATGTTATTTAACCCCCCTCCAAATTTGGGAAAGATATAGACGAATCTCGAATTGAAAAGAAGCGAAGCCTAATCAAATTTCATACCCACTTACATGCATTGAGAGGAACACTTTGGCTACATAATTGGATATCACATGGTATTTGGATTCAAGGAGGCTATGGAGGGCTAGTAAGAATCAAGAAAACTAATTGAGCCCATTCCATCACCAAAATGAGCAATTCAACCACCAAATCTGTTATAGGACACAGTGGCAACCCTTGATCATCAATTCCTAAAGGAGAATTAAATATTGGACATAAAATTAGGAGGGAAAGAACATTTAAAGCTCAGTTGCGGCTATCAACCATGACTAACAGTGCTCATCGTAAATCAGACCTGTGGCCAGGTTGTCATCTTCAATTTCCTTGTTCTTTAGCCATAGGATTTGCTTACTATTGTTAGATTAGCTATATTTCATGTTAATTTTCTTCATTAGAGACTTTTACTGGTGCAATTAGGGTTTTTAGTCATTTTCTTTCATTCTTGCAATTATGATACTAATGGTTCCTTTCATGCTTCCATGCTTTCAATTTCATAATTAGGCCATTAGATAGATGCAATTGCTTTTCCTTTACATATTGTAGGATGTTATTTCATGTTTAACATAGGTTCAATATGTTTCTTGCACTTTCTTGATTATTTCTAATCATTACATCTTCTTATGCAAGTACCTCCTAAAAGCCTCATCAAGAGAGGTCTCCTTTGTTGCTAATTGCTTCTTGTTGTTTATTGCATGCAGGACTATCAGGGCTTTGAGATGTAAGGCAGAAAATAGCTCTAATCATGGAGAAGAAGGTCATCGACACCTTGGAGCAGTTCGTGTCACCCTAAAAGGCATTTTGATTGCATCTACCCTTGAGAGGGATTTGAAACTCTATTGTAATTGATGTATCAAATGGGTATCCCTAAGAGGGACGAATCTGTAGCTTGGATTCATTGAAATTAATAAAGGGATTCTTTATATTCATTTTATTTCTTGTTGTCAACTTATGCATTCCTATTTGTGCTTATTTGTACTTATGCATTCCCTTTGGATTGTGTACCACATGGTATTTACATTTCCATTGGATGTTGTTCTTCTTTGTTATGTGGTACAGATACACTGTAATATTTAAAAGGTATTGATTTAGGTGGTGTAGGCATTATTTCAACCTTTCGACATTTAAATAATGATGATTTATTACCTCCTTGATTATATGGGGCGTTACTAAGGATTGTTGATATTAGGTGGTGCAGGCACAAGTGTTATTTCAAACTTGAATGATATATTCCCTCTTGAGGTGTTACTACGAATTCATTGACACTTTTCTCCTTTGTGCCAAATGGCATATGATTCCTTTACTTATCGTAACAAATGATGACTTATTCTCTTGCATGTAACCTAGCACTCAATATTCCCTTCTCTTGTAAACATATTTTTCAATTCCTTGCAAGTTTTTTGGTCTTCTCTTTTAATAGCAACATGCTTCTTAATCTCCAATGTATGGTGGTGGCTCCTCTCCAATGAAGGTGGCTCCTCATTTGGTGGTGTTTCGATGCTCCTTTCCTTGGTGGATGTTCATCCAAGCTTCTCTCCTCTTTATCTTGGGTAACACTTGTTATTTGTGTTATTTTCCTTGCTAATTGTACTTTTGTCTTGCTTAGTCTTCATCTCTTGTTGCATGTATTTTACTGTAAGTTTCTTTTCACTGTGGGTGTTGTCTTATTGCAACTATGGTTCCCTATTTGGTGTGTTTAGACACCTTGAACAAGATAAATTTGAGCCCTTAGTTGGATATTTTTCCTTCACTTCATAGCTTCTTCTTTAAAATTTATAATGCTACCACTAGTGACTGCAATTTATGTGCCTTTTTGTGTCTTAAGATACTTCAACTTTTGTCTTCCTTTCACTACTTTAGAGAAGACAAATATGGTGTTATTATAAATCAAAAATAAATTTGTTATAAACTATGATAGAATACCTTTATTGCACCAAAACTTTAAGATCTTTTAGTCTCCTTTTGTAGCTTCCCTTATTGAATTTAGTATGGTGGCACCTTCTCTATTTCATGGTGGTTGTAGTTCTCCTTTTGCGGCTTCTCTTCACCAAGACTTGTTGCAGCTTTACCTATGTTTAATGGTATATTTTTACACTCTAACTAAACCTTATTCTTATGCACTATTCTTCCTTATCTTTCTTAATATCAATGCACTTTGATAGCTCTTAGAAAGAACTTGTATTAAGCACTATCTATTTATTCATATTGCTCCTTTTAAACAACTTATAACACTAATTTGTGTTGATGTATTTTACAAGTTTCAAGATGATAATGCTACCTACTTATTTAACTTGAAAATATTTAAACTCAAACTCCTTATTGCTACCTTTAATAACTTTATTATGGTGTTTTAAAGGAACTTAAATAATACTTGAATAAGAAACTTTAATAACACCAATTATCAAACCTTATTTTAACCACTTGTAGCAATATTGCTTGGTGATTTGTTTCACATGTATGCTGCCCTGGATTTGTAAACTTTGCAACTTCAACTCCTTATGCTTTGTTGCTCTAAAATTGTCTATTTTGCAGATCTTCTTGTTGTCCAAATAAGATTCTAAAATATTTCAACTTGCAACTTTATAACTCCTTTAACTTGAAGCCCAAGAATGTGAATTTGCGGCTTCAAATTTCCTCCAAGTTGCTCTCTTGAATTCTAAAAATTTTTGCTGTAAAAAATCAGCAATATTGAGAGTGCAGTGGCATTGATAGTGCATAACCAAGAGCAATCGATAATTAAAGATGTCATCATGGGCATAGCAGAAAAGAATAGAGAAAGGCCAACTCTAGGGATAACTCATGTGGAAAAGAGATAAAAAAATAGCAGCTCTCAAGGAGTGGGTAGAAAATAAAATAAGGAATTGATAGCAGTTCAAGGAGACAAACTGATCACTAGAGGAGAGGTGAGGCCAATAGATTTTCATTGCTCTTAAGGTAACTAATGATTATACAATAATGGAATGTTAGGGGTTTAAACAGTAGAATCCATCAATATGATGTTTGAAGACACTTAGAAAAATGTAAAATAGATTTTTTACTTATCCAGGAGACCAAAATATCGTTGGATCTTATGTGTAAAATAGTTAATAGACTTTGAAGGGGTGTTGGTCATATGGAAATGGCTACCCAAGGGACCTCAGGGGGGATAGTTCCTCTTTGGAACTCTCTTTAATGGACTGCAATAGAACATACAGCTTGGAGGGGTGTTCTCACATCACATTATAGGAACAATGTCATAGCTAAACATGTTTTAATCATAAATTTTTATGGGTCTCAAAACCTAGATGGTCAGATGCATCAATGGAAAGTTGTGCATAACATGAGAGTCTCAAGGGAAGAGTTAGAATAGATTATTGTTGGGAATTTTAATGCTAAATTATCCTCTAGATATCAAGAAGGGGGAACCCCAATTTTGGACCCAAGGGATCGACTTATGATTGCCCAAGTCCAGGAATTACACTTGGTGGATATTAAATGCCCTAGAATGAACTATACTTGGACTAATAAGAGGAGCGAGCCACATAGCAGGAAGGTCAAGTTAGACCATTTTTTGGTTTCAAAGGAGATATTTGTAAAATGGAATATAAAATTTCAAATTTTGGAGGGTCTAGTTTAAGATCACTTTCCCATTTTTTTGGAAGGGGGATCAAGATAGTGCAACATCACAAACCATTTAAATTTGAAAACTTTTTGTTACAAAAGTAGGAACTTCAAAAGAAAATTCCACAATGGTGGGAAGAAGGCCACCCAACATATGGGACAACAATGTTTAGATTCCACAAATAACTTCATTATATCAAATATCAACTGAAATAATGGAGGCGAGCTAACAAGACAAACTTCCATGTCCAAAGAGCTCCATTGATGGCCAGATGGGATGAGGTTCAAAAATACTTTAGGAAAGGAACAATTATAGAGCAACCCAAGGAAGAGGATGATACATTACGTAAAGTGGTTGAGGACATTGACAACCAAGAGGAGACCTACTAGAAACAGAGAGTAAGAACCACTTGGTTATTAGAAGGTGATACAAATACCAAATTTTTTCATCGAGCTGTCTATGCTAGGAGACAGATGAACAACATGGAAGCTCTTCAAGATGAGAATGGACACTCCTTTGATACAATTCCATTCATGCATATCCATTCAATGGATTATTTTTCTAAACTATTTAAGGAAAGTATGGTGCAATATGAAGAGGCTCAAAAATAAGTTCTTGTTGTCATACCCTCTATTATCTCTAAAGAAGAAAATTAGGTCCTACTTAAACCCATTGATAGAGAGGAACTAAAGAATGTAGTCTTTGGAATGAGCACCTAAAAAACACTAGGTCCAGATGGCTTTCCAATTGAGTGTTTTTAGGCCTTCTAAGTAACTTAGAGGAGGATGTAATGGCTGTTATAGAGGAGTCCAAAGGTAGTAAAAGAATTCTTAAAGCATTAAATAATACTTTCATTGCCTTAATTCCAAAGGGGGAGGAGGGGTACATATTTTATATTATAGACCTATTTCCTTATGCAATGTCATATATAAAATAATCACAAAGGTAATGGCTGAGTGGCTAAAATATCTTCTACATAGCATTATCTCCTTGGAGCAAGGGGGTTTTGTAGAGGGTAGGCAGATATTGGATGGTGTGGTTCTAGCTCAGGAGGAAATCCATTCAATGCAAACATTTGGTAATAGAGGAATGTTCATAAAATTGGATATATCAAAGGCTTATGATAGGGTGGAGTGGAGCTTCTTGTCAAATATGATGGAAACCTTTGGTTTCTCTCAGGATTGGATAGAATGGGTCATGAGTTGTGTTTCTACTCCGATATACTCAATGTTAATCAAGGGTCTTCCCTCACAACCGTTTGGAGCTACTCGAGGTCTTCGTCAAGGAGATCCTTGTTCCCCCTATATTTTTTTCATATTTGCTAAAGGCTTGGGTAGACTCATATTGAGGAGAAGACAACAACATTTAATAATAGGTATCAAGGTGGGTAAGGAAGTTTTGACTCACCTACTGTTTGTGGATGACACAGGATTGGTGGGAGTGGCCAGCTTCAAGGAAGAAAGAATGATTAGAGATACACTTAATGTCTACCTTAGGGATACAAACCAAGTCATCAATGATAAAAAATCCAAAGTGGTCTTTTTTAATATTGATCAAAGGCTTCAGGATAAAATTTTAGAGATCTTGGGATTCATAAGAAATTCTCTCCCAATGGTATACTTGGGGGTCTCTTTGCATTTTAAAAAATTAAAAATAGATATCTGGAGGAATATTTTAAACTGTATCAAGAAAATGATTAATCATTGGTCTCACAAATGGTTAAGCTATGGGGGTAGATTAAATTTTTTATAGTTAGTCATTCAGGCCATGCCAATTTATAAATTTTCTATCCTTGTTGCCCCACATACTATATGGAAAGAGTTGGACAAGATGTCTAGAAAATTTTTATGGGAAGAAGTAAAAGGAGAGAGGAAATGGGCCTTAGTAGGTTGGGAAAAAGTAAGCCAAACCAAGGTAAAATAAGGTTTGGGACTAAGAAGATCAAAGTTAAATAATAAAGCTTTTGCTAGAAAGCTTTACTGGAGGTGGATTTCCCAACCAACTTCTTTATTCAATAGAATATTAACTAGTAAATATTTGGGACAGGTAAACCCAAATGAGGTGGGTCATTTCTATTTGGATGGTAATGGATCCTTAGTATGATAGGCTCTTAAGTTAGGATCTCAAGTACTAAAATATGGATTATTTTGGAAAGTGGGAAGAGGGTAGAAGGCACGATTTTGGACAAATTCATGGGATCAATACCCACCTATCATTGTTGAATTTCCTGAACTGCAACCAATAAAACAACCATGGAAACCAGGGGTTGGTTCTAAATTGAAAGTTATTTCAAAAATACTCAGTCGGGGGATTATAATTTTAAGAAATTTAAGCAATTTCAATCCCTCTGGATTTGACACCCATCATGACTAAAATCTTGGTAGAAATATTTCTCACAGGTAGATATGAGGGGGATGAATTAGCTTGGGGATTTGGAAGCCTTGGTGTCTACATATTAGAGGATGGATATGATAAGATCCTTCTAGAGCCTCCTCCTCATACATATTAGGTTGAGGATTGGAGAAATATTTGGCAGTCCAAGGGTTGGCCAAAAGTAAACTTTTTTGCCTGGTAGTTCATGCATAATGGAATTCTTACTTTTGATAATATCATATGTAGGGGAATCATTGATCCATATCAATGTATTTTATATTGCAAGAATGAGGAAATAGTTGATCACTTAATGTTTGAGTGCCCACTCACACGCCATATCTGGGAGAGATGGTTTTTATATTATAAAATTCAAGTTAATGGTGATTTGAATCGGATTAGTATTTGGAAAATATGGAAGAGGGATATATTTAAATCTAAATATATTTGTATTGGTTGGGAGCTTGGATTAAACTTCATTTGATGGCAAGTATGGTTGGAGAGAAATACCAAAATATTTAGAGAAACCTTTTCTTCTTGAGATGGATTTTGGTAGGTCATTTGGAGCAAAGTCACAAAAACTATGGCAGTCTACGCTAAAGAGGAAACTCAGGTTGTTATAGGTGCAATGTATAAGTAAGTTGAAGTGCAAGAGGGGCAACATAGATCTAGTTGGAAACCACCCCCAAAAGGTTGAATTAAAATTAATAGTTATGGAGCCACAAAAGGCAATCCGGGTAGAGCTGGAATTGGAGTGGTTTGCCAAAATCATGTTGGAACAATGTTCTATTGGGAACTGCAAGGCTTGGGAAGAGCCACAAACAATGAAATAGAAGCCTTAGCTATAAAATTTGCTTCTATTTGGGTAGTAAAACAAGGTTACAAGAGGATAATCCTAGAATTAGATTCTCAAATAATGTTTGAAGCTCTATATTGCATGAGGAAATTTGCTTTGAAGACATGGAGGTTGAGGAATTTTGTCACTCAAATTAAGGAATTATAGAGGGAATTAGATGATGTGATTCCAGTTTATGTGAGTAGAGATCTAAATAAAGTGGTAAACTTCCTGGATAATATGGGCACTGAGAAGGAGGTAGGGGTTTAGTGGCATAGTGACATGGCTATTGAGGATGAGATGATTAGGCAGGTTGGTGAGCAAATCCAGTGTTTAGCTAATTTGGACAACCATTCCAAAAATATGGTTTAGGAGATTTGTGCTCCAATGTAGATCTTCTTTTATATTTGTAAATAGGTGAACAACCATTGTAGAAATATGGTTTAAGAGATTTGGATCCAATGCAAATCTTCTTTTACTATTGTAAACATGTGTTCTCTTTGGCTAAGTCTGGGAGAAGTCTCATCCCAACTTGTAAATGATATTTGTTTTAATACAAGTTTTTTCAAATTAATTTAAAAAAAAAAACAACAATATCCTTCTTCCAAAAGAGCCTTCAAACCCTTTGTGGTTGTCCTTAAAACTCTCAAATTTGGTGGCCCCTTCTAGCTCATGTCTCCTCTAATATCCTTATCAAAATATGACTTCAAATTTTGACTCCTCAAGAATTTGAATGTCTTGAGGTCCTCAATAATATCTTCAAAAATTTGGCAAACTTCTTACCAAATCCTTCTTCCTTTGGGCTTGTTGTCGGATGGCGATAATTGTCCCAAAACCTTCTTTCTTCAGGTGATTCTCCTTGCTAGTAATATTCTCCACTAGACTTTCTTCTTCACCTTATTCAATAGGGCTTTTCTAGCCTTCTCCTTCTTTCTCCTTCTACCTTTTATTGAGACCTCTCCTCTTGGGTCTTCAAATTTTGCAGCTTCTCTTCAATAGGACTTTTCCTAATCCTCTATCTTCAATCATCAATCTTCCAAATCTAGAAGTTCTTCAACATGACCTTTCTCTTGGGTCTCCTCCTTCTAGAGTTGCTTTCTTTTTCTTTCACTCTACAATATGCAGTCTTCAATATTCTATGGAAACGTCCTTCTTGGGCCTCCTTGATCTCCAATATTCAATCTTCTCTGAGACTCTTCTCCTTTTTTTCTTCTTCCTTCAATCTTCAATGAGGCTCCTTTGGATTTTTTTACTCTTGTCAATCTTCAATCTGCAAATTCTGCAATGGGACCTTTTACTTAGGCCTCCAATATCTTCAATCTTCAGCTTTTTGCTTCACGTACTGGATAGATTCGAAAGAATATATTCTTCCTAGCTCTTTTAGGAAGCTTCTTAACTTTCTTTGAATAAATTTTTTCTAAAAAAAGTATTAGAAAAATTGTAATGGAAAATATTTAAATATTGAGATAATGAATATTCACTAGTTGATTTGTCAATCTAGTGGAATCAATGGTGAGTCCTAGTCTTCATGATTTTTTCTATAACTTTGTGGAAATACTCTAGCCAAAATACAATTTTAAATTTTTTGAAAATGAGACTTCTTATCTCTGCTCAAACTCTCTTGTGGATCTCTCTATTTCCTATCAATCTACCTTATGCTTTGATACCACTATTATATTTTTAGGATATATTTTTAAGGAAATGCAACCACAAGATCTAAAATGAGCAAGCAATGTTAAATATATGATAATGGCAATATAATATGCAAGAAAAATATATGAGAAACTTCTACAATAACTAAAAAAATATCCATTAATGAAAGCTCATGAAAATAGTACAATGTAATATAATGGAGGTCTCAAATACTCCAAAAATTCATGCAAGATCTACATTGTATCTACTTTCCTATTCTATATGCTTCTCTCTACCATTCTCTATGATTATTTTTACTTTACTCTATCAAAGGGTTATATATAGAGATATATGTCCCTTGGACTTTCATCTACCCTTTACTCTTCATCTTCTTATCCTATGACTCATGTACATGTGGACTACACACACATTTACATCATTGCACATTCTAACACATGTGCATTTATTACATTGCATAAAGTAAATACTAAAACCTTAATCTAACACAAAATCTTAATCTAAATATGTACCCAAGTTGGTACATTGGCATATACCAAATAATGTAATATATTCCAACAAGTAATTCATGACATTAATCATTTTAATTAAAAATAATGCAAGCATAGAACAAATGCATCAAACATGTTAGGTGATTCATCATAAGTCCAATCACCCATCCTAGCTGAAGAATTATGGTAACTTCTAGGTTACCAAATCATGGCTATGGATGGATGGATTGTTGATGATCACCTCAAAATCAAGAATGCATGCATCTACATGAGGGTAATTGTTCATGTTACCCTAAGCCACCATCATCATCATTTCCCTTTTCTAGTATCCTATTCTTGGTGGTCGACATATTCTTCCACCCACAAGAGCACCTGGTCCTACAATCAAGGAATATATCAATAGTACCAAATCCTCATATCAAAATAACAATATTTATAATCATTAAAATTCATTAAAACTATGCATTATATCATCATCTATAAATACATAGGCAATCATGTAAAGAGTCCTATCAAGGCGGGTCATGACATACTACCCCCTTGGGCTAAACACAATCCCTTGTGTTTTATTTCAAAAAAAACATTTTATTACATTACATTTTCAAATAAACAAGGAAAATATCTTTTCATTTGATCCCACAAAATATTATCATCCACTGATAATATCAATGGTTCACTTACTCAACGTGATATGCCATTCAAAAGTATTATTATTCGTTGATAATGTCAAAACTTACTCCACATAAGGTACCCTTCCAAGTATATTATCATCCATGGATAATAACAATGGTCACACTTACTCTACGTAAAGTACCATTCCAAGAATTATCATCCACTGATAATATCAATGGTCACACTTAGTCCATGTAAGATACCATTCCAAACATTGAGAAACAAAATCAATAATATTCTTCTTCATATCTTCCTAGAAGAAGTTTTCATTAATACTCTCACTCATCTTAGACCCTCTAAGATGATAAAAATAACGAGAACTATGCACTTCCTGCATGATCAATCTCCTTAAAATTCCAATTTTGGGTATAAGTACCCGATATTTAAAACATAAGAGTTCATACCTTATGTTAAAATACTCTTTTTCTTTAGGATATCCTTCTATTTTGGCCCTAATTTCACTGCAATACTCATCATGATATTGCATATCCTTGAATTGATCCATTAATTCAACATGACTAAGGATCAAAACAACTATAAGATTTTTTCAAGGTCTTGAGCTTGAGTAGGTTTATTCTATTCTAAGCTTGGAATCCACTCCTAATATGGTTTTATGTACCTTCAAATGCTTACCAACCTTAGATTCTAGTATATACTTTAACAACTTAGAGAGAGGATCCCATACTCCTCTCAAGAATAGATTTCCCATCTACTCTTTCCACTAAGAATGTTCAAATTCTAAGAATAGAACTCCACATCTATTCCTTCCCATTAAGTATGATCATCTTAACTAAGAATAGATTCCTCTATCTATTCCTTCTCATTAAGTATGATCAACTTAACTAAGAATAGATTCTCCCATATATTCCTTCTCATTAAGTATAATAAAAAAATTAACCAAGAATAGATTCTCCATCTACTCCTTCTCATTAGTATAATTAACTTGACTAACAATAGATTTTCCCATCTAATCCTCACTAAGTATAATCAAAACTTAACCAAGAATAGTTGGTTTTTGATAGGATCATATACTCCTCTCAAGAATAGATCCATCATCTATCCTTTCCCAAAAAAACAACATAATTAATTTCTTCTATTATATGTTATATTCATAGTCCAAATTCACAAGGATCACAATTAATGTTCATAATAAGTAAAGAGCACAATTTAATGTTTAGAGTACCACTAGATGTATCTATCATAGTCCAAGCTACACTACTTAGAACTTTCCCAAAGCCTACTTGATTTTGGAAACCATCTTGCTTATGGTTAAAATGAACATTACAAATCTCTTCTCAAGTTATGAACCTCAAGAATGATCTACTCACGAATATGGAAATTATATAATAATAGAGAAGTTTATCTTTGAAATTAACTATGGCTTGAACAAAACCATCTATTGAAGTTTCATTACTTGGATTTTCTTGCCAACTTTGAAATCATTCTACCATTCAAAAGTTCCATCTTGAATATGAAGGGTAACCCTACTATTTGGGTTACTTAGGAATAATTCCTCAAGGAAAAGATATATTTCCAATTCATACAGCCATGTCTTCGCTAATTTTACCAATTAATTTGAATACTCTAATATTCTTCAAGTCCTTGGCTAGCTCTACCAATATTTGAGCTTTACCACACAAGGAAGTTAGATAAGTTACAACTCCTCTCAATTGCAATTCATATAGTTAGTTACACCTTTCCATGAACTAACTTAGATTATTGATATGTTTCTAGTATTGGTCTTGTTGGTCATCAAATCCACACAGGAAAGGACTTTCGGTGGGTTTGCGCGCCCTGGACCTGCGACCAACATTGAAAGGCCGAAGGGAAGAGATGCCCCTCGTGCCGATCTCCGGAGAAAGGCCGGCTCCTATACTAATCTACTTTTGGGGTTTGAGACAAGAGTGCAGGAAAGAAATAAACAAAGTAAGGGTTAGGAAAAGAAATAAAAAAGGGTAAGGGTTAGAGAAAGAAAATAAAAAGAGTAAGGGTTAGAAGATGATGATTTAAGGTGGGAGAGAACAGGAAGCACGATTACTCGCTAACAACTCGAATAGCAGCAGGAAATACCAAGAATAGCATGAAGGAAATGAAATGCCGAACTTCCTATGTATCCTCTGGACGGGTTCGTAGGGTTCTCCTTTCTCTCTCGCTAGAATTCAGGGTTCAGAGTAATAGCGATTGAGATAAGGGAATAACAGAAACCTCAATCCACCAGGCAACATAAAAGAAAGCGACAAGGCATTTTTCCTCTCCTATGTATCCTTCAGGGCGAATTTTAGGGGTTTAGTCCTCGATCGTACACCGGATTCAGGATTCAGAGTCTCAGTATGCGAACGAGAAAAGACAAAAGAATTAAGCACAGAAGGCAGCATAAAAGAGAGAAATGGAGCACAAAAGATCTTTAGTATTAAATGCAGGACATCAAGTTACAGCAGCTTTCTAGCAAAAAGTTCCCCCCCTTTTACATTACAAAGCCTAGGTTTTTATAGAGGACCCGGCCCTCTGAATCATTATTACAAAAACGGCGGAGTACACCCTCGGGCCCTGAGAAATCGGCTCCTCGTTGCTGCTGCGGATGATCTCTCAAATTGGCTACCAAAACTGGTAATGGTGACCGAGTCAACCGGGGAAAGACGCATTAAATGAGCCACCTGGGTGTCCTTGGATTGCAGGTGTGGTGCTCGAGTGGCGGCCATGCTTGTCGGGCTCTTCTTCACGGGCTGATACTTCGCATCCAATTGCCAAAAATGAGCAGCGGGCTTATCGGGCAAGAAAATATGCATTTATGAGGCCCTATGACTGCCTCGGGAGATGCCCAACTTGGGAAGCATTCCTGAGAAGTGCCTCACTGATTTTTGCTTTGCAAAACTACTTCGGGGGTATGGAGTGCCGAAGCCGATCTCCCTCTATCCTTCGCTGCTTCGCTGGCAAAACTGCTTTGCTGATGGGTTGGGAAAAACACTTCGGGCCGATCTTCTTTTGAAACGGTGGTTCGGGGGAGTTTTGGCCGAAACACTTTTCGACTTATATTGCTTCGGGAGAAATCTGGCCGAAGTAGATTTTAGAAATACTTCGGGCCCGAAGTATTTTCTTTGCCTTAGCCGATTCGGGCTATCTTTTCTTCTTCGACGAACTTGCTTGGATGCCGCTTCGCAAACTCTTCACCCGAAGTAGTCGCTGGGAATGCTTCGGGTGCGAAGTGTTTCCTTCGTCCCCTTTTCGGCAAAGTTCTCACCTGAAGTGATGATTTGAAGTGCTTCGGGCCCGAAGCTCTTTTCTTTTCATTTTGTCCACCAGGGGGCGATAGGGAAAACCAAAATTGCTATAACTTATAAACAAAGAAAACTTTCAACCAAAACAAATATCATACAAAGTTTTAATTTTTCTGCCCCTTGGTGGAATGTGACAATATTGTCAACATTCTTGGCGGCTCGCGGGGCAACGAGCTCGTCTCGATGATAGAACCCTCAGCTTTCATCCATTGGGCTAGAGTTACCTCCAGACCCTTCTCCTTGTTCCTTTTCTGGGGATGCTTCCACAGCTTGTCCTTCCTCTTCCTCTTCTCTCTCCTCTTCTTTCGCCACTGCTTCTTCTTCTCCAGTCGCCATTGCTTCTGCTACGTCTTCAGCCATTGGCAGTGGGGCCAGGCGGATGCGGATATTTCTCAAGGTTCGGCGAACCTGAGACCAGACGCTTTTCGTGAACAGCTCTTGATTCTCCAGGGACTTGACCAAAGCATGAAACCTATCGATCTGCCCGATTTTTGCATGCTGGGACCTAGTATGTAGATCATTTAGGGAAGCGACGATTCTATAGTATTTCAATATGTAATCAGCAACCTGCTTCTCTATTATTGGTTCGGCCCACTCGTCTATCTCCGAAACGTCACCTTCAAACTGCTGCCACTTTGGCATGATTTCTTCCTTGGCTAATGGCTTCCCATCATCATCCATGAAACTCGGGAAGCCTAAGGAGAAGAGGTCCTCAAAGTAGCCCATTGACGCGTGCCTCTCACTTTCGAATGCATCCAGTAGGATTTTCACCTTTTGAGCTTTCTTGGCTATGGAGAAAAAGGCGCAAACTATGGCCTGGGCGGTTGACCAATCCCTTGTTGTCGGACTCATTGCTGCGAGCTTCAAATCTTGATACCTTGCATCTTGGACCTTGAGGGCCAGCTTGAGTCGGGCTCTGACATTTTGAATGACCTCTTCGACGATTGGTCCTCCTTCGGTGGTGGCAACCTGGGCCTTTATGGTGTAGACTAAAACTGAAAGGGCACTGGCAGCCCGAGACCTAAAATTCTTGAGCAGATGTGAGCGAATCTCCTTGATTTTGCTCCTATCAAATAGCCCTAGGCTTTCCTTCTCGTGCAGCTGGATCTGAGCTTGCAAGATCCTACTTTCAAGCTCCTTGGCCCTCAAATCATTTTTGGCCTGCCTTTGTGCTTGATTCTCAGCTGTGCACTCCAACTGTGCTATCTGTAGCTTTAGGGCGTGTGCTTCTTTCTGCATCAGCTTGCATTGCTCCTCGGCCTCTGCCAATTTGGAGCGAGCCCTTGCTAGCTCCTCCTCCAGCTTGATGTTAGCACTCTCGACTTCGAACCTATGCTTGTTGGCAATGTTGGCATGTGCCTTGAAGGTCTCGATTCCAATGTGCATAGAGGCGGACTCCTTGTCCACATTCAGATGTTCCAAGTCCTTTTCTTTATCCTGATATTCATAGTCCATTGGAGTCATTTCATCCAGGGGCTTTTGGACTTTGGGTATCTTCTTTACTTTATGCATCTTTCTTGCCTCAAAATCGAAGATGGCACATTTCTCAACTTGAGCGAGCGAGCGCCCTTTCTTCTTTCTTGCCTCTTTCAACATTCTCTCTGTGTTCTGTCGGGCTTGGAGGAGTTTTTTGGCCAAGGGGGACTCCCGTATTGAGGACAGCTCGGAGTCAAATGCGGATGGGTCTACAGTCGAGGGATTGAACAAATATAAGGAGTTGAAGGGGATAGCCTCACCCGAAGGTTCGACAACGAGGGTGACGGGGGCTTCGATGAGTGGGAGCACATTATGTACAATGGAGGAATGAGCCTCGGGGTTCGACATTGGGCTATTGGCTTCGCCCTGGTTGGTGACTAGAGGATTGGCGATGTGGCTGGGCGAAGTGGCTTCGACAGGTTTGTCTTGGCTGGAAGACTTAGGGGGAGTAGTTAGGGACACGGCGCAAGGAGGTGACTGACCTTGTGGAGGTGGGGTGGATAGGTGAGAACTTTCGGCCGAGGTCGGGGTGGACTTACGAGCAACTAGAGCATAAGGTGAAGAAAATGTACCTGCATGCCCTCCTGGCAGAGCGGCCATGGTGATCTCCTGGGTGATTGGCCCTTGTTCCTCCTGGGCCTCGGTACTCTTGGCTTCCATGACTTCCACGAGTTCCTCCACATTGATGACATCTATGTTTGGGATCATTTCGGCACTTGGTGGAGTTCCTCCGTCGTTTACTTCGGTCGAGCCCGATATTGATCTTTTGGCAGGGGCGCTCGGAGTGCCTGTACGTGGTCGCTTTGGGAAGTTCAGGGGTGCCTGTGTAGGTTCCCGCTCCTTTCTTTTCCTCCTCTTGAGGGGTTGCTCTGATTCCTCTATTGTTGTCTCGAGGTCTTCGGATGGACTCTGTAGTAAAGCTTTTGGCGCGGCCCTGGCTGCTTTTTCCTTGGGGACATTATCAGTCTTCCCGGGGCCTTCGTCTGAACTTGGAGTGGCCGGTGGAACGAAATCAATGAAGGACAAGGGTTTCCAAGACCCAATATTGGTTTGATACACAATTGCGAATTCCCTGTCCATTGTTAGGAGCCCATAAGAATTCATATTTCGACGATGGACTCTCATAATCCACCATTCTCTTAATTGCTCCTCGTCCCAGTCCTTTAACTCCTCTTTTAAATCGTCCCTTGCTTTTCTCCAGAAAGTGGAGTCGGGAGTTGGGAATGGAGTGCTGGTGCGGGTCGAATTCGACCTCCATAGGATAGAAGTCATGCCAAGGAGGCAACGTCCTCATCTCCTCTAAGTGCCACTCTAGGTCCATACCATTGGGGTTATTCCTCTGCTCCAAAACTTTGGGGCGAGGATAGACATGGAAGTTTTTGCTTTTCAAATGATCTCTCATCACCCCCAACGGGTCGTAGAGCCACCTCTGTGGTATTTGAAGCAGACCAAAATCGATGAGCTTCTCCTCTAGGTATATGTTCTGCTTCAGGGCAAAGACTTCGATCACTCCCATCTTGAAGGGGAAGTCGCAGGTGTGTGCCCACTTCCGTCCGTGACCGTAGGTTTCGTCGGTCGCGTCACTTTGCCGAGAAACTTCCAGGGCAAATTGGTACTTCAAAGGGAAAAAGGGCAGCAAGAAGGGCTTCCCTGTGAAGCCAAAAAGGTGGATCACAAGCCCTTGTGTCAATTGAAACACATCTCCTCTTCTCTCCAGTACCACTTTATCTCTAAGGCCGAGAGGCACCCGAGGGCTAGACCCTATCAGAATGTGCATCGCAGGTCCCAAAAACTATTGATTGAAAGGGTAATAGGACTCCGACCTCAGCAAGAGATGGGTCCACTGATATACAGGCAAAGGGATCCCATCCTTGTCGACTGGTGAAACATCACAATGGGGAAGGGCTTTATGTACATGAAAGAAGAAGAGCCAAACCAAGAAGGAACAAGGCTGGAAGTATGGCTCCTTGCTAGCATCCTTCATGGATGACAACCGCATATGCAGATTTTGGGCCACCCATTCTGCCCAATCGAAGAAAACTGGGTTGGTGTTCGGCCACGAAGCATCGAGGGCATAGAACTCTCCTCTGGAAATGCATTCGGCTAGCGACACCTACCATGGGCATACCAAAGTATCGCTTGACAAGCCCCCTACCCATGCAATGATAGAGAATATATCTATGTTCTTGAAGGCCTCCAAGGGCAGGGGCATCTGGGGTCGCTTACCGGAAGGAAGTCCGCTCTTGAGATTTTCATGCAAAAAGCTCAGAATGAAGGGATTAGAGGTGAACTTATCCGTTTGTTCGCTCAGGCTGACATTGCGAATGGTATAACCTTTTGGTGGCCTTTGTTGTGGTGCGAACGCTGCCTGCACATCCTCCTTCAGAATGGAAAACAACCTTTTTCCCGAGGCATCCAACACCTGCCTGGTTTGCGGTTGATAGTTCTAGGCAATGGCGTATATGAGCTCGGGGCAGTGATGTGTAGGAGGGACTAGATACCAGTATATGTGGGAATAATACGCCATGGCCCTCTTGTTCTCTGCTGAGAGCCTACTTTTCATGAAGTCGATGGTATACCGAAGCTCGGCCACGGTTCTTGAGAGCTCTGGGTCTTTGATTTTTGCCCACTTATCGACAGGTGGTTCTATGCTGGGCTCGTCATCGAACTCTTCCCTTCCTTCCATCACTTGTTTTCCTGGGCATGGGGGAGGATTGACCCTCCTAGGTCTCTGTTTCTTTTCTTTCGTGGCTCTAGCCTTCTCTGGAGTCGTCATCTCTGGTTCTTTTCCTTTTTGAGTGGGGTTCTTCCTTCCCATTGTGAACGATCACAGCAGAATAACTTGTGATGTAGAAGAGTTCAGCACCTCAAAACAAAGGACGGGATAATCACGGAAAACATCAGAACCTTTGATGCAGAAGCTCTCCGAGGTGACAGAATGCAGACTCGACTCTCACACTTGCAAATGGTTTGTTCTTAACGGGCATCTGCATTTTATAGCTTCAGAGGGCAACTTCTGGCATTTATGGCAACCATCGTAATTACTTCGTGGGCCTGGCCCGAAAGTATCACTATGGCATCTGATTGGCCATATGGCGGCATCGTACATGGGGCCATGCAATTCGAGAATTGGATTTTATATTGGGAACATGAATCGCTGCCACCTGGTACTTTAGCGTGGCTTTTTGGCTAACAAACCGCCTTGGGATGAGTGTCACTTCTTTCGTATTGGGTTCATCTGCTTCGGCCCCCTTTTGAGGCTATTGTCGACATGTTTCCCGAGGCATATCTTAAATGTGCCCGCCTCAAAATCGAGGTTCGGCAAAAATACTTCGACGTGAAGTTCTTCTTCGGGCTGATTTTCTTCATTTTGGGCCCAAAGTTCCCTTTTGCTACGTTGTCGCTTCGGTTCGCGAATACCGTCGACCGAAACCCATTTCATCGAGGAGGGCTTCGCCAAGAATTACTTCGGACAACGCCTTCGGCACCTTTCTTTAGCGAAGCATTTTCCACGTCCTTGATCTGCATGTGGTTTGGTTCTACGAGGATGAACTGCTCGCGGTGAACTTCCCTTCGTCGGCTACTTCGGACCGAAACCCCCCGAAGGCGATTTCGATCGTGCTTTGTGAAGCCGAAGCCAGGAATCTAGCTTTTGCGGTTGAAGTGGCGCTTGCTCTCCATGATATTTTGAACAGACAAAGCATCGAAACCCTATATACAAAAATATATGCAAGATTTTTTTTTTGGACACATACCTCAGTGATTGAAGGTCTTCAGGTGGAGACCATTGACGGAGATTGGTAAAATTTGGCCATTCGCATCTTTGAGGATGAAGGAATTGGCTGAATTTACTTTTACTATTTCGAACGGTCCGTCCCAGAATGCATCCATTTTGTCATGATTCCCAGGCTTGGCCTTCCATGAATCCCACCTCCATACCAGGTCTCCTGCTTTGAATGTGCGATCAGATGATTTCCTTTTGAACCATTCTCGGGTGACCTCAGCATGCCGTGCAAAGTTCTGGTAGGCCTTTTCATGTTCCTCCTCTAGTTGTAGTAGCTAGACCAGGCGTTCCTCCATCGGGTTAGCTCCATCTTCTTCTAGCAGCTGTAATGCAGGGATCTCGATGTGAGTGGGCAGGATGGCCTCCTTGCCGTAGACTAGAGCATAAGGCGAAGTCTTGATTGACCTTTTGATAGAAACCCGATCGGCCCACAAGGCCCGATCCAGAAGGAGGTGCCAAGTTCTTTTGTTTTGATCGATCAGCTTTCTCAGTATCCTCAATAGGGTTTTGTTGGTGGATTATGCCAATCCATTGCCTTGGGGGTAATAGTTGGAAGACACCTTGTGATATATCCCATACTTGTATAGGAACTCGTTGATCTTTGCGCCTATGAAACCAGGACCGTTATCTATAATAATTGCTTCGGGGATGCCAAAGCGGGTAATCAATCCTTCCAGGAAGGTGACCACAGTATCTTGATCGACATGTTTTGTGGGGACTACCTCGGCCCACCTGGTGAAGTAATCAGTCGCAGTCAGGATGAATTTGTGTCCAGCAGAGGAGTTTGGCGATATGGCCCCTACAAAATCTAGTCCCCATTGCTGAAAGGGAGCTTCTACTTGTATCGGTCGGAGTGGCATCGAAGCATTTCTGCTTCGATCGATGAATTTTTGGCATTGCTCGCACCTTCGACAAATGGAGAAGGCATCGACAAAGAGTGTGGGCCAATAGTAACCCGCCTTGATTATCTTTAGCACTGTCGCTCTTCCAGCAAAGTGTCCTCCAGATAGTCCTGAATGAAATTCGCCTAGGATTCTCCTCTTATCATCATCTTTTATGCATTTGAGGAGGACGCCGTCAATGTTCTTGAAAAATAGGCCTTCTGGGCGCATAGTGTATCGGGCGGACCGCATCCTGAAATGTCTTCGCTGCGAAGCATTCAGATGCGAGGGGCATCTGCCGATGTTGAAATATTCCACTATTTCACCGACCCAATATTTCTCGGCCTCTTCTTGATTAGCGAGGCATTCTCCCGTTGGCAAGTCATCCGACTGATAGTCTGTCATTTCAGCCGTTGCGCTCTTCGCCAGCTCTTGACATAATGCGCGACCGCGAACTAGTTTGGTAGGCTTGATCTCAATATCAAACTCTTGGATTTTGCTTACCCAACCAGCTCTCTTGCTTCCTAGTTCCCCTTGAATAATGAAACTATGCACATCGGGGTGAATGACGAAGACTGTGGTTCGACTCTGAGAAATGAACTGTTTGAATTTCTTGAGAGACTTCATTACTGCATGCACTTGATGCTCGATGAAATTGTACTTTTCTTCATGGGGATTGATTATCTGGCTGAGGAACGCGATGGGACGTTCCTCTCCATCTTCCCCCTTTTGCGTCAAGACCGTGGCGTAGCTTTCAGGTTCTCCTATTGCATACAGGATAAAATCTTGACTGTAGTCGGGGTTGATCAAGACCGGTGCCTGAACAATTCGGGCCTTGATTTCTTTGAATGCTTTTCTCCTCTCTTCTGTCCAGACGAATTCTGTGCCCTTTTTTAAAAGCTCAGACATCGGCTTAATGACCTGGGTGAAGTCTGGGACAAACTTCCTCACGAAGTTAATCTGTCCGAAGAAATATTGAAGGCCCTTTTTATCTGCTGGGATTGGGAGCTTCATCAGAGCTTCGGCTCTGTCGGGATCTACGACGAGACCCTTTTTCGAAATTGCATGTCCCAGCAGCTTTCCTTCGTTGACTGCAAAGATTGACTTCTTTGGATTGATTGAGATGCCAAATTCTTGGCATTTTTCGAAAATTTGTTGAAGATGTTCTGGGTGGTTCTCTCTCCTTCGGGAGAAGACGGTCATGTCATCTAAATAGATAACAATAACCTTGTTTAGAAGCTCGCCAAAAGCTAGATCCATCGCCCTCTGGAAAGTAGCTCCCGCATTCGAGAGGCCAAAAGGCATTCGCTGGTAGGTGAATGTGCCCCACTTGGTCGTGAATGCGGTCTTATGCTGATCTTCGTCCCTGACCCAGATTTGATTATATCCGAAGAAACCATCGAGCAGGGAGAATCATTGAGCTCCAGCCATCGAATGCAAGATCTGATCGATCTACGGGAGAGGATAGTGGTCCTTGAGGGAAGCATGATTCAGGTTGCGAAAGTCCATGCATAACCGGATGTCTCCATTCTTTTTTTTGACAGGGACCAAGTTCGCTACCCAGGAAGAATGCTTGATGGGATAAATGATCTTTGCTTCGAGCATTTTTAGCAATTCGACCTTCATCAAGACCTCGATCTTTGGATTAACCGGCCTTTGCTTCTGTCGAAAAGGTTTGGCCCCTTCTTGTAATTTGATTGTATGTTGGATCAGCTGTCGATCATATCCCTTGAGGTCATGATAAGACCAAGCCATGATATCTGGGTACCTCTTACACAGACATCGAATTCGCTCTATTTCTTCCAAAGTACAATCGGTCCCGACCTTTATTACTTTCCCAGGTTCTAGTTCTAAATCTTGATATTGCTTGTGCACTGATCTGGATCCTGTGGGAGAGCGATCGATCATTTTGATCGAAAAGGCTCTCAAGCGTGATCAATCCCTTGGGAACGTGGTTGTTCTTCAACTGGACCAATCCTTCGTATTCTTCCTCATCAAGGCTTCGGTCTTCGACTGTAGCGGCTTCTTGGATCATGAAATTAACAATCTGCTCGTCATTGTCAAAAACTTGCCAGTGTAAATCTCTGTCGGGAATAGAGGGTCTATAGATCATCCTTACAGCCTTCGGCTTATGCACCATATCATCCACTGGAGAATATCGGGCTGCGATGGATGCTAAGACATCTGCATGTCGATTCTTTTCTCGTGGAATAGACTGTAGATTGAGGGATTCAAACTGGTCGAACAGGTCCCATACCCTATTGCGGTATGATTTGAGATAGTGCTTCTTTGAAGAGCATCTGTTGGTGACCTGGTTGCAAACTAGTTCAGAATCTCTGAAGATTTGAAGATGCCTTATGCCTAACTTGTCAGCTTTCTTGAGTCCCAAGCACAAGGCTTCATATTCTGCTGCATTGTTGGTGCAGCTCCATGTCAATCGGTAGCAATATTCCTTTTGCTCATCGGACGGCAAAATCAGAAGGATTCCTGCCTCGATGCCGTTCTTGCATCGGGCACCATCGAAGAACAATTTCCATAGTCCTTCTTGAGCAGAAACCTTTCCCTCCATTTTGGCTGGTTTCTCGGACTTGGCGATGGTGTAACACCCCACCTCAGTCTCTATCATGGCATTGAAATCTGCCAATGAAAATTCATCTTCACAACACAACTGTGCGAGGGATTCCTGGACCAGATCCACTTGCTCTAGCTCCTCCGCGATCGTATGCACGGGGCCACTTGCTCTCTTCCTCGGACATCTTCTAAACCAGGAACGTAGAAGGCTTTTCATTATAGATTTTCACCTTCTTCCCTTTGAAGGGGATCTCCAGATGAGTGTAGTCCATGGATAGATATCCGCCCAACTTTGCCATGAATTCCCTTGATAGGCACATGCTGAAGTAGGGCTCCAGGTCCACGACTACCACCTCTTGTATGACTATGATTTGAGGTGTCTTATGTAGCCGAATAGGAATGTCTTTGATGACACCTATAGTCTTCACTGGGGTACCGTCCAGCTGGAGGACTCCATGACTACTTCATGTGTATTCCATGCCTATTTCCTCGCATACCGCCTTTGGCATTACTGTCGTCGCAGCTCCAGAATCTATCATACAGTTATGCACGATATACCCTTCCATTTGTAAGGATAAGTAGAACGGTGGTGGTCTATTTTTCCCCATGATGGACATGGACAGGGTCTGCACCAGGGCGAGTGGCTCTGCCTTCTTTGTATTGATCCTCTTCAATGATTCTTGCAACAGGTCCACTTGTCCAGGAAGTTGCAGAGCATCATACAAACTGATTTTGGCTGGAATTCTCTTCAATTCTTCTACAATGTTGTAGGCTGGGGAGCTATGCACCTCAGGTTCCTTTCTCGGTTCGTACTTGGTGCGATATTGCTCTGTCACTTTGACCCTTTGTCGCTTGGTGAGCGAGGGAAACTTGAGCTTCTCCTTAGCCTGTTCTTTGGTCTCCACCTGAGGTGGTTCGGTAGTGGCCTTTTGGGCCTTTTCCTTGACTGGAGCTAGCGGAGGAGCTTCGCTCGGGGTCAAAGAGGACAATTGTCCCTTCTCAAATCGAGCGTGTACCTTCAAGGGAGCCATCTGAGTAGCATCCACCTCTATCGTCCTTTTACCTCCCTTGGTAAGGACTGCGACTGGCTCTTCCTCACCGATGGACAAGTTCTGATCCAATTGTCTGATGACGTTGACTTGACCACCCTGACGACTGCTAGCTAGTGTCTGCACATAGTGTTGATGCAACATGCATGTATTCTCCTCGTGAGGATCATTACATGTAGAGCACCAGTATACATGATCGAAAGTGCTTGGGACTTCATCTATCGTAGCATTTCTTGTCGAAGCTTTTCCTTGATGGACCGCTTGATCTTTGGTAAGTGCAGGCATGGGATAAGACCTTCTTGGTAGAAAATCTTGTTGCGCTTGCTTCTTCTTGACAATGGTCATGTCGTTGGACAAGGTCTGCACTGTGGCATTTAACGATTGCATTTCTTGCAGTATCTTGGCTTGCATATCATCGGCCTTGGGAACTGATGGTAAAGAAGCCATAGTCGGTATCGAAGGCAGGGCAGGATGTTGGAGGGGTGTTGGCAACATTGGAAATGTTGGAGTGATGGTGGGGGGCGTAGTTGAAAGTGTGGGGAAATGTATCTGTGGAGCGGTGATCTACGAGACAACGGGATTCGGGTTCCAGGATGAGATCGGATATGCAGGGATTGCAGAAATCTGTGGAGCTACTGCGCTCGCTTGAAGGAACTCGGGGAGTATGGGCATTGGCATTCTTTGAGGGAGTTTACCCATGGCTATGAGGTCCATTTTTGCTTTCTTGGCTAACCCATACAACTCTGGAAAAGTATTGACATTTGAGTACCTTATCATAAGACCGATATCAGGGTTGAATGCCCGAAGGAAGTAGTATGTCGCGGCTTCGTCAGTTGGGCGAAGCCCAACTGGGACTCTTTGCTAGGTTCGAGCGAACCTAACATTGAAGTCTGCAATCTCTTCTTGTGGATGTCTTTGGATTGAAGTGAATTGCTGTAGAAGAGAAGTTGGATCGGCGGACTCGTTGAAGCCTTGCATCAACTATCCGGCTAACTGGTCCCATCCCGTAATAGTGTCGGATGGCAGAGATCTATACCAATAGAGGAGTTTTCCTCTAAGGGAGAGAACCAGGAGCTTCACCATCACTCGCTCTTCTGTGATATCATGGATTGCCACCAGGGAAATGATGTCCTGGATATGCTCTAGAGCAGTCTTTCCGGTTTCGTCGAACGTCGAGAGCTTTTTTATTGTAGCAGGTGGAACTTGCCCTTGGCCCGTGAGATTCAACGGTGACGAAGAATTCCATGCTAGGAATAATCTGGGCGGTGGTTGCTATTGTTGTTGTTGTTGTTGCTAGGCCATATTTGTGCCTGGGTTCTATGGAACAGAAGTCCTCGAAGTCCCTCTTGGGTTGCTCATCGAAAGGGCAATGGGAATGGAGGCACTAGGATGCTTCGGTGAGTTGGGAGGATTCGGAGGAAAACTAGCCGTTGTGCTATCGGAAGTTGGGCCTTGCTCGTCAACAGCAGCCTCTTGCGAGGATGTCCCACGTAAGAGATATTCGGGGGTAACTAACCTAGAGCGTTCCCCAAAGGCGTCAATATCAAGCTCAAAGAACTCGGTTTCCTCTCCTCTATTCCTAACTCTCCATCTCGTTTGCATGAAGGCACAGGCTTTAGTACTGGTCTTTATGACTTGAAGATTCTCGGGTAAAATAGAGTCGCCAGATGCTAAGAGTCTCTTAGTAATGAGAGCATCGATTCTCACTACTACTCAGAAGATGAGACTGATCGGATCTCATCGAGAACTTGTTAGAACAGAACTACTGGCTCCAATGAAGATGGGCTAGAAATTTTCTCAAATATGGGACCTAATGTCCCACCGGGCGTGCCAAAAACTGTTGGTCATCAAATCCGCACAGGAAAGGACTTTCGATGGGTTTGCGCACCCTGGACCTACGACCAACATTGAAAGGCCAAAGGGAAGAGATGCCCCTCGTGCCGATCTCCGGAGAAAGGCCGGCTCCTATACTAATCTACTTTTGGGGTTTGAGACAAGAGTGCAGGAAAGAAATAAACAGAGTAAGGGTTAGGAAAATGAAATAAAAAGGGTAAGGGTTAGAGAAAGAAAATAAAAAGAGTAAGGGTTAGAAGATGATGATTTAAGGTGGGAGAGAATAGGAAGCACGATTACTCACTAACAACTCGAATAGCAGCAGGAAATACCAAGAATAGCACGAAGGAAATGAAATGTCGAACTTCCTATGTATCCTCTGGACGGGTTCGTAGGGTTCTCCTTTCTCTCTCGCTGGAATTCAGGGTTCAGAGTAACAACGATTGAGATAAGGGAATAACAGAAACCTCAATCCACCAGGAAGCATAAAAGAAAGTGACAAGGCATTTTTCCTCTCCTATGTATCCTTCAGGGTGAATTTTAGGGGTTCAGTCCCCGATCGTACATCGGATTTAGGATTTAGAGTCTCAGTATGCGAACGAGAAAAGACAAAAGAATTAAGCACAGAAGGCAGCATAAAAGAGAGAAATGGAGCACAAAAGATCTTTAGTATTAAACGCAGGACATCAAGTTACAGCAACTTTCTAGCAGAAAGTTCCCCCCCTTTTACATTACAAAGCCTGGGTTTTTATAGAGGACCCGGCCCTCTGAATCATTATTACAAAAACGGTGGAGTACACCCTCGGGCCCTGAGAAATCGGCTCCTCGTTGCTGCTGCGGATGATCTCTCAAATCGGCTACCAAAACTGGTAATGGTGACCGAGTCAGCCGAGGAAAGACGCATTAAATGAGCCACCTGGGTGTCCTTGGATTGCAGGTGCGGTGCTCGAGTGGCGGCCATGCTTGTCGGGCTCTTCTTCACGGGCTGATACTTCGCATCCAATTGCCAAAAATGAGCAGCGGGCTTATCGGGCAAGAAAATATGCATTTATGAGGCCCTCTGACTGCCTCGGGAGATGCCCAACTTGGGAAGCGTTCTTGAGAAGCGCCTCACTAATTTTTGCTTCGCAAAACTACTTCGAGGGTATGGAGTGCCGAAGCCGATCTCCCTCTATCCTTCATTGCTTTGCTGGAAAAACTGCTTCGTTGATGGGTTGGGAAAAACGCTTCGGGCCGATCTTCTTTTGAAACGGTGGTTCGGGGGAGTTTTGGCTGAAACACTTTCTCGACTTATATTGCTTTGGGAGAAATCTGGTCGAAGTAGATTTTAGAAATACTTCGGGCCCGAAGTATTTTCTTTGCCTTAGCCGATTTGGGCTATCTTTTCTTCTTCGGCGAACTTGCTTGGATGCCGCTTCGCAAACTCTTCACCCGAAGTAGTCGTTGGGAATGCTTCGGGTGCGAAGTGTTTCCTTCGTCCCCTTTTCGGCAAAGTTCTCACCCGAAGTGATGATTTGAAGCGCTTCGGGCCCAAAGCTCTTTTCTTTTCATTTTGTCCACCAGGGGGCGATAGGGAAAACCAAAATTGCTATAACTTATAAACAAAAAAAACTTTCAACCAAAACAAATATCATACAAAGTTTCAATTTTTCTGCCCCTTGGTGGAATGTGACAATATTGTCAATAGGTCTTAATCACACTTGCATCCGCACAAGGTACCATCTTAGTTATGACCCTTATTACTTTCCTAGTAATGATCTAGGTCACACTTACCTTGTCGTAAGGTTACATTCTCCTTAACCACAAAGGAGTTGAGTTTAGTTATTTTATCCTTATGAACTAACCTCTTTCATAATCACTCATTTGATAATAGCTATGGTTGTACTTGCTTCACACAAGGTATTATTCCTAGGTGTGCTTACTCATTATCAATCACATGATAATGATTATGGTCACACTTGCTCCATGCAAGGTGTGATACCAAATTAAAGATACATTTTTTAGGATTTATTTCATAAGCAATATTTAGCTTATCCATGGAAGCTTCTAGTCCTACGACCTAGAGATCTGATACCAAATGTAACAACCCCAAAAATACTAACAAAATCTAACCAACTTGAGAGAGAGAATTTTTATTTTTATACTCATTAGGGAGATACAACTCCCCACCTTACATAATTTATTCTATGAAGGTGTATATTGATGTAATACCTTATTATTAAGTTGTCTATATCATCTCTGTGATGAGCCAAATTATCCCTTTTTGTTTATCAAAAGGGTATGCCCATCCCTACACCATACATAATATTGTCTATGTAGCTGTACTAAGCATAGTGGCATAATATTTCTAGGCTTCCTTTACAATACATAAGTCCATTTATGTAGGTATATTTTTAAGTGTCTATCTTATCTAAGCGATGAGCCAACATAAGCATATATCATTTTGCATGATAGTCCACATAGACATCCTAATTCCTACCACCCAACTTACTTGCATAAGACTCTCCTAACCTCCACGATAGAAAATAAGATCTAAGCTACAAAACTTTAGAACTTCCCCAAAGACTACCATCTATGGATCCCACTAGAGCTTCGTAATCATAGTGTAACTTATGTAGTCATCCTAGGTGTTGCCTCCCTACAACTCCCTCAAGATTGGACTTTAATATTTTTCTCTTGATCATTTCTCTCTTCTTAAATAGGTATGTAATTAAGTCTATCTACTAATTAAACATTAAATAACATCTACAACTTCATCAAGTAAGAAGTCACATAAATATGTAATCCCTATTTAATTCCATTATCAAAACATGATATATTTACAAAACCATAGCATCATAGATCTTTTATCAATAACAAAGTAAAAGATACATTTTCCATTCATAAATGAACACATTCATAACTCCAACCATTACATATTCCATGTAGGGTAAAAGTACTACCATAGTATAAAAGAGTAGAGCATTACATCATCATCCAAACTAGGAGAATATTCATGCTAGAAACTACTTTACAATAAGCTTTCCATAATGAGATATTTACTACAATATATGTCAAAGGGGTCAATATATTGAATAAATAAGTCTTCATTGGTCCTTCTTGCTTCTCCATCGCTCAATTGATGGTAGTAAGGGATCAGGACAACTCATAGATATCATGTAGTATGCAACTAATGCATTTGCTAGATGATCTATCATTATGCAACATATGCATTTATAAATTGAATGCCATAATGCAACTATACATTCTCCACAATGTAACCATGCATAAATCATTCAATCAATCATAAAGAGGAAACCCCATAATTTTCCCACAATGAATTCCACACCCATTCTTTCATCTAATACCCCTTTTTCCATACAAGAATATTTCTTTCATCAATCACACAAAAGTACATTCATCATTCAAGAATGAAAGTCATTTATCATTCAAGAATGAAATTCATTTATCATTCAAATGAACATAGAATGAAAGTCATTTATCATAATCCAAAACATAGAATAATCCAATATTTACTTCTATTCAATTTTCATAGAAGCATACCAAGAGAAGCCCATACTTCTCTTAAGAATAGTTAACATGTATATTTTTAAACTTTAAATTTAAAGCTTATATATAAACTTTATGTATACAAATATCATAATAAAAAGTAAAAAAATATCAATATAAATCATTCATAGATAAATATAAGTTTAATTCCATTAATATTATCCACTATGTTCCTTTATAAACAAGTTCTACTCTTGTATAAAGAAAACTAAGCTTTAATATTTAAGCTCTATTACATTTCCAAAATAACAAACTTGTCTTTAAAAATCCAAAAGATACCTATAATCCTTTCTTATCATCAAGGAGCCTTTCTTTCAATTAATCAAGATTCCCTTAATCCATTCTTTCAATTAATCAAAAATTTCCATAATCCAAAAAGGTTGGTTTAATCATAAGCAAACAATCAATTGAGTCAATGCAGTCAAACCAAAACATAAAACAGTGATCAAAAAACAAAGAACAACATACTTTGAGGTCTCATCAATTGAAAACCCCTAACGACACCACCAAGTTGCCCCATCTATCGGTGGCTCCACCATCAATAGGTGGCCCCCCACGCGAAAGCCATTCAATACCTCCAACTAGCATTGGGTGGATCTACTAAGTGGAGCAGACCTAACCACCACCCGTGGTTGACCTTAAAGGGTAGTTAAAACCCATTTAAGGCATGCATGGACCTCCACATAAACCATATGAACTAACCTAGGCATTGAAATAAAACTTAACCATCCCAAAGGAGCATGAATCAACAAATTCAAACCAACAATGTGGTAACAAAGGTCAAGTTTCAATCAATGGTTAATAGGGATAAATCTAAGATAACAAGAGACAACTACATGCCATGCATACTCAAGAACACATCCAACTAGCATTGGCTGATCCTCACTCAATGGTGGCCTTGACCACTGAGTTGTGATCAACTATTAAAGGGGGCCCCCCCTTAGTAAGGTGCTAAGGCACCTACCACACTGTGTTTGTGGGATTTATTTCTAGGAAGGCCAACTTAAACCTTCCTCCTTGAGCCTACCCGAGTGTGAACAATGTATGTCAATGATGATGCCCAAAAATATTAAAGGAATTCTACTTTTTAAAAACCTTAGGGTAAGGTAATTTAATCAATGTTTACCCAAATGCCACTTTAGCAGCTAGGGTGACTGTTATAAAAATAGAGACATAGAAAAATAGCATAATTGGAGTTATTGAGACTTATAAAAGTCTAAAACTTTGGAGTAAATGTTTAATATAATCAAACATATTTGAACAACTTCTCTATGGCTACGTAACAGATGAAATTGCAAGAATACATTTGCATAGGAAATTTGAATGAAGACACTAATGATTTGGTGATTAATTCATGCTAAATTATAATAGGTCCTTCTCTATATTAGGTGATGTGCATAGAGCTCAACTGAGAGAGAAAAACTTCAAGGGCATAAATGTTTTTATTACATAAAATCAAGCCCCAAACAACAACCTCAAATGGAGACCAAAATGACTTCTAAATGGGCAACATCAATCACAACCAAATCATTTATTAAAAGCAGGTAGTCATAGTTGTGTATGAGCTATATAGTATGGAGACTTAGGCTTTAGAAAATCAAGAAGCATAAGCAATTTAATCTTATAGTTAGCCTAATGGAAATTAAAGCCTGTAATGTAGATATATATAAAACCAACAACAAACTTTTAAATCATAAGAGTTCTAATAGATCCAACCTTATTAGAATTCCTCCTCCATGCTTGGAACCTCCTTCTCCCGATATCTCCAAAATTATTTCAACATCCAACCTCCCCTTATTTACCTTTTCTTGGTCCCTTAACAAAGGGAAAATATCTACCAATAAAACTAAATTCCTAAATTCTAAACATAAATCCCATCTATCAAAAATAAATGTCCATCTACACAAGAAGTCAAAGGAGATCTTTATTTTTTATAATATAATATGATTTTTTTTTTTTTTAATATTTGATATTAATATGTTCTTTTTTTTTAACTAGAAAATGTAATAGGGGTATTAATAAAACAAAAATCATTAGTAATTCATGACATTAATCATTTTAATTAAAAATAACGCAAGCATAGAATAAATGCAAAAAAGGGAGGTGATTAATTGCAAGTCCAATTGCTTGTCCTAGCCGAAGACTTATGGTAACTTCTAGGTTACCAACTTTTGGCTATGGATGGCTGGATTGTTGATGATCACCACAAAAGCAAGAATTCATGCATCTAAATGAGGGTAATTTTTTATGTTACCCTAAGCCACCACCATCATCATTTCCATTTTCCAGTACCTCATTTTCGGTGGTTGACATCTTCTTCCACCCATGAGAACACCTAGTCCTACAATCAAGGAAGATATTAGCAGTACCATATCCTCATATCAAAATAACAATGTATATAATTATCAAAATGAATTAAAACTAGCATCATATCATCATCTATCAATACATAGTCAATAATGTAAAAAGTCCTATCAAGGTAGATCATGGCATGCATCTATATTTCAAACTCATTAGTCATCTTATTTAGGTTTTCATTTAGCTTTCAAGATTGCTAGAAACAAAATTGTTAGGTTTTTTCCAATGAAATCATAAAATATTGCATAAACATAAACATATACATGTACATGGAGGTAGTCCAACCCACATGAAAGTATTTAGGTCTTCTTTAAAAAGAGACTCAATTTATTGTCCTACATGGCAAGCAACATTCTACAATTATGTTGTCCTCCCAAAACGATTTATGGATTGCATGTGGAAAGAGTGGGATTATTGTAATGGCTAAAATATAGACATGTCAACTACCTTTATAATTGTTAGCTAGGGCCCTAGGATAATGTAGTCAACCCTTAAGCACTATGATTAGGGTTAATTTTTATTTAATATATAAATAGGATTAGTTATATTATACTTGGAATAATTTTTCCTATTCAAATATTAGTCACCTCTATTGCACATATGATATTTCACCCTCTCCAAGTGGCTAAGAGACTTTTCCCTCTCTATGTAGCTAGGAATTGTGTCAATTTAGAATCTATAATCAATTACTTATATTTTTTATTTTTAGTTATTGAATCTAAATTATTATTCCTAATGGATGCTTAATTTTATTCATTGTTATATTATTACTAATATTACTATATTTTTGGAAGTTGTTTTGTTATAAGTGGTATCAAAGCATCGATCTTGGCTCCAAACACTGGAGAAAAAATATAGCAAAAGGCATGTGAACCATTCTAGAACCTATAATAATCAGTTCTACTTCTTATTACCTAGTAATTTTTTACCAAATTTTTGGGCTCAATATTCCAATGCATTTCTCTTCTATAATATTATCAGTTAAATATGTTGTTTCCTTTTTATGATCCCAATTAAATGAAAGAGATGAAAGTTGGTATCAAGACACAATAACCAAATACAATAGGTACAAATAAAGTGACACTAGTATTATGATACAATCATCTACTAGCAACCACCATTTAGTCACAAGCTTCTGGTTTCCCATGGCAGACACATGGTTTCCTATACTACCAAGGGCACTCTTCCATGCATAGGTGGTTTTAACTTAACTTTGTGACTAATCTTGATCCATCTATAGGAGGTGTTTTTAATTTCTTACTTGGACTCATAGTATTATTATTCTATAAATATATATCCAAACATTTAAGGGTCTCAATTCATGTGGGTGGTTAGCCAATATGGAGAGCAACATTCATCTACACCATGTGCTTGAAAAATGACACATTGCATTAGCTATTACTAAGTTATAAATCTTTCTCATTAGTGGTTATTATGGGATATTCATCTAAATGGGGTCTCTATTTATGGCCTAAGTTCAAATTTATATTCATCTATAAGTTTAACAAAGGATATTCCATATCGTATGTGGTTTGTTTGACACAAACAAAATAAATAAGATCAATTGATGATTATTGCATAGAATTCATAAGTCTACTTACTTGCTCATAGCAATTGAATCTAGCAATGGTGGTCTCAATTTTTTCCCATGGCCTTAAGGATTATATTTGTGGGGAATTAGGCATGCTTTATCAATATATTTTTGAAGATGCTAAATGTATAGCTCTAACAACTAAAGTAAGCTTCAACTATCCTATTCCAAACCTCAACATGACTTCAACCATTGGTGGTATTACTTAAATAACCACAATAACAAGTGCATCCAATGATTATTTTATTTTAAATATCACTAACACCATCCTTAATATCAGGCCTATGAATAACATCATAACTTTTAAGCGGAATACAAAGAAGTAGCAATATCAAAAGATGGAGACTCATTATAGTAGGATCAACTAGCTAAAGGAACTAATTTTGAGCATGAGGATGATATCATGGATCTTTTAAATTTTACCTTATGGGAATATATTCTCATCATACCATCAAGGCCTAAGAATTCATAAAAAATTAGTGTGTCAATATGTTGATTAATTTAGGTAGCATGCATAAAGTTATTGATAGGAAAATACCAAATTATTAGGGGTTGTATATAATACTTTGACCTAGGACAAATTTTATGTATTGATTATAAATGGAGGCACAATTCAATGTGTAGGTTGAATGGCTAAGGTTAACATCTAGATAATAATTGTACTTGTTCCATTAATATCATTTCCATGAATATATAAAGTGTAGATGTTATATTGGGAGCACAATGGCTATCCCAACTTAGTGATGTTACTATTAATTTATAACTACTATATTTCAAATGAATAAATAATGGAAAGGTCATTTGTTTCTAATGAAACCAACCTTCCGTCTCTAAGGATGTTAGTTCCCATAATATGGAGAAGATATTGAATAAAAGTAGTCATGGATTCTTCAACCATGCCAATTGTATGAGATCTTAGTCTTTAGATCCACTCCTTTAAGCTCTTCCTTCAAATTTGTAGACTATTATGGATCTTTATGTGAATTTATTTGGTGAGATCCATGGTTTTTCTCTAAATCACACACATGATCATGCCATCCACCTAATTCTATAATTTCAGACTCCTATTATTTGTGCTTATTGCTATCCCTAATCCTAAATGTTTGAGATTGAAAAGCTAGTCTAGGATATGTTGAAGGAAGGAATTATCCATCCAAGCATCATTACTTATTTCTCTTTAATGGTTATGATGTGGTGTAAGGGTAAATATTGGTTCATGTATCATAGATTTTGACCTCTCAATAAGATCACAATCAAATTTAAGTTTCTTATCCTTATTATAGATGATTGATTGAATAAATTACATAGTAGTAAATACTTTACAAAAATAGACTTGTTCTTTCGATTCTATCATATTAGGGGTTAAATAAGAGGATTTAAGACTGATTTTCATACATGAGGGTCATTATGAGTTATTAGTCATGTCTTTTGATCTCACTAATGCTCCTTTAACTTTTTAAAGCCTCATGAATACTCCTTTTGTCATTTATGTATAAGTTTTTTCTAGTCTTCTTTGATGATTATAACAAGTCCTAGGAAGCTCATATAATTCATGTGGACTATGTTATTCACCTCTTACAGAAGAAAAAAATCTTTGTTAAAAGATACAACTATTTATTTGGTATCCATGAGGGTAAAAGAGTTGGGATATATAGTATCTTAAGAAGGATTCAAGGTGGATCCTAACAAGATCAAAGTCATGTGAGACTAGCCCTTACCCAAATCTCTTAGGCAATTTCATGGATTTTTAGGTGACATAGAATAATACATTAAATTTATGTACAACTATATAAAGACTATTAATCCTATCATTACTCTCATTATGGATGCTTTTGTTTGATCTGCAATAGCTTTCCAAGCCTTCCATGCCCTAAAGGAGTTTATGTGTAACATCCCTCTTTAAGCCACTCCTAAGTTTAGTAAACCCTTTAAAATTGAGTATGATGCTTTAGATATAGGTATTGGAGTTTTTTTATATAGGTTGGACATCCCTAGGCCTTTTAAAGCAATCGACCCTCTAGTAAGAATTTGGGTCGATCCACATATGAGAAACAAATGTTAGTTATTATACATGTTATAGAGAAAAGACAACCTTATTTTTTGGAATGATCCTTCATCATCAAGACCTGTCATAGCAACCTTAAAAAGTTTCTAGAATAATATCTCTCTTTTCATGAATAAAATAAATGGTTTACAAAGATCTTGGGATATGATTTTTTATTGAGTACAAGAAGGGAAAGGCGAATGTGGTGGAAGATGCTCTATCTTGAAAAAATAAGGATGTTGGTGTTGTCAATGTCATCTCTAGTCCTATCCTATCACACCTTTCCTAGATTTAGAAGGACTTTATTTTAATCTAAGATCACCAGAATCGTTTAAGAAATATAATTTAAATCTTCACCACCTTCCTTTTCCTCATAATTTGGTATTCTTTACAAGAAGGATCACATTTATATTCCTCCATCCTTATCTATTAATACTAGTGTCCTCCAAGAATTACATACATCTCCTTTGGCTAGACATTTGTATTCATAAAAATATACTAGTAAGTGAAGCAATTTTTTTCTTAGAAAGGATTAGAAATGAATCTTAAGATCTTTATAAGAAAATGCACAAGGAAAATTTACTAAGTCTCTTCGTTTGTGTTAGCTTTAAAAACATTCAATCATGAGAAGAGACATAGATCAAAGTAATAGAACATCTTATTGCATGAATAAAAAGTGATACATTGAATAGAGATGTGAGACTATTTATATAGAAAGATAAATTCCTTATCCAACACTCTATCTATTTTTTCGAAGGACAACTTCCGCATTGAAACTTGTGCATTTGTTACATTGCATGTGGTAACAATCTAAATTCCTCCTGAAGTAATCTAATATAAGCCAAAATGATGTAATATATTCTAACACCCCCATATATTACATTATTTGGTATGAAGTTCTCTTGAATCACATAGATGATTTTTGAATGTTTGAAATTTGACTTTCCCAAGTGCCTTTGTGAAGATGTATGCTAACTGATCCTTTGTAGGGACATACTTAAGAATGATATACTTGTTTTCTAAAAATGTTCCTTGATAAAGTGACATTGTACTTCAATGTGCTTTTTTCTTTCATGTATGATGGGATTCTTGATCAAATTTAGTACTCCCTGATTATCATAAAATAACATAGTGGAAGTGCATTTAATCCCCATGTCAGACAATATGTACTATAACCATAGAGCTTCATAGATCGTGTCTCTTGCTGCTCGATACTCTGCTTTAGTTGATGATTGTGCTATGGTATGTTGTTTATTGTTGTGTCAGGATATGAGAACTGATCCGAGATAGAAGACAGCCTAAGGTAGATTTCCTGTCATTAAAAGATCCTATATAATCTGAGTTTGAGTATCCTTGTAGGCAAAATTCTTTAAAATACCTCATATAAGTCAACCCATAGTCTATAGTATTCTTGATATATTGTAATATTCTTTTTATAGCTCTCCAGTGACTTTCCCTTGGTTCTTGCATAAACCATAAAATCTAATTTACTGCAAATGCTATGTCTGATCAACTGTTTGTTTAAATATAGAAGACTTCTAATCAATTGATGATACATTGTAGCTAAAACCAATGGTGTTTTATCATTTTTTGGATAGATGAATTCTTTGTTCCATTGGTGTATCTTTAGACTTGCACTCTATCATTCTGTACTTTTCAAGGAGAGATTTTGCATATTTTGATTGAGTGATAACTATCTTATTATTTACTTGAAAATTTTTTAAACCAAGATAGTAGTTCAATAATCCAAGATCTGTCATTTCAAATACTTTTTATAGATCTTTTTTTATAGTATTTATTAATATTTCTGAACTTGTATCAAGACATTGTTTCCAATTTTCTTGGTATATAGGTTGGGATCTGATGAGCTCCTTTTGAAATCATGATGTAGTAGATGATTATTGATCTTTATATTCCATGCTTTGGGGCTTGTTTCAAACCATAAAGAGATTCATTCAATTTGCATACCTTGTTTTCTTGTCCTTGAATAATAAAGCCTTCAAGTTGTGTCATATAGACTTCTTCTAAGTCCCCATTAAGAAATGCACTTTTCACATCCATCTAATGATTTTTCCACCCTTGATGTGCATCTAGTGTTCAGACTGTTCGGATAGTAGTCATTCGAGTTGTTGGTGTGAATGTTTCTTCATAATCAATCCTCTCTGTCTGAGTATATCCTTTTGCTACTAGTAGATATTTATATTTTTCAAGTGTCCCATCTACTTTGTAATTGATCTTGTACACCCATTTGCATCCTACTACTTTCTTTCCTGAAGGTAGATTTACTAGATTCCATGTATTATTCTTTTTGAGTGATGCATATTCTAATTCCATAGCTGATTTCCAGTGTGGATCTTTCAATGCCTAAGAATTTGATGTAGGTTCTACTGAATTACTTAACATTCCTCTATTCATTTTTGTCATGCTACGAGTTTGAGATCCTATAGAAGTAAGATCTGGCATTCTTTCTAGATTTGATTCCTAAGAGTGTATCTGAGACATATTGGTTATTTTTTGGGTGGTGTTGTTGATCCTTCTATATCTTGTTCTTGAGATTATGATTTTGAACCTGCACTTATTATATCTTCTTCAAATAGATTTATGATGACTTCTGAGTCACCACTGGAATTATTTACATCAATATTGGATTTTTCATCAAAGAACATGTCTCTACTGATATAGAATTTTCTTGTATATGGATCTAGAATTATGTATCTTGTAGATTCGTTGTTGTAGCTAACAAATATCCCTGCCATAGTTTTGTCATCCAACTTAGTTCTCCTCTATTTTAGAATATGCATGTAGGCTTTACATTCGAAGACCTTTAGATTTTCTATGTTTGGATTTTTTCCTGACCATGCTTCTTCTGGTGTAATATGTTTGAGTACCCTTGTTGGAAGTCTATTCTATATGTAGACTATTTTTTGCACTACTTCAACCCAATATTTATGATCAATATGTGCTTATTTTAACATACATCTTACCATTTCCATAATTTATCTATTTCTTCTTTTGGAAATTCTATTCTGCTGAGGCAAATATGTTGTAGTAAGTTATCTCTTAATTCCATTTTCTTCAAGAAATGATTCAAATTATTTGGAAATAAATTCTCCTCCTCTATTTGAGCAAAGTGCTTTCATGGTCTTCCCTGATTATTTTTCTACATGAAGTTTGAATTGTTTGAAGTGACTGAAGGCATCTTACTTGTACTTCATGAAAGATACCCACATTTTTTTGGTGTGATCATCAACAAATAATTGAAAATATTTCTATCCTCCAACACTATCAACTTTCATAGGTCCACATAGATCTGTATGTATTATTTCTAGAGGCTATTGAGCTCTGTGTTGATGAATTTCAAAAGGGACTTTGTGTTGCTTTCCTGCTAGACATTTTGGACATATAGTAGTTTTTGGAGATAAGTTGGGTAGATCTTCTACCATTTGATATCTGGATAATTCTCTCATTGATGTTTCATTGGTATGTCCTAGGTTTTTGTGTCACAATTTTAAAATATTAGTGGAAAGAGCTGAGTGAATTGTAGTGTCTATAAATAGACCATTTTTATATGATCCTGTTGCTATTATTTTTTCATGTCTTGAAATTTGATATCGTTTTCTTGTAGCGAGAACCTTGAACTCAACAAGTAGATATTGATCCATAATTTGAGAGACAAATATAAGATTTGTGGTTAATCCTGGGATAAACAAGACATATTTGATCATACTTCTTCCATCCTTAAGTTTCATTGGATATCTCCAATTCCTTTTACTTCATATGTTTTTCTATCTACCATGGATTTAGGTTTTTCATTTATCTTCTTCAAGGATTTGAACCAATGTATGTTTCCTGTCATATGATTACTTGCACCTAAATCTATATACCAATAGCCCATGATATTTTTTTGCCTTATGTATTCCCTAGTATGTTATAGTTCTTTTGTAAATTAAAGTTCAATATATAATTAATTTTGTAAAGGTTTTGTAGATGGCAAAATAAATTCTTATTATCCTTTATTACTCCTATTGAACTAAGCATTGTTCCTAAATTTTAAAGAGGTAACAATATTGGACCTTTTGATAGATTTGAGATAATAATATTATGTATATCCAACCTTTGAAAAAGCTTTGATAAACCTCTCTTTGTAAATAACCTATTGGGAATTAGGTTTAGTGTATCTAATTTTCCAATTAATTAATCTGAAGTAATAATCCTTATGACCTCCTAATATTTGTATAAATTAGATCACAATAATAATTGCAAATAATTATTATATTCCAGTAGAAATCCTTACTGCTCCTAGTATTTATATTGCAAATATGATACAATTTTCCCTTTTAATTAATTGCTTTCAATTAATTAAATTCCTTTAATTACAACCTTATAACTCCCAAGGAAAGAAAGCATATAATAATGGGAATTAAAATTTACCTTTCACCAAGCAATATACAATATTGTTCTTACTGAGAGGCTAGGGTTGCATGTAGTTTACATAGACGTTGTGACTGCACCCTTCAATGAAAACGCTTGGAGCTACACACGTTCCAAAACTAGTGTTGCTTGGACTCTCGCTTGGGCGTTGAAAACTTTGATGTCTTTTATTCACACTGTAATTATGTCTTATGTGCATAGATGATAAGGTGAAAGATACCAAAATGAGAGGTAATTTGCACTCTCTCTTTGACATCGAGCATTGAAATCCTTAATATGGAGAATATTCTTGTATAAGGTGCCAAGTGGCACATCCATTTCAAATTGAGCACTTGAGAGGAGTTTGGTGCAAATGATGCATTCGTCTTCCTTCTTGTAATGTCTGAACATAACACATTTTTTAGAAAACATTCAATTTCCCTAGAGACAAGTATATCTCATATACTCAATGAACCAACCATTTTTGTAACCCTTTTCTTGAATATGAGCACTCTCTTGCCTTGAGCGTTAGGATTCTCCTTTGATGACAAGTGTCACATTATTTCTCTGCATGGACTTCCTCCATTTCACTAGTTTAAATGGACCCTTTTGGAATCCTTTAAGCTTTGAGAATCCCCAACTCCTCTTTCATTCACTTACACTTGCTTTCAACTGGGTTATGGAGCAATAATGTGAAGACTTTGAGCATCGATTTTTGCCAATGATCGTAGAGTGTGTAACACAACGGTGGATTATTCCCAGTGGGGAGGTGTTTTCTAGAGTCAAGAATTATTTTTAGGCCAAGCTTATCTCAATGACCAAATCAAACAATCTTCTAATCACCCGAACTACCCTTGTACGAACTATCAATTCGTTGTACGGACCCTAATTACATACACTGTATGATATTATATCATAAAGTGACATATATGGTATGATATTACACTCAGAAAAACTAACAGATGCTATTTTGGGGGCTATCGTACACATTTTTGTAATCGTTCAAGCCAATTCACCAAAACTGCCAAATCGGGTAAATTCCTGTCAATTGCCTGTTTTACCAAATCAGGTAAAAATTGTTTGTACGATGTACGATGTACGAAATACAAGTATATAAGTGTTACTTCCTATGCTCTTCTGCTCAAATCTCTCTTCGTGATGTTTTGTAAAGGTTTAACAGCCTAAACAAGACAATATCTTTCACAAACAAAGCATTCAAACCAGGCTGAGGAGAGATTCTATAAAAGTAATTCCATCCAAGAATCATACAGTCTACTTCCACATGTCTTTACTAATGTCATTAAGATCCTAAATTATTCCCCATGATCCACCAGTGATCATCTTCTCCACAAAGCTGCAAAAAAGCTAAAACTAACACATAACAGTAAGGTAGAAACTCAATTACATATTGTCAATCCACAATGCATTATCCATTCATAACAAGACCGTACACTGTCATCCATAATGTCTATTATTCTCATTAATGGTTGTAAATTCAGTTAAAATGTGGAAAACTCTTTTCAGGTAATTGCAATAACTCAGAAATATGTCTATATCTCTATTCTAGCAACTAATAACCAGTAAACTAGTAGCCAGACCTACAAATTCAAAAATGGGGTCTTACATAACGTTGCCCAAGCTGTTCCAAAGCGGTTCCTGAGAAAATCCATTATTCACAACTGCCCATCTACAACTGAATACATTATTTTGGCATTTTCCTAAGTTTACACCTTAGTTTAGCAAATCTATGCGACATTTCATCCCAAAATTACATTTCCTTTGAATCTGAGTGAATTTCGGTGTGCCCTGTACGATTTGCCAATCCAGTTGTATGATTTTGCCTTCCACTATACGATTTGCTCTAATTGTACAATTTTACAAAACTTGAGCAAATTATTCCCAAAACTATCAAAATCTAGCAAATCATTTTTTCTTCTTCTGGGAGGTGGATTTGCTGCCTACAGAGTGAGTAATGATACAATGGTGCTTTTTTTCTTTCTTCCTTGCTTGCATATGTTCTCATTTTGTATATGCTATTGCTCTTTGATTTACGTTGTTCTCCCTTTGTTGTATCTTGCAGGTTTTGTCATCTTGTATGTGAGGAGTGTGAGCCTATTGATTGGCTCCTTGGGCTAAGCTTAATTGTTGCTAGCATACAACCACCTTTGGATGATTTTTTCAGCAAGTGCAGTGCTTCTAGAGCACCTTTAAATTTACCTTTTTCTCCCTGTATAACCAGATTAGGATTTTTGCAATATAATGTAAAATAAAGTATTCTTATTGCACCTTCATTTTGCACTCTTCTTTCACATATAAATTTTTGGTTTTGAGGCAGAATATTTGAGTGCAATAGCGGTTTTGAGTTTGTCCTTTATAATGGACAACTTCATCTTTTAGCTTGGATGTTTTATGAGAGGTTCTAAGCTTGTAACCATATGTTGGAAGCTCCTTTTTTTTCTATATTTTTCTACACTATTATTGTGCCTAGAACTTGAGACTCACCGAGTCTCATTCAACGTTTCCTTTTATGATATTTTTTTATGGTTATTTTCTTCTCCACAACTTGGATGATAGAGCTTATATTATGGCTTCCTCAAGCCCCGCAAATTTTTAGATCACTCTGCACTAAAAGTGTCTTTAGACACTTTGATTAATTCTATTTTTGTGCCCTTCTCAAGAACATAAGAAATAATATTTTTGAGAGCAATCTAATAGTGCAAATATAATAATATTTTAATGCACTAATAATATCACCTTATTAATCCAATTAACTCTCAAAAAACTAATGCACTTAATCAATCTATTGCAACTTAATCAATAATAATCTGAAATTAATCTTCAAGAATCATTCCGAAATTTCTTTAATCTAAAAAGTAATAGGAGCTAGTCTTCATTTTCTTTCCAAAATTAGATAGTAAGTAGTTGATAGATAGTTTAATATTTTTGAAATCTAATCAACTCCTAAAGTGCAAACGAACCTTAAAGAAACCTTTACTTTACACCCTTTGAAGACTCTAATTCAATTCTCCTTTTTGCAACTTCAATCTAGTTAAGATGCTTAAACAAACATGATAAGTAGTCTACTTGCACCAATATTTGCTTACCTTTTTTTGAAAAACCTTTTTACCACTTATATAGAGAATGTAGATCTTGATGTCTATGATCACCAAGGTGTTGTATTAGATGAGATCTTGTAGCTCTTTCTATAGGTTTCCCTGAACAACTTCTTCTTCACCAAAAGATGGTTTCCCTTTCACGAGCATGGAATTTTTGGTCGCTTGTTCTCCTCTTGTAGTCTCCTCATTTTTGTTGTAGATGTGAAGAGAAGAAGTGGTGCCTTATTGCTATGAGATGCAATATCCAAGTATCCTAGATTTGGTAGGCTTCTTCTGAGATTTGGTACTCCTTGCCAAATTCTTTTTCTTGGGCTTATTATCGGATGGTGACAATTGTCCCAAGTATTTCCTAATAAAAAATTTCTCTGATCTTATTATTCTTTCCAATATATTTATATAGTATTCAATGAAATTTGCAAGTGGCAGGCCCAAATATGTGTCTATTTTGCAAATACCAGTAACAATGACTCCCTAAATGGGAACGACCATAGCTTTGATACCACTGTTAGCTTTAGCAGCATTCAATCATGACAAGAGACAAATATCAAAGCAATAGAACATCTTATTACATGAAAATAAAGTGATACATTGAATAGAGATGTGAAGCTCTTTATATATGAAGATAAATTCCTTAGCCAACACTCTATCTAGTTTTTCGAAGGACAACTTGCACATATACAACCTGCACATTAACACTTGTGCATTTGTTACATTGCATGTGGTAACAAGATAACTTCCTCCTGAAGTAATCTAATATAAGCCAAATTACGTAATATATTCTAACAATTTGTTGCAATCCTTCCTTATTCCTAGCTTCCAATGGGAATGCATTTCCATGCAATTCATTGAGGGCCTTCCCAAACTAGAGGAAAAAACAATGATCTTTGTGCTAGTGGATTGCCTTCCAAGTATGCTTATTTTTTTGCATTACCACATCCCTTCTCATCCACAAAGATTTCCAAGTTATTTCTCAATTCTATTTTTATTTTGCATGGCATACCCAAGTCCATTGTCAACGATCAATGTCTTATCTTCACTAGAAATTTTTAGAAGAAATTAGTTCATCTTATTGATACGTAGTTTAATATGTCCTCTTCTTATCACACTTATTTGTATGTCTAGGCAAATATCATAAAAATAATATTTGTGCACTTGCATTTAATATTTTTCCCAAGATAAGTAGTATTATTAGGTACATTGGCTTTCATTAGTTGAATGGTGGTACAATACTTCTTACCATTATTCCCTCAATATACCCATACTTGAGGTATTATCTATTTATAATCCTCCATCAATGGAAGACTATGTTCCAAAACCCTCTAAGATGGATCAAGTAAATGATTTGTTGTGGTAGCAATGACTTGTGCTATAGCTTCTTAAAGATAATTTGATCTAGGTTAAAAACTACGTGAAGTAATAGTAGGACTTACATAATTTTGAGTGACAATTTTTTATGGGGTATATGATGTTTTCATCCTTGAATACCAATTCCATTCAGAATTTGGTTTCCTAAATTTATGGCCATTACAAGGTGGTTCATTATATTGGAGAAGTGGCATATTAGTTGGAACTCCCACCATATTCCTATATCTATCTTGTATTTCATGTTTGTTTTCATAAATATGTTATTGTCTAGAAGGTGATGTACCATACAAAACTTATAGTACTCAATGATAGAAGGTCTAATAACTTTCTAGCTAGAAGATATGTTGCAAAATATATTTTGTATCCTACAGTCTTATAAGATTCAAGATTACTCATCAAGTGGTATGATATTCTAGAAGAATATTCAACATGGGACCCCAAGATCCTTTTTCAATATTTTATAGAATTTAATAACAAAGCTTTCTAAATAGGATCCATGTAATGGATCTAATATAGCCATGTGGGATATATTTATTACTATTATCTAGTGTTGTAGGATAAGGATATCTACCCTTGAGCATTAGGTTTAGCAATGAGCTAGTCTATATATATGAAGATCTATGTTGTAGTTGGAATCATATTTTATATTCGAAACTTAATCGTATTTATTGTGCATATGACACTTTAACTTTTCCAAGTGGCTATAGAACTTCATCCTCTCCAAGTAATTATAATTTAAATCTATTTAGAATCTAGAAACTATTACTTGCATTTTTAATTTTCTAACATTGAATCTACAATATTGTTTCTAGTGGATGATTACTTTTTTGTATTATTGAATTGTTACTATTACTATATTATTTTAAGTTGTTTCATTAGAGTTGTATTGGATACACCTTGTTGCATTACTTATTATAATTTATTGATAGAGGTATAAATATTGGAGATGACTTCTTGGAGGTTGTGCATGTTTAATTTGAGTTGATACATTACTTTGAGATTTAGCATTGCTTTATTCAATGTTTTCCAATCAAATGGATCAAATTGAACCTTACATTATTGTAATTCCTTTACCGCATAACTCACTTTTAATAAGGCAATGTATTGCAATCTATGTCCTATTTCTATTTTAGGGGAATAAAGTGTCCAACAAGCACTTTGGATGTTATATATAAAAATGACAAGTCTAAAGAAGTAATCATAATACACTGGCTAGAAATTGATATTTTTGGGTGGTTGAAAAATCTTAACAATGTTATATATCAAAAATATCATTACAATGAGATAATCACAATAGGATATGTCTCAAATTAATATTTCTTTGCATCTGATATTTTTTAAATTAGGTACAATTTAAGCCTCGGTTACAACACCCTTCAAGGTGATCTATTTTATTAGAATCATTGAATTCCTCATGGCTTGTGTTATATTGGCCCCAAAATATTTAACCTTCTTCTTTGTGCACTTTTGGAAACCCCAAAAAAATTGTGTATGCTATGCATATTGCCTATCATTTTTACCCTGTAAACTATTTTCATTACTCTCTATACTACCAAGTATCATGTTATCTACAACTTTTTCCTTGTTTATTTTTTCTAATTATGTTCCTTACTCCTCACTATCCTAGTTTTTGAAAACCCTAATCTAAAAGAAAAATTATGTTTGGTGTCTAAATTATTTAATCTAGGTTACAATTCAAGAAGTCTAAGTCACTCTCTAAATATACAAAAAGTTCTTTTGAGGGTTATTATAGGTATTCTAGGATAGGGATTTTTTTAGTCTGAGGGCTTATACATATATTGATATCATTCATAGATAGTTTCTAAATTGATGTTTAAGGACTATATGGGATTCCACCATTCTCATCACCAAATTACTTGTATCTATGATATGAATCAACTTCTTAGGTTGTGTAACCACCAAAAAGGCTCACACCCGATGGCGTCCTATTGCAATAAATGATAAAAGTATAACATGCATACAAGAACAAGAAATTGACAACAAATGAATCAAGAAGAAATGTGCTTTATTCCATTGTATTCGAAGTCAACATCAAATTACAAGTACATCCCTCTTAGGGATAATCATTTTGATACAATATTACAATAGGAGTGCACAATTGTTTCCCTCTTAAGGGTAGGTGTGATTTCCAAATGCCTTTCAGGATGACACGAACTGCTCTAGGGTGGAGATGCCCTCTTCTTCACGATGGGGAAGGAACTTGATAGTTGGTTCTCCTTTGAAATTGTTCCCTACGATCAAGAAACAACACAAGAATGTCAAAAATATAGGCAGCCTCTCATGATGAGGCCCTTTTAGGTAAATTGCATAATGACACCATTAAACATGCATAATCAAGAAAACATGAAAAGTGCTTCTAAGCTATGCAAATCGAATCAAGATTCATATAATAGCATAAAGAAAAGTAGCAGCTACACTATGCATGGATCAAATGTATAAAATAAAGCATAAACATGCATAAAGAAACCATTTAAGTCCTAATTGAAGCATAAACATAAAGAAGCTAATCTAACCTAATTCTACGGTCAAAAGTCTGCTAAACTGCCATTAAAACATGAAAACAACTAATCTAATCTAATTAACCATACAAAAATGAAAAGAGGAAGGTGGTTATACCTCTGCTGCAAACCACAGCTCTGGTGAGCGGTCTGCACTATAAACCATGGTTGAAAGCCGTGGTTAGCACTCTGATAGGCTTACCCTCAATTCCAAGGGCAGTGGGCTTGACCTCCTTGTCCAATTGATGTTCAAGGGTCGCCTTCGGTGTCCTTCTGATAGGTTTGGTGGTTGAATCACTGTGATGGGCCTTCATTTGCCCGAATTTGCATTTCTTGATCCTTCTAGGCTCCTAGAACTTCCATGGCAAACTGATCTTTGGGTGAATAGCAAAGTGGCCTTCGAATGCACGAATTTAGTATGCAATTCGATAGGGCTTCACTACTCGCTTGATCAATTCACTCTCTCTCGATAATTCATCAGTGCTTCGCTATACAAATCATCTATATCTTCTCCCCATTTGGAGGGGGTATTTATAGGATGCCCTAGGACTAGGGGTGGCTTCCTGGAGAAGCCAAGATCAAGAAGAGGTGGTTAGGATAGTTGGAATGGAAGCCTCTAGAATATTCCATCCATTAACCACCTTCTTCTAGATCAAATGGTCGTTCCAACCGATTTGGCTCGGATTGAAGGCCAACTGAACTCTAGTTAAGACCGTAGGTCACAACTATGGTCTAGACTGTAAACCATAGGTCTCAGTCGTGGTTCAGTTGTAAACCATAGGTCTGGGCTGTGGTTCAGACTGATTAGGCCAAGGAGCCCAAATTGAGTGGTTAGAACCACTGCTCTATCTTGGAGTCTATCCAAGATCTTCCATATGGTCTTGTAGCATGTCCATATGAGTAGTCTCCCTCGACATGATGCATTTTAGGTGTCTACAGATGCCCCTTTTGAGATGCATTGTGAGATTGAACAACGCTGAGAAAAAATAGACCTCCTAAAATGATGCCAAAGGTTCTATGATGATCATTAGTCAGATCAACATTAGATGCCCCAAGTCCAGCAAAAGGACGTGCATCCTAGAATCATTGCTTCCAACTCTTTGGAGGCTTAAACTTGAAAAGCTTGCACTCGCCATCAGTCATTCGGGTAGCTTTTGATGCTACAATAGGAGTTAGGCCTATATAACCAAAAGGATGAGAGTATACAAACAAATTATCATATTTGCTATTTTCCCCAAGCAAAGGGGTAAGCTTATGATAGTTGTTGACAATGATTCGCAAGGACGAACGCAATTTTGACAAGATCAAGGGATCTACGATTTCAGGGATCTTCTATTGATTTTGATTATGATTTGATATTATGACTACCCCCTCAAGCGACGAGTCGATGAGGGTAATGACAATGTATGAAGCGACGATGTCGCTTGACCACCATGGATGATCTGAACAAACTTAGATTTGAGCATATTAATGCATTGGCTAGGCCTAGTTCAACTTTTGATTCCAACTGTTAATAGTATTTGCACATTTCTATCCCATGGAGCAGTCGGGCTACAATAGCCATCTTAGGGAATCAAAATGATACAAATCCAATCAGATTTGTGTTGAATCAAATTATCGATGATTTGTTGAAAAGAGGTCATAGAAGAAATGACATGCAACGCCTCGTTCCCGTGGAGCAGTCCGGCCACGAAGGCCTTCTTAGGGATTGAAAAGAAGCATATCAGATCAATGATGACAATTTTTGCCCCAAATGTCCTTATGGTAATTTACTCATCTTGTCGGATTGCATGGATCGCAAGTCGCTGCAACCGCCAAGTGTATAGGGTAAATTACTGAATACGAGGCGCATTTGATGTTTTTAATTATTTGATTTTTTTGAATGTTTTGAATTATGCATTGAGCTTATTTATTTGGTTGGGAGGTGCATCGCTCCATGAAAGGATTGTCATAGCGACGACCTCGATTGAATGTACTTTATAATCTCAACCAGATTTTTTATTTTTAATTGGATCCCGGTGCTTGATTATCACCAAATTTCCAAATTAATTTGCTTTTATTGAGTTCTGACCCAATGGGAGGCATTAATTTATCTTTTTGGCCCTTCCCATGGTGGGATTTTTTTAAATTGCTTGCCAATTGCAAACCATGGCTAGGGTCTGCGGTTCCCATTTGCAATTTTGGGAACCGTGGCTAGGGCCTGCGGTCCATGCGAAACATGAGAGGCCTATAAAAAGTCCAATTTTCAAATGTCTCTCATTATTCCCTGATAGCGACTTGCAAATCTGGAGCTCTACAGTGACAGCTGAGAACTCACCTGAAACCTACCAAACTTTACCCGCACACCTACTCACAGGACGATGGCAGAGCGCGGGCAAGCTTCTTCTAGCCACGATGGATGAGGCAAGGGTAAGGTAACTCAAAAACCAAGACCTCGCATCCATTACCACTAAAAATGAACCCAATTAAGTAATTGGTAAATCAATTTCACTAAATTTCTGGCAATGAACCTCATCTTAGGCTAGGGTAGCTTAGGTTTTAATTTTTTTCCATTTTTGGTCGTGGTATCGCACCCGATGGGATCTCAATTGGAGACCGCAGGTACCAGCTGTGGTTCCCAATTGGTCAATTGGGGACCGTAGCTGCCAGCTGTGGTCAGCATTCAAAATCCCAATGGTCAATTTTTGACCGCATGCGGACCGCAGGGTTGACCCGCGGTTCGCCAACTTTAGAAAAAAATTGTAAAATTTTTAATTTTTCTAAGTTTTAAAAGGCAATTAATATCATTTAATGCATTTTTGACCTGTCTGATTGACAAATTTGATTTGTAGGCCTGCATGATGACATGTTTTTGCAATTTTATCAGTTTTTTACTATTTTTGATGATTTTTAGGTCATTTTTTAAATGTTTTTGCTTGTTTTAGTTAGCTTTTTCCTTATATCATGTTGTTTATTTCAGAGATTGACCTCTAGAGCTCGAGAGCCTGACATTCTTAAGGCTCTCCATGGAGAGCTCACTGCTGGTGAGTGAGAGTGGTTCGGAGTTGTCGGCTTCGGCTACGTACTAGATCTACCCACTATCCGGGTAGATCAAGCCTATCTGACTGCGTTGGCCCGATGTTGGAATGCATGGACCAACACATTTCACCTGCCTACAAGTGAAATGATAGTTACCTTAGAGGATGTATATAGGATCTTTAGGATCCCCATTGATGGCGAGGCCATCGTCTCTTCGACTTTTGGCACTAAGGAGTCCATATTTGATGCCATCTTTGGTGCTCAAGAGCGAGGAGGCTCAGTGCACCATTGACCACGGAGGGGTCCACATTGGCTATTGGTAGGGGAAGAATGTCTTCTCCATGTGTGAGGCCATTTTCATGCACCTGGTGGTGCAAGTTGTGCTTCTAGACTCCTCGGGCATGAGGATTCCCTGGAACCTCTTAGCTACTATGCGTAGAGTTGTTCAGAGCTCTATCCGATAGCCACTGCTCCTAGCCTGGGGGAGTACTCTACTATGCCAGCTGTATCGAGAGCTCTACTAGATTACTGACAAGAGCCATCGGGGGATCAGCTGCAGTCTACTACTTCAGATTTGGGGTTGGTAGCATATCAGGATAGAGCATCTTAGGGAGCTACCATTACACATTATAGAGATCGATGATGCACATCAGTGCTATGCTACCTAATGGCCTCAAGAGGAGGAGGGCTTCTGGAGTAGGACCCATGCTGGTGATGTCCAACATTATATTACTCGGTTTGCAGGACTCGAGCCAGATGATGTCGAGTGGTGGCCCTACATGGAGTGTCTTGACTGGCCTGAGGCTGGTGAGTGGCTTTGACAGGCTCGTCGAGATAGATGGTTACTCGATCTAGAAGGCCGAGATCAGAGAGTACCAATTTTTCTCTCACGTCCTGCATCAGTTTGGCATGGTGTAGGACATCCCAGAGATCCCATTTGCCTATAGGCACCTAGATTTGGAGAGGGATCTATCATGGATCTAGCCTCTAGCTCTAGGTGATGCTCCAGATGACTTCTAGGAGACTGGAGTTGATAGAGCTACGACCACTCTAGAGTATGACGGATGGTGGTCTATGTTTTGTTGGTATGGGATAGGGCCTCTAGGCCGAGCTGTAGATCAGGTAGGGGTAGAGGTGGATCCTGATGGGTGCAATGTGCACCAGTGGACAGAGGGTGGTTGGGGCATAGAGGCTACAGTTGAGGAGGCTCCTGAGGTTGACCCTGATGAGGAGGCTCCCGAGGAGGGTGAGGTCCCTCCTGATAGTGTAGAGGGACTACTCTTGGCATAGGTGGCTGACCTGTAGAGTCAACTGGGGTGATTCTAGATGTAGTAGAGGGAGCGAGACACTACTATCGCTACTCTATAGGCATAATTGATTGACAGAGATCATCGACTGATGTAGGTAGAGCAGTAGATTGCTAGCCTGACAACATGGGCTACAGCAGTAGAGACCCAGGTTGGTGAGCTCACCAGTGCTCGTGACTTGGCACTAGCATAGAGGGATGCAACAGTAGTAGAGTGAGATCTACTCAGGGCACAGAGGGGGATCCTCCATCCTCTCAAGTGATTATGGGGCCTCCGGTGGCACCAGTAGCAGCACTACCAGGTGGTCGGGATCCTATGGCAGAGATCCAACGCTTGTAGGGTTTGTTGATGAGTGCCAATGACAGGCATGCATCCAGGGTTGCTCGGGTGGACCAGCTAGTTGGGTATATATAGATGCTAGGTGTAGAGGTTCTCGAGGATCCATATGCTCTAGAGTCCCAGTGGACTAGATCTCGGACTACAATATAGTCTATTGCTAGCTCGAGCCATCATACCCATCGGAGCGAGAGGACACATAGGTCCTCTAGTACACATGGTGGCAGTAGTCATACCAGGACTAGGGAGGCAGGGCAGTCTACTGCAACATCCAACCATAGGTCCCGATGCACAGAGGTGCCCATTGCATAGGTGGTAGTTGGGCGAGTGCTAGGCCTCTTTGGGCTAGGTGGTACTCAAGGCGCTCAGAAGGATCCGCAGTAGACAACAGGGCAGTAGGCAGAGCAGGCTCCTGAGCATAGTACTGAGGGAGGTGGTGAGAGCTCCAGTACAGGGGGAGCAGATCGAGCTAGAGCTCTACTATTGTAGGATACATTTTATAAATATAGATACATATCATTTTTGGTGTAAGGTCGAGGACCTACACATTTGTAGCCTACGGGTATTTTTGTACTCTCGATGTACTCTGAGACACATATTTATATATGATATGACTGATCATTATTTTATGGCTCATTATTGTGTACTCATTTATTTTTTATTTTATGTTTATGTGATGCACATGGATGCAATGCTTATGTTATGTTGATGCTATATGATGTGATGTATGGATGACATGCACTAGATAGCTATTTGATTTATGATGATGATATGTAGTGATCTAGATGCTTAGATGTGCTTTTTATGATGGATGCATATGGATGCGATGTTCTTTTCTTAACGCATATTTGATATTGCTTTATTGTATGCATTAATGTATGTAATGATTTATTTACACGATGCAAATCTAATGTAAATGAACCTGTATGCTTTAATCACTTAAAACATAAGGAATGAATGCAAATATGTTTATCAATCTAATGGATGACACCACAGAATGTATAAAAATCATGAATGTAATTGAAAATCCTTAAGATAAGAATTTAATCAATTAATCACCCATATATGAAATGCAATGGTATGCGATGTTTATGATGCGAATGATATAATGTGTCATTCGATTTTCTTTTGCAAATTTGAAAAATGTGCACGATATAGTCAGTGGTCATCTAAATATTATTTCTAATATCCATCCGGTATCTATCCTATATGTTGATTGTGCTTTATATAATGATGTATCATGGATTTGATACTTTGCAATTTGATGATTTATATGGTTGCAATATTTGACATTTTGTTGCTATGGGAGAAAATTTTGAGGTTTTCCATGAGACTCAAACACCCTAATAGACTTATCAAAAGTTGCATACTAACCACACTAGACTTTTGAGATAAAAGGCTTTTGCTAGGATAGACCCTAACTGTTCATTATCCCTGTGTGTGCAAATTATTATTTTAAGATAAGACACGAGCGTTCCCCGATGTCAGGCGGGATTATTTCAGCCCATTGCTAAGATAGGGGTTCCACAAATGTCTTATCCAATCTCAAGTTTAGATTTTAGTTGGACTAAGCCACTAGGCAATGCAGGACACCTGAAGCTAGCTCTTCCACATTCAAACATTGGTCTTGTTCATAAGCGAGGTGCTAATGCGTCAGACATATCATCATGCGTAAGGTACAGTAGTGCTGACAATTCCAGGGATTCAGGCTCATTCCTTTCTATCCTTCAATTTTTGGGATACTTGCTCATATGTAGTGAAGCAAGGGAGTCGATTCCATATTCATTTTGAACTATCTTTGGATCTTCATTTGATCTCTCTTCGAACTAGATTTTGGATCTTCATTTGATCTCCGCTCGAACTTTTGATTTATGATCTTCATTTGATCTTCACTTTTGAACTTCACTTTGAACTTTGATTTAAGCCTATTTTCTGATCTTCACTTTTTGACGTTTACATTTGATAATTTTCTTCAAAAAATTTCCTTTGGGGAGATTTACTTGGAAAAACTATTTCTGGTATATCGATTGAGAATATCGATCTTATGATATCAATATGGGATATCACTCTAGGGAGTCGATCTATGATATCGATCTAGGGTATCAATCATGAGGATTGATGTGGGATATCTCTTTGGGATATTGCTCATTTTATCATAAGCAAGGGATTTTGAATAGGGAACTAACCTGTCCTTTTGCCAACTGCCAACATTTCCCATACCATCCGCACAGAGGGATAAGCAAGAATAACTCTTTTTGCTTCAGGATACCCGGTCCTGCTTCACGACTTTCATCTTCCCCTAGTCCTTGTTAGGATTGTTTAAATTTGTTGATTAGTGATAGGCTTCTGATATGCTAAGGGCTATACTAACTGAACCTTAGCTACAAAAGCAAAGCAAGCTTTCTACCAACTCTTGATAAGACCACTAGGTATGGCTGAGTGACCAAAAAACCCTAGTATATCTCCATAGCAACATTATAGGTTGTGTTGAAAAACACAATTACTCACATGAATGATGGATCATGATAAATGCAGAGATGCATGATTTAAACACAAACGTGGCATCATTTGTAAGATTGACAAACACAATGCCTTCTATTACGAAATGCAACGGATGATGAATGCCTATATGCAATGCAGTAATGCAGCGAATGCATGTGTAAATGCAAAATGACAATGCAAAATTCAAAATGCAAATGCAAATGTTTTTGGATTTTATGCTTTACCAATTTTTTTGGATTTTATTGATTTTATAATTTTTATGGGTTTTGAGCCTCATAATTGACCAAACGATGAGTACATGCCTCTGGAGCCTTTAGATTGACCAAGCAATTTTTAGGAATCCTTGGAGCTTTTAGGATTGACCAAAGGGATTATGTGTACCTTTGGGGCATTTTGGGATGACCAAGCAATTTTGAGAATCCTTGGAGCCTTTGGGGTTGACCAAGTAGTTTTTCAAAAACTCTTGGTGCCTTTTGGGTTTGACCAAAGGGCTTATAGATGCCTTTGGAGCTTTTTAGGATGACCGAGTGATTATAAGCAAATCCTCGGGGCTTTTAACTGACACGACCAAGCGGTTTCAGGGACCCTTGGAGCCTTTTGGGATGACCAAGTGGTTTTGACCAAACCCTCGAAGCTTTTGAGGTTGACCAAAGGGCTTACAGATGCCTTTGGAGCTTTTTGATTGACCAAACCACTGATGAGAGTGTTTGGAGCTTTTTAGGATGACCGAGCAGTTACAAGCAACTCTCGGAGCCTTTTACTATGCTCTTCAAGCATAAAATGCCTTAATATGGATGATGTTGAGAGGTTCAGGCTCTTCAACACCCCCTAGCGATGTTAGGCGATAGGTACCCAGACCAATATTTTTAGATATGATGTAGGGTCCTAGCCAATTAGCCACGAATTTGTCTCGCATATCTGGCGATAAATTAGAGTTCTGTTGGTTTTCTTTCAAGACAAGATCCCCAACTTCAAAGTCTCTCTGGTGGACTTTGACATTGTAAGCTCATTTTAGTCGCTCCTAATAAACGTAGAGATGCTCCAGGGCATTCACATGACGTTCATCGAGTAGCGTCAGTTGATCCAGTCGAGCTTGTTGCGTAGTGTCATCATCGATGAACTCTTTCAATGCGACGCGCAACATTGGAATTTCTAATTCCAAGGGCATAATGGCCTCAACGCCATATACTAGTGAGAATGGTGTTGCCCCAGTGGGCATCCGAATACTAGTCCTATAAGCCCATAGTGCAAGGGGCAGCTGGATGTGCCAATCTTTGTGGTTTTCTTGTACCATATTTTTCAAGATGGCCACCACTATCTTATTTGAAGCTTCAGCCTACCCATTTGCTTGCGGATAGTATGGAGTCATAAAACTATGTTTGATTCTATATTTAGATGTCAAAGCTCTCATAGTTTTGTTCTTGAAAGACGTTCCATTATCCGATATTATTTTGGATGGAATCCCAAAATGACTTATGATATGCTCCAGTATAAACTCTGCTATACGAGCTCCAGTTGTCGTTGTTAAGGGTATTGCTTCCACCCACTTTGTAAAATACTCAGTAGTCATGATTATGAATGTATGTCGGCCCGATGACGGAGGAGAGATCTTGCCTATAAGATCCAATCCCCACTGAGCAAATGGCCAAGCCGCTTGGATGGGCTGTAAGGCCTGCGATGGCAAGTGCGTAAGATTAGCATGATGCTGGCATTTAACACATTTCTTGACATACGCATTGCACTCCTTCTCCATAGTGGGCCAATAGTAACCCATTCGAAGGATGCGCTTGACGATGGCCATGCCGCTGAAATGGCCACCGCACGTACCATCATGGGCTTGCAAAATTACCCATGATGCCTCTTGGGGCTCTAAGCAATGAAGGAGAACTCCATCATAGCTTCTTCGGTACAAGATGTCTCCTATTAAGACATATTTGGCCACTTTCTATTTAAATGTGTGCTTCATGGCACGTGGTAATCCCTCTAGGATTATACTAAGCTTTAGGAAGTCTTTAATTTGTGACATCCAATTTTGATAAATCTCAGCTTCGACTGCCAAGATGACTTGCTCCCCTTGCGTATTTACTTTTGCAAATGCAGACTTGAAAACAACCCTATGGTGAATGGTAGTACCACTCCCCATGGGACTTTGAGAGGTTAATGACCCCCAGGGTGCCTTCTTAAGAAAGTCTTCAGCTTTGCAGAACCATTCAGCTTGTGGTTCTACACTGATCATGTTGACCGATTCTCTGTTATCATAGGCTGCACGCTCTACTACTGGATGCGAGAGCATCTTGACATGGATGGTAGTGAAATAAACAGATGGATTCTGAGGGATTAAATATCCCAGAGAAGCCATGGTATCTGCAAACCTATTTTACGATCGAGGGATTGCCTCAATGTCATACCATTCAAGTTTGGCCAAATATGTGTCAACTAGATCTTTATAGGCTTTCAGTATGGGACACCGACACTAAAAAAGCCCCTTGACTTGATTTACTATGAGCAAGGAGTCACCAAAGATGTTCAATCTCTTAATATTCATGGTGATGGCTGTGTGGAGGCCCAGTAGTAGGGCTTCGTACTCAGCGTTGTTGTTGGTGCATGAAAAATCCAACTTGAATGACAAGGGCATTGGAGCTCCTTGCGGTGTGAAGAACACTATTCTAGCACCACCCCCTTGTTCGCACTTTGAACCGTCGAAGAACATAGTCATATCAGCATTGTTCTCTGGTTCTTTGGGTTTGGGAGCTTCAGATACGACGAAGACTGCATCATTTGAAAGCTCAATTGTTAGAGGCCTACTGTTTGATAGTGGTGCCTCAACTAATTGATCTACTATGACCTATCCCTTAATGGACTTATGGCTTATGAATTCCAGATCAAATTTCATCAAAAGCATGATCCACTTCATAGTACGCGTATTGTGATAAGTCTTACTCATCATGTACTACAAAGGATTTTGTTTGGATATAACATACGTCGTATGACTTAACATATAGTGTCACAATTTCTTTGTAGCGAACACTACTGCTAAACACAATTTTTCCACGTATGCATACCCGAGCTCATAGCTCACCAAAGTTTGACTAATATAATATATGGCCTGTTCTTTGCCTTGCACATTCTTTTGGGCCAACATGGTTCCTAGTGCAAAGTTAGTTGCCAATATATATAGTAGAAAAGGCACCTCTGGCCTTGGTGGAGCTAGCACTGGCGACGTCGCCAGGTATTGCTTTATCTCAGTGAAGGCTGCCTTGCAGTCCTCGTCCCAGTTGAATGGGACCCCCTTATGTAGCAGTCGATTCATGGGTTGACATTTATCCGATAGTTGGGCGATAAATCACTTTATCGAGGCTACCTTGCCCTGAAGGCTCCTTAATTCCTTAATATTGGTGGGAGGATGCATTTCCAAAATGGCCTTGACCTTCGCTGGGTCTACTTCGATGCCTCTCTTGGAGACGATGAACCCTAGTAATTTTCTAGAAGTTATGCCAAATACGCACTTCTTAGGATTCAACCTGACATTGTGCTCTATCAGGTGATCGAAGACTTTCCTTAAGACCTCTGCATGCTCTTCTCATAGCAATGACTTGGCTAACAAGTCATCGATATAATCTTCAAGAATTTTGTGCATATAGTCATGAAAAATGTATGTCATGGCCCGCTGATATGTGGCACCAACATTTTTGAGGCCAAATGGCATAAATTTATAGCAAAATGTTCCCCATGGCGTTATAAACACGATTTTATGTTGGTCTTCGGGTTTTATCCGAATTTGATTGTAACAAAAAAAATCATCCATTAAGGAGAGCATTTCGTGACCTACAGTTGCATCTACGAGAGCATCAATATTGGGCAACAAAAATGAATCTTTGGGTGTTGCCTTGTTTAGGTCTCTGAAATCCGTGCAAATACGGATTCTTCCATCGGGTTTTCCCATGGGTACCATATTGGACACCCATTCTGGATAATCGATGGAAATCACAAATTCCACATCCAACAACTTTTGTAGCTCATATTTCACCATCAAGGCTACTGTTGGGTGCATTTTCCTAAGCTTTTGCTTGATCGGCTTCTTCGTCAGATCTAGCGAAAGGTTATGAGTAACCAATTTTGGGTCTAGACCTGGCATATCCTTATACGACCAAGCAAACAAATTTGGTCTCTCTTTCAGTAGAGGGATGAGGGTGGCCCACTCATCTGGAGTGAGACTCTCTCCAAATTTAACCTTCTTTGCGCTGGTGGGATCATCACTGATATCCACCTCAAAGGTTTCCTCTACCGACATATGTGATCCCTCCTCAAGCTGGTGAGGCATAGGAATCAGATGGATGTCATCAGCCGGGTTGATTGGTTTTGCATTGGAAGTATTTTTGGCATGATAAACATCATATGCACAACCTAGCGCAAAATGGAAAGGTTGCAACATTTCTTCATTGGGGAAGAAATCCTCAGGCTCAACGGGTGAATCAGCGTGATCCCAGTCGATAGCATATTTGTTAAGATACAACGGTTTAGACGGATCTGTTGGATTGCAGAGTGGAGTGGTCAAATCAATGGAGACCATGTTTATGGAATGGAATTGATCTCCAGGACCACACGGATTGACCTCTACAAAATCTGCATAGTCCTCATACCCACGATCTGGATCTAATGGCACAGGCACAAAAGGGTCTTCCCTATGAGGACTATGAATAACCGGATCCTCCCTATGCACTGAATGCAAAATAGGATCATTTGGCTCATGGAGCTGCATGTAGGTCGACGGAAGGGGATTAACCAACCGATGGATTTGATCCAAGTTTAACCGTCTTGCTCTCAGACGCGGACCAACATGTAGCTACCTATAGACCTCATCAATGTCGATGGGTTGATGATGATAACGCAAATAAGGAGGACCAAGGTAGGCCCTCTCTAGCTCATCTTCTTCATCACTATCATAATAGAATCCTTCATTCACCCCCACTCCTGGAGGGTGCTCCTCCAAATGAGGCCCCATGAATCTTACTTCTTGCATGTTGTCATCGCTATCCAAAAAAATTGGATAATTATACCTCATGTACGATGCTATCGAGAAAACTGGCTCGATCTCTTCCCCTGAATGATCAACGTTGGGAAGGATCTCTTTGGTATCCTGTACCGACTCAATAGGCAATAGATGATGTGCATACAAAGGCCTTACATAAGCGCCTTCGACTTCATCCTCAGATTCATCATCGTTTGAGGATTCCTCATCTGCGTCATAGCCTGGTCCACTCATATCGGAGGTGGACTCTGCTCCATATTCATTACAAAGATCTCCTAGCTCGAGATCACTTGCAGTAATGGGGTTACACCCCTGCATGTCTGTGTCATCGACTGCATCATGGGTTTGGTGTCCCAGTTGATCTCTGGGGTTCATTTCTATCTCAATCTGCTCAAGGAGCCCTTCACGATGATCTTCGAGTGGCTCAATGGTGATGACAGATATCATAGGGTGATTCCTCCAGAATTTGGAAGGATTCGGATGATATGGATTAAAATCCACATCATCCGCCATACTGAGGTACAGATGATCTAGGGATGCCATGAGCAAATCATCCTACCCTCGTATCTATAACCCTAGACCAAATCTATCAGTGACTAACTGATAATGAGGTTCCAACAGAGTCCTCCTTCCTTGTTCAAAGAGACCAAGGTCATATCCATGCCAATGATATAGCTCAAAAATATGCATGGCATACTCCGGATTAGACAAATAACGAACATTTACCATGAAAGGTTCCTCGTCATCTTCATCCATGGGCTCTCACATTGGAAGTTGATCTAGCCCCACATAGATGAAGTTAGTTTGGTTAGGTGGCTCTCCCAATGGAACCATCGATCCAACCGGATAACGATGAGCGGATGGTCGGCCCATCTCTTGTGCAATCTTCAGAATTGGTCCGAAGGTCACATTTTGCACAAGGTACTCACCTAATCTAGTATTAGCGAGATGTACCATCACCCGTGGTGCGGATGACCCTGCTAAAGATGCAGGTGAGGCAGGCTGAGGTGCCTCCTCGGCTTTGTCTTGGGGTTCCTCAACTTCCATGGGAATGGGAACATCCTCGATGATTGGCTCGGGCTCACGCTCTTTCTCTTTCTCACCCATATTCGCCTTCAATTTCCTGTCATCCCGACGCATGACTGATGTCGATGGTTTCAAGGAAGTGGCAGTGGTGTGCTTCGATCTGTGTGACACAGATGGCATTGGTTGAGCATGCACTACCGGTTTGCCTCCTGGTTTCTTTATTGGTGATGACGGTCGAACATCCAGGTGCATTTATGGGAGTATGAAACCCCCAGGAAAATCTACTAGGTTCACAAACTTAAATGGCTCCTCATTCAAAGCCACTATGTGAACTAGTCCCTCATGAATATATTTCATGCACTGATGCAATATCGAGGGGACACAACGCATTTCATGAATCCAAGGCCTACCGAGTAAAATGTTGTACTGCATGGCCCCTTCTATCACGTGACACATTACTGAAATGGTCTTCAGACCTACCTGCATGGGTAGGATAATTGTGTCGATAGTCGAACATAGTGCATCGTTAAACGCTCTCAATGTAAATGTAGTTGGCACAATGTGTGATTTAGGTAGCTTCAAATGACTCAGCGCCTTGGTCATTATTATGTTGATCGATGAGCCAGTATCGATCAAGACCCTTTTAAATGGCATGTGATTCACACACACGATTATGTGCAATGGCGGGTCAGCCGTAGTTGTAGAAACCATCCTTATCTCATGATCATAAAATTGGATCATCGGTTCTTGACACTGTTGTACATGTCCCATGAAATTGGTAAATGCCTGCGCATCCTGGGCCTGTACTTCAATGGACCTCAAAATATCCATAAGAGTCTCCCTGTGTCTCGAGGACTACTGTATTAATTCATATATTGACAACTTCACAGGAGTTGTCTGTAGGTTTTGGACCAACCTGCTCCTTATGGTCACCATCGATCTTGTCGGTGGGCCTGGAATATTCTGTGTCGATCGTTGATTCGGCGTGGCTTGTATTTGAATGGGAGCATGAGGTTGATTCTATTGTTCATATCTCTCGTGCCTAGTGACAATGTTGACCATGCCTATGAACCCCTGGGTAGGTGGTTCGACTCGCACCTGGTTAACTTGACCAACGTTGTTTTGAGGCGCCTCATGATTTGGTAAGGGGTTCTTGTAAATCCCCATATTCTAATTATCGGGTGCCTACGGGTTGTGTGGCACTACAAGCTCACCCTTGTCGATCATATTTTGCACCAGGTGTTTGAAATACCAACACACCTCGATGTCATGGCCTTTCGTTCGATGAAAGATGCAAAATAGATCATCTTGGAACCCCTTTGGTTTGGGTTGATTGGGGTCTATCATCTTGACTTCGGGAAATCTGATTGCCTTGGCCTCGCATAACTGATGGAAAATCGATGTCAACGATTTTATCAATGGTGTGAACTAGTGAGGTGGGCGTTGATCTTTTTTCTTGCCCTTGTAATTGTTGTTGCGCTTGTCATATTGCGTAGGGGGAGGTTGGGCCTGATAATTCTATTTTTGTTGCCCCTTGTCCTCCCGTTGGAGATTCAATACCACTTGATTCACATGGGCCTGCTTGCCTTATTTTTTTGTGGCACTCTTCTTTTGTCCCTCTCTCCTATTTTTGAGCTTCAAGTTGCCTTCCTGCAACTTGATGTCCTCGATCACCTTGGCTTGCGCCAAAGCCTCTTCGAATGTAGGATACTATTGCAGCTACAACAGTAATGAGATGTGCTTGGCATAACTCTTCGTAAACATTCGAGTTAACTCTGTGGTAGGAATAGGGAATGGCAACTTCACCATTAGTCTCCTCCATCTCTTTTTATATTGCTCTATTGGCTCGTCGTCGCACTGAGCCAACGCAGCCAGATCAAAAATATTGGCCTGCTTCTTGATGCCAAAGGAATAGCATTCAAGAAAGGCATCAACTAATTGCTCAAAACTAGTTATGCTATGTTTCTTTAGCTGATTAAACCACTCTCGGGTTGGCCCTGAAAGTGTCATGATGAACGTACGCAACAATAATGCATCATTGCTTGCTATTTGAAAACAAGCATCTAAAAAGCTCGTGACATGGTCCTGTGCATCTTCATCACCCTTAAACTTGTCCAACCTGGGCATATCAAAATGCTCAGGGTAAGCCGGAGTAGGCATAGAAGGATCCAAAGGCTCGTTATGGATTTTCCTCAATGTTAGATTTTGAATAGTCGTGCCTTGTCTCTCAATGGCTTTAATCTTCTCGGCTAAGGCCTTATAGGCCTCTAAAGACAGAAAGTCCTCCTCCCTAAGTTGACGTGTAGGTGGCTTAGGAGGTATTGTCTTCCTTGTACGAGATGGAGGTCGTTGCTCTTCCTCCTCCTCAGCTCGAGAGCTCTCAGGATATTCTTGCTCGTATCCATCTCCTGTTGTTGCTTCATGTTGCCTCTACCTTTGATTATCGAGTGGTGGTGGTCGCTCCCTCTATTTGGCACTAGCATGAGTACGAGCATCTCTATGCTCTTGATGCATATTAGCTTGAGATAAAGCCTTTCTATATACACTCTCTATGCTCATCTTGAGGATATAGGCCAGCCCTAGCTAACCTATCCTCTTGCTCCACGCGTTCCTTCTGGGTAAGGATACGCTCTTCGCGCATGTGCTGCTCATATAACCTCTATCGCATGAGCCTTTGTGCTTGAATATTTTCATCTTCAATGTGTTACCTCTCTAGGCAAGCATCCTCCAATTGATCTTGGAGGAGTTGGCATTTCTGCTCTGATTCCAGTCGATGTGATCTATCGATCTGGTCGGTCATGGGAGGCCTCTGGTATCCCTACTCTGTATGAGCGACCTTGTGGGTTCTATACCCATCGAACTGATATGTTGTGCCTTTGCCTTTATCTGTGAAGATGGCATTGGCCTCCTGTTGTGTCCTATACTGTGAACCACCATGCGCAGATAGTGGGTGTGTGACATGAGGGCGCTTAGAAGCCTCCCCATGTTCTCTAGTAGTGCGGACGACACTCACACTATGCTCACTCGGGGCTCGAGTGGGTGGAGCGGAAGTCTTGTAGCCTAGCTACTCTAGAAAACTACCTAGACCCTCTAGCTACCTAGACCTCCATCGCTTATGCGGTGGTGTGCCATTATCTCCCACCTTTGATATATCAATGGTGATCTTGCATGGTGGACCATGCATGGGAGTATGGTTAGACCTATGCTCGGTAGCGAGCCTGTCTACCTGCCCCTGAATGGGCGGGTATCTAGTCCTTCTATACTCAAAATGTGGAGCCATAGATCCTCTAGTGGACTTAGTACATAGGGGCACCAACCTGGTCCCCTACACAACAAACTCTTTGGTTGATCCCATGGACATGTGTGCATTACGGTCTCGATAATGGCTCTCAAGTGGAACACCCTCATGCTAGAAGGTTTCATGTTCTATCCTATGCCTAGAGGAGTGTACTAAAGCTCCTCTATCTAGGGTTTGCTCTACTGGCTCCCCTCATGTCGAGTTATCTCCTCGAATGCTAGCCGAACGACATTCGATTCACTCATGTGGTTGAGGAATTGACACGTACTGTTGTGAATTGGTTAGGGGTTGGTCATCGACGTTGGCTTTGGACCTTTATCGACCATCTCGTGTATCCACCATTGTGTACCTAGAGTCTAAATGTATTATTATTAAGAAAACAAGGTATACAATAATGATTATCTCATTTTAAATTTTAAAAGTGAGTCCTAAACTATTTGATGTGTTTTCAAGATTTGTTGTATCAATGTAGAAACTCTTATCATGTTTTGCAAAACTACTTGGATTTTATTCTTAGTTTAATGGATTTCACCTGTACACTCGCAACTCAACAACTTGGCTATAAACTCCAAGTCGCGTAAATCCCCTGTGTGTGGTAATGAAGCCCACACCCGGACAAGGAGCACAGGTCCTCCCAGATCCTCACCTATTTTTCCCCAGTCAACATTATACCCTCCGAAGAGAATACATGCAAATTTTCTAGGGTACGAAAGGTTCTTGGATCCGATATTGGTCTATATATCAAGGGTTCGTAGGATTTGGGCCAACGGATGGAAGTTATGCCCACCGTCGTTGAACCCTACTAGTGGTTGGATGTCAAGCCCAACTCACTAGCGTTTAAGTGCCAAGTGGTGTGTGTGGTTCCTTTTAATGTACATAAAAGAAATGCATCATATAGCATACATGCTCATTTTCTAAATGCTATGCAAGTGAAAGACGTTTCAAATTCAAAAAATGCAAGCTATTCTAGATGCTCTTTAAGACTATGCACATTACGATGCTAAATGGCCACTAATTGGGCCTCACACATGCAAACCATCCACACATATCTATCAAGCATGTTGTAGCCTAGGGAAAACTACAATCAGAGGTCCACTATTCCTAGCAGCGCCTTTCTATTGGAAGCAAAACACTAAAGCAAACTAGGATGATTGATTTACCATTTTCTTAATTCTTTTCCTAATTTGCATTCAAATTAACCTTACTGTAAAAACATAGAGAGCAAAAAAGTAATAGAGGCTTGAAAATAGGACCTACCTCAAGTCCTGCATTGTCTGATATTCTGAATTTGACTATCTGTGTTGTCAGTAGGAGACCGTAGGTCTGATCTACGATTTTGATTGTAAACCACACTTTGTACCTGTGGTTCAATTGTTGGGCCGTAGCTGATAGCTGTGGTCTATACCTGCAAGTGCAAAAAATAATAAAACATAGTCAGATCCTAAAAATGTGGGGTTCCACCGTGATCGCCTTCTGTAACCACCAAAAAGGCTCACACCCGATGGCGTCCTATTGTAATAATTGATAAAAGTATAACATGCATACAAGAAAAAGAAATTGACAACAAATGAATCAAGAAGAAATGCGCTTTATTCCATTGTATTCGAAGTCAAAATCAAATTACAGGTACATCCCTCTTAGGGATAATCATTTTTATACAATATTACAATAGGAGTGCACAATTGTTTCCCTCTTAAGGGTAGGTGTGATTTCCAAATGCCTTTCAGGATGACACGAACTGCTCTAGGGTGGAGATGCCCTCTTCTTCGTGATGGGGAAGGAACTTGATAGTTGGTTCTCCTTTGAAACTGTTCCCTACGATCAAGAAACAACACAAGAATGTCAAAAATATAGGTAGCCTCTCATGATGAGGCCCTTTTAGGTAAATTGCATAATGACACCATTAAACATGCATAATCAAGAAAACATGAAAAGTGCTTCTAAGCTATGCAAATCGAATCAAGATTCATATAATAGCGTAAAGATAAGTAGCATCTACACTATGCATGGATTAAATGTGTAAAACAAGGAATAAAGGTGCATAAAGAACCATTAGTATCCTAATTGAAGCATAAACATGAAGAAACTAATCTAACCTAATTTTACTGTCAGAAGTCTGCTAAACTGCCATTAAAACATGAAAACAACTAATCCAATCTAATTAACCATACATAAATGAAAAAAGAAATGCGTTTATACCTCTACTGCAAACTGCAGCTCTGGTGAGCGGTCTGCACTATAAATCATTGCTGAAAGCCATGGTTAGCACTCTGATAGGCTTACCCTCAATTCCAAGGGCAGTGGGCTTGACCTCCTTGTCCAATTGATGTTCAAGGGTCACCTTCGGTGTCCTTTTGATAGTTTTGGTGGTTGAATCACTGTGATGGGCCTTCATTTGCCTAGATTTACGTTTCTTGATCCTTCTAGGCTCCTAGAACTTCCATGGCAAACTGATATTTGGGTGAATAGCAAAGTGGCCTTCGAATGCACGAATTTAGTATGCAATTCGACAGGGCTTCATTGCTCACTTGATCAATTCACTCTCCATCGATAATTCGTCAGTGCTTCGCTATAAAAATCATCTATATCTTCTCCCCATTTGGATGGGGTATTTATAGGATGCCATAGGATTGGGGGTGGCTTCCTAGAGAAGCCAAGATCAAGAAGAGGTGGTTAGGAAAATTGGAATGGAAGCCTCTGGAATCTTCCATCCATTAACCGTCTTCTTCTAGATCAAATGGTCGTTACAACCGATTTGACTTGGATTGAAGGCCAACTGAACTCCAGTTAAGAACATAGGTCACAAGTGCGGTCTAGACTATAAACCGTAGGTCTCAACTGTGGTTCAGTTGTAAACCGCAGGTCTGGGCTGCGGTTCAGACTGATTAGGCCAAGGAGCCCAAATTGAGTGGTTAGAACCATTGCTCTATCTTGGAGTTTGTCCAAGATCTTCCATATGGTCTTGTAGCATGTCCATATGAGTAGTCACCCTCAACATGATGTGTTTTAGGTGTCTATAGGTTGATTGCTTATCAATGCACCACAATAAAATGATCAATTTATTTCTATAGATAAAATATTGTTTCTATTCTTAGGGGGGCTTCCTACATACATAAGATTATGTGGGAGCTCAAGTGATGTATCAATATTATTTGAGCCTTAGGCATTGGATTTTGATCACATCTTACTTTATTTGATGCTATATGGGTGATCTAGCTTAACCAGTAATGACAACTCTTTGTGATGGTCTAAAACCCTCAACATAGGATTCATAAGTAAATAATTCTAGGTGAAATAAAATATAAGACAATGGATATTGAGATGGATACATGGATATAGTTTTTAGAAAAAACTTAAATAAAAATAAACCTTTATACTATAATAGAACTATCCCTAGACTAAGCTCTGACACTAGATGTATTGGTTCTACTTACAAGAATTAATAAAAATTATAATAAAGTTTATAAAAGATATGCAATTCTACAAAATAAACACAATAAACAAGAGATTTATTGGTAACACTAAAGTGTTTACACTATATCATTGGATTATTTTAGTGGACAACATCATTTATAAGTAAATATTAAACAAATATAAATCTGTAGGATGCCTCTGCCTTTATTAAACTGCAATATATAAAGATAATTCAGCCTAACTCTAATGCTCCAAGATTATGCAGAAATAGTTATTTGATTTCTATAATACTAATCCTAATAATCAAGGGTCACCTTTACATTCAAAATATGTGCCCACTATTTTTTTTTAATTTACATGGTGGAATCGGTAGCCACCACAAATTCGGGCAGGTTGTTTGGCTTTTATGGCTGCCACAATATTCTGTGTTGTCTACCTCGAAAGCTGCCACATAGATCTTCGTGCAGTATGCCCCTATAACCACCATGCCACAATCATTTAAAACCTTTTACATCGTTGAAAGCACTAGGAAAGGGACAAACGTTCAGTCCGACGAGGCCCGAGATTTGAACCTTGGGCCTTCACCCCCCTTACTGGGTTTGGTCAAACCAATTTGTCTACACCTCGGACCTCCTCCATCATAGATGTCCACTAATTATTAACTAAAATATTACAATAAATAAATATAATTGGTTAGGACATGAGGTCCTAACATGAACCCATAACCTCCATGTAAAAAAAAAACTCCAAATAAGGCCAAAGCCCTTATTGATGTTTAGGTTCCCTCTTCGAAACAAATACCTTTGTACCAAGACAAAATATAACCAAACCAAAGGCATCTTTTGCTAGTTTCTCCCCAAAAGTGGAACATTCATCAAAATAATCCTTGTTTAAAATTTATTTTTAGAAAAAGAAGGTAAAGTATTATTTTTCAATGTAAAAAAAGGAACACCTAATGGTAAATGGAAAAAGTGGAATGGAGACCCCCATAAAATTTTACAAAAAATCCAAAAATATTGATGGTTCATATAACTCTATCATGGTTATCCCTACATAACATTTTTCTAAAACACAACCGATGAATATTGTCAAACCATTATTACAACCTTATCAAGAGGTTGAGAGGTCTTTGTCATGCACAAAAGTCTATCGATTTCTTCTTTGGCATCCTAGGGTGATTAGAAGTTGTTCAACCTCTTATCCTCTACTTTGATAATCATGAATAACTCTCTCTCATCTATGCTACATCGATGCCAAAAAAATCTAAAATATAGAAGAAATTAGATTTTTTCAAAAACAAATTGTAAAAGACAAATTAGGGTTTAAACAACCAAAAACAAATAATCCAATAGCTAGGATATCCATATGGTCACTTAAGAAAGAATCAAATTGAATATCAAGAGAGGGAAAAGGAACCTATCCATGAATAGTTATTTAGAGAAATATATCTATTGTGGTATAATGAGATCCTTGCAATCCAAGTCCAACTAGGATTTTGGTGCAAAAACCCTAAAAATAATGTTGATAACACATGAAGTTTTCACAACTGCTTTCAATAAACATGCTACTTTTGAAGACACCATAGAAGAAAGTTTTTTGAAGTTTTAAGATTGAGTAATAGATATTTATATCCACTTGGATAACATCTTAGGTTTAGCAATAATTTTAAAAAACAATTGAAACCATCACATTACCCAAAAAGAAATTATAATTCATAGACAAGCATAATGTAATATGAAGAGTGTTCATAGATACCAAGATAATCAAACTGGAAAAGTAATAAACACTTCAATGGATAAAGAAATAATTGATCTCAAAGGATATAAATATCCAAATTACATATGATCTTAGGTCAAGGTTAAGTAACCAACCTTAAGGTTTGAAATACTACAATAAACCCACCTATAAAAGGGATAAAAAGACCCATAAGGCCATACTAATAAATACAATATAAAATTTGATTGTGGACTTAAGTGAAGCTTAACACCACATATCCCAAAAATAGGATCCCAAAAGCCTTCATTCTAAATTAATTATGCATTTTGCAAGATATTTTGAGGATATCTACTCTTTTATCATTAAATATAATGTAAGGTGCAATATTCCTTTATATATGTACAATTAATTGCAAAGGTAATATGGATAATAGAAAATGTGATTTTTAATTACCTTAGTATTTATGCCATAAACTTAATAAAAAAGTAAGTAATCAACTACTATCCTCTTTATTATCAAGGTTGAAATAAAATAATCAAGACTAAGTGGATGTTTGAACAACTAGGCTTATAAAAACAACACAAAACTTTAGAGATATGAAATGCAAAGAAATATCTAATTACATAAATATTTTATTTTTCATGAACTAGGCTTATTGGTGTTCCTCATTATTGCACTTATTATTGATTTAGATTGAATAATTTTCCTTACATATTACATGGTCGAAGACCATGTTATTAATATATATTTATAAATACCATGAACAAGGTCAAATTTATCATGTTTCAAGATATACCCAATATTAAAGGAATTATTATTATTTTTATTTTTTTATTGGTGGTGGCCACAAGGGGTAAACAGACTGTGACCATGAGGGAACCATTACATAACATATCCGCAACATGTGAGGCGAGAGATTTGAACCTGGGCCTCTCAGCAACTAGAGAGGTTTAACTACCCACTTGCTCTCCAACTCCTCTACATGGGCGGATGGAGTTATTATTATTATTATTATGTAAAAAAGACATTATATTAAAGAATTAACATAATACATTTTTACAAATAAAATAAAGAGGCCGATAAACATGCCACATGGCTAATGTCATCAACCAAAAAACAATCATCATCAAAATATAGCAGGAACTCAAGCAACCAATTAACAACTAATCAACGTCACATTACACAACTAATGGACAAAATAACTAATTGATTACATGATTATGAGGCTCCATTATGTGGGTTTAACCACCTTTGGAACCAATTCCCACCCAACAGTAGCATCAAGAGACTTTGGCACTGAGTCCCTCCCCTATCCAAAAGTGTCAGGAACATCCTCCTAGCCATAAGCAAATGGCTCTTGGCTAGCAACAATCATCAAAGCTCTTTAATTGTTCCAAGAATCAATTAAATGAGTTGAAGGGAGAGAGGAATAATCAAGTATCCAGGGCCATCTCTATAAGGACCTTGAGGTAGGATAGGAGTGTAGTTTTGGGGCAAGCAACACTACTGTCTGGACCTAGACCAACTTTGAGGAGTATCCTCTGGAGAAACTTGCTTAGACATGCTCCCCCAATGATAAATAAGCTCTTGAATATGAGTGAGCTCCATGGACATCTTATTAGCCCAAACTATAATATAAAAATACATAGATGAAATAATATTAGACTTATCAAAAGCAGAGATGTGCAAAGAGGAAGAACACTTACCAAAGATACAATCATTTTTAACTCTCCATATGTTGAACATGGTTGTCATATGAAACAAGTGTCACACTTAAAATAAAATAGTTGGCAAGCCTAGGGGTTTCCCAAAATGATATGCTTCCACTCAAATTTGGTGAAGGAATAGGGTTTAAAAAGGAAAAAATCCACTCCCAAAGGGAATGAGCACGAGCACAAACCTATAAAATATGGACAAAGTCTTAAGATTGAAGATAAAAAGGGCAAGAAGGGTTAGGGATGCCTAAATCCTAAAGATTCTTCCCAATAAGAAGCCCTTGGTGCAAAAGACTCTAGGCAAAATAGGAAAGTTTGGGCTCCAAGAAAGGAGCCCAAATGATCTAGAACCTATGCATCCAAATAGGTCGATGGAAGGAGACCTTCCAGTGATGGTTGAGCTTATCAATCATGGGGAAGGAGATATCCATCCATACCCCAATTGGATCTTATAGTTTTGTAGCAGAGTTTCTAGATACCACTTTCAATCCTTCCACCAAGGTCGCTACGAAAACACATAAATCTTGTGTAACATGGAGTTAGGGAGAGCATCTTTGACAACCTCAAAAGTATCCCTGTTAGGGTGACTAAGTCCAAATTTGGCTCTAAATTCATCCCAAAGGAGTCAATCCCTGGTAGGACAAGAAAATAAATTAGTGATACATCACACACCTTTACGAAATAATCTACGTGCATGAACCCAAGGAACCTACGCAAGTGGGGAACCCTGGTAGGTGATAACAAACGACCACCAAAGATTCATCTGGTTGATAGAGAGGCCATACAAAAAGCTTTGGTCATTCCATCTAAGCCAAGGCTTAACACTCTCCTAAGCTTTCCAAATTCTCCTAATGATGAAGGATCCTGACACTTTGATAAACACAAGGGCAAAAAAGAGGGAAGGGAACCCCATGCCCCTCAAAATATTACGACCAAAAGGGGAACATTCACTGATATAGTGTCTGATGAAAATCATCTAGGCCTCATTACTCATGAGGACTCTGATTATCCACTTAACATAGAGGACCCAACCTTGACATTGGGTAGTGTGAATGCCATGCCTACCATGGCTTCTAGGAAGACAACAATACTCCTAGGCAACACAATGGAATCCCAAACCATTATTGGAAGAGGACCATAAAGAGTTTTACAAAATCTTATCAAGCTTCTTATAGCAGGTTTTGTATGGGACCCAACAGGAAGAATAATAAACATGGGTGATCGCAAGGACTTTTATGCAAATTTAGAATTTACTAGTAAGGGAGAGCTTATTGGTGGACCAGTAGGTAAGCTTTTGTTCCACTCTATTAATAACATACTTACATCGCTCTAGCATCGAACTGTTAAAGGCAAAAGGAATGCCTAAACAATTAAATATTTCCCCATATTGGATAATATTCCACTAATATTGACTAAGCTAGTGGGGCATCGGGTAGAGAGATTACCTATAACATTGAGTCTTTCTCCATTGAATGGAGGATCCAAAATCCAGAAAAAAAAATATCCAAATAGGCAAGCACCTATTGAATGACACCTTCTTCCTCAATAAAAGTGAGGAAATAGTCATCAATAAAATGAACATTGATCAACTGAGTCTCACCTCCAGGGAGAGAAATTCCTCGAATAGACCCTTGAGCAACATGGTGAGCTAGTAAATAGCCAAACCCTTCAACAATGAGGACATAAAGGGATGGAACCAATGGGTAACCTTGTCTAATGGATCAAAAGAGCCCAAAGGCTAAGGAATTGTGTCTGTTAATGGAAAAATAGTCAAATCCTCAACAAACATCCTCACAAAACTAATGAAGTAGAGCCTAAAACCAAGATCTTTAAGCATGGCTAGAATGAACAATAAATCGATCCTTTCATAGGATTTCTCAAAGTTGATTTTGATGAACAATTATAACTAGTTGGAATTACAAGCCCACTCCATGCCTTCCCAAAAAACAATAATATTGTTAAGGATGAACCTTCCTCGAATGAATCCAGTTTGCTCCAGGTGTACAATAATAGGAAGGAGACGAAATATGCATAAAGCCAGGGCTTTGGTGATGATATTATAGGAAACATTAAGGAGAGTAATAGGTCTCCAATTGGTGATGATTTCAGGATCACCAACCTTGGGAATAAATTTAATAATCCCTTGATTAATACTAAGGCCTAGAGAACCCTTAGATAATACCTCCTAATAGACTTTGAGAAGATCAGGTCCAATAGTGTCCCAAAGAGACTTGTAGAATTCATAGGGGAAGCCATCAAGACCCAGGGACTTATCATTGGCCATTTGAGAAAGAACTTTCTCCATATCCTTCAAAGAGAGGGTCTTTTCATAGGTATCTCTTTGAGACTCATAAAACTACTTTGGGATAATAGATAGGCATGATTTAAGAACCTGGTCACATTGAGGGGAGCAAAATTGAGCTACGAATATGGTTTGGCAGTGCTCTTCAAAAGTAGAGAGAATACTAGGAATTTTAGAAATATGCTCTCCATTAATTTTAAGGGCTTTAATGCCCAAAAATTGATTGCAAGGATGCAAGCATTGAAAGAACTCCTTGGTCACCTTGTCTCCAAATTTGAGTTAGTAAAACCTTACCTTTATTTGCATCCCTTTGGCATCATAATGCTCTACCATAAAAAGTTAACGTTTAACCATAGCGAGGTGCATCTGGAGTTCCTCACTGAAAGGATTGGATTGAAGCTGAGTTGAGGCCACTTCCAACTCCTGCTTAAGAGCAACGTTAAAGCGACAATGAAGCTTAGCAATCTTATGCCCAAGCTATTATAGGAAGTTGGCAATGTGTTGGATAGCAACATTCCACCAATCAATATAGCATGAGACACCATTTGGTCTAGGGACTAGGTTCCAAATTTTGATAAAAAAGACCCTCAACATGGGGTGGTGCAAAATAGAGGTATAAAGTTAGAATTCAAATTGAGAAAGAAGAGGGGGGCAGAAGAAACTAGGATGGAAAAGAAAATGGGAGGATGGTCAGACAAGCAGAGCTTTGGGTGGATAGAGACCAAGGGAGAAGAAGGTGAGGGCCACTCAATAGAGAAAATATCAGAATTTGAGAGCATGGCTATATCTAATATTTTCATTTTATGACTCTCACCCTATTGATTATTAGACCATGTAAACCAAACACTAGCTAGGAACGAAGAGGGTAAGAAGCAACTATTGGGGTTATAGAGCCCCAATTTTTATTTCATGAAAAGCCACACTTCTCTTTCCCTAATGGTACACCTCATGGGAAGAAGACCCACCTTTCATGAATTCAATCCTATTGAAGTCTCTGCAGAGCAACCAAAAAACAAGGGGAAGAGAGAGTGTTGCCCACTACCAAAGCGCACAATGGTCATTGACATCATTATGCATATCGATGTTGAGCACACCAAGAAGATGGTCATCAATCTCATCACAACCTAGATGACATTATTATAAGGGTCACAACCCCAAGATATTAGTCTAGAATGATAAAGTTCTAAATGGTAGATGGCTGCCCCTCCTTTAGCTATGTCATGCATAATATGAAAGGTGTGGCCTTGAGGCTAGAGAAAGGAGCAAGTACTAGATAAAATAAAGTTAGTGACTTTGACTTCCTAAAGGCAAAGAATATCAATACTACCAAATTTGACCTTGAAGTCATCCAGATCTTGATGCACTATGTACTTGTGCATAGGATTTGTCAAACCCCTAACATTCCAAGACATGCACTTCATGAGACACAATCGAGGAGCATATTTCCTTCGATGACCTTAGAGTCCTCAAAATATTCCAAAGATTCAAAGGTGTTTGTGAGAAACCTATTATGGTTTTCACAAAAAAAATTTTATCTATCGTCGCTTCTCTAGAAGGATGCCTGAGGCCTCTCTAACTGGGTTGTGAGAGCGACAAGAGTTTAATATGGTTACTTCACTAGGAAGATTAGATGGAGAGACAAGGCATTTTCTTGAGGGGATGAACTTTGGCATAGCTAATGGCTTAGCCGACTGGGAGGCTTGAAGAGTAGGGAAAATTTTTTGGTTATTACCACTAGAGGCACCTACAGGAAGAGAAACAAAAGTTTCTTCTATAGGGCTACATGATAGCTCCTTGACTAAGAGCTCGGTTGAGACTCCTTTTTACCAGCTCCAATATAAGGTTATGGTCGGTTTCCTTTACTGTTATTCTTGGTGATAGATGTTCATTCCTCCCTTCCATTAGCAGGAGGGGTAGATTTAACTATGGTCAAATGCATTGACGTCTCTACTGAAGCTCAATTTTTTAATCGACCTTCCATAAGAGGGTATTTTTTTATCTTATGAGTTGTAGACTAACACTAGTAATAGGTATTAGGAAGATTGATATAAACCACCCATTGGAAACGAGTCTCACCAACCTGAATATCAATAGAATCCTTAAGGTCCTTTGAGAGATCAATTTTAATGTAGATGCATTTGTATGGTTGTACAATATAGAATGTTTGTGGCTCCATGCACATAAACTTGCCAATGGGTGCAACAAGCTGTGGTAGGAATGGCCAAAGGAGAAAAGAGAGACCCAAGAAATCTATCCAAACGGGGACACGCAAGGAAACATCAATAAAAACTATAAAATTATGATTCTAGGGCTAAAGAATTAAAAGGGTATTTCTAACATACCAAGGACCTTTGCTCATAACCGCAATGACATGCTACGGTTCGACAAACTAAAAATGAAAAACCTTTAGTAAGGTTTTGAATGTGGTCAACTTTTATACCATATGGCTGCCAAACTTGTTGAATCCATTGACAAATTAGCGAGTCACTAGGAATCCTCCCCATAAAGTACCCAACCAGGGTGTGACTCTCAAGCTAGTTGTAAGCTTTATCAAAATCTTGCATGGGCAGGACTATGTCCGACATAGAGGAACTACCTTCAAGATAAACTTCTTGGGTCATTTTATTGATGTCATGGCTCTTTACAACTACAACTCCACCAACCAATGAAATGGTGGCTTGAGATGTGGCTATCGAAAGGGAAGGAGTCCCCTACCTAAGGTGGAGCTGTTACACAGAATGGCACAGTGTGTTTAGATCTTGTAAGGGCACTAGCGGTATGGTGTTCGATGAAAGAGCAAACATGCGACAACAACATGCAAGCAAAAAACCCTAACAAATCCTCCACAAGAGTTATTATTAAATAGAAGGATTGAACCTCAATTAATTGGTATCTCTTAATATTTATTCTTCTTATAAATAATAACGAGACCTACGTGGATTGGTAAGTTTTGATGCTTACCAAGGAGAGACCTAGGTTCAAACCCTGGTGGCATGCTTGTTTATGCAAAGGTAGTACTTGGACTTGCGTTCACTAAGTGTACACCAACCCGACAATGGCGATACCAATCTCGAGCCCCTGATGCTCTTCCTCACGCTGGGTTAAATGACAAAGAGGTGGAATAGGTGTTGTTGGAAGCAGTCCTAAGATTTGAACCCTGCTTAATAGTAAAAAAAGACTGTGGATGTAACCAACTCCCTTTTATATATATATATATATATAATCTCTTCTTACTTAAACATTGTAACCAACTCTTATGTAAACCTGAATTATAAATGTAACCAATTCTCCCATAAATCAAAATACTTATTTAGTTATTCCTTAATTAAATATTGTGCAAAAATATTATTCATGTGTATGGACTTAAGTTTACTCTATTTATACTCTTACATTTTTTATGGAACCTTTCATATATATTCTTTATGCTTCCAATTGTACATACATTTCACCGAACCTTACACTTTGGAGGCTTGTCAAAGCTTCCACTTGTACTTACATACACTTAAACGAACTTACTTATTTATACTCTTACATTTTTTTATAGAAGCTTTTATGTATATTTTTTTTTATGCTTCCAATTATTTAAACTTAGGAATTCTTCCAATTGTACATACATTTCACCGAACCTTACACTTTGGAGGCTTGTCAAAGCTTCCACTTGTGCTTACATACACTTAATTTACTCTATTTATACTCTTACATTTTTTTTTATAGAACCTTTCATCTATATTTTTTTATGCTTCCAATTGTTTATACTTAGGAAATCTTCCAATTGTACATACATTTCACCGAACCTTACACTTTGGAGGCTTGTGCTTGCATACACTTATCGAACTTCCACTTGCGTAAAATAGAATGTAAAATTTTATATATTAATAGCTTTGGTTTGATGGACCATTTATTTCAGTAACATATTATAGCATATAGTCCTAAGGATAGTTGATATTTAGATGCAAATTGTATCCCCTTTATTGGAGGGATCTTTTTTCATGAGTGTTTATTTTTATATTGTTCTCACAAAAAAACTATAAATACCTTATTATAACAATTTGTTTATGTGACTTTGGTGATATTATTTTTCATGACTGCAACTATGCACCGAGTACTTACCACAAAGAGATTTAGGTTTAAATTTTAAGGGTAGGCTGTCAGCTTTAGTATAGTAAAGGTAGTAATCCGTGTTGAATCTTCTAAATGCACGTCAGATTGACGGACGACGATATAAACCCCAAGCGACCGGTGGTCTCCATCTCATGCAATGTCAACAACAACAAGACGAATAGACTGTTGGAAGCAGTCCGTGTGGTTTGAATCCTATGCTTGCAAGTAACTGTAACCAACTCCCCTATGTAACAATAAATAAATAAATATATATATTGAAATAATTGTTCTCATACACATCCTTTTTATAAAGGAGAGGCCAGGCGTTTACTAGGTCTTCCATGTTCTTGTTTCCAACTCTAGTTATTGGTAGTTTACTTAACTTTAGGTCATTAACAACGAGGTGAAGTACAGGTTATAACATAGGGTCGTTAACAACGAGGTGAGGTATGAGTTATAACATTGGGTTGCTAAAATGATGTGACGTAGGGGTTAAAACATTAGCTCCCTCACAATGAGGTGAGGTAGGGAGTTATAAAGGTAGCTCCTACCCAGGTGTTGTAGGTGAGTTGGAGAGGAGAGGGCAATCCTCCAAGGGAGGTCTCAGGTTCAAATTTCCACCCTACCAAAAAGCTGAATTGGATATTCAAAATCTAATTAATAATGTGACTTTGACGGTGTGGAAGCTCTGTGCGATTCTGGGTGACTTTGATGGTGTAGAACCTCGACTCCCGGATGACTTTGACGGTGTAGAATCCCTTGTTCATGGTCTCTCAAACCAAAGGGGCCCTGCAAGGGGTTTTTCGCTTAAAAATAAAAAATAAATAGCTCCAAGGATTGTGATACATTAAAACAAGTGTATTTTATTATTATTATATATATCATGATCTAATTTTTTTTTTATATTAGAGGAATGGGTAATTTGTTACAATTTTTTATGCTTCGTAGTGGGTTCAAATCCTGATCTTTGCTGCCATTACAACCTCCAGTTGCACAGAGAGGTTCGTATCTTGTTCTTTGCTACCACTCAACCTTCGGTTGTATTGGTAGGTTTGAATCTTTAGTGGGTTTGAATCATACTCCTTATTACCACTATAAGCTCCATCGATAAATTCGAATCTTGCTCTTTGCTACCTATAAAATTTTAAACTTTTAAATTAAGCAAACACCCAATATGCGATGCTGTGCTTCCACAAAAGTACTTTAACCACTAAATAAGACCCTCAATCCTTGTGATCCAAATTTTAATTATATACATAATAGAAAATGAAATATAATCAAAACCACCAACAATATTTTGGTACACAAATATGATCTTCTTTATCATATTTTAAAAGATTTTTTTAAAAGCTTCGTATATATTAACACATTAATTGAATATATTTGAAAAAGAAAAATTATTATGATTTTATTTTGATATTTAATATTGAGTTTGTTTTGTTTTAATTATTAAAATTCTTTAGAACATGTATTACAATTGCAATCATTTGTCTTGATTAAAATTAAAAGTATTATTTTAATTTTATTTAAAAAAAATTCAAGAGGTTAAAATTATTAACACATTATGTTTAAACTTTAAAATAATTTGTACCGGGGTGCAGCGTAACGGTTAGGGCTTTGGTTCTTCTTCAGGAGGTCCAAGGTTCAAACCATGGCATAGGCGAGTGTGTGAGGGGGTGGGTGTGTGGTGGCTTTGTGTTAAATTCTCTATTAATAAGTATAGCTCTCGACTTTACGACGGGTCATCGTTGGGAGGAGACTGCTCAACCATGTAAGTCGGTCATAGGAGTTTCTCACATAACCAAACAAAAAAAAACTTTAAAGTAATTCATTACATAACTAAATTTAAAATTTTATTTATTCAAGCATTATAATCAAAATACTAGTATTATAAAAATTAATTTTAGTCATGGTGGGTGTGTATAAGAAGTATTACTAAAAAAAAATGTTAATTTTAGTGTGATATTTTCTTTACATAAATCATTAAAACATAGTAGAACAAGCATTACAATTGCAATCTTTTGTCTTGATTAATATTAAAAGTATTGTGTGAGGGGGACAATGCAATGGTTTGGGCTTTGGCTCTTCTTTGGAAGGTCCAAGGTTCAAACCATGGTGTAGGTGAGTGTGCGAGAGGGTGGATGTGTTCATAAAAAAATAATATTTTAATTTTATTTAAAAAAATTCAAGAGGCTAAAATTATTAACACATCCAAAAATAATTACATATGGTTAAACTTTAAAATAATTCATTACATAACTAAATTCAATATTTTATTTATTAAAACGCTATAATTAAAATACTAGTATTATAAAAGTTTAATTTTAGTGTGATATTTTCAAAGAAATTAACATTCAATAATTCAATGCAAAATCAAAGGAGAAGAGGTATTAAAAAAGAAAAAGAAGTACAAAGAGATATTGATACGGGAAAATAAAAGCAAATATCTCAAGGCTAAACCCACAAATAAAAACAAAAAATATCAATGAAAATAATATCCTAGAATATTAGGGAGATGAATAAAAACTCCAAAAATAAAAAAGTATTAAGAAACTACGAGGTTGTTATAGACAAGATATTTATAGATATAGAAGTTGGGGCAACAAATATTTTAGCCATTAGCTATGTTGAATTTCATCTCGATAGAATTTAAATTTTAGAAGGCAAATGATATAAAATGAGTTGATTGTGGTAGCAGTTTGAGGAAGATGGAGAATAATTTTGATAGAAAAGCAAATGAAAAAAAAAAAAAAAATTGGTATAAGGTAGAGGTGGTTATAAGGTCCACAAACCTTTTACATAGTCAAAATGGGTTGGTTCTAGCATCAAGCCCGTATAATCAAAATACAAAATGGATCTTTCTAAGACCCACATTAAGCCATACTTAGAGTCCACAGTCCTATACTTGTCGCTTGACTATTCAGGATAAAACAAAAACCAAACAACACCTAGCACTTACTAATACCACTAGGTTGTACTATACACTTGACACCTCCCAGGCCCCAACAAATGGGATGCCTTTTCTACCTAATTCCATCTGTCGGATTACTCATCATCAACCCCTCTGATCTCTTGACGCTCTAACAAGTTTGATCTTAGCTCTTCTCTAGAAGCCAACACCAATAGTTCTTGAAGGAAGTTATCCTTCCAAATTTGCATCTCCCCAACAGAAACTGCAATATTTGCCATTAGATCCGTCGCCTGGTTCCCTTCTCTGAAGGTGTGTTGGATTCGGGCATTAACAAAATGAGATTTATGAATCTTTTCTTATAGGATAAGCTCTAAGATGGTCCAGCTGGGGTCTTTATCCTCCTTAATTGCCTTGATTATATTAAGCGAATCCCCTTCAAAGATAACTTCCTTATAACCCTCAAGTCTAGAAATTTTCATTGCCTGCATGCAGGCTCGGGCTTTTGAAAAATGATTTGTTTGAGTTCCCAAAGGCTCTGCAAAGGCAAGGACCACTTTTCCTTCCTCATTTCTCAGAACTCCTCCTGCTCCTGCAGCCCTTGTATTTCCTTTAGTTGCCCCGTCAAAATTAAACTTAACCCACTTTTGTGTGGGGGGTAACCAATTGACACCATCCCGTGGGTTGGTCGTAATGTCTAGGTCTGGAAGTTCCTCTCCCCAGTTCTGCAAAATCCTCCTTTCCCTTAGAGACATGGTCTCATTTTTGAAGAAGAAAGTTTTCTAGTTTTCTTTCAAAGCTCTGATTATTTTACTACCACATAACCTGGGATCTTTCTTACGTCCTTTAAATACTCTCTTATTTCTCTCATTCCATATCCCCCATAAAAAATGGGGTAGTTCGAGCTTCCGAGCCAAGTCAAAAGTTTCGCCTGGAAGGGGGAAGCCCATTGTATGCAGAAGTCAGACATGCTATTTGGACAGACCCAATCTATATGAAATTTGGACTGGATAATTTGGAAGACTGTACAAGAAAATTCACAAGTTAGAAATATATGACTTACAGATTCTATCGCTTTCTCACACAAGATACATCGATTAATGAATTGGAAACCTCTCCTTGCTGTATTATCTTTTGTCAGAATCTTATTTTGAACTGCCAACCAAAAGAAGAAAGCTATTTTTGGGGTTAAATTATTTAACCAAATAATAGAAGTCGGAGTCCAGCCATTGAATCCTTAGTGGATTAACTTATAGGCAATTTTCTTGAATAGATCCCACTTGTAGTTTTGCCCCAAATTGCCTTGTCTCTTCCTTCCCCAGGAATGATTGGGAACACCCTTAAAGCATCATTGATTTTGGTTAGGGCCACCTTCTCTTGCTCTGACAGATTATGAACTATGATTTTCTTCCAAGAGGAATTTTCCTGTGCTACAGCAATAAAATCCCCTACTTTTCCTCCCATTTCCTTTAAAATTTTATGTTGGAGGACCTGAAGGTCTAAGTTATATTTCAGAGGGGCCTCTTCCAACCACGGGTCTTGCCAAAAGTCCACTTGTCTTCCATTACCAATTCTCCATCTGATGCCTTTCCTGAATACCTCCCGACATTCGAGCAAACAATTCCAAAAATAGGATCCTCTAGGGAGATTATCAGCTTTCAGGAAGTCCTGATTATTTTTGATATATTTTGCCTTAAGAAGTTTTACCCATTCCAATTGATCATTATTGATAAATCTCCATACCTTTTTGCCAATCAGAGCTTGATTCATTTCTTTCATTCTCTTTAGCCCTAGGCCCCCCTGATCCTTGCTTGCACACACCTGATTCCATGCTACCAACAAAATTCTCTTTCTCTCCTCTGAACCTGACCATAAGAAGTTGCGTTGAATTTTATCCAATGTAGCTCAGACCTTTGCAGGCATTCTAAATAGAGACATGCAGTAAATTGGAATGCTCTGTAAAGTAGTTTGAACTAATAAGGCTTTTCTGCGGAGTCGAGAAGGCTGCCCTTCCACCCTGCTAACATTTTGGAGATCCTGTCAATGACTGAGTTCCACAATGTAGCCTTCATTCTTCCTTCAAACATAGGCATGCCTAGATAAGTTGCTGGTAGAAGCTCCTTTCCACAACCGTAGAGGTTAGCTATTCTTTCCTCCCTCCCACCAGGCGTGTTAAAGAAATAGATGCTACTCTTCTTATATTTTATGTACTGTCCTGCTTCTGTCTTATACTTGGTTAGAATTCTCTTCAGCTTCCTAGCCTGAGGCACCGAGGCTTTGGACACAATGATTGTATCATCCACAAACTGTTGGTGAGACACTGGCTATGTTGTTGAGGCTGGTTTGAAACCTTCCAATCGACCATCTACCACCGCTGCTGAAATGTTCCTACCCAATGCTTTCGCTAAAATAATAAACAAGTATGGAGACAAAGGATCTCCTTGTCGCAACCCCATTTCACTCTTAAAGTAATCGAAGGGTGACCCATTCACCATGACAGAAAATCTTGTAGTAGAGATACAACTAAAAATCAACTTAATCCACTGGGACAAAAACCAAACTTACCCAAAATCTTGGTGAGGAACCGCCATGAGACCCGGTCGTAGGATTTATTCATATCAAGCTTTAGTAACATACCTACTTCCTTACTAGCCACCATTGAATGAATAACCTCATGAATTATGATGATACCATCTAGTATTTGTCGCCCTTTCACAAAGCCTCCTTGGTTCATATCAATGATGAAAGGAAGGATAACCTTTAGCCTATTGGCGATTGTTTTTGTGAGAATATTCATCAGAGTGTTACATAAACTGATAGGGCAAAAACTAGAAAAATCCATTGCCCCCACTAGTTTAGGGATGAGGACTAAAAATGTAGCATTAACTCCTTCTGGGATTTCCATGTCCTTTTGAGCCTCAATTATAGCTTCCACTACATCATTGCCTAGGATATCCCAAAAATTTTGGAAGAAAGTTGGGGGGAAGCCATCCGGTCCTACGGAGCTGTTACCATCCATGTCAAAAACCATCTTCTTGATTTCCTCCTTTGTGAAAGGACTAAGTAAGAATCCATTAAGATTCTCGGTTACGAGGGGTGGAATGGCCGCCAACAGAGAGTCCTCTTCTTCAATAGTCGGATTTACATCTTCTAGCAATGATTTAAAGTACTCAACCACTTCCCTCCTTATGTCTTCCATATCTTTGGTGTTAGACCCATCGACCATCTTGATCTCCTTAATTTTGTTAGTACTCCTATGGCGAAGAGTAGAGAAATGGAAGAACTTTGTATTTCTGTCACCCTCCTTTAACCAACGCAGTCTGGATTTCTACCTCCAAAAGGTTTCTTCAAATCCTAGCATCATGTGGTATTCGGCTAACAGATCCCTCTCCTGGTTTCTCTGATCCTCAGTAAGCTGCTCTGACTTTAGCTTCTCCTATAGTTCATTGATCTTGTCTTTTAGTTCTGCCTTTTTAACAAAAATATTGCCAATGGAAGTTTTGTTCCACTCTCTAATGTTAGCCTTCACATTCCTTAGTTTACATGCCACATGGGTCAGTTTCGAACCATTATACTTTTTGTCCCACCATTGGGCAACCATATCCTTGAGATCCTGATGTTGGAACCACATAAGTTCGAATCGAAAGGGTCTGATGTATCTTTTCTTAGAGTCCTCCCCTGTTTCCCACGAAATTAGGTTGTGATCAGACCCAATTCTTGGGAGTGTCGTTAATGAAGAGTCCCCAAACCTCTCCAGGCATTCTTGAGAAAGAAGAAACCTATCTAATATGATCTGAATTTGGTTTTCCTTCAATATTTTGTTAGACCATGTATAGGAGAATCTACGCAGGTCCACATCCATCGGCTCATGTTGCTCAACAAAATCTCTAAACTCGTAGATATCAGCAGTTATTCTTTGAGAGCCCCCAATTTATCTGTAGGATTAAGGTAGCAATTGAAATCCCTCGCCACAATCCAAGGGTATTTGGGGACCGTCTCCCTCAATTTAGCTAGCTGACTCCAAAGAACCCTTCTCAGTCCCTGTCTAACTGGAGCATATACATTCATTAAGATCCACTCTTCCTGCATGGTTTTATCCACACATAAGAGACAAATAAACCAATTAGACATCAGAATCACTCTACTATAAATCACATTCTTGTTCCACATAACCAGCAACCCTCCTACTGTTCCAATGGCCTCTTGGCCTACTACTTCAGCTTCTTGCCAAGTCCTATTCTTAAAAGGAATAACTCTACTTTCCATTTTAGTTTCTTGTAGTAAAATCATATCCGATTTGTGTTCTTGTCTAAGAGCATACAAAGCTCTTATTTTTGCAGGATTACTCCCGCAAATATTCCATGAAAGAATCTTTATTTATGGGCTTTGGAACCTTGAGCCTTCGCCCCAAAGAGCAATATTGCTTGAGTGCCATCAGCCACTCCTCGCTCTACTTCTTTTTGCCTTAAGGCAACATTGCTAGGTTTCCCTCTTCCTACCAAACCATATCCCCATACATCCGCTCTAGGCTGGGGTTCCTTGGGATTCACTTGGCTTCTAGTAACCATCTTGGATAGGTTAGTCTTGGTCTTTGGGGTAACAATCTGGCTTTCCAGTTTAACTGGTCTTTCTGACAGTGGAGATGATTTCGTGCTCTTAGCTTCTTGATTAGTAGATTCTTTTTCCCCTGCTTTGGGGTTACACTGATCTTGGTGGTTCACCTCTTCCTCCTAAGTATCCTTGCCTGTATTATTAGTTTCCTACTCCTTCCTCTGATTTTTCTCCTCTAAATCCTTCTCTTGAGTCTCCTCTACCTTAGATTCCACTTCTTGGCTATCCATCTAATCTCCCTTTAGATGATTTAATGCATCAAAACTATTCTCCATTGGGATGTTGATCTCCTTGGAATTTCTTCCCATAAATTCCTCTGCAGTACATGGGACCACTTCCATTGAGACTCCATAGGCCTCCCGTATTACCCAATCAAACTTACTTGCCCCAAGGCATTGATCTATGGGGTTCTTTCCTTTGTGATTTGGCTTTGAGGCTTGCTGTATCATCTTAGGAGCAGGTTGAGCTTGAGGGTTCCCATAAAAGGGACCAGCTCCCTTGTGAGAGGGTTTCGAGGCATAGGTATTTTTTTGAGGAGGGTTATAACATTGCCTCTTGCTTACAATAGGGCGAACAGGGTCTCTGATATTCGAATTTTGAGCTCCATGTCCTTGAGGCCCATGTTGGGTAGGAATGAAGATCTACGAGGGAGGGATATTATTCTGGGTTTGAGGAGCAGTATTTTGGAGTGGGGGCTGGTTCTTGGAAATGCAGTGGATACCCTGGTGCCCTACCTTCCCACAAGCACTACACTTAAAAGACATATTTTCATATTCAAAGACCTGAGTATGAAGGTCAAACATAGACGACAATATAATGGATTTAGGGAGCTCTTTACTCAGGTCCTCCAACACACACATGCGAGAAGAAAGGAGTCTTGTTTTGCTCAAGGTTGCAGGATCAATAGCTATTAGTTCTCCAATCTCTCGTAGCTATCCCGACCAAGATTTGTTCATTCCAAAAAGTAGAGGTAATCCCGGCATCTTAACCCAAAAAGGAGCCAAATCCAGCACCTGAGTCTGGGGGTTGAAATCGGGGGACCAACGCTTCAGATACAAGCCCCTTTTCCCAAAAAACCAAGGACCTCCTTGGAGAGTCCTTTCCATGTCCTGTTCACATTGAAATGTCACCAAAAGAAAACTCTTGGGTAAAGCCTTAATCATCATACCGGTCCTTGGCTGCCATTTTTGGACGGCCCATCTCCTTATGACTTCCAAGTCCGGCCTCACCCCCATAAATTTTGCCACCAGAGATGTTCTGCCCTCCATAGCCACATGCTGAGCTAAGGTATCCAGGACATGCAACCTACCATTGACAAATTTTAGATTAAAACAAGAGTCGAATAATTTTTTCTTACCGCGAAGAGCATTAAGATATGAAGGTCTCTAGTTGCCAGGTTTCTCTTTGTCTCCTTCCTGGGTCTTCCTTTGATCCTGACGCACAGAGTCCTAGTCCCCCTCAGAGATATCTTCAATCGCATCCACCCAACACCCTTGGACCAGTTCCAATAGAATTTCCTTGTCCACATCCTCCGCCTGGGGGCCTGCTATCTCACCAGAGCCCCCACCTATCGCATCTGCTGATCTGCCCTCCGAAGCCCCACACCTAGGGTTTGTTGCCCCTAGACCTCCCGCTCCTCCTCCTTGCTGCTCCATCCATCACAACTTGCTGCCTCCAAAATCTGCCATTTTTTTTTTTTTTTTAGGGCCAAAATTTTGCGGTCGCTATAGTGCACGGGCTGCTACAGTGGCGACTGCTACAGTTTGCAGCCTTCTACAGTGTAACTGCAATCTAATGATATTTTGGTGTAGTATGATGAAATGAAAAATATATTTGATAAAAAGGTAAAGTTGGATATACTTTAATTAACTTGTTAAAAATATAACCGAAGCAATGTAATATTTTGTTTTTGTAATGGGAGTGGTCCCCAATAAATACCACACATCTTTATTAAAATATTATAATAAGAAAACATCAATAATTTAATTTCAATGATCTAGAATTAAGTAATGGAATGATTTGGGTTAAAATCTAAAACTATTTGCTTACTTTTATTTATTTATTTATATATATATTCTCTTAACCTATTATCTTTTTTTCCTCTCACAAAAAAAATTATTTAAAAAATATATATATTTTTAATGAGTTTACACATATTTTTGTGAGGAATCATGGTCCCTTCATATTGAATGGGGTTTGAACATTGGACCTCTCAAAGAGAAGCTAAAACAGTTTATACCTTTAAAATATAAAATCTTTAAGTAGATGGATCATATATTTTATCAATATTTTTCATAATACTATTGATTATTGTGCAGATCAAAATCAAATTTTTAATAATAGTCCAAATAACATATTAATGTTATTAGAATCAATCATGAAAAAGAGTCAATTTACTTTACTTCTACGGTATTATTTTGTTGATGTGTAACTCCTCTACATGAGAGTATAGATATACTTAAGAGTTAATATTAATTTCAATTTACTTTATTTCTACGGTATTATTTTGTTGATGTATAACTCCTCTACATCTTTGAGGAGAGTATAGATATACTTAAAAGTTAATATTAATTTCTTTTTTATAGGCTGAGATAGGACATAAGAATGCACTAAACTACAACACTAAATCAAAACCAGCCAAGGAGCATGAAAAACAGACCATCCTCAACAAGGTAACATAGAGAGGACCCCATACAAGCAACATACCCTAAAAATTGGGTAACAACAACTAAAAGAACCATACCTCTCTCAATAAAACAAAACAAACAAAATGGGCCCCATTCAACATAAAATGATTATGATTACTAGTTCTTTATTAAATAGGTTTACTATTGAAAACTTTAAATAATAAGTTTTAACTTCAATGTCAATACTATTTTCTTTATTCTTTCAATTTTCTAGTAGATGTTAAATAGTTTTTTTTCGTTCTCTCATAATTATTAAATTATACAAAGGAAAATATATTTCTTTTTCTAAATTTTTATCTTTAATAATTTTTATTAGTTTATATAAGGTCTAAATTTATTGATTTTTCTTAGTCATACAACTTGAATACCAACCAACTTCAAAATAGTTGTACACAAACCTTATGAGTAGGTGGTGGTAAATATTAGAACTTTAGAAGAACTATCACAATATTTTGGGAGTGATATCGGGTGAAATAGGGTTGTTCATTGTCACCTAGTTTATTTGCCCTTCGAGTTGTACACAAACTTTATGGATAGGTGGTGGCAAATATTAGAACTATCAAAATCTGGTGGGAGTGATATTGGGATGAAACATGGTTGTCTATTGTCATATACTTTATTTGGCCTTTACATTGATAAATTGGAGGAATGGGTAGAAAGGATGGAAAGATAGGGAATATAATTCGCTAATTATGTAGTAAAACTTCTTCTTGATGTCAATGACCTCATTTTGATTGGCAAGACACTTGAAATATTAAAAGAACATGTAAATACTTTAGAGTATTTTTATAAAGAATTTGGGATGCAAGTAAACACTAACAAGACTAAATTATGGTATTTTCTACTCAAAGAGAGCAAAAATAAACCATATATTTTATTTGAAGGAAATCCTTTAGAGATAGTAACAAAATACATACATCTTGCATTAGATTTTTTAAGCCAACTCAATTAAGAAATATGTAGGATGAAACAAATGGAGGGCAATCTATTTATTTCTAAATATGGGCAAAAAAGTAGAGCTTTGGGATTGGAAAACCATTAGGGTCCTTTTTGGGTTATGGTGCTATATGGGTGTGAGGTGTGGGCTAGTAATACATCAAATTTTAAATAGAGACAAATAGAAATAATTCAAAAGCAACTAATTACAAATAATTTTAGAATTAAAGCATCAGTCTCATATGAGATTTTACTTGTTGAAATAGAGATTTTTTCACTAGAAATAGAAGCTATGATAAGACTCTTAGGGTACCTAAAAAAGTGCAAAAAATAGAAGATAGTAGGATTCCAAAAAAGATAATCAAAGAAAAATTGAATAGAAGAAAAGACACATGGATGAAACAAAACAATAAATGAGTGGACAAATAGAGCATTAAATTTCACAATATCCCAAACTTCAACAAAGAAATTAAACAACACTTGAGGGAAAAAATCAAACTTGTCTTGTGGACTAAAAATTTAAGAAGGAAAAAATAGTTATACATCAACGAGTTCAACCCAAACTATGAATATAGTCAAAATAAATACATTGATACAAAGATCAAATGGAAGGAACAAAATGCTTATAGCCCAACTAATATCTAGTTCACACCATCTCATATGCAAAAGAAGATGGACAATTCCTCAAGGGACATGTGTTTTGCAGAAGAGGAATACTGGAGACCGAAAAAGATTTTATGATGGAATGTGAAGCATACAAGAACATCACAATTGCATATAAGACCACTCTAAAAATAAACTCATTAATCTAATTTTTTGAAGAATTGAGAATAGAAGAAAACAAGAAAATTTCTTATCAAAATCAACATAAAAAGAAACACACTCCAAAAGATGATAAGAGGACATTGAGCTTTTGATTTTGTTGAACAATTTTTTTTTTGATGTTAAACTTTGGAACTCTAAATAAGAAGTCCAGGATTTGAATTCAAAAGTGAGTATAATTGTACAACATGCCTCATCTTGTATTAAAACTCTTGATTCTATAAATTATTTTGATCATGTTAACATAATTAAAAAAAAAAATTGGTGAGTAAGAGAATATTATAATTAACACCGGGTTTTAATTGGTTGACCCAAAACCATTTTACAAAATAGGGTCCACTGACCAACTGGACAAAGGCCAAGCCCTAAAAGTTTAAACTGACAACAAAAAGGGCCAAGACCTACTCTTCCATCAGAATACAGCCAAACTAAACTATGGAAGCCTAATATTATGGCCATCAAAAAAGAAAGACGCAAAATAGAACTAACAAAGACAAAAACTAATCATGCAAGCACCATGCAGAGTAGCTTGTGCCCATATAAAATAATAGAATATGGTAAAAAAAACATCCCATAGAATGGACAGCCAAGAGGCCAAGCAGTATTCCTTGTAGTCCTCATCTAACTTCTTATCATCCTCCTTGCCATCATCTTTAGATTTTGCCTTCGACTCCTTGTTCCCCTGGAACTGTTGGCTATAAAATAGAAGATTTAGAGAATCACACAAATCAACAACTGCACTGATGAGGCCAGATAGACTCTTCAACTGGTTGATACTGTTGGAGGCCGATGAAATTGTCATCTTCTCCAAGACTATTATGGTGGGGTCTGGTACCTCATTGTCGTGGATCTCCAACACTTTGTTATTTCTTGCTAGGGCCTTTTTGCGACATCGAATCCAAACACACCTTGGGAAATACTTGAGGCCAAAGCAGATGTTTCCCATGCATGAATTTGTATATAAAAAACCTATATCAGTGCCCCACCAGCTGCAAAAAACACTAGTCACATGAACAAAAAAAACAAATATGACAAAATCCATTATAAGGTTCAAAAAAATATTTTTAAAAATGCCCCCATTTTCTGTCATTGATCCACTTTGAGCCTTCCAATCTAAAATTTTTCATTATCTATCACCATTGAGACTCCATGAGGAAGATTTTCAGTCCACGTGATCAAATTTGCTGCTACAATGCCTTCATTTGCCGACCTATCACTGCCATGTTTGCTTCCGGAAGGTATGCAAAATTATGGCCTTAGGTCGATCATGAATTAGAGCCCTTGCTTCATGGATGTAGTCATCAAATCTCCAAGGAGCTCTCTTAGTGTTCTTTAGAAGATTTATAATAATAAGAGAATCACCTTCCACCAATAGTTTCCCTGGATAATTCTCTCCCACCTTGAGGCTCCTCCAAACTGCCCTCGCTTCAGCCACATTATTAGTTTGAGCTCCAAGATGTTCAGCAAAAGCTACAAGCACCTCACCCTTGTGGTCTCTAAGTAAGCCACCAGCCCCAGCTTCACCTGGGTTGCCCCTAGATGCCCCATAAAAATTTAACTTAATCCACCCTAGGGGGGTGGGGTCCATGTGATCATGGTTCTAGGACAGACTTGAGGATGATTGAGGCCATCAGTGAGAGGTAAGTTTAATGACTGGCCTAATGAAGCTTCAAAAGGATTTGGAGGTCTAGATGTTGTAGGCACTAAACAAGCATTCTCATTAGCATATACTAAAATTTTTGACAGGACAGAGGATGACTGAGAAACCTTATCCAAGAAGGCCCGACGATTCCTTTCCAACCATATCTGCCACAAGTAGTGATGAAGGCAGATCTTCCACATATACCTAAGACGCCTATTCAAAAAGGGAGAAGGCCACTGGACAAATAAGTCAAAAATGGACTGAGGATGGACCCAATAAATATGAAACACTTGTAACAGACCTAACAAGATTGAGACAAAAAAATTACAATACAGAAACAAATGATCAATAGACTCCCACTCAGACATACAGAGATAACACCTATTAACAACAATCACACCTCTTTTTATTAAGTTATCCATGGTGAGGATCTTATTTTGGATGGCCAGCCATGCAAAAAACCCAACCTTCGGAACAATGCTTTTGGGCCAAACTTCCAAGTGAGGGAAAGTAGGTTCATCATTATCAATAAGCATCAGATAAGCGAGCCTTGATAGAAAATTCCCCATTGTCCGAAGCTTCCCGGATAAGTCGGTCCTCAAGAATGCCGGAAGGGAGTAAAGACTGTCTTAATTCATTCTCCAGTGATGCCCCAGGTAGATCATTGTTCATTATTGGCTTCCATACCCTTCTATTGTTTGACAAAGTAATAAAATCTGCAACTTTGGTACCAAAAACTTCAATTGTCCAAGCTCTAAGGGTTGAAAGGATGGGGTCTCGCAGAGAGGGGATAGTCCTTTAACAATTTGTGGTCCCAAAAATCAATGTTTCTTCCATTTCCCAGTTTCCAACGTAGCCCTTTGCTTAGCAGGTTTTTAGTTTGAAGGATTGATTTCCAAAAAATTGATCCCCTAGGAGGAAAGGAATAGCTTAAGAATTCAGTTTCTTGCAAGTACTTTCTTCTGATTATAGTAATCCATTCTGCATTTGCATTTGTCAAAAGACGCCATGCTTGTTTGGCCAGGAGGGCCATGTTTAAATGTTGTATTCTCCTTAGCCCAATACCTCCAAACTCCCTTGGTTTGCAAACCCTATCCCAGGACACCAAGTGAAAGCGTTGCTTAGATTCAGAACCAGTCCATAGGAACCTCTTCTGGATCTATTCAATTTTAGTGTAGACACTTGTAGGAGCTTTAAAAACAGAGAGAAAGTAGATAGGGATGCTTTGAATGGAAAACCTGGTGAGAACTGCCTTGCCAGCTTGAGATAACAAATTCCCTTTCCATCCAGCCAGCTTCCTCTGAATTCTTTCAATTACATTAGTCCACATGGAATCAGTAGCTCTGCCTTTTGCCCCGCAGCATCCTCATATAGCTCTAGAATATGTTTTATGACCTTAGCCTCAAAAATTGATGCAAGAGTTAACAACAAAGTATCATCCACAAACTGTTCATGTGTAACTGCCTGTGTTTGTGATGATGCTTTAATTCCTGAAATAAGACCAATATTACAGGCAGCTTCGATTTTCCTCCCAAGGGCTTCAGCCACAATGATAAACAACATGGGAGAGATAGGGTCACCTTGCCTTAGGCCCCTTTAATTTTGAAAGTATCCAGCAGGAGCACCATTAACAAGGACTGAAAACCAAGGTTTCATAAAACATCCTTCCAAAAGCTTGATCCATTCATGATGAAAACCAAATTTCTGAAGAATGGCAGAGACAAAACTCCAGTTTATGCGATCATAAGCCTTGTTCATATCCGACTTGAGAGCAAAAGCGGTGTTTTTAGTCTGGACTACCGAATGGAGGGCTTCATGAACTGTTATGACACCATCAAGGATGGACCTTCCAGGGACTGAACTGCCTTGACAAACATCAATAAACATAGGAAGGATCTTCCTCATTCTATTTGCAATCGCCTTGGTCAAAATTTTATAAACAACATTACAAAGGCTAATAGGTCTAAAATCCATCATAGATCTAGGAGTAGGAATCTTTGGGATTAAAGCAATAAAAGTGGAGTTAAAACTTCTCGGAATATGCTTTGTGGACTGAAATTCCTTGATAGTAGCACATACATCAAAACCTACAATATCCCAAAAAGCCTAAAAAAAATGAGGTGAAAACCCGTCTGGACCTGGAGCTTTATCAGGTTTCATTGAGAAGAGGGCCTCTTTGATTTCTTCATCCGTGAAAGGCTTAATTAACTCCCCATTCAAGTCATCAAAAATTAAATGAGGAATATGGTAAAGCATTGATTCTGAAGCTAAGGCAGAACTAAAATGTTCTCCTAAAAGATTCTGAAAATAGGAAACTGCTTCATTTCTGATCTCATTAGGACTAGAAAGGAATGACCCATCATCTCTAACAAGTTCTTTAATTCTATTGTGGCTTCTATTCCTTAAGGTAGATGCATGAAAAAATCTTGTGTTGGCATCACCTTCTTTTAGCCAGGTAGCTCTAGAATTTTTCCGCCAAAAAGTCTCCTCGCAGGCTAAAACATTATGGTACTCAGCAAGGGCTTTCTTTTCATCTGCCTGTAGGGAAGGGTCTGGCAATCCCTCTTCAATTTTTTTCTCAATGATTGATAACCTTTCAGAAATGACTTTCTTGTTTTCAAAAATATTTCCAAAAATTTCTTTATTCCAGATCCTTAGATTTTCTTTCACCACTTTAAGTTTCTGTGCTAATCTGAATGAAGGCCTGCCCTGACAAGAATGCTGCCACCACTGAGAAATTATGTCTCTGAGATCAGGGTGGTGCATCCACATAGATTCAAACCTAAAAGGCCTTTTGAATTTTGGAGTCTCTTCAATTTCAAGTAAAATCGGGTTGTGGTCAGACCCAATACGAGGCAAGGACAACAGATTTGCATCCCCAAAAGATTGTATTGCTTCCTGTGACAAAAAAAACCTATCAAGCTTTTCCATTATAAGTTGATTTCCAGACCTCCTATTGCTCCAAGTAAATTTAGCATTTTTTAATTTGACATCCAATAAATTGTTGTTGTTGATGAAATCTTGAAAGTCCTCCATACTTCTTGTCTGGAATTCTTACTCCCCCTTTTTTATCAGAGGGGTAAAGAGGGGTATTAAAGTCCCCCGCCACTATCCATGGGATATCCCGAAAAGCTTCCTTGAAATGACTGAGTAAATTCCATAGATCAGCTCTCCCAGATATAGAATTAGGGGCGTACACATTTGTTAATATCCAAGAAAGGTCACTAACCTTATCCTTAAAAATAATGCTCATTACCCTTTCCCCTAATTGAATAACCTTGCCTTCCACCTTCCCTGGATTCCAGATACAAAGAAGACCACCTGAGGTTCCATTGGCTTTGCAAAAAATTGCTTCTCCTATATTTCATTCAGAAATCTTTATAATAAAATTATTATCCTATATTTATTTAATTATTTTAATTTTTTTTATCAAATGATATTAGCTCAATCGATTAGATTCCTCAACATTTCAAAGAGGAAACCCAAATTCAAATCTCATCAAACCATACACGAATAATATCCAAGCTTTATTATAATATTATTAAATAGTGATAATATAATACAAATAAACCTATTTCAATTTCAAATAATTTATTAAAAAAATAATTTTTAAATTTTTAAATCCTTAATATAATAAATATTAAAAACAACAATTTTTTCTAACATTTAACTTTGCCTTTCAAGAACCTAAGTGTATAATAAAATGTAACCAAAATTTAAGATGGTTATACTCCCCAATTCTATAAACTTTAAAAACCAATGACTCACTCTTCAAAATCCACCCATATAACCTACGGTGCACGACAACTGTTCGGGCTTTGGCTCTTCTTCGGGAGATCCAAAGTTCAAACCGCGAAATGGGCGAGTGTGTGAGGGGGTGGGTGTGTGGTGGCTTTGTGTTAAATGCTCTATTGATAAGTATAGCTCTCGGTTTTACGAGAGATCATGGTTGGGAGGAGACTGCTCAGCCATGTGCTGGTCATAAAGATTTCTCACAATAACCAGATAAAATAAATAAATCAATCAATCTAATCCACTCATATAACCTTAAATATTATTTTATATTATAAACTTATTAAACTTATATATTATATCATAAAAATAAATATGAAACAAAAGTGAATCATATATATATATATATACATATATATATATATATATATATATATATATATATATTTTTTTTTTAAATTTACATGGTGGAATCGGTAGCCGCCACGAATCCGGGCAGACTATCCAACTTTTTATGGCCGCCACAGTATTTTGCGCTGTCCGCCCTAGAAGCCGCCACACAAATCTTCGCGCAGTCTGCCCCTATAACCACCATGCCACAATCATTTTAAACCTTTTACGCTGCTAAAAGCACCAGGAAAGGGACAAGCGTTCAGTTCGACGAGGCCCGAGATTTGATGAATCCTATACTTGTTACCATCCATATCTTCCCTTTTATAATTGTTGAAAGTTCATATGTAAAGACAAACCAAGGTTGACTAATATAAATTAAGTTGACTATTGGAAGCCTCGTTTCTATCAGGCATTTTACTTTTTACTTTGGTTGACTATTGGAAACCTCTTTTCTATCAGGCATTTTGCTTTTGTAACTTTTCTATCAGGCATTTTGCTTTTCTACAGGCATTTTGCGTTTGAAAGTTGTGTCTGTTGCATACAGACTCAGACTGTTCTTGGTAAAAAAATGTTCGTTCTTATTGACATTGGTGATGAATCTTCATAAAAAGTGCTTTTTATAAGAATTCACGGAACCTTAAAAAGAGATGAAGCATAGTCAACTCTTTTAAAAGGAATATGCACCAAGTTGTGTTAGACGAATCTCATGTGGTTGACCATTATATTGGATTTTGTTTAGTTTTTATATTGGTCTCGTATGCATGCATCATATTATAGAAGAAATGTATTTGGTAGTATAAATGTTCTATGTTAAAAGCTTTGTATTTTTTCAATATTTAGTTCAAATCATAGCATGTGTGTTTGTGTGTTTGTGTGTTAATGGTGAAAAATGTTCTGTCAAATTTTTATGATGTCAACTTGTCTATGAATATTATAAAATTATTTTTTTGTTATATTTATTTCAAAGTAGTTATTATAATTAATTTTTAAATTATATAAAATTTTAAATGTGTATTTTAATTAAGATTAAAATTCTTAAATATTGTTTAATTTTTAAATTTATTAGATAAAGTTAAAGTGAGTTTCAATTGCATTATATTATTGATTATGACTAAAATTTAGGGATAAAGTAGTAGGCAAGGAACCATGCTTTATGATGAAGTCTATCTTGTATTTAAAACCATAAATTGAAAAGGTTTTGAAAAATATAGTCATGGATTTCTAAAGAGTGAAATGTAATTATGTATGCACAAGTATGTGTTATTATGGTTTAATTAAAATGTTGTCAAAACCATCATAATTAAATTTGAATCAAGAAGATGGATCTACAAGTGGACCATGAAAACATTAAGTATACCGTGATATTTAATATATGGCAAGATATTATAAAATGAAAATAGTGAGAATATGTTGAAAGGCTCAAGTCATAATACAAGGTATGAGTTGAAGCAAAGGAATTGAATTATAACGAACATAGACTTAGATAAGGATTATGTGCTCTTAAAGAGGTGGTAAACAAAGATCCTTTGCCCCATCATATAAAAAAGGTTATCAAATTTTATTTAGAGTAAATATTGAGAAAACTTAGCAGGGATGCATTAGAGTGAACTATTGTAATAGGTAAGTTCATATTTAGAATTAATCAAATCTAGGAAGGAAGATTCAAAATCAACTTTTATAGCTAAAAAGTTGGAAGAGATTGATTTTATGTTAGGTAATAGACACTAGTATGGAGGTTATCCCTTACAATATAGGTTCTTAAAGGAAGCATAAATCTATAAATGATAAGTCAAATTAGGAACAATCTAGAAAAATGGAAGAGATTGAAGATGAAAGCATTGATAGAAATGGAATAAAGAGACAGATACTTTCAAATTAATGATAAAATGAAAAGGAAACTTGAAAGGAGGTTTATTTTAAAATTAAAATCAATTTTATCATAAATGTTAACTATAAGAGGTATTATGTTTAAATAAGAATAAAATGATAATGAAAATAGTATCTTCAAAAGTATGAGTTATGAATATGACACCAAATAAATATCAAGGATTTAATTTTAGCTACCATTTTCCTAAATTTATTTGATGGAAGGGATAAAATTAGGAAACTTGATGAATGTAAAGATGCATTCAAAAGATCTATAAAATGGGTAAGTGTCTAGTTGATCATATAATAGAAATTTTGGAGTTGTTGCAACTACTTGGGACAATCACGAATAGAAGGGAGAGTCATTATATGCAAGTGGTTTGGGTTGTTATTTTTAGAAAAGATAAGAATTTTAGATTTGAACTCATGAACGTATAGTTCCAAATGTAATTACTCTTTGAGAAGACTTCACATAAATACGCTCTAGAGTACCGAGAGAGCTTCAACACAATTATGTCTTCTTTGGAGAAGAAGAGTGGTATTTGTGTATGGTCTAGATGAAAGAATGGATTTATTTCATTTGTTAATCTATATAGAATTTGGGATGATATTCCTTTAAATTTCAATATATATAGGAGAATAGACATCCTAAGAGATATCATTTAGCAAAAAGATTGAAAAAGTTTTTATTATTTGATTGCAAATTACAAAGTTATATTGTCTCTTCAAAAATTCTATTACAAGGCCATAATCATATCATAAACCAATTCCATTAAGGTATGAACGTCTCATTTATTTTTATTCTTCAATCTATGTGGATTTGAAACTTTAAGGTGACATGGTTCTTTAAAATGATTATATTGTAGTGGGATAAATCAATGTGTGAATAATCCTATATGTTCAAATCAAGATATCTATAGGGGAATATGGAGATCTATAATATATAATCCTTTCATAGTATAGTTAATATAAATTGAAAAATTTAAGCTTAAGGATTTACATAATATAGTGAAAAACAACATAATGGATCAATTTAATTACATAAATAAACAACTAGTAGCTAATTACCATAATATGCTACAAAAGAAAAGGTTAAAATAAGCCTAAAACTATTGGGAGAGATGGCTAAATAAGGTGATAAAATTATCAAAATTTTCCATATTATCTCAAAAAGAGGAGATCAAGAAGGAAATAGTAGATTATTTAAAAAATATTTTACATTCATATGGGTAGCATATATTGAAATTATAATTTGATTCATGGCCAAGACCAACATTATTTTATGTATTGGATAGGCCTAAGGGCATTTCATTGTACAATGTATTAATTGTTTTGTAATAGTTTATTGTGGTTTGGAGGTTGCTTTAAAAGAGACAAGGCATAAGTTCAAATGATGCTTGTCCCCTCTTTTGTAGAAGTTAGTTATATTTATGAATTCTATAAAAGGATTGATCATTTCCTTGCTAATGTACATTGCCCAAGTGGATAGTAGGGTGCCTTAGCAAGTAGAGGGTGTGCAATTGAATCACAAATCAATTATTTTTGCCAAAGGGAATGCTATGACTAGCAGTTAAAGAGGGTTTGCATGCTTTGCCTTCCCATCTATGGCATGGCTAAATTTTCTATCACATAGCGCTTAGCTCAAGGAGACCTAAGTTTGGTTTCCTCGAAGTCCCTTTGGACACTTTAATACATTTTAGTGGATAGCAGGCCGACATGGATTTTTATTATGTCATGTTAATCCATTTCTGTGTATATATACATACATAAATGTGTGTGTATATATATGTATATATACATTTATTTGATCATTGTCACTTGTCTCCACTTCATTGGTCAAGCATATATATATGCTTGACCAATGAAGTGGAGACAAGTGACAATGATCAAACAAAAGGTAGGAGTTAAAGTGGTAAACTTGTATTGGAGCATAGCAGTGAATTGAATTTAACCAAGTGGCAAGTCAGGATTAGCACTTGAAACCTTAAGGTTTAAGCATTTCATTATCAATATTTGTGGATCCATTAGGGGAAAAATTCCAAAGGCCATAAATTTTTCATATGAAATATGTTTTAGCCTATTTCTCAAATCACACAAGTTTTCAAGATTTATGTAGTGATGACAGTAGTTCATGGACCTTTTGTAGTGTTAGGGGTCAGATTATATAAAATGAGCCATAAAGCCCTAGTTACCCATCTTAATGAGAAAAACTATAATATTTGATCAACTCAAATGAATGGCCTACTATGAAGTAAAAAAAAATGGTGCATCTTTTAAGAGGATTAAGTAGTAGTTCTTGATGATGAAATTTTCCATCAAAGAAAAGAAGAGGGTCTTGGAATATTTTCCTTACAAATTGAAATAGAGTTACTTTTCCACATCAATGAGGATAATGACCCTATAAAGGTATGGTCAAACCTGAATGAGAATTTTTGGAAAAATTAATACTATTGATGTAAGTTGCTTGGAACTAGAACTTTGGTCTCTTAAAATAGTTGAGTTTAATAACACTGAGGACTATATTGCAATTTCAAGGCTTTGAGGGAAAATATTGTATCTTCTAGAGGCAAAAATAAAGATGATGTAGAATGCATAAGAATTGTCCTTGTTGATGTTTTCTCCTCTTTTCAGATGTTGAACCTAATGGTGTATATGATTCCTATATGTTTGGAATCTCAAAAGACCCTTCCTCTTGATTAGATTTTTTTCTCTCCTAGTTCACTTTCAGGTGGCAATGTGAAACTATGGTGGAACTCCACAAATACAAAATCATACAAAGGAATTTGAATCTAAAGAGACTAAGAACTATAGGCTCAAGGGTTTGGCTAAGTATTTAAAGAAAACAAAGACCACTTGTGGATACTATAAAAGGAGGGACATCTAACAAAAAAATTATTACTAAATCTGCAAAGGATAGAAGCGAAGTTCTTGAAGTTGGGTGAATGTATTCTAGATGATGAAAGAGATTCTAAAGGATCTACCTTAGCCATAGTGGCACACTAGAGCATCCATTATGGGGGAAATATATTATCATCACTAATTTCTTGTCTCTTTGGCCCCTCAATTCAAATTATGTGGCATGTTAAAATAATAATATAATTCATGGCCAAGGTCAACATTGTGCAATGTATTGGATAGGCCTAAGGGAATTTCATTATACAATGTATTAATTATTTTGTAAAATTTTATTATGTAATCCCTATGGGCCATGGTTAACCTTGTTATGATTAAACCCTATTTATAACATGTAATTAATATAAATCTCTATTGTTATGTAAACTTAGGTTAAAATTTATGATGTAAATGGGATTTTGGCAGTGCTATAAGTGCCCCCTCATAGTCCTCATTTATGATTGGAGTGTTGTGTAATATTATCTATATATAGTGATTATTTATGGTACCTATGGGTACCCATCATATATCTCTTTTTAATCCTTATTTTTATTTCCTATATAATATTTGAGTGCATTATTAACTTATGTTCATTTATAGAAAATATTGTGAATTCCAACAAAATAAGAAGGACTAGGTTGATATTTTGTAAAATATTGCATTAACTATAATACACAAATAGAATGAAATATTGATAAGAAATATTTAGATGGAAGAGTGAATGAGTTAATTTTATTTTCATCCTAACATGGGATTGAATCTTTGATAGTGTAAAGCTTTGATAATTTCCTTCATTGATATGAGATTATTTAAATACAAAAGGTTTTCCCAATATGGCATAATAACCTATATTAAAATAGCAACTACCCATAACTAATAGTTAACACATGAACCCATAACTAATAGTGAATACATGAACCTTGTCTTGAGTGGTTACAACCGCTCAACTTATTATGATGCTAACAAACTATGATGATAATAATTTTCTAACATTCCCCTTTATTACATTATAGTTTAGAGTTTATTGGAGAGAGAATTATAAAATACCTCAAAATTAACCCGTGTAAGTAACTTGGTAAGGATGTCTATTTGTTGTTTCTAAGTAGAGAAAAATTTAAGCTAAATATTGTATTGTTGAACATGTTCATGTAAGTGGTTAAACTTCAATGTGTTTGGTGTACTCATGTAATACTGGATTATGAACAAGTTTCAAAACACCTTGATTGTCATAGTACATGGTAGTTGGTTTAGTTTGTGGTACTTCCATGCTTGGTAACATATATTTCAACCATATTACCTCACAGATAGCTCCTCCTATAGCATGATATTATCCTTCTACGGAACATCAAGCAACTATTTGTTGTTTCTCACTTCCTCATAATATAGTTATAGATCCTAGAAAGAGTACATAACCAGAAGTGGATCTTTGATCATCAATACATCCTAGATAATCTACATTTGTGTAGTCGACTAAGAAGAATTGACCACTCTTCTTATATTCTAGACCATAATCGATGGCACCTTGAACATACCTTAATACCCTCTTTTCCACCTTCTAATAATAAGCTTTCAATTCTTGCATGAGTCATGAGAGGTAACTTACTACAAAGATAATATATGGCCTATCGTATATTAGGTAAATGAAACTTCCAACCAACTACCATTAGAGAGTTGCATTCATCGTTGGAGAGGAGTCATATTGTGAGAGTTGTAGTCCTAGTTCCATAGGAGTCCTCATGGATTTACAATCATTCATGTGATATCTCTCAAAAATATTTTTGGCATATTTGATTTGTTAGAAAAATATGTAGTGGTGCGTCTACCACACCTTTAATCCTAGACAATAATATAATAATCCAGTATCGATCATTTCAAATGAGCTTTTCAATTCATCCTTTGTTGTAATAATTATTTATCATAAAAATACCTATGATGACCAAATCATCTACATATACAATAATGATCACAACTTTCCCTCTTACTCTTTGTGGTATAAATTTGGATTATATGGAATTTTCTTGAAACTATATTTTTTAAATGTTCATCTATTTTTATATACCAAGCTTGAGAAGCCTATTTGAGATCATAGAGAGAATAAATCAATTTATACACCTTTGTTTATTTTCTAGATGTAAAAAATCCCTCTAGTTGATTTGTGTAGACTTCTTCCTTCAGGTATTAATTAAGGAAAGTGATTTTGACTTCCATCTGATGAATCCTTCATCCAAACTATATAGTTGAAGCACAAATCATTATGATGGATTTTATTTTTACTATAGGTGCAAATGTTTCTTCTTAGTTGATGCTCTTATTTTGTGCATAGCCCTTAGCTACAAGTCACCCCTTGTGTTTGTGAATACTACCATATGACTTATATTTGGTCTTGAAAATCCATTTGCATATAGAATCATACAAAGGAATTTAAAACTATGGTGGAACTCCTAGTTCACTTTTAGGTGGCAATGAAAAACTATGGTCGAATACCAAAAATACAAACTCATACAAAGGAATTCAAATCTAAGGAGGCTAATAACTAGAGGATCAAGGACCAAGCTAAGCCTTCAAAGAAAACAAACACCACTTGTGGATACTATAAAAGGGAGGGGCATCCAATAAAAAATTATTTATTAAATTTACAAATTATAGAAGCTAAGTTCTTGAAGTTGGGTGGATGTCTTCCAAATGATGGAGATTCTAAAGGACCTACCTCAACTATAATGGCCCATTAGAGCATAAATTATGGGGGAGGATATTATTATCACTAATTTCTTCTCTCCTTAGCCCTTCAATTCAAATTATGCAAGGTGTTAAAATTATAATCTCATTCATGGCCAAGGTCAAAATTGTGCAATGTATTAAATAGGTGTAAGGGCATTTCATTGTACAACGCATTAATTATTTTGTAATATTTTACTATGTGAACCCTATGGGACATGGTTAACCTTGTTATGGTTAAACCCTATTTATAACTTGTAATTAGGCTAAATCCCTATTGTTATGTTGAATCAGGTTAAATTTTATGTTGTTATTACGATTTTTGTAGTGCTATAAATAACCCCTCACATTCCTTATTTATGATTGGAGTGTTGTGTAATATTATCTATAGATATAGTGATTATTTATGGTGCCTATGGGTGCCCATAAAATCTCTTTTTTTATCTTTATTTTCATTTTATATATAATATTTGAGTGCATGGTTAGCTTATATCTATTTCTAGAAAATATTGTGAATTCCAAAAAAATAGAAGGATTAGGTTGAGATTTTGTAAAATATTCCATTTACTATAATACAAAAATAGAATGAAAGCTTGATAAGAAATATTTAAATGGAAGAGTGAATGAGTTAAGTTTATTTTCATTCTTGCATGGGATATAATCATTGATGGTGTAAATATTTGATGCTTTCCTTCATTGATCTAAGATTATTTAAATACATAAGGTTTACCCATTATAGCTTAACAACTTGTAAAAGGATAGAAACTACCTATAACTAAGAGTGAACACGTGAACCCTATCTTGAGTGGTTAAAACCACTCAACTTATTATAATGCTAACAAACTATGATGATAATAGTTTTCTGACATTCCCTCCTTATTAAATCATATTTTAAAGCTTCTTGGAGAGAAAATATTAAAATACCTCAAACATAACACGTGTAAGTGACTTGGTGAAGATGTATCCATGTTGTTCCTAAGTATGTAAGCTAAATATTGTACTGTTGAACATGTTCACGTATAAAGTGGTTGAACTTCAATGTATTTGGTGCACTCATGGAACACTAGATTATGAACAAGTTTCAAAACACCTTGATTGTCATAGTACATGGTTGAAGTTTAGTTTGTGGTACCCCCATGCTTGCTAATATATATTTCAACCATAATAAATCATAAAAAAATCCTCTTAGAACATGATATTCTACTTCTATGGAAGATCAAGCAACTATTTGTCATTTCTCACTTTCCTATACTATAGGTCTAGATCCTAGAAATAATACATAAGTAGAAATGGATCTTCGATCATTAATACATCCTGCATAATCTACATCTACGTAGTTGGTTAAGAAAAATTAATCACTCTTCTTATAGTCTAGACCATACTCAACGGTACCATAAACATACCTTAATACCCTTTTTAATGCCTTCTAATGATATGCTTTCAATTCTTGCATGAATTTTGAGAGGTAACTTACTACAAATCTAATGTTTGTGTCTAGAGCTCCATATATCCTTGAAACTATTAATTTTTTAGTGTAACACTTGCATATTTTTGTGTGTGATGTGATGGAATGTATTGGTTCATATCACCATCATTATTATCTTCATCATTATTGCCTCTGGAATATTCCTCATTAACATCTTCTTCGTCTTCATTATTTTGAAGTATTATTGGAATAGAATTGGATGAATGTTCATATGGAGAAGATAAGGGTGACTCATTTTACTCATTAAAAATGATATCATAGCTAATATACAATGTCTTGGTAGCCAAATAAAATAAGCTGTAGGTTTTTAATTCATCACTATAGCCTAATAGAATGCATTGACATACTTCTCATTCAATTTTTATCTCTTCTCCTTTAGGATGTGCATATATGTAATGCAACCAAAACTAAGAAGATGAGAAATTTATGTTTTACATCTAGTACATGCTTCTATTGGAGTGATTTGATAAATTGCTATAGTGGGGGTATGGTTGAGCAAGTAAATTGTATTATGTACTACTTTTCCCCAAAAACAAGGTGGAAGTTGAGAATCTTTTAACATGCAATGAACCATTTCTATGATGGTTTTATTTCTATGTCCAACAACGCCATTATATTTTGGTGTGTAAGTAGTTATCAATTGTCATTGAATGCCACATTTCTTCAAGAAATTCAAAATATCATTGCTTGTAAAATCCCCCATCAATCTAAGCATAGTACATGGATCTAATAACCTTTGAATGTATCAACTTGAGCCTTCAACTATTTGAAGTAGAAAAAATATTCATTTTTGTTATACAAAAATAATACACACATTTTGTGAGTATGGTCATCAACAAAAAGCTAAAAATATTGAAAGTCATTATAGATTGAAGCCATAGGTCAACAAAGATCAATATGAACCAAATTGAGAAGCCCTTTGGCTCAAGATACTAAATAACAAAGTGAAACTCAATGTTGCTCTCCAACTAAGAAACAAAGGAAAATATGAGTAGATTTATTTAAGGAAGACCTCTGACCATATGTTTATTTTGAAGTGTAATAAGATGGTCAAAACTTAAATGATGATATTGTTGATTCTAGAGTGATGTAGAAGTTTTAGATTTGACAAATAATGCTTGACTGTTATATATTGAATGTAATTCAAATATTTTCCCTATTTCTTTACCATGTAATATAATAATTGACTTTATAGCTTTGTCATGTGTGAGACATACCTTGGATTCCTATTCTTTGTCAAACTAAACCTTCAAATTATGGTTGAGTAATTGGTTGACAATGAGAAAATTCTTAGTGAGTCCTGGAACATACAAGTCTTCTATTATATTACATGTGTGTATCCCAATTCATAATTTAACATCACCTATTCCTTTGATGTCATAGGATGTATCATCACCTAAAGAGGCCATTCCTATATAGTCAGAATAGTCTAGAGCCTTCAACTAGTATTTTTGATTGGTCATATATTTAGTTGCTCTAGAATTGACATACCAAACATCATTAGGATGACTTAGTTGATAATTAGCAACATATACATGCTCTTCTTCTCTTGAGTGGTCATACTCTTCTTCTCTTGAGTGGTCATCTTCAACAACATTACTATGTTGTTGATATATCTTCTTATCATTTGAAATTCTCTTCTTAGTAGATGACTTCTACTTTGAATCATTTACTTTGGAACAAGATCCATTTGTGAAAGGATTGTGCCAACATTCCTTCAATGCATGACTATTTTTCCATAAAGTGCACACATATTTAACATTCAAGAATTACTTCCTTGATGTTAGAAGTTATGTTGAGATCTTGTACTTCTTTTGACTAGTTACTTACCCTTTTGATTTTAAAGGAGAACATGATCTTAAACTTTTGATGTATGAGAGGCTTTCACTTTTTGAAGTATATTCACCAATTTTTCAAATGTTGGTGTTTTCTCAATGACATTCAGGGTTATCACAAATGCATTATACTATGAGGGAATATATCCCAAAATAATAGGAACAAGGGTGTCATTAGACACCGTTTCTTCCAAGGCTTATAGTGATGCACATAGCTCTACAACTCATCTCAAGAATGACTTAATATTTTTTCTATTGTTCATTTTCAGACAATGAAGTTGGCTTTTAAGGACCAACATTTGGTTCTTGTTCATTGTCTCAAACACTATATAAATCTTATTTCATGCATCTTTGGCTATGGTTGAGTCATGAATAAGTGGTTTAACTTTATCAAAGATACAAAAAATGATGACCAACTGAGCCTTCCTATCTGCTTTTTAAAAATTTATTAGCTCATCATCATCTATATCAAGATGGGTAGTGGACCCATTTACAACTTTTCACACTTCCTCAAACTCAAGTTTTGAGTTTAGTTTTCCAAGCAAAATAATTATTCCTTCACAATATATAGGAATTGGAAAATAGAAATTTTGGTTCACTACCAGCCATATTAAGTCTTCACAAAACTAGATAATTTCAATTCCATTGGATCAATCTCAAAAAATACTTTCCAACAAGTATATATAAGCCTATAGTTGCAAATTGATTCATGCCTCAAACTACAAAAAAGCAACAATGTCTTGTCAAGCAAAAAAATAGGTGGAGGGGATTGAGGTCTTTTCCTCCAACCAAAATCTCTAGTGAATATTCTTGAAATATTCCTTCAATATTCTAGTGCTTTAAAATATTAGGTGAATCTCCTTATTTTTCACCTACATTCAATGAAAATAAAGAATAATTTTTTTATACAGGCTTCAATGAACCCTTCCATGGTCCATATGGGATAAATTAAACAAATTATTTCATGTTTGTTGTCTATCATGTTGTAAGTTTTGTTAACCCAAAGTGGAGAGTAGGTTCTATATCTTATTCACCACCAAAGGTCCCCATAGGCAAAGCACATGTGAGTAGGTACTCAATGTAGTGCACCAGTTACTAGATACAATTTGGGCGATGGGATGAAATATTTGGTGTTTAGAGAAATACTAGGCACAATTGTATGCTAGTTTGCATGGGGTATTAATCCTAATTTCCCTAATATAGTGAGCACATTGTCACTACTTGTATTTAGGACCATAAATTGACATGGATTTCTTACCATGTGTACTATACAAATGAGTTTTAGTCGATGAAAAATACTAGTCTTTGTCATTGGGGTCATTATATAGATCTACCCAAACATGTGTGTGGCATAACCATAATCATATATGAGGTCTACATAGGAGAAACATAGTAAAATTGACATATTCTAGGATATCAATGAGAGGCTGAAGCTGATGGCAATGATTGTATGTAGAATTTATTGAGGACTACTATGATGGTTTTGGTTGTGATCTCTTATCCAAGTATTAGGTAAGTTGTAAGTACCACTATAAGAAACTATTATATGGCATGGGGATATTTTATTATGACTACAAGGTTACCAAGTATCTTTTTACCACATCTAATATAAATCTAACTAGGTTTTCTAGAGGTTGAATGTGTAGAAAGTGTTCAAATTAATCAGTATTGCCCTCACTTTGGTGAATCAATTTGCTACCAAAGGAGGACTTGTAAGGAGTGATTTGGTGTCCCTCCATGTTGAAGCAAGAGTAAGGCATATGATCTTCCTTACAAAGGTATAAATTCCTAATGGATTAGAAGTAGATTGAACACTTCCATTGATCTCTTGCTTTGATACCATTGATAGTGTAAAGCTTGGATGATTTCCTTCATTGATATGAGATTATTAAAATATAGAAGGTTTTTCCAATGTAGCATAAAAACCTATAATATTACAACAACTACTCATAACTAATAGTGAACACATGAACCCTTTATTCAATGGTTGCAACTACTCAACTTATTATGACACTAACAAACTATGATGATATTTATCTCCTAACAATATTTGTAGATTTTTTGCAAGTTTTTCAAAAATATTTGGCTATTTTAAGAGTGAGTTATTATTTGAGATAGAATAGACTAGGAAAAATAATGCTACATTAAGTAATAGCAATGTCATGTTTATTGTGTTGATACCTAAGAAAGGTGAATTAAAAAATATTTAGATAATTTCATCTTAGAATCCATCAAATGTGATTTAGAAGATAAATTTAAAAATATCTTCAATAGATTTAAAGGTATTCTAAACTATGTCATCTAAGAGGAATAAAGTGGTTTTATTCATGGTATGTAAACATTTATAGTATAAACATTGTTAGAAAGGTCGTGTACATTTTATTTAGCCCATGAAAATGCATGCATGATTAAAAATTAGACATGAAAAAAGCATATGATAAGGCTTGTTAAAGTTTTCTATTAATCTTCTCAAGAAAATTTTATTTTAATCAAGATGGGTGTGAATGGATTAGATGTTTTTACAATATTTCAAAGTATTTTGTTTTGCTTAATGGATATTTTGAATCATCCTATGGAATTTTCTAATTTGATATACTATCACCTAATATTTCATTATTCTCACAAATTCATTTGGTAGATCTCTCTTGAATTAGAAAAATAAAGGTAACTCAAATGTATTCAAGTTGTTATAAACAATCCCTTTGAATCTCATATCTAGTTTGTTGATGATCCTAAATCATTTTAGGTTATCCTTTGACTAATTATCCCATAAAATATAAATCAATCCTATCATGCTATAAGAAGGCAATTGCATAATTAGAAACCATAACGGAATACAATTTGGTTGGACTACCCTTCAGTGTTTCCTCTAGTTCATTTGGTAGCATTTCCCTTTATTCATTGTACCCCTTGTATGCCTGAGGAGAAGGCTTTGAAGTTGATTGGGCCTTTAGGCATGTATCTAAATCGAGTCCTCCACGTACCTTGCCCCCTTATGCCACAAGTCAAAAATTTCTTCCTTACAGGAAAAATACTGAGGCTTTCGTATATTCCTTAGGCTCTTCACTATAGTCCACTACATCTTCTTAATTCATTGTTGACTTAGTCATCCTACCATTTTCAGTGATCAATGGGTAAATTTTGAATTAGTTGAGAGTTACTACTATTTTTTTTTCATCCTTCCATCTACTTCTTGGCCTTATTGACCAAAATCCAATGATGAGATCCTCATTTGCTCAAGAGCAAGCAATTGTTGATTTTTTCTAGATCTCAATAGTCACCCCCTACCATGTTTTGTGATGATGATGACCCCATCACAAACACCGTTAATGACCCTACCAATACCATGTCATCATTTGGCATGTCCTTCCATGGCCTCCCTTACTTCCTCTTCATCATCAAAAACTCCATTCTAATAAATAATCACACTATTTTTTTGAATCTTTTGTTCTCCACTACAACCCTAGTTTGTACTTGTCATAGCCCATGCATTTTCTACAATATAACAAAAAGATGAGCCACAACCTATGCCACCATAGTTTTAGAGCTTTTGTTCTCCACTACAACCCTAGCTTATAGATGCCACATCCTGTGTCACCATGATTTTGAAATTTCTATTTTTTAGTGCAACTTTAGCTAATAGATGTTGAAACTCATGCCACCATATTTTTAGAGATTCTATTCTCCACTAAAAACCTAGCTCACAGATGCTACAACCTATGTATGTTCTACAATATAACATAGATATGAACTATAGTTTATGTCATCATATTTTTGGAGATTCTATTATCCACTACAAATATAGATTGCAGATGTTACAATCCATGCCACTATATTTCTAGAGATTTTATTCTGCATCACAACCCTAGCTCACAGATGTTGTAATTTGTGCCTATTTTATGATATAACACAAATATGAGTCACAACCTATACCATCATGTTTCTAGAACTTTTGTTCTCCAATGCAACCTTAGCTCGTAGATACCACAACTCATCCATGTTCTATGATATAGAGCTACAACTTGTACCATTGTGTTTCTAGAGCTTTTAGTATCCATTGCAACCCTACCTCACAAATTCCACAACCCATGTTTCCATGATTTTAGATATTATGTTTTCCACTACATCCCTAGGTCATAGATATTGCAATCCATGTCATCATGCTTCTAGAGCTTCTATTCTCCATTGCAATCCTAGTTCATAGATGTCATAGTCTATGTCACTATATTTTTGGAGCTTTAGTTTTCCACTTCAACTCTAGCTCATAGATATCGTAGCCTATGTTGTCATGTTTTTAGAGTTTATATTTTCCATTATAACCGTATCTCATAGATGGCATAGTCTATGTCACTTTGTTTTTTAAGCTTCTATTTTTAATTGCAACCCTAGCTCGTAGATGCCATAGCTTGTGTCATCATATTTTTGGAGATTTATTTTTGCACTGCAACTCTAGTTCATAGATATCGCAACCCATACATATTAAATTCCATTTACATTATATTATAATCATGTTAGTCTAATGGTTGGCGGTTCCAATCCCAAACCCCTCTCACTTAGAGTAAATATAGAAGATATGGGGCAAAGGGTTATTCCCCTGTAAAAAAAATGGTAGTCTAATATTTCAATATACTATATAACTATATTATAGTTAATAATTGTGAATATATCATTTGTTAAGAAGTGAATCTAGGTCTTCACATCTAAAATTTATGGTTTCAACCACTTAAGTTAATGTAACTTGTCAAGTTAAATTTTTATATTGTTTAAACTAAATTTTATTATAATTAATAATAAGAAATAATAAATCAAACAAAAAAATACCTTGAGGGTTGCCCCCTAAGGGGCCTGACAATTGGTCTAATGCTTTAATGATCAAAAAATATGAATGTTGAAGAAGTGTGGGAGGCTGGAGGCTAAAAGAGTGTGAAAGGGTAAATGATGAGTTGATCTTTGGAGTGTCAAGGCTAAATAAGTGTGGAAGGTTGGGTTGGCTGAAGGAGCATGGAAGGCTAGACTGATTGAAGGAGCTACAATAAAAGGTTGGGATGTTGGGTGGAAGGCTGAGATGGTTGAAGGAACGTGGAAGGTTGATAAGGCTGAAGGAGCGTGGAAGGCTAGGCTAGCTGAAAGAACTACAATGAAAGACTGGGATGCTGAGTGGAATGCTGGGAAGGTTGAAGGAGCATGGAAGGTTGCTTACAATGAGAAAAATAAAATTGTAAAGTGCGAAGGATTAGGGGTATTTTCCTGAAAAATATCTCATATTTTAGGAGCCATATCTTCGCAAAGAGTTATCCCATTTAGCTGATTATTGTACCAACTTGTGTAGAATGTTAATAGCTTTAAAATGAGTGGTTATATGTAAAAATATGAGTAATATTGAGGGATATGCGACCTTGTGAAGTCAACCATTCAAAACAAGGGTAGTGACGATTTTTCAAGTTGTGAAAAACAAAATTGCAAAGTGCGAAAGATTAGGATTTTTTCTTGAGAAATATCTCATATTTTAGGAGCCATATATTCATGAAGATTTATTCAATTTAGCTGATTCTTGGACCAACTTGTGCAGAATTTGAATAGCTTTAAAATGAATGGTCATATGCAAAAATCCGAGCAATATTGAGGGAGATACGACCTTGTGAAGTCAACCATTTGAAACAAGGGCAATGACAATTTTTCAAGTCGCAAAAAATGAAATTACAAATATTTTCCAACTAGGGTTCGAACGATGGGAAGAGCAATGAAGGGCTATGACAACTTCAGTGAGGAAGGAAACTAGCAATTAAGATTTGGTAAAGCGGACTATGATATTGCGATGTTTTGGAAATATTACTCAACTAAGATGCAAGACATAGATAGTAGAGGTGAAGTTTTGTCATTGTGAAGGCTGCTATAGGAAAATGTTAAGAAAGATGCTAAAATCTTGAGTAATTGTATTCATACAGAAATTTGAAAAGATCTAGAAAATGAAAATAAAGAATTCAAACATTTAATGTAAAATGATGTAGGTTTCTAGCTTTAGCATCTCAATTGAGATGAGAAGTGTATCTATTTGTAAACTATCAAGCTCTAAAGAAGAAGAGAGATGTAATTTGTCAAGGGTGGGGACTCGAGTACAATCCCTTATTATCAAGAAAAAAATAAATAAATAAAAAAGAAATTTTTATAGTGTTTAAACTAAATTTTATTATAAATAATAATAAGAAATAATAAATCAAACAAAAAAGAAAGGACATTCACTATATCTGGCAAAATACCGCTACCAACTTAGTTGAATAAGTATAACAACTTCTTAAACACCCCCAAAAATCCCACCAAAGATGGAATCAAGTGATGCAAAGATTGAAGATTAACTCTTTTAAGGGCAACCAACTTAAAGGGAATGTGAGTAATTGAAAGATGGATAGAACAAGGAATTGGCAGCCTCCTCCTCAGGATTTTGAAAAAGTCAATACCAATGGAGCCTTTAGGGGGAACCCTAGAAAAGCTAGTGAGGAGGAATTGGTAGACTTTCATATGGTTCCCCAGTATTCACTTTTGCTTAGAATTTGGGTATCCATTCCAATAACCTTGTTGAGGGATATGGTATCCGTAGAGACCTTCGAGAGGCTACTAAGTTCGGATGGAAAAAGGTGTTGGTTGAATATGACTCTCAAGTCATGATTAATTTGTTGAAGGCTCCTTCTAAGAATCATAAGGTTGATTGGAGAATAAAAAGAATTGTTGAGAAGATTCAATTAATCCAGATGGGCTTTTTGAAAGTTAAATACAATCATTTGGTCAGAGAATAGAACAGGAGTATTTATGCTTTAGCTAACTTGAAATTGAACAAAGGTGACCTTACTTACTATGGCCACCCTCACATATGGTGGGATTTGCAAATTAGGGAAGCTCTATTTTCTATCCTTTCTTTGGATGGCTCCAACACTAGAGGTATTTAGTTCCTTTTTTCTTTGTTTTTGCTTCTCTTTGGTTTGGTCAGGGTATTTTAGTTCCCTTACTTAGACTGATCATTCTTATATTTTCTTTGTTGATTCTTGCTTGAATAGCCTTTCGGCCTAGAAAGGCCAAACTTGTATTATGTTTTTTTTTACCTTTTTGTTTTTCAGTGTGTTGTTTTGTATTGTTTTCGTTATGTTTTATTTTTGTGTTTTTTATGTTGTTTTTTATTTGTGTGTGTTTTGTATTTTTGTTCTTTTGTGTGTGTTTGTTGTGTTTGTGTTGTTTTTTTGTCTTTTGTGTTTTTTTTGTGTGTTTTATGTTTTTTTGTTTGTTGTTTGTTATTTTTTACATTTTTTATTGTTTTTATGTTTTTGTGTTTGTTTTGTGTTTTTTGTTGTCTTTTTTTGTTTTTGTGTTTTTTATTTTTTTATTTTTTTCATATTTTATTTTTCGTGTATTTTTTGTGTTTGTTTGTGTTTTTGTTGTTTTAGGCATGCTCTTTGAGTGTGCCAAAGGGGGCAGGCTAGGTGTAAGCCCTAGGTATTTTTGGTGGAATAAATACCCCAGCCTCCTTGGGACTTACCTAAAAGTGGCATCCCAATTGGGGTGTTTTCCACAAACAAAAAATAAAAAATAAATCAAACAAAAGTAAAGTGAAATTATCACTTGTCTTATCTTTTATATTCATTAAATGACAAAAAAATTAATAAGTAGTTTAAATCAATTACAAACATTTTATATATACTTAAATTTTTTAATTGTAATCATGAATCATCAATTGAAAATAGATGTAAATAAATTTTTAATAATAATTATATAAAAAATAAAAATTTTGATATAAATATTTTTTATTAATTGAACCTTTACTTAAAATACTAATAAACAATATTTTTAATTATATATTTTTTTAATACATAGGGGAATCAATAACACCTTTTGTTGAATACTTGATCGAGCTCAAATATTGCCACTATAACCCTAGCCCACTAGGTAAAACGAAGTCAACGAGACCCTTGACCCTCCAAGGCATTGAATTGGGGTAGCCAATCGGAAAACACTCATCCTTTACCATCTAGCCTATCCCCTTCTAGGTACATCATGGTTTGAACCTTGGACCTCCCCAAAGAGAGGCCAAAGCCCTAATTATCATGTTGTCCTTATCAAACAAAATGTTAGGGTAAAGCATGGGTTTTTATGAGGGGTCTCGGTCCATCATATTGGGGTTTGAACTTGGGTCTCCTAGGTGAAAACCCAAGGATTACCACTAAGGTATACCTCTTGAGATAATATTTTTTAATATTATAAATATAATTATTTAATATTAATTTATTTTTTTAATAATATCTTAAATTATTAACCTATTTTCTTTAGATAATAAATATTATTTTTATATTAAGTAAATATTAGCTATTTTTTTTTTAAATAAGCTATGTGTGTCTTCTACAGGGAACCACTCTCATTACAAAAATAAAATATTACATTGCTCTCATTACATTTCTAACAAGTTAATTAAAACATATCCAAATTTTCCTTTCTATCAAAGATATTTTCCATCTTCCTCAAATTTTCAAGTTTTCATTATCAACTACTTTTATATCATATGTCTTTTGAAATTTAAATTTCGTCAAGATGAAATTCAACACCGAATGGCTAAAATATTTGGTACTCAGCTTCTATATCTATAAATATCTTGTCTATAACAACCTCACAATTTCTTAATACACTTTTTTAAGGTTCTTATTCATTTTCCTTATATTCCAAGATATTATTTTCATTATTATTTTGTATTTTTATATATGGGTTTAGCCCCACTTCTTGTTAGCACTTCTGATATTTACTTTTGTTTTACCATATCAATATCCCTTCGGGTTTCATTTTTTTTTTTTTTTTCTCGTAGGTCTTCCTCTCTTTTTCTTTTCCAACAATACTTTCATCTTCATCAATCTCTTCATTATTCTCGCATTACTCATAGTAAGAATTATCATCTTTAGGTTTTCTTTGTTCTAAAGTGCAAGGAATAACCTCAAAAATTAAATCTTCTTTATGTTGCCCTAGAAACCCTGAAGTGCAAGGATGCTCTTTTGTAGCAATTATCTTCTTATTCTACCCTAAAAACCCTAAATTTTTATGGGTTTCCTTTGTCCTCATTTCCTTATTATGTTGCTCTTGAAACCTTAAAGTGCAAGGGATAACATCTTCATCCCTTTCACTTTTATTACTTGAAGAGGATTCTATATTACTTGAGGAAAATGAATTTGTTTACCTGGAATAAACTTGACCTCTTTTGCCATATTTGTTTTAGGATTTCTCTCTACATCTTCTTTTGAACCTTTAATTCCTTTTGAACTTGTCAAATTATACTATAGATAGGTTTTATTTGCCTCTTCTTTCAAAGTGGAATATCCTTGATCTGATCTATCTTCTATTATTGTATGTTTTCTTGCTTTGTCTTTAAATTTATCTCATGGCTAGAATTTTTTTTCTCTTTCTTAATAGTTTTCACTTCGTAAACTATTGCCATGTATCTAATCTCATAACAATTGTGGCAATAAAATATGATATTTTCATAATCTACTTGTTGATCCTATTCTCTTGATTCATAGGTTTCACTTTGCAAACTATTGTTATGTATCCAATATCATAACAATTGTGGCAACAAAATATGATATTTTTAAAATCTACTTGTTAATATTAATGGATTATGGCAAAGGTTTTGAAATATCTATATCAACATATATTTGAGTATGTATAGCATGCTTTCTATCCTTAGTAGTTAGTCCTTACTTGATGAATTCCCCTAAGGTATTTTCAATATTCTTCAAAACATCCTTATTTATAAGCTAATATGGAAGTCCAAAAATCTTAACCCATACTGGAAGCTTCTCAATAGTTTATGTCTCAATAGAAAAAAATTCATTCCATGGTCTCAAATAAAATGAATCCCTTCCCCTAAACCATGGGCCACCAACCATTATTTTATCCCTAATTTTTGAACTGGAAAACATGATGAGGAAAAAACCTTTAGGAAGAAAAATCATAAAGTAATTTGAATTTAATCCCCACTTCCACTTGATCTAATTTTTAATCTCAAAAAACCATGGACATGATCTATGGAACTTACATATTAACCCCCTACTTTTAAGAACCATTATATCATGTTCAATCATCTCATCCTTGATACACACTTTTGGTATAACATCTGCTACCTGGATCAAACTTGTCATGTATTCAATTTTTAAGAACCATTATACCATTCTCAATCATCTCATCCTTGATACTCACTTTTGGTGTAAAATATGGTACCTGGATCGAGCTTATCATGTATTCAATCTTTTTCTTATCTACAACTTGGGCCATATTACTTCCAACTAGGGCATCTTGACTTCCCATTAGGGATTTAAAATATGAATTTCCTTTCATACTAGCTAATGGGGCTCACTCTTGGCTTGCACTCACTCCTAGCTTGCCCTCTCTCCTACCTCACACTAGCTATTGGATTGCACTCCCTCTTGGATCGCAATAGCCCTAGTCTCTTCTTTTTCTCGACATTCTTTTGCTTCAACAATTTTTTAGAAATAATGTTCCATGCATTCGTGGTAAGGGTTTGAAGCATTGATACACTCTAGATGAACTCGTTACTCTTTTGCCATGATTGAATCTTAGCTCGCACTTCCTCCCAACTCGCACTTCCTCCCAAAATATTAGCTACATTTAATCTAAAGGTAAACCAATATTTTTTTAAAAATAATTGTTTTTTGAATTAACATGGTGGGGAATCGGTAGCCGCCATGAATTCAGGCATACTGTTTGAATTTTATGGCTGCCACAATATTTTGCGTTGTCCACCCTAAAGGCCGCCACACAATTCTTCGTGCAGTCCACCTCGAAAGCCACCACATAGTTCTTCGCATAGTCTGCCCTTATAACCACCATGCCACCGTCATTTTAAACCTTTTACACTATTGAAAGCACTAGTAAAGGGACAAGCGTTCAGTCCGACGTGGCCCGAGATTTAAATAATTAAAATTTTAAAAGTAGATTTAAAGGTGTTTTTAACATCAAAGCCTTGCAACTCTACAAACAAGGATAGTAAATAAAGTTTTAAAAGGCATGGTCCAGTTATTTTAAATAACTTCTGTAGCCTATTAAATTTAATAAATTAAATCTTAAATTGGCCTTATACACGAGAAAATTATTGTTGTTTGAGGGAGGCTTTATGCAACAACAAAAAAAAAAATTAATCAATATATACTTCATCTCATATCATTGGATTTCTATTTAATTTAATCATATTTTTTAGCTAAAGGAAGTTTCAATTTTTTTGTTTTAAAATAGTTTTACAATTATTATATTGTATAATTATAAATGTTAATTTAATAAAATTATTAATTTTAATCAATATGACATATATATATATATATATATATATATATATATATATATATATATATATATATATATATATATATTTAAAATATATATTTGCTATGGTGTGTTTACCACATCCTCATGATGTATGGAATACATTACTGAGATATGAGTATATTTTGATCATGTATAAGTATTTTTAACATGCTTTAATGTATCCTATATATTGGCATCCTCATATGTAGTACATCACTATACCCTTTCACCCAAACCCTACATATCATGCATCAACATATCTGTACAACTTTAATTTTAACAAATCTATTTACTTTAAATATGGGTAATTTTTTTTTTTTATTTGTGGAAAACATCCCAAAAGGGATGCCACTTTTGGGTAAGACCCAAGGAGGTAGGGGTATCCCAAATATGGGTAAATTTTAATTTTAATTCATTTAAATTAATTTTTAGAGTTACATCAAGCATATTCAAATTTTTAAACGAAAACAAAAATTTGCAACTTTAAGGTTGGCCTAAGAAACACTTGTTTTTTAAAACTATGATAATAGTCCTTCTTGGTTTAAAGTTTGACATAAATGCCCATGGATATTTGAGAAATGTGAGTTAAAAACTCTCTTTACATATGTAAATTATTGTTTTCCAATTGTTCATAAAGGATTGCTATCTATTAGAGCAACTAATTTTTAGTTTAGGAAATGAAACAAATTTATTTTATTTATATGCATAAGACAATAATTTATGGAACCGCTACTATAAGAGTTGTCATACAAAAACAATTATCAAAAGATAATAACAACATATCTTAAGGTTGTATTCCCTTTTTTTAGAGTATTTCTCATTTTGTTGATGCTAATTAGTAATTGTCTAGTCTTTTCTAACACGGGCTCTTCAAATAGTGTTAAATAGAATAGGCCATTATAATGTTGGTATGTCTAGCTCTAACATAAACTACCTTTCTATTTTTGCTATCCTTAATGTATTTAATACACATCATATTTTCTCATTTTTCCCTTGGTTGTTGTCCACCTACTTGTTTCACATCTAAGACATTATGAGCTAGTCCTCAACTATATGATGAGCATCTTTGTCTTCCACTTTAGCTTTGCTCCTATGTATGTATTTTGTTGGTGTTTGTAAGTGGGGTTAAATTCAATGAACTAATAAAGTTTTTACATTCTTGGTTTTATGTCCACATGTATAACTTAAACTTTTTTTCACCTACCATTTTATATCTTGATTGCTTTTGAACATTTGTGTATATTGATGCCCCCTATTTTTGCTCACTTATCATTTTGTTTCATCCACATGCCCTTCTATCTAAATTTTCCTCTATTACTGCTTTGGACAATTTACATTTGTTAAACCTATTGATTATTTAAGTATGATAATAGTAGGATCATCATTATTGCCTTTATAAGGAATGCACTTGTCTTTGTAAGTAGGATTTTGTATAAGATTGATGCCTTATTTCTTAAAGTGTTTGTGGCTAAATGGCTTTGAATTCTTTCAATTTACCTCCATTTTAGTCTTGGTGCACCACTAGCTAGTATGACTAGTAGTCTAAATTAAAATTTTATAGTATTCCAATCCCACAATTCTATATTTCAATGTCCTTCATCTATCTTGTACCCTCTTCAATATACATGTCTCCTAGTTAAGGTTATTTTGGAAGTATAGTTTGAGATAAGAGTATTATCACACATTCCATATTTTTTCCATTAAACTATAGGTGTAGCCATTCCCTTGATTTGTGGAGAGAAAACATGGTTTTGGTTTTATATATATTTTCTTGCACTCTCACCTCTATGTAAAATAACTAAAGATTTTAGAAGATCTTTTAGGTTACCGATTGTGTTTGCAATTAGGATGAGATCATTAGCGTATAAGAGAATCTTCACTACATAATTGGAAAGTATACACATTCTCCCCATTGTATTATATCCACTCTTCTAACTTGTCTATGTACAAGTCAAACAGTGTGGGCTTGAGTGGAAAATATTATTTAATCCCTATATCACTTCCAAAATAATCTAGCAATTATGTTTGCATTTTGATTTTGACTTGTACTTATTTATAGAATCTATGGACTAGTGCACTATATTTATCTAGTATTCTAATCTCTTCTATCCTACTCCATAGTCTTATTCTAGGTATTATATCGAAGGATTTTTTTAAATCTACAAAAAAATATAAAACTTCTTTTTCATCCTAATTTTTCTCTAACAAATCCCTAAGGATGATATAGCAATTTATTGCACCCAGGTGTTGTAGGTGAGTTGGACAGGAGAGGGCAATCCTCCAAGGGAGGTCCCAGGTTCAAATCTCCACCCTACCAAAAAGCTGAATTGGGTATCCAAAATCCAATTGATAATGTTGGTGCGGGCAGCGTCGGGTGCGACTCCCGGGTGACTTTGACGGTGTAGAAACCCCTGTTTGTGTTCTCTCAGACCAAGGCAGCTCCGCAAGGGGTTTTTTGCTTTTAAAAAAAAAAAGATATAGAAATTTATCATGGAATATTTTGGCCTAAAACCATCATGTCCTTTTGTTTTTTATTATACACTTCAACCTAAGGACTGACTCCACGTTCTATGATGCTATCAAACAATTTTTCCTTGAGTGGGTTCATAATTATAGTTTAATAGTTTTATGAGTTATTAGCATATCTACTTTTTAACAACAATATGACTATACTACTAGTCCAATTTTTTGGGAAGCCCTCTTATTTAATTTCATTAAATATACCACTAATATGTGGTGCTAGGTGTTCTATCCTCTACTTGAGGTATTCCGCTTTCAAACCATCTATATCACCTACCTTTGTATCACAAACTGCTTAATATTTATTTTTGTGTCCTTTAATGAGAATAATACATCTCCTGTGTAATTTTGAGAGTCTTTCTCTAGCTTTCTTTCATATAATTGTTTGACATATTCCAACCATTGTTTGTTGTACTTTTGTTTTTAGTTTGTTATTTTTGTAGCTTCTAGATCCCTCTAGAATTGTTTTAGATTGTGTTTCTGTTTGTGAATGAGTTCTTTGCATCTTGCTTTCACATGGTCCCATATATTTGACTTTATTAATGTTGCATAAAATGTTTTTTTCATCTCTTCTTTATCTTACTCTTTCAAAATTATTTTTTGTAGGCTTCAATTCTTTATCATGCCATGGGTTTATTGAGAAATCAACTTTTATCCTCTTTCTGGGATTTTTTATTTTTTATATGCCTCTTGTGCCTCTTTGATTGTATCAAATAGTCTAATGCTATCTACTAGTTTGTCATATTTGTTGTTGTATCTCATTTGTTGCCTTCTTCATAGGTTTTCTTTCAATATTGTTTCAAAAACATTATGATTTTCTTGTGTTATGAGGATATTTCCTTTCATTTAATATATTCTCCCAATCCCTTACTGCTTTGAAATATTTTCTCCTTGTATTTGTATTTTTATAAATCATGGATTGTGATCCAATTGTAGCTCTATAGGAGATTCACCTACTTCTATCTTTGTTATTCTTGTTACCAAACATTTTGAACAAATTATGTTGTCAGCTACGCTTTACCATTATATATTCTAGATGTGTATTTGCTTGATTTATGCTATTTATTTATGTCATTGCATATGATTAACCCTTGTATGCTACACATGTCAAGCAACTCCTGCTTCTAGTGCATTATGTTGTCTTGCTTATTCTTTGAGATCCTTTTCCATTGTGTCTACTCTCCTCTTTTAACCATAAGGAAATTTCTTCTATCTTTATCATTTTTTAGGAAGCTAGCTTGTCAATTTGTTGTTCTTGAGTTGAAGTATCCTATTAACATCATTTCATCATAATTGTCAAAATGTGTTATGCACTTTTCAATGCTATATATGAGACCTTAGAGTCTAGGTCATACTTCTTATGGAATTTTGACTTTTACAAGGTAAATTAACATGTTGTATTGGTATGAGCTTTGATTTTCTATTACTTTCATCCGTATGTATTATTTTTTTGTATCTTCTTTCACTACTTTTATGCTTCTTCCCCTTTCTTCTTTTATTAATACCATAATTCCTCTATGCCCTTTGCTACTTTTTTGTTGCTTCATTCTATATCAATGTGTTTTTGTAGTCTTCAAAATTTGGCATTTTGCATGTCTCAAATTATAAAAATTTGTTAGGACAATAATATCTTTATCTTTAGCTATGAGCCCTAACTTGGGTCCCCTTACCCAAGGGTAGCCTATGCAATTCCAAGTTACATTTGGTGGATGCTCCTAAGGGAGTTTTGTTTCCTAGTTTTACAACTTGTTTGTCTAAATATGTAAGCTTTTCCTTTTTTTAGCCATATATCTGTGTCTTCATTTCTTATTGCTTTCACTTTTCTCCTTCATTCATTCTTGCTTCTAGTTGCATTTGGGTGAGTTCATCATCTATGTAGAAGTGACTGCCTCTTAGTGTCCTTTTTTTTTGTAGTATTTGTTTTTTTCTTTTAGACTCTTCATTTTGATCCTTATAGGCCTATCTTAACCTCCTCTTACTTTTCCTATTCTCCTTGCCTATTGAATTCGTCCTTCCCAATGTAGTTAAGAATATAAGAAATATTTCATGAGGTTATAATGATGTCCTATCTTCTTTGTAGTCTCTTATACCATTGAGATTATGTTTGTTGACCTGTCATGCCTTTCTCTTCCTTCTATGAGTTGAGTATTCACCTACCTCTCAATCAACGTTTCTTTGATTTTTTGTTGGTTCCCACTCGTGCCCATGTTCTTGCCTCTTCTAGTTGAATTATGACTTGGATTTCTTATAATCAAGTCCTACGTCTACCATATTTGTGTGTGTTAACTAATGCATGTGTTTGTATATGTCACTCTTTATAGTCTTTCCTTAAAGTATCATATAAGTTTTTTATTTGTTCTCGTACTTGACTTTTATCTTTAGCCAATTTTTAGTTAGCCTTGATATCACTTATTTTAATTGGCATTCTTTTATTTGCTCTCTTCATTCGAGATCCTCTAATTTCTTCATGAGGATCATTAATTTATTAATGAGAAGAATTGGTTCCCTTGTAAGCAGGCTTGATAATCCATCATCCCCAAGGGGAAATTGATATTCAATTGTTTACATGTCTTCCTCCTTATTTTTTGAATCACCTTGTATTCAATTAATTAATTGCGTTCTTTCTTTGGAATTATCAACATATTATTTCTACTATGGTAGTTTGTTTTTAGACTTTGCCTTGACTATGGTCTCTCTTCTTATCATGATTTTGTTGTTTGTTTGACATTAACATATAGCACTACCTCTTCCTTTCTTTATATATCTTCTAAAAATTTGGTTGTTCGGGGGTTTACCTCACTACATGGTATCTCTATCCATTGTATATATAATATCTATGGGTCAAGTGGTCCAAATACCTCAAAGTTATGGTTTGAATATATTCCCATCAAGATCATAAAATACCTTACTATGTATTATGTTACCTATGGTTGGGATGCATTGATTGGCTCTATCATTTTTAATTGTAAGATGTACAGTATGTATAAAACTACCTTACTCAAACATCTTGACCAACACACTGTCCTAATGTGTGAAACTAGCCTTACTCAAACATGTTCTAATGTATAAAACTAACCTTCTATCATTTTTTATTGTAAGGTGTACATTATGTATGAAACTAACCTTACTCAAACATATTGACCAACACACTCCCTAATGTTTAAAACTAGCCTTACTCAAACATGCCCTAATGTGTGAAACTAACCTTACTCAAACATCTTGACTAACACACTGCCCTATAACATTTTTTTTGTTACATAGGAGAGTTGGTCACAACCACACTATTTTTAGTAGCCTGACAAGCGCAGGGTTCAAACCACAGGGGTTGCCATTAAACCTATTCCACTTTGTTATTGTTGACCTTGCGTGAAGGGAACCACTGGTCTCTCGAGATTTGTACCATCATCGTCGGTTTGGTGCGCACTCAAAAGGTTCTACTACCTTTATAGACAGGCTGCCCCCGAGGTTACCTGGATATCTTCTTGGTAAACACTGCCCTATTACCTATGATTTGTTTGTTATTTTTTAATTATTCAATCTATTTTTTAAACCTAGGTTTATTTTTTTTAATAAAAGAAAGATAAACCCTACCTCGTTTATGCAAGTAAAACAAAGATTAAAAGACCTTGTTTGTGACAAGGCCTTACACAAGTTGTTGTCCAATTTCCTTTCAAGCTTTGAAGTGGAGTGGGTGGATTGGAAGCCAGCTAGCTTGTTTCTCCATCCAAACTCTCATTTCTATTTCTCACAATAACAAAGGATTTGATCTCCTCATCACTTGGTATCAAAGCCCCAGCAAAGACCTCTAAGGGCTAGTGGATTGGTAAGTGCTTGTTTGACTAGGCACTTACTAAGAAGACACCCAAGTTCAAATCTTGGGGATAACTTGTTTGTAAAGGTAGTAGTCTCATTTGAATCCTTTGAATTATACCAAACTAAAGATGACGAGCGACCAATAGTCTCCTTTAGGTCGGATCAACAACAACGAAGTGAAATAAGTTTCTAAAATTATATAACTCAATGAAAAAAAAAACAAAGAAAGCCCACTCTCTCCCTGTTGCACTTGGGCGTAGGTGCAAAAGTGTACTGAGTTGACTATTCGAAACCTGGGAACCCACATGGATGACACATGCACGAGGAGAATTCTCTTCTCTTCTTAAAAGGAAAAGTGAACGATCCTTCAGCCACAAAATCCAAGACGCCGTGCCCTATCGCTTATGCAGTTTTTGACCAGGAGAATAAGATCCCACGCAAGATTGGATCTCTGCCCATTCGTACAGAGAAACGGCGTTGCTTACCCTCGCTGCTCGCAATTTAACCCCCATCTTGATGGCCCCACGATAAGAAATCGCAGGTCTTCCATGTTTATCGCGATAAATGGTGATGTGGGGCCATGGCCAGGGCCAGGGCCATTGGGGAGGGGTCAGTCGTTTCTGACAACTCATATGATATCTGATATTGTATGTCCTGAAATCAAGATGCTCCCTCTGTGTCCAGGTTGCTTTGAGGTAGAGGCACTTCTCACTATATGTCATTCTTCCTCCACCTAGCTCTACCTATTCCCCAAGCTTTTTAACTTTTGAATAGTATATTCCTATACGAGAAGGGAGAGGGACACATGACCATCCTCTCACTATATATAGAGGATTCAACGAGACCCTTCGGACACAAAACCCACAAATTGCCATTCTTCCTTCAGGCTTGAGCTTGAGAAAGTTATAGCTCCTAGCTAGATAGGAAATTTTCGACATGGACAGTAAGCAGGAGGCTCTGCAGACAATAAGGTGCTTGCTTGATGGACGGTGTCTTATTTTTAAGAAAAGAAAACTAAAATTGCTTCTTATGTTTTCTTCTCTTTTTCCCCCTCATGTTCATAAGATTTTTTTGCCAAAAATTTCAGGTGCATTTTTTCCTTTTCTTGGCTTGTTGTTCTATGGTGCCCCTCTAACTGATTTTTATGTGGTGGGCATTATGGTATTAGAGATTTTTATGAGGTGGGCATTATGGTATTATGGTATTAGAGATTTTTATGTGGTGGGCATTAGGATATTAGAGATTTCCTGGTATTAGAGGCATGATCTGTACATGAGTTTGCAATGCCTTGTAATTTCGTTACACTTCATCTTCTCATGGTTTCGTTAGACGTCATCTTTCTTTTCTAACTGCATTGTGATGCATGTTCTTCTGGAGGCTGTTTCCAATGATATATTTCTTCCTATGATTGAAATTTTGATCCGTTCTCATGTCCGGTTCAGTTTGTTTTTTAATTTTAAGTTGGATGGGTAATGAATCTGATATGCTTAATATTTACTGCTCACTATCCCATTGGGTTGCTTGAAATGTGGTCAGGCATAAATGTGCTGCATGCTTCAGGCAATTTAACAAAGTTGAGCATCTGGTCGATCACATGAAAATTTCTTTCCACTCTGAACACGAGCCAATATGTGGCATTTGCAAGAAACATTGCAGGTTTTTTGACTCGTTAAGGGAACATTTGATAGGTACGTTTCATTAACTTTCCTTTGCTACGGAATATCTTTTAAGAGGCGCAAGATTCTCTATCATAGCAAATAAGATTGTGTAGTTGAGCTACAGTTGGATATGCATCGTGCTCGTGATTTTGTGTTCTTTGTCGTAATTCAGAGTGCGTGTTATATGTTTTGGCACGGTTTTTGCTGCTGCTGCAGGTCCTCTGCCCAAAGTTGAATGTGCTAAACAATTCAGCACAAGAGGATGTACCTTGTGCTTAAAAGTTTTCAACAGTGCTGAAGAAGTGGCTAATCATAAGTCCTCCTGCACATTGTCGCCTGTAAGATTTTGTTTTTTTTTCTTGTTTTTTTGTACGTTTCTCAACTGGGTCGGGATCAGACGATCTCTTAGCACTTCAATAAATCCTTGGGTGTCAATGACTGTAGTTTTCATGTTTGCAGAAAATATTTTATATATTAACTCGTTGAAGGAGACGTCAAAATCATTAATGTGTAGTTTATTTATTTGCATTCCAAGCAAATTCCTTTCCTATATTGTGTCGGGTTAAATCCCTTGTAGACGTATTGGCCCTCGTCACCTTTTCTGTTCAGTTCAGTTCTCTCTTTCAGAGATGAAGTGCAAAATACTCACATTGGATTGTTCTGGGAAGTTATGCACTTGCATGTATTCACTTTGTAATGTGTAGAACAAATCTTGCTTTTTAATGGGTTTATGTGATATTGTTCTTATACAAATTGTTTATTTCCACTTTTTAGGAAGTTATGCACTTGCATTCAAAAGTACAGTCACAGTTGGTTTGTAATTACTTTGTAATGTGTAGAGGTAGTTGGTTCTCTGGCTTTCTAATCAATTTATGTGATATTGTTCTTATACAAATTGTTTATTTCCACCTTCTAGGAAGTTATGCACTTGCATTCAAAAGTACAGTGCAGTTGGTCTGTAATTACTTTGTAATGTGTAGAGGTAGTTGGTTCTCTTGCTTTTTAATCCATTTATGTGATATTGTTCTTATACAAACTGTTTATTTCCACCTTCTAGGAAGTTATGCACTTGCATTCAAAAGTACAGTCGCAGTTGGTCTGTAATTACTTTGTAATGTGTAGAGGTAGTTGGTTCTCTTACTTTTTAATCGGTTTATGTGATATTGTTCTTATACAAACTGTTTATTTCCACCTTCTAAGAAGTTATGCACTTGCATTCAAAAGTACAGTAGCAGTTGGTCTGTTATTACTTTGTAATGTGTAGAGGTAGTTGACTCTCTTGCTTTCTAATCGCTTTACATGATATTGTTTTTATACAAACTGTTTATTTCCACCTTTTAGGAAGTTATGCACTTGCATTCAAAAGTACAGTGTAATTACTTTGTAATGCTTAGAGGTAATTGGCCTTCTTACTTTTTAATGAGTTCATGTGATATTGTTCTTATACAAACTGTTTATTTCCACCTTCTAAGAAGTTATGCACTTGCATTCAAAAGTACAGTAGCAGTTGGTCTGTTATTACTTTGTAATGTGTAGAGGTAGTCGACTCTCTTGCTTTCTAATCGGTTTACATGATATTGTTTTTATACAAACTGTTTATTTCCACCTTTTAGGAAGTTATGCACTTGCATTCAAAAGTACAGTGTAATTACTTTGTAATGCGTAGAGGTAATTGGCCTTCTTACTTTTTAATGAGTTCATGTGATATTGTTCTTATACAAACTGTTTATTTCCACTTCTAAGAAGTTATGCACTTGCATTCAAAAGTATTAATCTATAATAATAGTTGACCCTCCTCTACAAACTATTTATTTTTACCTCCTTTTCTTCTAAACGCATAGCATCTTAGCCTTATAATGATGTACAGGCTGGTGGTGGGCGCGTTTTATTGGCGAACAAGCGAATCCAAGCGGAGAAAGAGAAAATTTACGCTCACTTGCAAATCGAAGGCCCCCTTCAATCGAGAGGGTCGTCGTCATCATCAGTTTCAGCCGTGTCGTTGGGGTGTGAGAGGGTGGGTGGTGGACAGGATGGTTCACTTGACCTCTGTGTTAGAGTGTGTCTGGTGGACGATCAAGAAAATCTCATTTTCCACACATATGTGAAGCCGCAGCTTCCAGTCACGAACTACAGGTTCTACTGAAAAATTCCTCATCTTTCTTCTCCTCCATTAGACCTACTTTTACTATATTATGTTTTACCATATGTTTGTAACATATTTTATGGCTTCTTATTAAAATTTCTACATTCATAATTATCTGTGCATAGGTTTGAGATAACGGGTATCGAGCCTGAAAACCTGACAAATGCGATGCCACTTAACCAAGCACGGGAGAAAATTAAGGAGATTTTGTACAATGGGGAAGCAATTTGGCGGTTGCGGAGCAAAGGAGGAAAGGCAAGGCTTCTGGTGGGACATGACGTAGACCAGGACTTACGATCCTTGGAAATGGAGTATCCTACTCATCTTATCCGGTACAGGACTAGGCAAAAACCTGTAAACACAATTTTTTTTTTTTTTTTACCTGCTTATTGTCTTAGTGTCATGTTGACGGTGGTTTATCTATTATCGCTGTTATTCAGGGACACTGCCAAGTATCCGCCATTGATGAAAACAAACAAACAGAGCAACAGTCTCAAGTATCTCACGCAAGAACTTCTGGGGTAATCCTGTCATATATTTTTATTAGTACACAGTATGGCCGTTCAGTCCTTGGCATTAAACAATTAGAATGTTTCCAAATCAATTTAATGATGGCTCTGTACTGTTGATTTTTCAAAGGTACGAAATTCAGCGTGGTGGGACGCATGAACCTTACGAGGATTGTGTGGCGACAATGCGGCTGTACAAGAGAATGATATCACAAGTCCATTCATACAAGGCAGAGGCAATGACATCATCTGAAACTGCCCAGAGTAGCAGTGGCAGCGGTGGTGATGGGTTTTCAGGTTGGTCCCAGAGGGAGCTGGAGAAAATGACACCCCATGCCTTGCTCAGAATCTCTCGTCCTGATTACCACTGCTGGTGTTTGGATGCAACATCCCACGCACAGTGATATTGCAAATGATTCCACTATTACTGTCTTGAGGCCAGGCATTGAGAGGCGTCACAGACTGTAGAGTAGGGGGGTTTTAGGAATAGGAATAGAATGATGCATCTAAATAGCATAGGCATTCAGGCAAGTTTACTATGGCATAATTTTCTTCGTTCTTCAGGCAAGTTTACTATAGCATTAATTTTCTTCGTTCTTCAAACTGCAAACAACTAGTAGTACTGTACAATATTTCGATTTAAAAAGGTAATTTTCCTTCCTTAGATGATTTCTGTTTTCCAGGTTGAACAAAATTACAAATTAAACTTAAAAGCAATGTTATTTCAAAATATTAATCTTCTATTTTTTTTTTTTTTGTAATACTTCATTCACATAGGAATGAATTCAAGTGGCGTTATGTAAGTGGCGTCGTTACCAATAAATCACATAATTTTTTTTCAAAAAATATATTATATTATTATGGGTTTAATGTGATTGAATTTAATTGTAATTTTGCAATATTAAATTAAATCATATATTTTTATTTAAACTAATTTTTAAGAATTGAAATAAGCTGTTATTAGAACCGTTTATATATCATTTGGAAAGTGAAGAAATATAACTGTTAAGCTTTGTGAATAAAATATAAAATAATTGTTTTGATTATATTTTTTTAATCTTCAGCATTTTGCTATAGTTGTATGTTGCTGCGCCTCTACTTTATCCAAATATACTAATCTTTCATATTAGTTGGAAAGTTTGAATAGTTTGCGTACAAGAGTTCTTTATGCAAATACTTTTAATTTTAATTTTTTAAAAGTAAATTGAACCCATCTATGTTATATGGATGAATTTGATATTTTTAATTTAATATTAAAAAAATTATTATTCTTATAATCTTCTAGCATTTAATGTAGTTGAGTGTGATTGTCTTTTATTTTGTTCAAATATATTATTCTTTTTATTAGTTAGATCATGCATCAATGGAGTAACGTTGCAACCAAAAAAAAAAAAAACTTTTTTTAGCCAATTGGAGGCCATCCAAAGTATATGGAATTTAATGTTTTTTAATTTAATAATAAATTTGTAAAAATAAGTTTCAGGAGGTCCAAGGTTCAAACCGTTGGGTGAGTGTGTGAGGGGGTGGGTGTCTCCCTGGAGTTGTTGTACCGTAACAAGTTGGAAGATTCCTGGTCAAAACCCCCAATCTCTTATTTTAACTTTATTATAAAAATAAGAGTTTTGGTTTTTTTTTTTTTTTTTAAAGGTTTATAGTTTAAACCTATTCCCATTCAATATAAGGGATTGGGATTCCTTATAAAAACTTTTATAAATTTATTTTAAAAATAAATTATTATTATTATTAAATTAGGGTTCAAAAAGGGTTCTCTTTTTTCTTTTACATTAAAATGTTATATCAAATTATATAGCCTATTTGTTGCCATTGGGATTTGAATTTTGGTGTGAGTGCCATCCATATGTCTCAACCATTTAACCATGGTCCAATTGACAATAATAAAAAAACTAGCTTAGATATATAAAATATATATATCTATAAACGCCGAGAGTTATCAATCTCGAGGTGCCTATCTCATTTTTTTTTGGGAGTGTGATAGATAATTTTCTTAATGTCGACGAATAATTTTTTTAATGTTGACTTTTTTAATAAAATATTAATATTGTTTACTGCGTGGCTGACCTTCCTGGCTGCCATTGTACGACGCCTATCAGCGTAATTACTTGCAGTCATATGTGGCTGCCCTCTATTTTTTCAAATATATTAATATTTTATATTAACTAAATAATTTTGTAGTTCCTAAGGAGGAAGGTGGTTATGTCTCAACCATTTAACCATGGCCTAATTGACAATAATAAATAAATTATTCTATAATCATTTGACATTTTATTGCAGTCATATGTGGTTGCCTTCTATTTTTTAAAATATATTAATCTTTCATATTAATTAAATAGTTTTGTAGTTCCTAAGGAGGAAGGTGGTTTGGGTCTTCAGATGCAGGGTAAAGTGTTTGCAGGCAAATGGGTGATCAGAGCATTGGAAGGGGATGATCGTTGGCAAAGGCTCTTGAGATATAGAATTCAGAATTGTTTTCATGTTGATGGTGTTAAGGGGGATTTTCATATTAAGGATATTGTGGGTCATCCTATTCAATTTAAGATACGGGGATTCTATTTTTATTAAGAGGGTCTGGGAGGCATGGAAGACGGTTGGCTCTACAATTTATTAGGCTTATATAGAAGAGCGTAGACGCTGGGTGCTTCCATATAGGTCTATTTGGTTATGGAAAGACAATGGGGTGTATGCCTCGAACCTTCCTCATATTAGTTGCAAGAGGTTGGTTAAGAGGAGAATTAAGAAATGGGCAGATTTGTGGGATTCAGGAGCCGCTGATTGGATTAAGTGGGAGGATATTTGTAATAAGTTTAAGTTGAAAGCTTCTGACAGGGATGCTATTGTTCAAATTCATTCTCTTCTTCCCTTTGAACAACAATATAAGTTAAATGGTGGTTTTCTTGGCTCTATCTGGCGTGACTAGAGGTGGAAATTTCAGGGGAGCATCATTTCTTACAAATCCACTAAGATTTACAAAACTCTATTGCATAAGACTTCTTTGCATATCTTGTTAAATAAACGTTGGGACATTGTCTATCTAGAGAAGAAGTGGAAGAAGAGGCTAAAGCATGTTTAGAAATTCAAATTATCTACTTAGCTCAAGGTTTTTCTTTGGTTGCTTATTTTCCAAGGTATCCATTGCAAGGTAAGGTTGGCAAGGTGGATGAATATCTCAAACCTCTACAGTAGTTGTGGCAGAAAAGAAACTGTTAAGCATATCTTTTGGGATTGTAGTGTAGCAAAGAATGTTTGGAAAATATTGAAATGGACCTATTATCCTATCCTAGTTGATAGGTGGAGTTGGAAATTGGTTCTCTTGGAAGATGCCTTTGGCTACCCTCAACATCTTAGGTGAGTGTGAACTGTTATCAGAGTAGTGACTTTGTATGTTATTTGGAAGGTGAGATGCATTTTAGTTTTTCAAGATGAAGTTATTCTTCTTTTGGGATCGTGTTCAATACTGTTATTGGTATTCAGTTCCAATGTAGAGCATTTAAGAGGTTTATAATCAAATATCTCAAAGACTGCTCTGCTCAAGAAAAATTAGATGGTTGGATGTCCTTGAACAAATTTTTGTAATCTACTGCGAGATCTTGTATTTTGATTTTTCTGTATTAATATAAGCAATATTTTTCAAAAAAAAAACTAAATAGTTTTGTATAATGATCCTTTCACACTAATAAAAGTACACCACTTGCATTATCGGTGATTTGACCCGAGTTCAATCCCTATGGTGGATGTGTATAAGAAGTATTATTGAAAAAAACATAAAAAACTTTTTAATCAATTGAAGCTCATCCAAGGTGTATGAATAGATAGTTAAACATACATTAAGTAAACACTATTAACAAGAGGATATATAATAATTAAATCTTTGGTGTCACCCATATATCTCAATCATTGAACCATGGCCCCATTAACAATGACAAGTAAATTATTATTTTATAAACATTTCACATTTTATTGCATTCATGTGTAGCTGCCCTCTATAATTCAAACATATTAATCTTTGATATAAACTAGATAATTTTGTATATTGCAGTCAGATGTGGCTACCATCTATTCTTTTCAAATATATTAATATTTCATACTGACTAGATAATTAATTAGAGAATAATTTGTAAGAACCTTTTTTAATCAATTGAAGCTCATCCAAAATATATGGATAGATAGTTAAGCATACATTAGTAAACACTTCTAATAAGAAGATATATAATAAATACAACTATACCAATAATAATTTATGTTTTTTAATATAATTTTATATTTTACATAAAATGCAATTTATTGAAATTAAAAAATATTAAAAATCTATTAAATTTCAATCTAATATAAATATGTTAACAATCATAGAAAATGCAATTCATCATCATTTAATATTAATTCATCGTTATGTTAACATACAAAATTATCATTCAACATTTCATTATATAAATTTAACTTTATGCAAGTTTAACTTAATTTAACTTTATATAGAAAATGCAATTCATCATTATTTATTTATTTGCTTAATAAAAAGGGGTTGTACTCGGTCCCCACCCTTAACAAATTACATCTCTCTTATTTAGAGCTTAAGAGTTTACAAATAGATACACTTCTCATCTCAATTGAGATGCTATAGTTAGAAACCTACATCATTTTACATTAAAAGTTTGAATTCTTGATTTTTATTTTCTGGATCTTTTCAAATCTTTGTATGAATATAATTACTCTATAATTTAGCATCTTTCTTGACATTTTATATAGCATCCTTCACAATTCTAAAACTTCACCTCTACTATCTATGCCTTGCATCTTATTAGAGTAATATTTCTAAAACATCGCACTAACATAGTTCGCTTTACCAAATATGGATTGCTAGTTTCCTTCCCGAAACACGAGTGCAACCACAAAAATTATAATAAATAGTCTAAATGAACACACATTATTGTTACAAAATAAAATAGATATTATTAATGGAAAATATTAAAGTAATATTAATCATTAATTGATTTAGGCAATCAACAATTTTTTTCAGCTTTAACTAAACTATTTACTTCCTCTGACCATGGAAAGAAGATGTTAAATTCATGATCATCAACCAAAACCCCTCTATTGGCTAGCTTATCTACACATTTGTTACCTTCCCTTAATACATGTGTAAACTTAATTTCTTCAAAATCTTTAGCAAGATTTTTAATTTCCACAATTATCTCTTGTATTTTCCATGGAGCCTTTGCTTTCCTCAAAATTGCATTTATTACTATGAGAGAAACACCTTCCATACAAAATATATTCCATTTCATTTGTTTACATATTTTTAACCCTTCTAAAACTACCCAAGCTTCAGCTTTATTATTTGTCTTAAATTCACAATTGAAAGCATAATGAGACAAAATCTCTCCTCTATTATTTCTAATTATTCCTCCTCTTGTTGGTCCTGGGTTTCCTTTAGATGCTCTATCAAAATTCAACTTAACCCACTCCACATCTGGTGGTTTCCACTTTATATTATTTATCTTAATTTTGCTTCTCTTGTACCCAACATCATAATTCCATTTAATGACTTGACTCCATCTATCAAGACTTTCTGCTTCCAAATTAGGGATGTGTGAGTTGATAGGGTTGGTTTAGACTCCTCTATGGCTAAACATATCTTCTATATCATTACCTCTAAACTGCTTTTCTTTCCTTTAAATATTCTTCTATTCCTTTCTAGCCATATAGTCCAAAGTATTGTATCTTTTGATATATCCCATGTTGTCTGTAAAGCCTCACTATTTTTAAGTGTTATGCCATTGCTTTATCCAGTCTTCAATTCTGCTATTCATAACCATACATTTACCAAAAATATTAAGAACCCATTGCCATAGATTCCAGATAATTGAGCAATATCCCAAGATATGGTCAATGCTCTCCTTCTCCTTATTATAGAAAATACATTTAGAGGGGTCAAGAAAACCCGTTTTCATAAGGTTATCCCAAGATAAAATTCTTCTATGACCTACTAGCCAAACAAACATTTTAACTTTAGGAATGCTTAGGCTATCCCAAATATCTCTCCAAATTCTAGTGATATTATTATTATGTTGGTGTTGAACATTATATCCACTTATTGTTGTGTATTCTCCTGAGCTATTCAACTCCCAAATCAATTTATCCTTGACAGCCCTCGGAATATTTACAGTTGTTATCTTTCTACTCAATTGCCTCCTAACATCAATGTCTTGTATACTTGTAAAAAAATATTCTTTCCATTTCTGTCTTCCTTATTGATCCTTGTACAAAATGTTTGAAACATTATCACCGTATTTGTCTTGAAGCAATCTCATCCAAGGTTTCAAAACTGGATCTAAATTGAGTGGTTTTTTATCACACCAAGTATCCATCCAAATAGAAAAAATTTCTCCAGTTCCCACCACCCATCTTAAACCTTTAATCATAAGATCAATAGATTTTTTTAAACCATTCCAAAGAGCAGAACCATTTGGAAGAGAGAATGCAGTAAATATTAAACTTGGGTCATTGGTATCAACATATTTAGAAGAAATGTTACCCATTTTCTTTGAATATCTTTGTACAATCTCCAGATAGCTTTTCCCCTAAGAGCTAAGTTTGCATCTATAAGAGCTCTTAAACCAAGACCTCCCTTAGTTTTGTCATCACACAACTTGCTCCATTTCACCAAAGAAAATTTCCTTATATCATGTAAACCTGACCATAAAAAGTATCGCATAATAAAGATTAAACTTTTTTTAACTGATTTTGACATAGAATACAAAGATATTATATATATATATATATATATATATATATATATATATATATATATATATATATATATATATATATATATAATTTTAATAATAATCATTCATTTATATTTAATCAACAACCTTTAAAATATAGAAGTTAAATAATCCATATTTAATTATGTAATAGTTTTAACAACAATTGTATTGTAGTTTATTTGCTAAAAATATTAATATGAAATATTTATTATAAATACATGAAAGGTAATATCACTATAAATACGTATCTTAAATGAGTAACATGCTTTTGCATAGTTGCACATTAATATGTTTATTATCTATCACAAAAATATATATTTAAAAATGGAATGTTATCATGAAATATCTATATCCTATATATATCTATTATTTTATATACTATTATATAACTATCCTATTTTTACACAAAATGGCTAGGTGGATTGGTAATTGTCTATCTTGCTAAGCACTTACCAAGAAGAAACCTAGGTTCTTACAGGCATGCTTGTTGCAAACGTAGTAGTCTGATTTGAATCCTCTAAGTGTGCGTTAGATTGATAATGATGGTACGAAACCCGAGCAATCGATGGTCCCTCTCACATTGGGTCAACAACAATGAGCTGGTATAGGCTTTTTAGGAGCAACCCTTATGGTTTGAAACCTGCACTTGGCAGTTACTAAAAAAAGTGTGGATGTAACCAACTCCACTATATATCAAAAAATAATAATAAAATTCAATAAATTCTTAAATAAATAATATATATTGCTTTCCTTATTCTTTTAAATTACATTTAGTTAGAGCAAAACGCAAATTCAAGTTTTCCATTTTTATTTATTTATTCTTATATTATAAATCTAATACATATATAAAGTAAGGATAAGAAATGGAAAGGAAGTAAGGATAGGCAAAGATCCTTAACTAGGAAGGAAAGGAGACTGTCAACTTTCACAAATCATAATAGATCATCTTCATAGACAAGGAAATATGGTATTGGTACATGTGGTATCAATAGAGAGTACTAATTTATGGAAACAAGGATGGCTTACAATAGAAGATCTAACATTGGGAGAAAATGATACACAAATTTGGTGTGATTACATAAAGGAATCGAAAAACAATTATAAGACTAGAGCAGCAAAGAGACTTTCTAATATGGTCTAAGAAGACGTCAAGTGGACATTACACATTTAGAGAAGGGTATAAGGAAAACTTTGACAACAAAAATGAGGAAAAGCTTTGGTGGTGGAGTAGAATATGGAAGGTAAAACCTCCCCTAAAGACTAGAATATTTACCTATTTAGCTCTAGTTAAAAAAGTAATAACATGGGATGTTCTTTAAAGGAGGTCTTGTAAATACCAAATCAGCGTGTCATGCGAAAAGGAAGAAGAAACATTGCCCTTTTATAAGAGAAGTATAGAATTTTTTTTTTTTTTTTTGACTTAAGGGAAAGGATAGTAGTGTACTAGGAATCTTTTGGATAGCATGCAACAATGGTTGAAAGAAAGAGAATTAAAGGAGTATAGATGTTTACCTTTGATAGTGAGATAGGGCTTATGGCTAGTTAGAAATGTCAAGATGTTTGAAGGTAAGGAAATTCAAGTGATTCAGGTACAAATGTAGATTAAATCCATTTTTTAAAGTCTAAAAATATTCCAAAACCAAAACTGAGTAGGCATATAGGAACACTAATAGTAGATCCTATGAATCCATGGGCCTTTTTTGATGGAGCTTGTCAAGTTATCCTAGGTAGGTGTGTGGTAGGGGGAGAACTTTACTTAAATAAAAATCATAAGATCACTTTCAAGGTAGGTTTAGAGGAAGGAACAAATAATATTTTAGAATAGAAAGTGTTGATCCTCTTTATGAGAATATCAGTGGAGCAAGAAATTACAACATTAAATATTTGTGGAGATTAAAAATTAGTGATAAGTTGGGTTGCAAATCATGTTGCGATGAAAAATTTGCTCCTCGATCCTTTCTATGGGCACGTAAAATTATTAGAATCTTACATAACAAAAATTTTGTATAAGCACGTCTATAAGGAACTAAATATAGAAGCATACGGTCTTTCAAATGATGGTTTGAACCTTCTAGCAAGCACTTGGCAAAGAGAAGAAATGGTTAAAGGACTTGGGATTTCCTCACAGTCCTCCTCTTATTAAGGATCATATATGAGATCTGTTAACAACAAAAAATGTTTTGAAAGGGACCCTTGTCTTTATCTTATAGAAAGATAGACTTAAAATAGTGTTTGTCTTCAAAAGTGAAACATGAATCCTCTCCGATTTTTATACTCAAGAGTCATTCAAGAACTACGATTGACTAGGAAGTTATTTCTACTTTCCACCTGTCATACCTATTATTAGGATTCTATTTTTATATTGTAAGTTGACTATCACATATTACAATAGAGAGACCAATACTCCTCTCAATTCAATTTAGACTAATCTTAAGGGTACTTCACACACGTAGCATTGTTATTTTTTCAAACTCAAAAATGAAAATTACAGATGTTTTTTTAGGAAAAAAATAGAAGGGATTATTAATTTCTTCCAATTAAAATGGATAAATTTTACAAAGGATAATTTATAGAAAATTATGAAACAATTAGTGTACATATAAACGAACTTCAATAGGGATCTAAGCATAATTCGTTCTTACACAAGAGATATCAATACACAAATCAATAATATGGACTTAAATCATAAATAAAAAATTTAATAGAAAAATTATTATTCTCTCAAACCAAACAAAATAATAATTAAAAATTAAAAATATTTAAGATTTTTAGAATCTACCCAGCAAGGGGTTAATATGTAAGTTTCATATATCCTGGCTAGGGTTTTTGGAGATTAAAGATTGGATCAAGTGGAAGTGGGGATTGAATTCAAATTACTCGGTGAGTTTTCTTCCTAAAGGTTTTTTCCTTGTCATCTTTTCAAATTCAAAAGTTAAGGATAAAATATTGAGTGGTGTCCCATGGTTTAGAGGGAGAGATACCCTTTATTTAATACCATAGAATGAAATTTTTTTATTGAGACATAAACTATTAAGAAGCTTCAGATTTGGGTTAGGTTTTTTGGACTTCCATATCAGCTTACCAATAAGGATGTTTTGAAGAATATTGAAAATATCCTAGGAGAATTCATCAAGGAAGGACTAACTATTAAGGAGTAGAAGCATGCTATATATACCAAAATATGTGTTGATATGAATATTTCAAAACCTTTACCACAATTCATTAAGATAAAATTTGAGTTAAGAGAATGGGATCAACAAGTGGATTATGAAAACATCACTTTTAGTTGTTGCAATTGTTATGAGACTGGTCACTTGGCAAGAGTTTGCAAAGTGAAAACTATGAAGAAAGAAACATAAAATTTGGGTCGTAATATAAACTTCAACGTGAAGTAAGAAAATTATACTAATAGAAGGTAGATCGGATCAAGGATATTCCACTCCTAATAAAGGGATAAAGAAAACATATCTACAACATCTTATGGAAAAGGCCACAATATCTCACTTGGATCAATAGTTAGAAGAAACAAAGAAGGATAATAGGGATGAGAAAGTACAAAATGACATAAGACGTCAAGATCTTTCTAGGTAAATCATCTTCATTTTCCTCAAGTAGTATAAAATGGAAAGTAATATAGAGGTTATCCATTGCACTTTAAGGTTCCAAGAGTAGCATAGTAAAGAAATGAGAATGGAGGAAGTCTGTAACAATTCAGGGATTTTAGGGAAGAATAATAAGGTAATTTATTTGGAAGAGTGTCCTTTCACTTTAAGGTTTCTAAGATAAAGAAGAATGTGCTTTTGATGTTATTCCTTGCTCTATAAATCCTGCACAATAAGACAAACCTATAGATGATAAATCTTACTTTGAGCAATGTGAGAATATTGAAGAGATGGATGAAGATGAAAGTATTAGTGGAAATGAAAAAAAAAGAGGAAGACCCAAGAAGCAAAGACAAAGAGAAAAAGAAACCTAGAGGGGTATTGATATGGGAAAACAAAAGCAAATATCACAAGTGTTAACAATAAGTGAGGCTAAACCCATAAATAAAAATAAAAAATAACAATGAAAATAATATCTAGGAATATTAGGGGCATGAATAAGAACCCTAAAAAAAGGTACTAAGAAAGTTCCATATTGTTATAGACAATATATTTATATTTATAGATATGAAAATGGGTAGCAAATATTTTAGACATTCATGGTGTTGAATTTTATCTTGACAAAATTTCAATTTAGAAAGGCATCGGTATGAAATAACAAAAAAGAGTTGATTGTGAAAACTTCGCAATGAGGAAGCTGACAAATCTCTTTGATAAGAAAGGTAGATGTAGAATATTTTTGATAAAAAACCAGGTTGGATATGATTTAATTAATTTTATAGAAATGTAATGAGAGCAATGTAATGTTTTTTTAATAGGAATGGTCCCAATAGAAGCCACACATAGCTTATTCTATATATATAACCATAAAATAACAAAAAATGTAATATATAAGTTGGTGCCCTCTATATTTGATAATTGTTATATTCCAAGTCAATGTTGAAATTTAATGAAATTAAGGCTGGATCCTCAAAAGGTACATAAGTAAGGATAACTTGTACCTTCTATACAAACTCTCAAATATAATAAATACAAGTTCAAGTACTTTTGGTTCACTAATGATCCACCAATGACAAACCTACTAAATAAGACTTTGATAATTATAATCTATGTTATATTTATTTCTAAGAAAAAATCTAAATGACCAAAAAGTATTCATATCTACTTAATATGTTTCCTTTCAATTATGTAACTATATTATTTTACTCTCATAGAATTCATTGAGCAAGAATGTTATTTCTTAAAATACAAAAAAAAAAACATGCTAAATCCCAAAAATTCATGGAGAACAAGTATCCAAAAATAGGTTTATAATCATCACAACCACCTATTGAATCCTCATTTGAGTACATTTTCAAAACAAGCATAGCAACAATAATATTATAGATACCCATATAAAAAGCATTAGATGCACTAGATAAAATTTACTTGACATCCTTCAAATGGGCTTTAGAATACCATTACTTACATCTAGATAACATAATGATATCAAAATTCACTTTAGGTATTATATAAAATGAAGGATAAAGACCAATAATAACCCAAGCTTCACACCAAATTAAAAAATAAATGTAGGTTAAAAATGTTTTAAAACCCTATAAAAAATCTAATGCATATCAATGCCAAGAAAGAGAGGTTTGTGTAGAAGATTATTTTATGCAAATAGAAAAAAATGTAGGCATAAACCTAAAATTCCAAAGGACACTTCACATCATACTTATATATCTTAAATCAAAGAGAAAAAATTTAATAACAATCAAATAATCAATTTAAGACACAATAATCAGCAAGTACCACAACATTGTCATCCAACATGTTTATAGGAAAGGAAATAAGGCCGCTGATTGGTTGGCCAACAGAGGTGTCAAGGAAGAATCCCTCTGGCTGTGGCAGTTAGATTTTCCATAGGATCTTAAAGCAAACAACAACAGTGATGATATTTGCTTTCTCTAAGACTGTGTTAATGAATTTTTGACCCCAGTGTAGGGTTTAAACAAACTCCAATCATCTCAATCCTAGTCAGCAACATATACCATTTTGGAAGCTTTTCTCGGGCCTAATTTTAACCATGATGTCATTGTGTGCTGGTAATTAAACGTATAAGGTCAATTATGGACTAAAGATCCAGATCAAATCTAACACTTCTCAAAATAATCAAGTTTTCAAGAAAATGAACAAACTTCATTCCAAAATGTATGAGAAACTCAAAAGTAAAATCAAGGACCAAGAAAAAACAAAAGAAAATCATGGACATATAGTAAGTGCTCCAAACATTTTCAAGGAATATTGCCTAGTCACATGCAAACTTAAAGATCGTGGAAATTTTGAGGGTGAGAAAAATTGTGTCCAAGTCTGCAACTCCCCTTATCAAAACAAAAACATTGATAGAATTTCAACTCCCCAGTATTACTTGGGATGCATTTGTAGTTATCAAACTCGAAGTATAGACAAGGAAAAAAATCCAAATCCACAAGTTCCCAAAGTTTGTAAGCATCGAATAAAGGGTAAGGACAATTTCAAGAAAACTTGCAGTCCTCAATCTCGAAGTATGGACAGTGACAAAACTCCAAGCTCACAGGTTTCCACAGTTTGCAAGGACCAAAGAAAGGGTAAGGATGGTTTCAAGAAAACACGCAATCCTCACTCTTGAAGTATGGATAGTGATAAAACTCCAAGCTCACAGGTTTCCATAGTTTACAAGGTGATCACTTCCATCCACAACGAATCTTTTAAGGCTATCAATCCTAGAGAAGAAAGCATGAAGAAAATGGTGGAATAATCCTCTTGGATGTTGAGCTTAATCAGTTCTACTCCTTTGTTTCTCTCTGTTCTGTTTGGATGACTTGATTAAGTTTCCTCTTCCCTATTGTTTTGTGTTGTTTCAATTTTTATTTCTCTGTTTTTTCCTAGTTTTGTGCTATCTTTTTTTTTCTTGTGGTGAAACTGGTTGTTTTTTACCCTTGGTTGTCCTATAAAATGTTAATGGACCCTTTCAAAACCCTTTATTCTAATAAAAAATATAAGACACAATAATTAAAACATGATCATTATAAAATTTAATATAAATATCATACTCACTCATAGCGATGGAAGCATCAACAAAGATCGGACTTGTGGTTCTTCTCATGAAATGCTCGTGGTACCTACTTTAATCCATAGAAAGAATTCTTAAGTTGGTGAACTAATAACATGGTCCATGACGATGAAAAAATATAGGAAACCAATATATGTAAATATTCTCCAATAATATTCTATTAAGAAAACAACAAGTTAGAAAAATTAAATATTTATTATAATTATACAACATTTTTATGGTTGGGAAAAGATTAATTCAGATGGTGCAACTAAGGATAACCTGAGGGTTGCATGCATTGGTTTTATCAGAAGATATTTTAAGGGGGATATTATCCATTTGGAGCTAGAGGTTCTTGGAAGGGCTACTAACAATGAAGCTGAAGGCCTAGATATCAGACAAGGTTCTCTCAATGCTTGGGAGAATGGGGTTAGAAAGATCATAGTTGAGTCCGATTTACAAATTATGGTGGGCTTCTATATGCTATTAGAAATTTTATACCAAAGTCTTGGAGGATAAGAAATATTGTGAGCCAAATTAAGTCCATTTGGCAGCAGTTTGAGGATGCCATCTCGATCTATGTTGACAGATAAAATAATACAGTGATTGATTTTTTGGCTAAACATGGTAGTGAAAGTCTGGTTGGATACATGTTGAATTCTAATCAGGATAGGGATACTTATGAAGGGAGGTGAACCAAATGGTTCTTAAATTGGCTATAAAAGGCGTAGCTAAGGATGAGGATAGGTCCAGAGTCCATTGAGTCTTGTGGATCAATGGAGGATGTGTTAGCTTTTGATGAATGAGCCATGAGAGATAACAATCACAAGATGCAGAATAACATGCAAGAAAGTAAATCTGCTAGATGACTGAAGTATGCTGAAATATAAAACATATAAAATATTACAATGTAGCTATGGAGGAAGTGAGCACTCCATTAACAAAGCTACAGATCTACATCATATCCATCACCAATAAATGGTGTGGAACATAGAACAACACAATCCACTAACCTACGCTATCTGATGATGTCCCCCGACTGTCCTATCTATCTATCTAAGAGGCCATCCTTATATATGCAAAATAGGATGCTTGCCCAACACTCTATCTAGCTGTGCATAGGACACCTTGCACATGTACAACTTGCACATTGACACTTGTCCATTTATTACATTGCATGAAGTCACTAGATAACTTGCACAAGAAGTAATCTAGGTATGTATCTTGGAGGATACATTTACATAACCCAAATGATGGAATAGACATTATTTCCAACACCCCCCTGTATTACATTATTTGGGTATTGAAGGCTTTAGTCTTCAATATGGATTTTCTTCATCTTCTTCTGATTGATCTTCATAGTCTTCTTCTTCTGCATTCTTTGTATTCAGGTTCAATAAGTAATTTGTGTCTTCATATGATGCAGAGTAAGATGCAGCTAGGCCTTCTATTCTCATTGGATAATCTTTGACATTTTCAGATTCATCTTCTATCCAACCACCTTTGTAGTCCTCCTTGCAAGTATCTTCATTTGATTATGATTGTTGATGAATAAGTAGGGCATGATGCAATTGTCCTCTCATATTTTTTATCCTTCTGTACTTACCTTTTTGATGTACTGGTTCTTCATTTTCTTCAACCTATTCTTCTGCAAATGAGTTAGAAGCATTTTGTAACATCACAATATCTTGTGGGATTTCCATTGAGTCTAGGATATAAGTATTTTCATGGATTGAACCTATTGCTTTTATTCCATCTTGATTCATAATGAGACATGTATTGATCCCATTCATATATCCAAAATTAATCATGTAGTTGTTTTCTACTAACTTGCTCACTGAGATGAGATTGAAAGTTAATCCAAGAACATACAACACTTTTTGTAGTAGAAGATTTGGAAAATATTTACTGGGAGATACACATCCGTATCCATGAATAAGATATGTTTGGTTGTCTGCAATTCTTAATATGTAACCTTTGGTAACCTCAAGATAATCAAACCATTGTATATTTCCTATCATATGATGACTAGCTCCTGAATCAATAAACCACCTGTGATTATGCTTTGTGAGCTGGTTCTTGTCGGAGCAAGTTTTGCAACCATTGTATGACATTCCTTTACCCATTGGAAAGGTTGAACTTGAAGAATTGAGATAGAATGGCTCTTAAGTATAATATAGTGCTTTTTGTAAGAATGTAGTTCAACTTTGGTTGATTTTGTACAAGTTTTGCAAGAATCAAAAATCAACTTTTCAACACCTTATTACTCCTAATTGAACTAAGCACTATTTCAGTTTTGAAGAGGTTTTGATGTTGGAATTATTTTGTCCCCTTTTTAGAAATTTGAGACAAGTAAAAATAAATTTATCCAACCTTAATAAAATCCCTTAATAACCTCTTTTATATCCCTTGGATTATTTCTAATTTCCAAATAAAATAAATTTGATGGAGTAATCCTTATGACTCCCAAGTTTGGAAAATTAGAGAAATGATAATAATATTTGCAATATAGTTTAATCCAAGTTGAATTCCTTATTCCTCCTAAGTAAGATTGCAAATATTAAAATAATAAGATAAGTCACCCCTTTAGCTTTCAAAACCTAAGTTTTAACCTTAGTTTATAATCCTTATAACTCCAACTTATGAAAGCAATAATAAATGGGATTTAGACCTTACCTTATGGATGCAATATCTCCTCAATATTTGGTGCTTTCTATGGCTGAGTATAACAACGTATAAGAGGTACCTTGAGCGCTCGATTTAATGGAGATTCGATGGAATGGCTTGACGTGAATGTTGTATGTATGGCGCTGAATGTTGACCTTCCAAAATGGGGAGCTTTTAATGCTCCTTCCCCTTATCTTCCATATTGCACTTCGAACATTTCTGTTGCTTCTCTCACACCTTGACTGTGCTACGTTCCTCCTTTGAACATCTTTGACTGTGCTTCACTCTTGCATGTTGATCTTGGACTTAAGATACCTTTTAAGCACTATTGATCATAGGCATTGTGACAAGTGTCACATCCATTACAAGTGAGCGCTCCTTTCTTCATGTAACGCTCCAAAACCTTTGTTCAATGCTTCTTGGATAAATTTGATAATGTATGGGCACTTTGTGTGAAGTTGGTGGAGAATACCAAGTGGCACATATTTGCTTGTAACTCCTTCGTAGAAGTCTCTAGAACATTGAGAGGAATGATGACTAGAATGCCAAGTGTCATTTCTGCATGGAGACCATTCTTGTAATGCCTTCGAAGATGGAGATTATAACTCCATAACCCCTTTGCTTTGCAACGTTGCTTGGGCAGCAAGCAAGCTTTCTTCTCTGTAGGTGGATGGGCGATGTGCTATGGAGCTTGGATGGTAGTTCGATGCTTCCTTTGGTGAGTGGTCTTCTCCAAGATAGAGACCATGAATGTAACACCTTTCCCTCTTTCTTTTATGCCTCCAAACGTATTGATTTCCCTGTTGATATTTTGACATATTTTTTGAGATTGATATGCACTCGCTTGTCTACGTAAATGTGGCTCATGGATGATCTGAAATGAGCTTTGATTCTGTAGGTACGTACATCCAAGATGAGCCCTTGAATGGCTCCTTCTAGCTTGGGAGGAAGAGTGCTGACATCCGATCTTTGTTGGTTGTTCTTTTCCCTGTAGAAAAATGTGCCCTAATGTGGCACTTCCAAATCTGCTCTTATGCTGTCAAAAACCAGATTAGAGTAGTGCAAGATAATGTATTATATTTTGTACAATAAGGCTTTTTAATATACCTTCTTTTGCACTCTATTTCCAGATCTTAAATTCTGGTTTTGTGGCAGATTTCTTGCAATACAAGGGTTTGAGGTTGTCTTTAAAAATAGACACACCTTTCCCTTTTTACTTGGACACTTTTGATAACAAGTCCAAGCTTCAATAATAGTAGATAGAAGCTTTTTTAATTGATGCAAATTTTCTGCATTCTTTTTCCTTGCATTCAACTTGTAATGCTTTTGATTTTGAGACTCACCAAGTCTCACTTTCATAAGCTTCTATTTCTATTTTTGGTTAGTTAAATTCTTCTCCAATATACTAGAGGATTCTAACCCTTTTTGGTGGCTTCTATTGGCCACTTCAAGTTGCAGATTTTTGTGCTTCAATAGTGTCTTTAGACACTTGATACAAATCAGACTTTGTGCCTTTCAAGAAACACAAAACTAATTTTATTTTTGAGAGTGGTATAATAGTACAAGTTTTTTACTTTTAATGCACTAATATTACACCTTATCACTCCAATAAACTCTCAAAGTCATGCACTAATAATCTACTACAACTAATCAAGAATAACCTAAAATGAATCTTTAGGAGTTATTCTACAATTTCACTACAATCAATGTTGTAGGACTTAGTCTTCTTTTTTCAAAAATAGATAATAGGTAGTTGATAGAAACTAATATGAAATCTAATCAAATCCTAATAAATGTGCAATTGAATCCTTAAAAAGAATATATTTTCCTTTGCACTTTAGAAGACTGTAATCTAATTTCCTTTTTGCAACTTTAATCCAATATACAAGTGCTCTAATAAATCTGATAAATAGTTCAATTTAATGAATATTTTTGCACCATAAGTTGCATACCTTTTTCTATAGCTCTTCTCCCACCTTTGTAGAGGATGTAGACCTTGGTGTCTAAAAACACCAAGTTGTTGCTTCAAGTAGGATGTCCTACACAACTCCTTCACCAAATGATGGTCTCGAACTTTCTTTTACGAGCCTAGGATTTGGTGGCTTGTTCTCCTCTTGTGTTCTCCTCTTGCTATAGATTTGGAGAAGTCTATGTCTCTAGGGTGGTGCCTTCTTGCTGTGAGAGGTAATCTTCAAATCTCCAAGATTTGGTGAGCTTCTTCTATCTTCAAGTCTTCTTATCAAATTCTAACTTCAAGCAAGATCTTCTTCTAGGGTTTGGCACTCCTTGCCAAATTCTTCTTCTCAGATTTGGCACTCCTTGCCAAATTCTTCTCTTGGGCTTGTTGTCGGATGGTGATAATTGTCCCAAGTCCTTCACTATCAGGGACTTCACCTAGATAGTGGATTTCTCCAATGAGTTCTCAAAGAACTCTCTTGATCTTCAACAAGGCTCTCCTAGCCTTTCCTGGATGCTCGATGAGACCTTCACAAGGTCTTTGATCTAGCAGCTTCTGATGGTCCTCCTTGAGACCTTTTCTTCAACCTTCTACTTCTGGAAGTGTTGGTGGTGAGATCTTCTCCTAGATCTTCTGATTCTGCTACTTTTGGCTTCGAGCAGGACTCTCCTAGTCCTTCTTCTTCTTCCAATACTGGAAGTTCTTCAATGATATCTTCTCCTGATCTCTTCTCTTTTGCTTCAGGATAAGCTGATTCTGAAGAAGATACTCTTCCTAAATTTCTTGTAGGAAGTCTCCCAACTCACTGAATCTTCTATTCCTGCAACAAAGATATTAGTACTAAAATATTTAGTCTGCTTTTGAATCAGATATTCTTCTCAAATTCTTCTTCAGGATCAAGGCTTCTATGGCCTATTTCAATGTCAAGGCTTCTATGGCCTTTTTAGTACCAAGGCTCCTATGGCCTTTTTCAGTATCAAGGCTTCTATGGCCTTTTTAGTATCAAGGCTTCTATGGCATTTTTAGTATCAAGACTTCTATGGCTTCTTATTCAAGGCTTCTATGGCCTTTTTGTATCAAGGCTCTTATGGCATATTCTTCAACTGTGGAATTTTGCAATCTAGCAATGGAGATCTTCAATCTCCTATCTTCACCATGATCCTTCACTTAGAAGTCTTCTTCGTAGTATTCTTCTCTTGCATGATGAACTAACCTCTACACTATGAGGGCACATCGACCATCGGGCAACGAAGTTGGAGTCTCCTAGATTTCTATCATAGGAGGAGTCCCAATCCTCTGAGGATTAATTTCCTACAACAAAAGAAACTTTAGGCACCAGTTAGCAAATTCCAGATGACCTGGATGATCTTCACTAGATGATTTGTCAATCTAGTGGATTGAAATGTTGAGTCCTAGTCTTCACGAGTTTTCATAACAACTCTGTGGAAAAGACTCTAGACAAAAATGATCTCAGTATTTTCTGAAACTAAGATTCCTTTCAGTCCTATCTTTGTGACTCTCCCAAAATCTACCACCTAGATACTCCTGAGATATTTTTCCAGTGGTTGGTCCAATGGCGCGTCAGTTTGACAAAACTCTCAAGCAAACCAACAATGGTGGTTTCCCTATTGACCTGCACAGACTAGATCTACCGTGGCTCTGATACCACTGTTAGCTTTTGATGAATGAGCCATGAGAGATAACAATCACAAGATGCAGAATAACATGCAAGAAAGTAAATCTGCTAGATGACTGAAGTATGCTAAAATATAAAACATATAAAATATTACAATGTAGCTATGGAGGAAGTGAGCACTCCATTAACAAAGCTATAGATCTACATCATATCCATCACCAGTAAATGGTGTGGAACACAGAACAACACAATCCACTAACCTACGCTATCTGATGATGTCCCTCGATTGTCCTATCTATCTATCTAAGAGGCCATCCTTATATATGCAAAATAGGATGCTTGCCCAACACTCTATCTAGTTGTGCATAGGACACCTTGCACATGTACAACTTGCACATTGACACTTGTCCATTTATTACATTGCATGAAGTCACTAGATAACTTGCACAAGAAGTAATCTAGGTATGTATCTTGGAGGATACATTTACATAACCCAAATGATGGAATAGACATTATTTCCAACAGGATGAACAATTATTTGTTGATTTTTTTGCTACCTCTTGCAACACTCTTTGACTGCCTGCTAGGTTTCTTAGGATCAGTGTAAAGAAAAAATGGGAATAGGTTCAATGTTTTTGCTCTGTAGATGGTACTCAATTTTTTGTTATTGTTGGAGATGTTAATCCGAGTTTTATTCGGATTTTAGGGCTTATCAAAAGTGGTAGACCTATGAATATAATTTGATTCTTGTTCTATCAATATAATTTTTTACCTTTTCAAAAAATAAACTTCTTTCAAAAAATTTAAATATGGAGAGATAATTTTTTAAAATATTAATTATTTATTTATAAAAACACAAAATTGTTGCACATGACAGAATCTTGAGTATTCTCATTTTAGCTATGATCTCTTGTAAGACCTAGAGCCACACTTATCAATTGGGTATTAACACAACCATACACACACGCCATGGTTTGATTGCCCTTTATGTTATTATCAAAAGTAAAAGGCTAAAATAGTTTTTATAAAAAATAAATGGAGAAAGTAATTTTCAATATCCATGAGGCCTAACCCCCTCATGACTTAAATTTTAGACCTCTATTTAGATTTCTAAAGTCTCTAGGGTTGCACACTAATAATATATAAATAATATATTGAAATATATAAACACAATTAATAAGCTATTTTAAATAAAATTTTAATCAAAGTTTTGATTTCTAGAAAATTACTCGTTATTTATTTTAAGTTATATTAAATTTTAACATTAATTTAAAAAATCAAGAATGCATATTTCAATTTATTAAAAACATATAAAATTAAATTGATTTCATATAATATATTTAAATCATTTAATTAGTTACAAATTGATATTATATATAGAGAGAGAGGTGGAAGAAGGGATTTTGGAATGGTCCCCGAACCTTTTACAAACCAAAAAAAAGGTTTTGTAAAGGTCTCCAAACATTTTACAATGAAAACAAAGCCACAAAAAAGGGGCCACAAAAGAAACACAAAAGAGCAATAAAGAAAAACAAGACATGATCCAACAATAGTAGGACATTAGAAACAGAGAAAACAAAACATAAGCACTAGAGAGAAATTCAGATCCTCCAAAATGAACTACAACAATAGAATATCAATCCAAGACAGGAATCCTGCTTAAAATTAAATGAAATTTTAATATTTAAAATTTCCCACCCAAGCCAGGAAACACATTCTCAAGGGGAAGAAATTTCCCATTAGCCTTGCAAATTCTCGTTCAAACTTAAATAAACAAATTCCTACAAGGGCCTCCCTAGATTCAAACTTCCATGGAAAATTTGTAGGAGCTTCCCAAATCCACAAAAGCAATGTAGCTCAATGAGATCTCCACGAACCTTGTATCCAAAAACCCAGTGTTTCCTTGCTAGAGCTTCCTCGGATCCACAAACCCAAGTATTTTCTTTCTCGTGAGAGGGGATAGCAGAGCCACAACACAATCGAAAGTCAAATAGATCTGGAAACTGATATCTTTAGAAAAATTTGAATCTATAGCCGCTAACAAAATATTCCACCCAGATCAAAGGATAACTATAACTCTTGCATGTCCAAGGGTGGGTTTGCATCTTTAACCAAATATCAGGATCCATACTAGCCCCTGGTATTACTCCTAGGAAATTGGAACTCGAGGATGCATGTGTCCATAAGGTCCACCCTCCTAAGAGGAAAATGAGAAAGTACACCACCACTTAAAAGCATGATACCAACAAATCGAACACCTCTATGATTTTCTTGACAAGGCTTCATGAGAAACCCACTCACATTTGAATTTAAAATAAGAGGATATTTTCCACCTAGGTCATATACCGAGAAAGGATCCCAAATAGTTAAAATCCCATTCACTTCTATATTTAAAGTTTAATTTTTTAAGAAATAGCTTGCAAGAACATCTCAAGACCCATGAACCCTATATCCACATTCTCAAATAGATCAGCTCCATGACCAGTAACTAGACCACTAATAGTCGGATTCTCGTTCACATCAACATTTGAAATTTGAAATAGTTTTCTACCTAACATAGCGATCATGTAAAGAAATGTCTACAAGACATCTCAGGACCCACAAAAACAAGATCCACATTCACATGTAGATCAACTCTAGGACCAATAACTATACCACTAACAACCAAAATCTTGCTCACATCAACATTTAAAATTTGAACCTTATTCCTACCCAGCACAAAATTCATGGAAGGGATTTCCTGCAAGAACATCTCAGGACCCACAAATACAGGATCCACATTCTTAGGCAAAAAATATCTAGGACTGGCAACAAAACCCCTAACAGCTAGAATCCCGCTCACAACAACAATTAAAAATTAAAACTTTTTCCTGCTCAGCATAAAGGCTACAAAAGGGAATGCCTACAAAAACCTCTCAAGATCCACGAACTCAGGATCCATGTTAGGCCAAACATCTCTAGGATTGATAACAAAATCCCTAACAACTGAAATCTCGCTCACATCAATAAATAAAATTTGAAACTCTTTTTTTCCTAGCACAGAGGCCATAAAGGGGAAATTATTTTAAGAACCTCTCATGAATTTATGAACATAGAATCCATGTTATTATATAGAACAAATCCAAGATCGACATTTGAACCACAAACAACTAAGATCTCACTCACAACAAAACTTAAAGGCTAAGGGACACACTTGCAAACAACATATTTCCTGCCAACAACTAAAAACTCATCTAACTCCAATAGAAGGAAAAAATTCCCACCTAATACGGACTCCATAAATAAGAATTCCAAAAGAGATTTTTAAGGAACCATAGAATCAAGGGATCTAGATTCACCCCAATCCCAATAGGCTCCAAACCCACCAGCACACTGAAACCATCTCCAAGACCATAACTCCAAAGCATGGGAGAACCTCTCCTACCAAAGCAACTCACCCTTCCACACCCTCTCAACCTCCCTCTCCCACTTCATCTCCCTCTTACGGTCCTCACTCTAAAATATATTTCATTTAAATATTATTTGTATTTTAATTATAAAATTAATAACATTTATTTTTATTTTATTGAATATATTTCATTATAATTATACTTATAATCAATTAAAATATAATTGTACTGTAGTATAAATTTATATCTTATATTTATATTAATAATATTTTAATTAATTAAAATATACTATAATTGTTTTCTATTCTATGTGGTTTCTATTGGGATCACTTCTATAAAACATAGAAACATTATATCTACAATTAGACCATACTAAAACAACATTTTTATAAATCAATTTTAGCTTGTTTTATAATCAAAAGTATTTTTCCTCTTTCTTGAACAAAGATGTCTCTTTATTCACCATACAATTGGTGTTATTTTTATTAAGAAATAATCCTTGTTGATTAATTATTATTTTTTAAATTATGTTTTATGAATATTATAATCAATTTAATTATATTGTAATATAAAAATATTAAAAAATATATAAAAAACATATAAAGAGATTTATTAAACTTAAATACATATATGTTCAACTAGATGTTATTCCATTATAAATAACTCCTTTATACAATGAATAAATAGATGGAAAGAGAAAATTATACATATGATTACCTCAATATATAGTAAAAGTAAAGAAGTTAGCTATAATATTTTATCGGTAATAGTTTTGTTTTAAAATCATTAGTCAACTATTTTAAAAAAAATTATTTTATTAAAAAATATAAGACAAATTAGCTAGAAGCGAGTGTGACAGAGAAGCAAGTAAGAAGCATGTGCAGGAAGTAGAAAGTGTGAGCAGGAAGCAAGTAGTATGAGCAGGAAGCAAGTAGTATGAGCGGGAAATAGGAAGCAAAGTGTGATAAAGAAGTATCACTTATTATTCTAGATCTTAGAAGAAACTAAAAAACTAAAGGATTCATGTGAAGAAAATTTAGGTGACATGGCAAGAAAGTCATTTTTGAAAGTCCTTTACTCAAAGTAAGGATGACCTAGTTGGAATATTGGATGCCCTACTTAGTGATAAGAGAAAGAGTAAATCTATGGCAAACCCTATCCAAGTATTAGATAATACACTAGAAGTGATTATGAAGAATGAGATGATCAAACATGATATAATGGTTCTTATAACAAAAGGGTTAATATGTAAGTTTCATGGATATTGGCTAGGTTTTTTGAGATTCAAAATTGGATCAAGTAGAAGTGAGGATTGAATTCAAATTACTCCATGACTTTTCTTTTGAAAGGATTTTTCCTCATCATCTTCTCTAGTTCAAAAATAAGGGATAAAATAATATATGGAGGCCCTTAGTTTAGGGGAAAAGATGCATTATATTTAAAACCATGGAGTGAAAATTTTCTTATGAAGATAAAGACTATTAAAAGGCTTATGGTGTGGATTAGGATTTTTGGACTAATCAACTCATAAAAAATGATGTTTTAAAGAATATTAGCAATACTCTAGGCAAATTCATCCAAGAGGGACCAAGAAGGCATGTTGTATACACTTGAATATGTGTTGCCATGGATATTTTAAAACCTTTATTGCAATCCATAAGGATTAAAATTGAATCAAGAGAATGATATCAACAAGTATATTATGAAAATAATATATCCTGTTGTCATAAATATCATGAAATTTAACACATGGCAAGATATTGCAAATTGGAAATGATGGAGAAAGAGATGGAAAATTTTGAGCATGAGGTAAACTTCAATATAAAACAAGGAGATCATATCATAGAATAAATTGGGCCAAATCAAGGATCCTAAGAAAGTGGTAAATAAAACTCCCCCACATCATCAAATGAAAAAGGCCATTATACTTCACTTGAATAAACTATTAGAAGAAAAATTGACACAAGGAAGGAGGGAGTATGATGCACAAATTCAAATAGAGGAGTTAAATATGTAAAGAAATACGGGGAGGTAAACTTTAAACTAAAGGAAGATGGAAAGATGATTTTTAAAGTGAATGATATGAAAAATATCAATGTTAATCTATGAAGAACACAAGATTATACTGAGAGGGGGGGTGAACAGTATAAGACCTCTTTTTACTTTTTCCTTTATACTTCAAAACAGTAAAGCAATATACCCAAAGCAATATCAAAACAATGCACAAAATCATCCACAAAGTGACACCAATTTTAACATGGTTCACCCGAATGCTGGGCTACGTCCACAAAACTTTTCTCTAAAAGTTATCTCAAAGTTCTTTGGGAAACCTTCCCAATTACAATGTTTATGAGCCTCGGCCCAAAGGAGACACCTTCTCCCAATCTGAATTTATGAGCCTCTGCTCAAAGGAGATACCTTCCCCTCTGCTCTGGAAATGATCCCTCAAAAGATCAACTGCCTCTACCTCTTGCCAGCACGTGGAACTCCTTTCCACCGAAGACCTCCTGTCCTCAATGCTTAGCCTAAGAGACATTTGCCTTCTATGATCACGTCCACATCAGCTCAGCTACCTGTATCGAACACAGTCAGTCGGTCTAGTACAAGTCTTCCTCTGTTTGTCATATTTGTCCAACTCTATGAACAAATCAATCCTCTGAACACAAGCCTTCTCAAAGACTTGCCAAATCTGTCCTCAGGTTCTTCTCAAAGAACCAATGCACCTCTGTCCTCAAGTTCTCTGATAGAACTCTCAAAAACTCAGCTCACAAGTCCTCTGCTAGGACCTGTCCAAATCTTCTCACAAGTCCCCACCGAAACCTGTCCAAATCTACTCACAAGTCCCCACTGGAACCTGTCCAAAACCTGCTCACAAGTCCCCACTGGAACCTGTCCAAAACCTCAGCAAGCTCACCAAGAAAAACTCGCTTAGCATGAACCCACAAAGAGAATTGTTAGAGACCCAATGTGATTCATAAACCTCATAGAAGCATAAAGAGAATTGTTAGAGACTCAATATGATTCATAAACCTCATAGAAGCATAAAGAGAATTGTTAGAGACTCAATATGATCTATACTTAACTCCCAATCTCAATCTCAAATCTCATAGAAACATAAAGAGAATTGTTAGAGACCCAATATGTTCTATACTTAACTCCCAATCTCAATCTCAACTCAATCTCAACTCAAACTCAATCTCAAAAGAATAAGATAGATATAGTATGCTTTTCTCAAGAATATGAAACACAACCCAACAATTGCCAACCATGCAATATCTCATATAACAATGATGCTTATATTCTTTTTACCAACAACTAGGGTTTCATCATCTCAATGCAAGTAGTAAGTCTTACTAACATAAACCCTAGTGCAAAAATGCTTCCTCTTACTCAACCAAAATTATGCATTCACCCAAAAATTCATCAATGAATTTAATGCATAAACAATCTTCAATATCCAGAAAATAAGATTTACACAAAAATACCTAGTAGACAACCTTTTCACTCCAAAATCAATTTCACAAAATATACCATAAATAACATACATGGAAGAAGTTGCCCATACCTTTACTTTGATGAAGAAGGAGAACTCAAAATCTGTCACAACACTAACTCTCAATTTGCCACCAATTAGAGTTAGCAACTATACAATAATACACAATAATAAAGATCCAAATATAACACCTTATTTCTCCAACTTAGTAAAAACCACCAAAGTACAATAACATACAAAGTAAAAGCTCTTTACACCTTATTACTCCACATAGACATTAAACATCAATAAACCAAAGTCAAAACAAAAAATGATACCTTAACCTTATACCTCCCGCGCATTCACGACCACCATTCTTTGCACATCGCGACCAAAAGGAAATTCCCAATGAAGAGAATCGAACTCGGCACCTTTGCCATCTAGCGCTTTTGCTTAAACGCCATCGCCGTTGGGTCACAAGTGCCCAACAAAGTAATACACCACTGCCCTCTCTTTTATCTTCCTTTGATGCCAAGAATCTAGAAAACGTAAACGTCTTCCACAAGCCGCATGCAAACAATCCACTGTCATCAAGCCAAAAGGTAAGGATGCAGCCCAAGCCCAAGTCCGAGTTTTCCAAGCACAGTCTCCAAGACACAGAATAAGCATGATATCAAAGACGTCAAACGGAGATCGAAAACATAGAGCAAGCTCAACTCGAAGTCACCAAGCTTTGTTCGAAGGAAATAGAGCAAATGCAAATCGTGGATGTCAAGCGCAAATTGAATGAAACAATGCAAATGCAAATCACGGACACCAAGTGCAAATCGAACGAAACAGTGCAAATGCAAATCACGAACGCCAAGCGCAAATCGAACGAAACGGTGCAAATGCAAATTGTAGATGCCAGGCACAAATCAAACTAAAACAGAGTAGCCACAAATCGCAGATATCAACATTAATCGGAGGTACTCACTTTTGAAAAACATGCCAACTTATATAGCAATTTTTCCTTCACTGTTAGACGTCGGCGCTCCTCCAATGATGGCAAAAAATCAGCGAATGAAATCTAGTTTCTTCCGTCGCTTGAGGGTTGAAAGACCCTTTAATAATAATTAAAATAATAATTATTATTATTTTATTAATAATAAATTAAACTTGGACCTTTGACAAAGGTTTGAGTTAATTTAATTATTAATAATAAACATGGACCTTTGCATTAAGTTAAGCTTGGTTTTAATAAAAACCCTTAATGAGTCCAAATGGTTTTAAGAAAAACCTTTAGCCTTGTCACCATGGTTTTAATAAAAACCCTTTAACATAATGAAGCTTCTCAAGATATTCTTGACATCACACTCTTTTGAAATCAAAACAAAAATGCCTTTTGACATCAATGACAACTTATACATTTGAGCAAAGGCAATGTATCCAAAGTACCCAAAATTGCCAACAATCTCCCCCTTTGTCATTGATGGCAAACCTTTACTGACAACACTTCTCAAGAGCCAAAACTGAAACCAATTGAAACCAACTGTGCTAACAACTAAGAAATCTTCCTTTGACGTTTTGCTCCCCCTGACTTGAAGCTTTCCTCTTCACTTTGAAGCTCTCCCACTTACTCATATCTCTCCCCCTTTGTCATAAATGGCAAAGGGCCACCTTTGGGGCTTGGGACTACGAATTAGCCTCTTAGCTTAGTCCCTCCCCTACCTCCTGATGAGGTGATTAATTCTGGGGTGGTAGTAAAACTCCCATTAGGCACTGATCATCATCAGCATCTATAACTTCCTTTTCGGGCCTTCTATTGAACTCTTTGTCCATATTCCTGTTCCCGTCACTGTTCTTGTTTTTGTTCTCATCCCTGTTTTTATCCATGCCTTGATCCTTGGACCCGATCATGCCACTTGTTCTCGTTCTGTATTCTAGAATTTCAGCTCTACACTGTCTGACTGTGTGACCTTCATTGTTGCACTTATAACAAGTAACAATGTTATTTCTTTTAGGCATACCTGTTCTTTGAATCCACTAGTTCTGACCAAACCTATTTTGACCAAACCTGTTCTGACCAAACCTGTTCTGACCAAACCTGTTCTGATCAAACCTGTTCCTGATATTTGCCTTGCAATAAACTACCTTGTGCCCAAACTGTTGACAGGAGTAGCAATACCCTTGAAATAAATTACCACCTCTGAAACTGTCATTTACCTTCTTCACTTGAGCCATGCAATGTGAAGCTATGTGACCAAACTTGTGACAAGCAAAACATATGCCTTGAAACTTTTCTTTATTTGACATCTTAGGCTCTGAAAAATTCTTCTTCTTATTCTAAATTCTGTTTTCTGTTTTTGTGCATCTATCATTCAAGGACTCATGATCTGAAATACTTTCCCCATCAGAACTCTCTTCCTTTTGGAGTCTCTTACTAGACTCTCCAACTTGTTCCTTGTGAGGCTTAAAAAAACCAAGGCCTATTTTATCTGTTGTCTTTCTTTGACCTTTTATGAGAGACTTAACCTTTTTGGAGCTATCTTGAAACCTGTGAAGCTTATCCTTGTACCCTTTAGTTTCCTCTTTCAAAGAAGCCATTTTCTGTTCTAACTCACTATACTCAAGAACCTTAGACTATAACTCATCCTTTAGTTCTTGTGTCTTAGCTATAGAGATTTCAAGACTTTCTATAATATCATCTCTCTCCATACAAAATTCATCCAACTTATCCTTGAGTCTAGCATTCTTCTTTCTTTCCTTTTTCAAAGCACTAAGAGCACTAATAAGTTCACCTTTAAGATCTACTTCACCTTCCTCTATATGTTTGCTTTTAGAATCATCAAAGCCTTTTTTAGATTTCTTATCACTAGAGGTGCTACCCTTTTCAAAAACCATACATGCATCTTCCTTATAGTTTTTTGAAGCATCCTCATACATACTAAAAACCAAATAATTATTTGTGCAATCATCCTCAAGGTGACCAAAATTTCCACATCTAAGACATTTCATGATAATGAATCTATGTTTTGGTTCTTCCTCTTTTTCTGATATGAACAACATCTCATTTTCATTATCACTTGAAGAAATTTCACTATCACTACTAGAACACTTACTAGATTTGTCTAGGTAGAAACTCTTCTTGTGTTTGTGAGAATACCTCTTTCTTTGATTTTTGTGCTCATATTTGTTTTTCCTATGATGCTTGTGATTTTCAAAATCCTTGCTCTTACAGTACTTTTTATCTTCATCACTTTCATCCTTGGCAATAGTACAGTCAGTAACATAATGACCAAACTTTCCACAATTGAAACATCTTACATTTTTCATATTTTTGTGCTTTCTAGAGAACTTGCCTTTCTTGCTGTAATATGCCTCTTCATCACTAGAAGACTCATCACTCTCTTGAAGTTGTTTACCTTTGGATTTCTTGGTAGCCTTGAAAGCTGCCTCCTTCTTGACATCACCCTTCACTTGAGTTCTTAACTCAAATGCTGCAAGTATACTATGGAGCTCATCCTTTTTCAACTTATCCAAATCTTTAGCTTCCTCAATAGCAGAAATATTTTCACTAAATCTATTAGGAAGAGATCTTAGAATCTTATCACAAACATCATTTTCAGCAAGCTCAAGACCTAAGTCTTTCAAACAACCTCATCCATACGAAGCATGTAGTCACTAATATTTTCATCATCATTCATCTTGAGTTGTTCAAACATACCTTTGAAGTGTCTCAACTTGGCCTTTCTGACATTTGTATCACCTGTATGAACCACATTCAACTAATTCCACATTTCACTAGTTGTCTTGTAGTGAATCACTTTGTGAGATCTGCTTTCTGTAAGCCTTTCAGGATTGCATTCATTGCTTTTGAATTGCTATGATGTAGGAGCCTTTTTTCTTTAGAATAAGGACCATGTTCAGGAATAGTGTACTCATCTTCAATCACTTCCCAAACCTCATTCCCAAGTGCCATTAGATGAACCTTCATCCTTGCACTCCAAAGACCAAAATCTAACCCATCAATAATAGGTGTTGCATTGCCACTTGAATGATCCATTGTGTTCTTTACTAGCTTTTCCTTCAAGTTGTTAAACTTTTCGAAGGCACCTGCTTTGATACCAATTGAAGAACACAAGCTTATATTGAGAGGGGGGGTGAACAGTATAAGACCTCTTTTTAATTTTTCCTTTATACTTCAAAACATTAAAGCAATATACCCAAAGCAATATCAAAACAATGCACAAAATCATCCACAAAGTGACACCAATTTTAACGTGGTTCACCCAGAATGCCTAGGCTACATCCACAAAACTTTTCTCTAAAAGTTATCTCAAAGTTCTTTGGGAAACCTTCCCAATTACAATGTTTATGAGCCTTGGCCCAAAGGAGACACCTTCCCCCAATATAAATTTATGAGCCTCTGCTCAAAGGAGATACCTTCCCCTCTACTCTGGAAATGATCCCTCAGGAGATCAACTGCCTCTACCTCTTTCCAGCACGTGGAACTCCTTTCCACCGAAGACCTCCTGTCCTCAATTCTTAGCCTAAGAGACCTCTGCCTTCTATGATCACGTCCACAGCAGCTCAGCTACCTTTACCGAACACAGTCAGTCGGTCTAGTACAAGTCTTCCTCTGTCTGTCAGATCTGTCCAACTCTATGAACAAATCAATCCTTTGCACACAAGCCTTCTCAAAGACTTGCCAAATCTGTCCTCAGGTTCTTCTCAAAGAACCAATGCACTTATGTCCTCAAGTTCTTTGATAGAACTCTCAAAAACTCGACTCACAAGTCCTCTCGCTAGGACCTATCCAAATCTGCTCACAAGTCCCCACCGGAACTTTGTCCAAATCTACTCACAAGTCCCCACCGGAACCTGTCCAAAACAGCTCACAAGTCCCCACTGGAACCTGTCCAAAACCTCAGCAAGCTCACCAAGAAAAACTCGCTTAGCATGAACCCACAACAAGAATTATTAGAGACCCAATGTGATTCATAAACCTCATAGAAGCATAAAGAGAATTGTTAGAGACTCAATATGATTCATAAACCTCATAGAAGCATAAAGAGAATTGTTAGAGACTCAATATGATCTATACTTAACTCCCAATCTCATAGAAACATAAAGAGAATTGTTAGAGACCCAATATGTTCTATACTTAACTCCCAATCTCAATCTCAACTCAATATCAACTCAAACTCAATCTCAAAATAATAAGATAGATATAGTATGCTTTTCTCAAGAATATGAAACACAACCCAACAATTGCCAACCATGCAATATCTCATATAACAATGATGTGTTGACAACAATGACAATCCTTCGACTGATGGTCCAATGCCGGAGAGAAACGATTCAAGAGTTACAAAAATGTATACAAGTGTTGCCAACAATTCCAAAGGGGGAGATTGTTGAGCAAGAAGGATTGACATTGTTGTCAACACAGGCAGTCAGATCCAAGGATGCAGTGGATAACAGACTTGAAATGGGTTTTTCTTAAAACCCAAGTTGGCTCTTCGTTTTGTTGAAAAAGATGCCCCGGTGTTGAAGATATTTAATTTTAAATATTTAGTTTAAATTTTTATTTTATTAAAAATTTAAATTAGAATATTAAATTAAATTAAAAAGGGCCGACGTGTTACTATTTCGCGGCAATAAGCTACGGGGAAGGTAACGAAGGTGGAGAAGAGTTTGAGGCCGACAAAGTTAAATGCGGGCCGACGGATTTTAGGGTTTGGTAGCTGACAAATTCTAGGGTTTCTCAGTCAACGTTCTTCTAGGGTTTGCCTCTAAAATTTCTTCTATAAAAGCAAGGGTTCTTCGAGTTTAAAAGGTGTAGCGTGATGTGATATATGTGTATGAAGTTCGGGTGCAGCAGTGTGAGTGGTGCGAAGAGAAGATAAGAACGCGGTATGCAGAAGTCGTGTTTCGAGTGTGAAATGACAGTGTGCTGGCTGTAGAAGTGATATTTATGTGAAGTTGCAACAGAGAACGCGGAGAGATATAGAGGAGTGGTTGAAAAAGTGTGAATCATTTTTCACAGCAATGATCGAATGCCGACAAGCGACGAGATCGCGAGAAAAATAGCGAGATCGTGATAATTGAGGTGAAAGTTTACATTCTGCAATTTTTATTATTATCTTCAAGTTGTAGCTTGAAAAAGGGGTTGGTGCCTCTTTCCGGTTGGTGCTGGAAAAATTGGAGTTGGTGCTCCATTCATGTATGTGAGATAAAACTTAGGGGTTGGTGCCTCTTACCAGTTGGTGCTGGTGAATGATTATGTAAAGTTGGAGCTTTGCATTTGACTGGATTTGGATGGTAGTCCAAGCAGTCCTTTTTGAGGAGTAGCCACATCGGTGAACCTCGTTAAAATGCCGTGTTATGTGTGATGCTCTTAGTACTTTTATTATTTCTATTTTAATTTGTTGTTGTTTATTTAAAAGTCTAAATTGCTTTTAAGTTTTTAAAGAACACACTGATTCACCCCCCTCTCGGTGTCATTGTGATTATAACAATTGGTATCGAGCCAAGTACACGAAGAGGCTTAAACAGACTAAGGTGATCTTGGAATTTACACAATGGCAAGTGGTGAAGGATTCTCTTCGAACAAAGCGCCAATGTTTGATGGGACAAACTATGCGTTATGGAAAATTAGAATGCAGACTTATCTCAGTGCGTTGGGCTTTGACATCTGGGGTGCGGTAGTCAATGGTTACAAAGCTCCTGCCACCGCTCCAACAGACACTGTAGGTAAAAAGGCATTTGAATATGATTCAAAAGCAAGAAATGCTATTATGTGTGGACTAATTGACGGTGAGCTAGTCAAAGTCATAAGTTGTGAATCAGCAAAAGAGATCTGGGATAAACTAGAGAAAATTCATGAAGGAGATGACGGGATCAAGGAGGCTAAACTTCAAGCACACCGAGCTCAATACGAATCTTTAAAGATGGACAATGATGAGAACATAGAGACTTTCATGCAAAGAGTCAATGGGATCACAAATTCAATCGGAGGTCTTGGCGAAGAATTAACCGATCTCTGCTATTGTGAAAAAGGTATTGAGATCACTTCCTCCTAGATTTGATTCTAAAGTCTCTGCCATAGAAGAAGCCAAAGACTTAAATCATTTTAGTATGGATGAGATGCATGGGTCCTTGACTGCTTTTGAAATGAGAATAGGAAAGTCTAATCCCACAGATAGAGAAGCAGCCTTCAAAGCTCAAAAAGGCAAAAGCACAAAACATGAATGCGAAGAAGAAAATGATTCGAGATATAATGGAAGCAAATTTTGTAAGAAAGGTGAAGAAAGGAAAAGGAAAATACAAAGGAATGCTACCTCTTAAATGTTTCAGATGTGGAGGCATTGGACACTTTGCTACCAAATGTCCTTTCAATGACAAAAACAAAGGTGAAGAAACTCAGCATCAAGAAAGAGGAGAATGGAGGAAGAAATCAAATTTTAGAAAAGGTAAGTTTAATAAGAAAAGCTTTATCTCCCAAAATGTAGAATCTTCAGAGGACAGTTCCAGTGAAGACTCTGAAGAAGGAACAGGTGAGGCTCTTTTTATGGCGTTTGAAATAGACGAATCAGAGAACATAGAGGGGATGAACTCTGAAGTTGAAGAAGTTGAGGCTGAAGTTGATTTAGAGGGTGAGCTAGTGTCTGCTCTTACGGAATGGGAATCAGAGAAAAAGAAGAATGAAAAAGCGACAAGGAAACTTAAGGATGCAAACGACATTATTGCCAGTTTAAAAACACAGACTGAAGAATACAAGAAAATGTACGAAGATCTGGAAATACAAGTTTCTATGAAGATAGACCACTGCTGCAAATTGGAAGAAGAAAATGTGAGTCTCCGAATACAAATACAAGAGACTGGATCGAAAAATCAACTGTCATCTAAAACGTGAAGAAAGCTCGATGAAGCTGGACAAAATTACGAGCGATCAAAGATCCACGAGGCATCAAATTTGGTCTCGGCTTTACTAAAGGAGAATCATCAAGCTGAACCAAAAACAAGCAATGTTGAAAGTGAAAAGAACAAAGACAAGAAAGCAGGTTGTGGAAAGTAAAGCGAATCGAGGCAAAAGAAAGATATAATGCCAGACCTGAAATGATAGCTGACAATGATGGCTTTACTAAGGTCACACATCAAAAGAATAGAAGATCCAAGGCTCCAGAAACAACCTGGCCAAGACCATCTTTCAGGTTTACTCATTATTTCTATGGTTTTTGTTTTAAATGTAATAATTATGGGCATAAAATTGCTGACTGCAAATACAATATAGGTCCAAGAAGTTTCACTAGTAGAAATGTGTTTGCTCCTTTAATGAATTATGCAGTAGAGTGCTTTAAGTGTCACAACTTTGGGCATATTGCCAGAAATTGCCGTAGTATGTCTGTTTCATTTCAACCTCAGAAAAGAAGAACTCAACCATATAAGGCAAAACACAATAGTAGTTCTTCTGAAGGATATATGCAAAATTCTGAAAAGGGAAAATCTCAGCTAGAACCCAACAACATAGTTAAGACAGAATGGAAACAAAAGAAACAGCTCAGGAAAGAACAGGAATCCTTAATAGTGCAGATTGCTTTTAGAGCTCAGAATAAATATGTACCAGTGGATTCTTGATAGTGGTTGCTCAAGTCATATGACAGGTGATAGACAGAAATTTGAAAATCTTCAGAAATATGAGGGTGGTTATGTGAAGTTCGGCAATAATGATGGAGCCAAAATAATAGGTAAAGGATCGGTCAAAATAAGTGAAGGGAAAATCAAGTCAGAAGAAGTTCTATATGTGGATGGTCTGAAACATAACTTGTTAAGTGTGAGTCAGATCTGTGACAAAGGACATGAAGTGGTGTTCAAGAAGCGGGGGTTGTGAAGTCAGAAAAACAAAGAACGGGAAATTAATAGCAACCGGCTCAAGGACGTATGGCAATCTGTACACACTATCAAAATTTTCAGAAGGTATGTGTTTCATGGGACAAGAAGAAGAGAACTGGTTGTGGCATAAGAGGCTTGGACACATAAGTTTTGATAATCTGGTAAGAGTTAGCGCTAAACAAGCAGTGAGAGATATTCCAATCATTAAAAAACACTGCAAATAGTATGTGTGCTTCATGTCGGAAGGGTAAACGGACCGAGTTTCATTTAAAACAAAAGAACATCACACTAGCAGGCCTTTGGAACTTATTCACACGAGACTTATGCGGACCCATGAGGACTCAAAGCATAAACGGCGACAAGTACTTTATGTTGTGCATTGATGATTTTTCCAGAATGACTTGGATATTCTTCTTAAAAGATAAATCGGAAGCCTTTGAAATGTTGAGAACTTTCGGACAAGTTGGTAGAGAATGAAACGAGGGAAAAGGATTAAATGCTTGCGGTCGGACGAGAGGAGGATAATTTATTTCGAATGAATTTTTAGAATACTATGAAAAATATGGCATCGGGAGACAATATTCAGCGACCGAACTCCTCGGCGAGAATGGTGTAGCGAGAGAGGAAAAATAGAACAATTCAGGAAATGGCACGCACCATCTTGCGAGAAAGCAAAATAGCAGATAGATTCTGGAAAGAAGCAGTTCACACAGCAGTATACATTCAGAACAGGTATATGTTAAGAACTCATGAATGCAAAACTCCGTATGAGCTGTGGTTTGGTAGGAAAGCAACAACAAAACATCTCAAAGTATTTGGCTGCAAGTGCTACATCAGAAAAATAGATGACAATCTTGGAAAGTTTGAAGATAGAGGCGGAGATGAAGGTGTGTTTGTTGGTTATTCTCCACACAGAAAAGCTTACAAATGCTACAACAAGAGACTCAAGAAAATTGTGGACAGTGCTGACATTAAATTCGATGAAGGGAGGAAACAAATAGTTAATTTTCAAGAAAACTATCCAATCTACGAAGAAGTCATTGAAGGAGATGAAGTACATGACACAGAAAATACAGATACGGCTGATGCAGATAACTTATCGGATGGCTCAGAGGTACAAGAAAATAGAAAATTCAGAATGGGCAATTGGCGGAAAAATCATCCTAGAAACCAAATAATTGGAGATCCCACAGCTGGCATTCGGACAAGAAAGAAAGTAATAAGTAATTACTCTCTTTTATCCAGCATTGAGCCCAAAAACATAGATGAAGCAAGCAAAGATGACAGTTGGATGAAGGCAATAAATGAAGAGTTAGATCAGATTGAAAAGAACAGAACTTGGGAGTTAGTACCTAGACCTGCAAACAAGAATGTAATCGGCACTAAATGGATATTTCGCAACAAGTTAAATGAAAACGGTCAGGGTCATTAGAAATAAAGCAAGGCTGGTTTGCAAAGGCTATGCACGGGTCGAAGGGATTGACTTTGAAGAGACTTTCGCACCAGTAGCTAGATTAGAAGCTATTAGGATGTTTTTGGCACTAGCAGTTTACAAGAACTTCAGAGTTTATCAGATGGATGTTAAATCTGCATTTTTAAATGGGAAACTTGAAGAAGAAGTCTATATTGAACAACCAGATGGCTTTCAAATCAGTGAAGATCCTAACCTTGTCTACAGATTAAAGAAGGCACTGTATGGATTAAAACAAGCACCACGGGCATGGTATGCTAGGCTAGATAATTATCTCTCTCAACAGGGATTCAAGAAAGGTTTAGTGGACAACAATCTGTATGTGAAAACAGAAGATGGGCATCTCATTGTTCTTGTTGTCTATGTGGATGACATCATATTTGGTAGCAACAAAGATGAATCTTGTAAAGACCTAGCAAACAAGATGCAGAATGAATTTGAAATGTCAATGATTGGTGAAGCTGTCTTATTTTTTGGGACTACGGAGTTAATCGGAATGAGAAAGGTATATTCATTTCCCAAATCAAATATGTGAAAGAGATGTTAAAGAAGTTCACTATGGAGGATAGTAAGCCGATCAGTACTCCCATGACAACGAGTCTGTAAGTTAAGTAAAGAAGACAAATCTCCACTGTAGATCAAACCATGTATAGATCAATGATAGGAAGCTTACTATATTTAACTGCAACCAGACCTGATATTTTGCAGGCAGTGTGCATGGTAGCCAGATTTCAGGCCAGTCCCAAAGAGACTCATGTAACGACGAGTTAAAAGGATTTTTCGGTATCTCAAAGGCACCATGGAGTATGGATTGTGGTATCCAAGAGGCAAAGATTTCACTCTTATATCATATTCAGATGCAGATTGGGCTGGATGTGTTGATGACGGGGAAGAGTACCGGTGGAGGAGCATTCTATTTGGGGGACAGATTGGTTGCATGGCACGAGTAAGAAGCAAGAGTCGGTGTCTTTATCTACGATAGAGGCAGAGTATATTACAGCAGCAACATGTTGCACACAAGTTTTGTGGATGAAACAGACCTTGAAAGATCTTGGTATTAATTTTAGTGAACCAATATCAGTAAAGTGTGACAACACCAGTGCAATCAACATTTCTAAGAATCCAGTAATGCACTCACGGACAAAGCATATTGCTATAAGGTATCATTTCTTGAAAGACAAAGTTGCAGAAGGAGAAGTCGGATTGGACTATGTCCCAACTACAGAACAGGTAGCAGACATTTTTACAAAACCTTTGCCCAAGGAAGTATTTGAGTATCTTCGAAGCAAATTAGGAGTAGTCACACTTCCTAAGAAGTGACTAGCTACGGGGATCACCTTCTCGGGGGAGCACTTGAGTGTTTGAGGATGGACTCGGGGGAGTCAAATTGTGCTTGAGAAGTGTGAGGATGGACTCGGGGGAGTCAAACTGTGCATGAGAAGATTGAGGATGGACACGGGGAGAGTCTGCAGCTGACCCTTTGGTATTATTGACAAAGGGGGAGAAGAGTTACAAAAATGTATACGAGGTGTTGCCAACAATTCCAAAGGGGAGATTGTTGAGCAAGAAGGATTGTCATTGTTGTCAACACGGGCGATCGAGATCCAAGGATGCGAGTGGATAACGAGACTTGAAATGGGTTTTTCTTAAAACCCAAGTTGGCTCTTCGTTTTGTTGAAAAAGATGCCCCGGTGTTGAAGATATTTAATTTTAAATATTTAGTTTAAATTTTTATTTTATTAAAAATTTAAATTAGAATATTAAATTAAATTAAAAAGGGCCGACGTGTTACTATTTCGCGGCAATAAGCTACGGGAAGGTAACGAAGGTGGAGAAGAGTTTGAGGCCGACAAAGTTAAATGCGGGCCGACGGATTTTAGGGTTTGGCGGTGACAAATTCTAGGGTTTCTCGATCCAACGTTCTTCTAGGGTTTGCCTCTAAAATTTCTTCTATAAAAGCAAGGGTTCTTCGAGTTTAAAAGGTGCAGCGTGATGTGATATATGTGTATGAAGTTCGGGTGCAGCAGTGTGAGTGGTGCGAAGAGAAGATAAGAACGCGGTATGCAGAAGTCGTGTTTCGAGTGTGAAATGACAGTGTGCTGGCTGTAGAAGTGATATTTCTGTGAAGTTGCAACGAGAACGCGGAGAGATATAGAGGAGTGGTTGAAAAAGTGCGAATCATTTTTCACGACGACGATCGAATGCCGACAAGCGACGAGATCGCAGAAAAATAGCGAGATCGTGATAATTGAGGTGAAAGTTTACATTCTGCAATTTTTATTATTATCTTCAAGTTGTAGCTTGAAAAAGGGGTTGGTGCCTCTTTCCAGTTGGTGCTGGAAAAATTGGAGTTGGTGCTCCATTATGTTGTAGCAGATAAAACTTAGGGGTTGGTGCCTCTTACCGGTTGGTCTCTGGTGAATGATTATGTAAAGTTGGAGCTTTGCATTTGATTGGATTTGGATGGTAGTCCAAGCAGTCCTTTTTGAGGAGTAGCCACATCGGTGAACCTCGTTAAAATGTCGTGTTATGTGTGATGCTCTTAGTACTTTTATTATTTCTATTTTAATCTGCTGCTGTTTATTTAAAAGTCTAAATTGCTTTTAAGTTTTTAAAGAACACACTGATTCACCCCCCCTCTCAGTGTCATTGTGATTATAACATGATGCTTATATTATTTTTACCAATAACTAGGGTTTCATCATCTCAATGCAAGTAGTAAGTCTTACTAACATAAACCCTAGTGCAAAAATTCTTCCTCTTACTCAACCAGAATTATGCATTCACCCAAAAATTCATCAATGACTTTAATGCATAAACAATCTTCAATATCCAGAAAATAAGATTTACACAAAAATACCTAGTAGACAACCTTTTCACTCCAAACTCAATTTCAGAAAATATACCATAAACAACATACATGGAAGAAGTTGCCCATACCTTTACTTTGATGAAGAAGGAGAACTCAAAATCTGTCACAACACTAACTCTCAATTTGCCATCAATTAGAGTTAGCAACTATACAATAATGCACAATAATAAAGATCCAAATATAACACCTTATTTCTCCAACTTAGTAAAAACCACCAAAGTATAATAACATACAAAGTAAAATCTCTTTACACCTTATTACTCCACATAGACATTAAACATCAATAAACCAAATTCAAAACAAAAAATGATACCTTAACCTTATACCTCCCGCGCATTCACAGCTATCATTCTTTGCACATCGCGACCAAAAGGAAATTCCCAACGAAGAGAATCGAACTCGGCACCTCTGTCGTCTAGCGCTTTTGCTTAAATGCCACCGTCGTTGGGTCACAAGTGCCCAACGAAGTAATACACCACTGCCCTCTCTTTTATCTTCCTTTGACACCAAGAATCTAGAAAACGTAAACGTCTTCCACAAGCCGCATGCAAACAATCCACTGCCATCAAGCCAAAAGGTAAGGATGCAGCCCAAGCCCAAGTCTGAGTTTGCCAAGCACAGTCTCCAAGACACAGAATAAGCACGATATCAAAGACATCAAATAGAGATCAAAAACACAGAGCAAGCTCAACTCGAAGTCACCAAGCGCTGTTCGAAGGAAATAGAGAAAATGCAAATCATGGACGTCAAGCGCAAATCGAACGAAACAGTGCAAATGCAAATCACGGACACCAAGCGCAAATCGAACGAAATAGTGCAAATGCAAATCATGGACGCCAAGCGCAAATCGAACGAAACGGTGCAAATGCAAATCGTAGATGCCAGGCACAAATCGAACTAAAACAAAGTAGCCACAAATCGCAGATATCAACATTAATCGGAGGTACTCACTTTTGAAAAACATGCCAACTTATATAGCAATTTTTCCTTCACTGTTAGATGTCGGCGCTCCTCCAACGATGGCAAAAAATCAGCGAATGAAATCTAATTTCTTCTGTCGCTTAAGGGTTGAAAGACCCTTTAATAATAATTAAAATAATAATTATTATTATTTTATTAATAATAAATTAAACTTGGACCTTTGACAAAGGTTTGAGTTAATTTAATTATTAATAATAAACATGGACCTTTGCATTAAGTTAAGCTTGGTTTTAATAAAAACCCTTAATGAGTCCAAATGGTTTTAAGAAAAACCTTTAGCCTTGTCACCATGGTTTTAATAAAAACCCTTTAACATAATGAAGCTTCTCAAGATATTCTTGACATCACACTCTTTTGACATCAATGACAACTTATACATTTGAGCAAAGGCAATGTATCCAAAGTACCCAAAATTGCCAACAATCTAGGTAAATCATCTTTATTTTCCTCATATAGCATAAAATCATCTCCTTACAATAAAAAAGAAAGCAGTAAAGAGTGTATTTTTTGTACTTTAGGGTTTTGAGAACAACATGATAAAGAAAGCATATTGAGAATATCCAAGGGAATTTAGGATTTCTTAGGAAGCATAAGAAAGTAATGACTATGGAGGATCATCCATGAACTTTTAGTTTTTTGGGACAAGATAAATAAGAAAGTGTTTATGTGGCTATTGCTTAAGTTTCAAATTATTTAGGAGAACATGAATATTTACAAGTCTCATTATGAATCATATAGAAAAATAGAATAGATTGATGAATATGATAGTGTTGGTGGGAATGGAAAAAGGAGAGGAAGGTCATCAAAGCATGAAACTTAAAGGGATATCAATTTGGGAAACCAAATAAAAATATAATAGGAGTTAATAAGAAGTGGAGATAATTTCACTATTGAAAGTGAATAATGATGATGAAAATGATATTATGGAATATTAGTGGTATGAATAGGATCCCTAAAAAATGATTTATTAATAAATTAATAGGTTGTTATAGTCCTATGTTTATTTTAATACAAGAAATAAAATTAAGTAGTGAGAAATATAAGGATGATAATAAAAAGATTTGAAATATGGATGATTGTCTAGCAGTTTATTCTACATGAGATTTAGATGGTATTACAAGAATATGGGAAAAATGCAAATGGGATGGGCAAATGTTAGAAGCAAAGAGTAATTAGGTTACTAGATTATTTTTTAGGAAAAATAAAAATATGAAGATTTGGATTATAAATATCTATGCTCAAACTATGGTTACTCCTAGTGAAATATGTTGGAAGGACCTTAGTATATTTTTGTTAAACACTATTGATTCATTGTGATCTATGGATTCTTGGGGGTGATTTCAACACTGTCTTATCTCCTTTGAAAAACAAGGGTGGTATTTTAGGATGGTCTACATCAATGCAATATTTTTTATTATTTTTCAATTTAAATGGCCTTTGAGATGTTAGTTCTTCAAGTTTTCAATATACATGGGATAATAGACTTATTGGACAAACTCATATAGTAAAAATATTGGATAGATTATTGTTATCTAATAAATGGTTACAAAGAAAGTATACAATTTCTTTAGATATCTTATTGTAAGTAGGATCAAATCATGAACCCATTATTTTGACTTGTGATTTATCCAATAATGGCCATTCCAATCTATGTGGCTCCAAGACCTCAATTTATTTTGGATGGTTATGTTGTGATAAGATGAAGCAAAATTTGAAGGATCATATATATCGATTTGTTCAGAATATGAAATATTTATGATGGCACAAGAATCAAGATAAAATTTTAAATACAAGATATTATTTTCTTATCCTTCATTCTCATATTTGTACATACAATGGAACATCTCTTAAATGTATCAAGAGACGCTTAGTGCTTCACCTTCATATCAAACTATTCATCTTGTCTCGACCTCTTGTGAGGTGTAACTATTCAACTTTTCTCAACCTCCCATGAGGTGTAATAATATAATAAAATAACATCTCCTAAGGTATAATAATTATATTATCAAATAATGTAATAAGTACCTAAGATCCTTACCTTATTTCATTTTTTGGTATAACAAATATTTAATGGTGTTGGTCATATTCGAAGTATTACATTATACCCAATTTTAAAGGTTTCTAGGAAGGCACAAATCCTATTCCTTAGAAAATTGTAGTACGTGCCTGACTCGGAGTGAATCTCTAGGTGATGGCATTGCATTTATTTAATGATGTTATATTGCTGGTAGCTTAACTTGTAAAGTAGAGAATGCATCTTTGAACCCGGGGATCTGACTGTTATTTTGGAAGCAGATGGTATCTTGGTAAAATAATGAAGCTAAGGTATTTGGGGTACCTTTGACCCAATGGGGGACTTGGGTTGTATTTTTAAGAAAGGAATATTTAGATGTAAATGTTATTGTACTAGCATGGGGACACGAGGATTTTTATATTGTTAGATGGAAATGATATGAAGAGCCTCAACCCATTTATGAGAATAGATTTTGAATGTGAGCTGATAGATAAGTTCACACTTTATTTTATAAGAGTTATGGAACTCTTATTTGGGAATAGAGATCACATGAAAGCCTTGACCCAATGTAATGATCTAAATTATTATGGAATAAAAATAAATCTATTTTTGAGCTAGGTTTTTTCCTTTGGGTCTCCCAGGGTAAATCTGTTGTTATGAGAATGTGTAATGTATCACCCATATATGGATGTTTATTTGAATCATCAATGGAATTTATTAGTTCAATGTGGAAATAAAAGTATTTGTAAAATTTACTTACTTTGGTAGACATTTATTTAAGATTTAAGAGAATGTTTATGATGTGTATGGGCGAATGGAATTAATATTGAAAATGGATGGTTTCCTTTAAAACTTACAAATTGAATGTATAATTCCTAATTTATCTTTGTTCAATAAGATAAATAATGTAGACTTGAAAAGAAGGTTTATCCCAAGAGGGGGACTTGCATTAATTCTCATATCTCTACTTAAGGGTAGAATAAGGAAAGTAATGGGTAAACTCGATGCACTAGAAATGAAGCTATATCTTTAGAAAGGCTTAGTGATATATTAGCAAATGATGGATAGAGCCTTAAATACAAACATTGGATAAGATTTATTATATGAGGACTAGCTCATTGAAATGGTGGGATTGATAGCCTCATTACATGCATAAGTATACCTACATAAAAGGATATATGTGTGGCATAGGGATTTGCATGTTCCCTTTATGACCAAGAGGGAGTAAAGCCAGCTCTTCAAAAGAATGAGAATGATAGCTAATATTGTACCTTACCTAGTGCACTTGCATAGAAGGACCTATGTGAGTTTCAAATATGGGTAGACCACTTGCTGGATTTTGGTAATTAAAATAAGAAGATACTAAGTTTGCGAACAAGACTTTAATCCTAGTACTTAAGTGTCTTGTAAAAAAAAAAACTTATTGTTGAGTTAGGGAATATTGGGTTGTGATATTTAGTATCAAAGTGATTTGTTCATAGCGATACAAGTTTCCTTGTGCAAGATTAGATAGATTGCAATGAGATGTACACTATGTAGATACTACACCTGTAAGAATAGGACAACCATGAAAATTCAATGCATGATGAGTCTAGTGTTGATTTACAAAATTTGAAGGCAGCCTTAGAAACTATGAAGTCATACTTCATGAGCACTCTTGTAGGAAGAGATCACTATGCCAAGCTTGTTGAAGAGACCCCTAGTGCATACAGGAGCAAAGAAGAAGAAGTCAATCAGCTAACTGAAGAGCTTGACTAGACTAGAAGCTCTTTGTCGAAGGCTCATCTTCCATTGCATGAGATAGAGTTGAAAATCAATTCTATTTTAGAATCCACTAAACAACTGAATCATGAGAGATCCAGGGAGATTGGACAGATTGTTGTCGAACTAGATTGCATTCAGGAGACTATAACTTAATACATTGTCCCATGAGATCAGATTACACAATTTTAGATCAGTGGATTGGCTGTGATAAGTACGAGAGTGATAATAATTTCTCATGGACTGACAATCCAATGTATGAGGTGGATTATGATACATCTTTTGATAATCCTATTTTTGAGATGAAGAGTGTTGATTCTTTTCCTGTGATAGATCATGAGGATACATTGTTTGAGACAGGGTGTCTATTTCGACATGAGTCTGAGAGTGATTTCATGAGCATTTTCCAGCCTAATCAAGATGATCGAGGATTGAGTTCTCTTACCCAAGATCGTATGCTTGCATTGATGAGCATTGAGGGTGATGGTAGGAGCATTATATGGGTGATAGTTGATCATGGGTATGAGAGATATGTCGTTGTTCACTTTTTGGGCAGCCATATCATTTACTTGATGGAGGTTGGTCAGCAGTTTGGTTGGCATTATATGGAGTATCCTACTTATTTGAACACCATGTTATCTGAAGGGTTCAGTTTAATCAATGAGCAGGTAGGCCTGGTTGAGTCACCTATGCATTAGATGTTTCTTGGAACATAGTTCAGTCATTATGGGCATACCAATTTTGATTATGAGGTTGAGCTTCTTATGGAGTTGTAGGAGTGGAGTATGGATGGTCTTTCAGGAGTCTCATAGATAAATTTACACCCTACTTGGTTGAGTATGATGAGGGACGTCATCTTTCCAAAGGATATTTTGTTGACTGCAGTAGATTGGGCTACATGGGATTATTTGGGTTATTCCAAGAGTGTGAACGCTGAGTTGAGCTGGTCAGGTGATGACTATGGAGGCACTTCCAGCATTGTATTTGCAGTATTTTATGATGATGATTTCTTGGATATGATGTGGCACATGATATTTCATCTCAGTTTAGATAGGTGAACTAGTGCCAGGTTGGGGAGAGATTTCATCATGCTATTGTAGTTGAGAGTTCAATAGCTTAACCATGTCAAATGGATAGTGATGACCAGAGTAGCGCAGCGTCGGCGTGGCAGTTACTTCCTGAGATTGTTATCGGATCCAAGGATTTGATGGACCTTAGCCAGGATGCAGACACTTGACTGGAGTATGTATGAATATTACTTGAGGACAAGCAATATTTGGGAAGGGCAGACTGTAATGTCCCCTTTTTCTAGGCAGTTAGTGTGCAGAACAATTTAGCCTACTCACGGGTTCCCATAGGCTAGGGAAAATTGTAGGGGAGCCTAACTAGAGTTCTGAAAGCGGATAATTAAGCGAAATGGGTATTCGAATCCACTCTCAAATATTGAATCGGATAGACAGAGCCTTTATTTACTATTTTTATTAAGTTTTTAGGGTTTCAAGCAAAACGAACGGTGCAGTGATATTATTCATTGAAATGGGTGTCTGTATCTATCCTCAATTTGTAGATCAGATAATCAGAAGGCCAAGTTTTTAATGTGCGAAGGTTTAATTATATAAAGTAAAATTATTTAAATACTTTATATAGTTTAAAACCTTATTTTATAAAAAAGGGGACGTGGGACTTAAAAAAAAGTTATGTTTCATGATTTATCCCACATTGAGTGTGCAAAAAGGAGTTTGTTGTGGAGAAGTCTATTTATTCGGTGGCTTGGTCTCATTTCGTTATATTCTAGATTTTAGTTATTTCCTCTAGAGTTTGAGGCCAGTGGCTGAGACTTCTTCTCCGAAGGGATGGAAACCCCAACGGTGTGGCTTAGGATGAAACGCCTCATATTTTTGGAGTTGGATGAAACCCCAGTTCTCTGTTGGTGAATTCACATAGGATTCACACTTGGAGCTTCATCAGTCTTCAGAGGTATCTTTCCATGTTTGCTGATTTAGTATATTTCAAGGGTTTGTAGACATATTGTGGAAAGATTATATTTTTAAAATATTGTAATCTGAACCCTATTTTGAAAGAAATTTGAAAATAAAATTGCTAGTTATTTCTTGTTTCCTGGAGTTGTATTTTCTGATTTTAAGAAATAGTATAGTGTCCCAAATATTAAAAATATCAGAACAGGGGGAGACATTACAGAATGAAGGATAATGACTATGAGCTTTTGGTTGCACTATGAATAAAACCATATCCAGTTGAGGAAGTTTGGGGTTGTGAAGCATGAGGGTGAACTAGCTGATGCACTGAGAGTAAAACAGATTCAACCAAAGAAGGAAGATTAGAATTGGAAAGCACGATCATGATATTGTTCTTGCTTGAGAAAAGATCAAGTAGACTCGAAAGAATAGATAATCTCTTTAATGATTTTAGAAAAAGGCTTGTAATGATGTTTAGCAAGTAAAATTTTGGCCAAGTAGACTGTTAGTAGATGTAATTGTATTTATTTATGGTGATGTATTGAAGTAGTCTCATTTTCATATTAAAAGGAGAAATTCACCCAACATAAAACTATGTGGATAACTTTGACCGCTATCCTAGAGCTCTAAGAAAATCTTCAGGAGAAAACTTTTGTAACTGTCAAGACATAGGACTATTAGTGTAGCTTTGTTAAATCAAGTAGGGTAGATTTTACCCATGTTGTTGATGACTGATGAGTTTTTCTAGTGAGTTTTGGTAAAATGAGTTTATGATTTTCTCTTGTGACAAAAGATGTTAAACTTGGGTTCTGAATTGAGTTATAAAATTGTTGTTGGGCTAGATCCAGAGTTTATGGTAGCAAGCCTCAGGTAACCGATGATGAGGAATAGAGACTTTGTAAAGTAGTATCCTTATTAGTTGAGAAAATTGAGAGATTGTTGTGTACACTGATGAGGAATAGAGACTTTGTAAAGGATAGTATATTTATTAGTTGAGAACTTTGAGAGATTCTTGTGTACATTGATGAGGAGTAGAGACTTTGTAAAGAAAAGTATCCTTATTAGTTGAGAACCTTGAGAGATTCCTGTGTACACTAAATCTAGTAGTGAAGAGTGTTGTAAATGGAATTTAAGCTACTTGGATGCTTGTTATGATACCCATAATGACCATTGGTTGTAGGCCTGTGCAGAAATCAAATCCTTAAGCTCTCTAAAAGTTGTGGCATCACTTTAGTCGTGTATTGATTTGTACTTATTAGACTTGGGGTCACTAACATGGCATTAATGGTGCTTTGAACTCTTAAAAAAGAGAATGCTATCTAATATTGTCATGGATGGATGTGCACTATCATTTTTTGCACCTGTAATGTTAAATTTCTACATTTTAGAATTTACAGTGATGAGTAGAGCTTGTGTATACATGGCGTTGAGTTGGGTAGCTTACCTTGAAGTGATCAGCGAGCTAAGTTTTATCTAGGGTAGAAGCTTGTGTTTCCTTACCTAGTTTTAAAGGTTTCTAGGAAGGTGCAAAGCCTATTCCTTAGAAAATTGTAGCGATTGCTCGACTCGGAGTAAATCTCTAGGTGATGGTATTATGTTTATTTAATGATGTTATATTACTGGTAATTTAACTTGTAAATTAGGGAATGCATCTTTGTACCCAAGGATCTAAATGATATTTTGGAAGTGGGTGATGTATTTGTAAAATAATGAAGCTAAGGTATTTAGGGTACCTTTGACCCAATTGGGGAAGGGTTGTATGTTTAAGAAAGAAATATTTAGATGTAAAAGTTTTTATACTAGCATGGGGACACGAGGATTTTTATATTGTTATATGGAAATGATATGAAGATCCTCGATCCATTTATGAGAACAAATTTTGAATGTGAGTTGATAGATAAGTTCACACTTTATTTTGTAAGAGTTATGGAACTCTTATTTGGGAATAGAGGTTACATGAAAGCCTTGACCCAATGTAATGATCTAAATTATTATGGAATAAAAATAAATCTATTTTTGAATTGGGTTTTTTCCTTCGGGTTTCCCAAGGTAAATATGTTGTTATGAGAATGTGTAATGTATCACTCATTTATGGATGTTTATTTGAATTATCAATGGAAATTATTAATTCATTGTGGAAATGAGTTTATTTGGAAAATGTACTTTAGTAGACATTTGTTTAATATTTAAGAGAATGTTTATGATGTGTATGGATGAAAGAAATTAATATTGAAAATGGATGGTTTCCTTTAAAAATTACAAATTGATTGTATAATTCCTAAGTTTTCTTTCTCAATTGGATAAATAATGTAGACTTGAAAATAAGGTTTATCCTAAGAGGGGGACTTGCATTAATTATCATATAATCTACTTAAGGGTAGAATAAGGAAATAAATGGGTAAACTTGATGCACTAGAAAAGAAGCTATGTATTTAGAAAGGCTTAGTGATGTATTAGAAAATGATGGATAGAGCCCTAATTACAAATATTGGATAAGATTTATTATGTGATGACTAGCTCATTGAAATGGTGGGATTGATAGCCTCATTACACACATAAGTATACCTACATAAAAGAATATGTGTGACATAGGTATTTGCATGTTCCTTGATGGCCAAGAGTGAGTAAAGCTAGCTCTTAGAAATAATGAAAATGATAGCTAATATTGTACCTTACCTAGTGCACTTGCATAGAAGGACCTATGTGAGTTTCAAAGATGGGTAGACCACTTGCTAGATGTTGGTAATTAAAATAAGAAGACTCTAAGTTTGTGAACAAGACTTTAATCCTAGTTCTTGAGTGTCTTGTAAAAATAAAATAAAAAACTCATGGTTGAATTAGGAAATATTGGGTTGTGATAGTAATGCTTCCCATTCTACATTAAATGGTGTTTATACTTTTTCTAGACTTTTTATTATTTTCCAAGTTATCATATCTCTCTTTAGGAAGGTCATATGTCTTATTTACAATATGCTTTACATTTTCCAATAGCACTTCGAAATTGGAAATTGTATTTGAGGCTTCTATTATGTCCTTTCCAAGAGATTCCGTCTTGACATGCACCACCATAAAATTTTAGTCTTTGATGATGCCAATATATTGATCTCTAGTGATATTCTCTCCCTAATGTGAGAGGAGATTAGAAAATAAAATTTTCACTAACTATGCTATTTATTCTTTTATATAATTCAAGGATACTTTTAGAATGTTAAAGGCTTCTATATAATCTTCTAGCTTTCTCCTTTTTATTAGGCAAGTTCTTCAACAATACTTGTACTAGTTTCTTATCTATGATGCCTAATTATTGGAGTTTCTAACTTTATACTTCATATATTAGTGTTAATACTTGGACATGTTCTATTTAGAGGTTTAATTCTACCTATGTACTATTTGTTACTACATTAGCCCTTGTAATTAATATTATATTCTTCTATGTATTTTAGGTATCCTACTATATGTTCCATCTTTCTATGCATCTAATCCTAGAGAGACTTGATTAGATATATAGTTGACAACTATGGTTTCATTTTATACATTTACTTTATCATAATTTTCTTCTATTTTAATGCAAAAATATATATATTTCTTCTTCCACTTTAAATCTTCATATTTTTCCTTTAGCTCAAGTTTTGTCTCTCTTTATCAAAATGTTATAGTTGCTCTCTTACATTATAATCCATTTGTTGTAATATTTTTTTTTCTCTTGTAGTTGCTTCTCCAAGTCCTCATTGCCTTCTACTATCTATTTTGATATCTTTCTTTTCTTTTCTATAAGTTTCTTTATCTCTTTGGAGTTGAGTTATTTGATTATCCTTTACATAGATTCCTATATTCTTGCCTTTTAGGATAGTAGCTAGATATTAGAACTATTTTCTATATATATTTACTTTATTGGATGCTTATAGTAACTTGAGGGATACCACTTGATTTTTCTATTCATCCAACTACACTCATATAAGGTGCATTGCTTTACTCAATTATACTATGGATAATCTTGTGAGATAGTTTTATCCTCTCCAATTATCTCGATCATCGAATGGGATGTAGACCAGGAAATCCAGGCGATTGCATCTTAAAAAAAGTGGCACAATAGGGATAGTATTGAGAGCATAGGATTTGGCTCAATCAAGGTCCTCAAACATGTTGAAAAAGGCTAGATATTTTATAATATGTGATCTCGAGCACACAATTTCTAATCTAATAGCTTATGGGAAAAGGGTTAGATAAAGAAAAATAAAAAAATGAAAAAGAAAAAACCTAAGCTAAAAAGAGTTGAAGTGCTAGAGATCAATGACGATCACCCTGCATAGTAACTTCAAGTATAATGAATAGATATGAACACTTCCTCTCCTTGAATTATATAAGCACACATTTAAATACAAACATACACATATAAAGGAGATAGGACAGGGCTTGAGAACCATTTAGATGCACAGGCCTGTAGAGTATCTATGCAAGTAAAGTATTACAAATATTATGCCAAAGGTGGGGGTTTAGGTTACCTGCAAGACTTCCCAAAGATGCACATACTGCTATACAAAGGGAAATAAAGAGAATGCTATACAACTCAATGATCCTTTATAGTGCTAAACTAATAGCTCTTTATAGATACAATGGGAAATTTTTCCCTAAAATTGTGCAATATTTTTTACAATCTCAACTATTCCTTTCTAGGGATCCTACATAAGTGAATGGATGCATCCTCTACCATTAATCTAGCTATCTTTAGGGTTGTAACTATTGTATATTCTATGCAATTATCATTATTAGATCCCCTACTTTTCCTGGATTGCCAAGCTAAAATGACCTTGGCAGGTAATCCTTATATTTCCTTAGAAATGGGACATTTGATCCACCTCACCTACTTCTTATGGAATTCTATGCACCATTATTGACACCTTGTAATTTGATTCGACTCTTGACCCATCTTATTCCCCTAGAGCACTTTCCAACTTCATCGTAGATTTATCTTCATCCCTTTGTTAGATATTCTTTGAAAATTTTGTCTTGAATTATCTAATTTTCAAAAATTTTATTTCCTTTCATTTTTTAGAACTTTTAAAAATCTTAACCATTTGATATTTTCACTATCTCTTTCAAAACTTTGTTTGACACCTTCTAATTTTAAGTCTACACTATCAAATTTTTTATCTTTTTTCCTTAATTAGATATTTAAAAAATATTGATTTCCCTCTTTGTATGTGCCTCCAAAGCTTTGCCACATTTTGACCCTTGGAAATTTAATAGTGTGACCCCAATGCAATTGTTATTGCCCCTTTTTATTTTACTAGTTTTACCTTTTTGACTTAACCTTTTCAATTTTATTTTAAGGAAAATATGTTAGAAGTCCCTCAAGATGTAAACTACAGATGATGGAATTTAGTCTGTGAGGTTTTTGATATAACGTATTTCTCATGTTCAAGTTTACTCTTCCTTTTGGAGGAGTCATTAGTGGAAAGAAGTTTCATCTAGGTAGCCTCTTTTAACTAAATGTGGGAAAGTAGATGTATTACAAGACCTCTTAATGAGGAGATCTTATAAGTTTTCACATATTTCCCATGACCATTGGTTCTTCCTCAATAGACCCTCACCACTAGATATTATCTTGTGATTGTGGTAGAGAGTGTTAGAAATAGTCTATATTACATCATTTGGATCATGTAAATGTACCTTTCTTGGTACATACTTAGGACATTAGATTACTTTATGGGGAAGTTATCTAGTTACTTCATGCAAAATAAATAACTACACAAGTGTCAAAGTGTAAGTTGTATATGTACAAGTTGTCCCTTGCACGTCTAGGTAGAGTGTTGGCCAAGGAACCTATTTGCTATATAAAGGGCCATAGACATAGAGCAATATATAGTAGAAGGAAGTAGTGTAGACCAGTGTGGTAAGATGTAGCAGTGTAATTTAATGTTATGGAGTGTAATATGCTCAATGCCCATTCTTGAGCAGTAGCCATATTCATGGAGTGTTCATTTCCTCCATAGCTACTTTTGTAAACATCCCCATCATTTCTATTTATAGTATATTTTTAGTTATCTCATAGATTTACTTTATTTTATATTATTCTACATCTTGTGGTTTCTATCTCCTATTAAATGTTGCATCAAAAGCTAACAACGGTATCAGAGCCACAGTAGGTCAATAGGAAAATCACAATTATCATTGATCCTGAGTTTTTGACAACCCAACATGCCATTGGAATTGTCACTATCAAAAATTCTCAGAAGAGTCTAGGTGGTAGAATTAAGGAGAGCCACAAGTAAGGACTAAAATAAATATTAGTTTCTGGAATACTGATATTGCATATGGCTAGAGTCTTTCCACATAGTTTCAAGGGAAAACTTGTGAAGAGTAGGACTTGATCCACTAGTTTGATGAATCTAGTGAAGCTCATCTAAGAGATCTATCGAAACTAACATAAAGGTTCTTATATTTCAAGTAATTAATTCTCATATGAATGGGACACCTCCTAAAATAGAAAGCTAAGATATTTCAACTTTGTTTCCCATATATTGGAGTGCCTTCATAGTGTAGAGATTAGTTGTCTCAAGAGAAGAACACTATAGAAGAGACTTCTGGAGAAGAATTTTGGTGAAGTTGGAAGAAAGGAGATCTCCATTGCTATATTAGAATCTTTACAAAAATAAAAGGCCATAGAAGCCTTGATCCATAATAAAAGGCCATAGAAGCCTTGATCTAGAGGAAAAGTCCACAAAAGCCTTGGTATTGAAGAAAAGGCCACATAAGACTTGAAGAAAATGCCACAAAAGCCTTGATCTTGAATAAGACTCTAGAAGAGAGTATCTATTTTAGAAGTAAATTTCAATAATAATTTTTTGCTACAGAAACAAGGAGATTCAGTGAGTTGGAAAACCTTCCTACAAAAAGGTTAGGAAGAATATCTTCTTCAGAATCAATACAACACCTGACTAAAAAGATATCAGGATATCTCATTGATGAAGGACTAGGAGAGTCCTTCTCGAATACAGAGGTGGCAAAATTAGATATCCAAGAGAATATCTCACCGTTAACACTTCTAGAAGTAGAAGGTTGAATATAAGGTCTCAAGGAAGACCAAAAGAAGCTACAAGGTCTTGGAGAGGCCTCTATGAGCATCCTATAAAGGATTGGAGAGCCTTACTGAAGGAATAATCAAAGGAGTTCCAAGGAAAACTCATTGGAAAAATTCACTATTGGAGATAGTGAAATATTTGGGATAATTATTGTCATCCGACAACAAGCCCAAGAAGAAGAATTTGGCAAGGAGTTCCAAATCTTAGAAGACCTCAAGATATTCAAAATCTTGAGAAGAAGATCTTGTTTAAAGTTAGACTTCAAAAGGAATCTTGAAGGAATATTTAGATAGAAGAAGCCTACCAAATCCAGGATATTTGAATATTACCTCTCACAACAAGAAGGCACCACTTGAGAATCAAATATATCTTCTAATATAGAATAAAAGGAGGAGACTACAATAGGAGAACAAGTCACCAAAATCCTAGGCTTGTGAAAGGGAGTTGGAGACCATCTTTTGGTGAATTTGAAGTTGTTCAAGGTATCCTACAGAGATTTGCAAGATCTTACTCATGGTAAAAACTTGGTTATCTTAGACACCAACATCTACATCCTCTACAGAAGTGGTGAAAAGGGCTTTCAGAAAAATGTAAGCAACTATTGGTGCAAGTAAATTAATTAAGTGGATTACTTATTAGATTTTTTTAAGCACTTAGATTGGAGTAAAGTTGAAAAAATGAGAGTTGAATTAAGAGTCTTCAAATGTGCAAAAATAAATAATTATTTAAGGTTCATTTGCACTTTAGGAGTTGATTAGATTTCAAAATCTCAAACTATCTATCAACTACCTATCATCTACTTTGGAAATAAAAATAATACTAGCTCCTATTACCTTGATTATAAAGAAATTTCTAAATAATTCTTGAAGATTCATTTTAGATTATTCTTGATTAGTTGCAGTAAATTGATTAAGTGCATTATTTTTTAGAGTTTATTGGAGGGATAAGGTGAAATTGTTAGTTCAGTAGAAGTAAAATATTATTAGATTCATTTTCACTATTATATTGCTCTCAAATATTATTGTTTATGTTCATTAGAAGGGCAGAAAAATAGAATTTGTCAGAGTATCTAAAGACACTATTAGTGCAATGAGATATGCAACTTCGAAGTGGCCTAATAAAGCCACAAAATTAGCTCAATCCTCCAAGCATTGGAGAAGAAAGTAATCACCTTAAGAGAATCAAAAGAAGCCTCGAACGAGACTTTGTGAGTCTCAAGTTCAAATCAAAAGAAATAGTACAAAAAAATAGCTTCTATCATGTGGTTACAAGCTTGGATTCATTTATAAAATATCCAATAAAACAGGGAAGGTGTCAAATCAAATGGATAATCTCAAAACCATATATTGCACTCAATATTTTGCCTCAAAACTAGAAATTCAGATTTACAAAGAGAAGTGCAAAAGAAGGTGCAACAAGGTCATCTTGTATAGAAACTATTTTACATTTTATTGCACTATTATAATCTGGTTATACATGGAAAGAAGGTAGATTTAAAGGTGCCTCAAAGGCACTAAACTTACTGAAAAACCCAATTGGAAGTAGTCGTATGATATAAGCCATCCAAGCCTAGCTCAAGGAGTCATTTAAAGGGCTCATTCTCCTCACATTATAGATGGCCTAACCTGCAAGATACACATGCAAGATCAAGGAAGAAACAACGTCATTCAAGATCAATAGCATCTATGAAAGTAGGATGAAAAACAAAAATAAAGGAAAATAAAAGTTGAAGCACCATTGGAGTGTTACTCCATATACATTCATTGAAAGTGGTGCTCAAGGCCTCCATACTGTTGCTCCATATCCCAACAGAAAATGTGTAGGTGAATTAAAGCAAAGGTTGGGATTTGCAAAGCTAAAAAGGTCTCCAAAGGGTTCGTTCGAATCAGAAATAGAGACTACATCCATGTAGAGAATAAAGTGACACTTACCACTCAAGGAAAATCTTAACACTCAAATCAAGAGAGTACTCATATTCAAGGAGGAGTTACATGAACTAGTTGGTGCATTAAGTGTATGGGATACACTTGTCAAAGAGGAAGACCAAGTATTTTGCTAAATAATGCAACATTCTTATGTTATAAAAAGGTAGACAAACATTTCATTGGCACTAAAATCTCCTCAAGCACTCGAAGAGAAATGATTGTGCCACTTGGCACATCAAAGAAGAATCTTCTCCATTTTAAGGACATCAATGACCAAAGTCAATAAGCATTCTTCATATTTGAATTCACTATCTCACCATCTACGTGAAAAGGGTCGAGTTACAGCATGCCAAGAAGGTGTTAGAGCCTTTAATACTCAAGGCAACCAAATTCAAGGGAAGATCCTAAAAGATGCCAGATTTGGAATGCATTAAACTCCAAAGTGCTTCCATTGGAGGATATAGTCACAACATCCATGACGTCTACATAAATTCTACAGTCCAAGCTTATCTAAAATCAATGTCGAACATTTCTTGGAGAAAGGTAAAATTATTTCCATTTATATGTGCTTTCTTTCCTTGGAGTTATAAGGTTTAAATAAAAGGAATTTATTTACATTGAAATCCATACATAAAAGTGAATATTTTATCAAATGAATCAAATATTTGCAATATAAAACCTAGGAGTAATAAGGGTTTCTACTTGGATAAATATTGAATATTTGCAAATATTATTGTGATCTACCTAGTGGTTATGATTCTCATCCATATTTAAATCATCCTTGATCTTAATCTCCTTATAGATATAAATCCATGGGAATGGGTTTTGTTTTAGCTTTGCATCCTCTTATTCCCATGCCTCCAAGGTACCCAATTTTGCAATGTTTGTCTCCTTGTCTCATTTCTCTCTTTTTAAATTCTAACATTTTTTATACACATACTTTTAATCCTTTTCTCCATTTAAGTCCTTAAGAAAGTTGTATCTATATTGTAAGACTACTTATCTTGTACTTTATTCAATTCAATCTTCTTTAATATCTTATCTAGTTGATCTACACATCATATTGTCATGGGGATGATCCTAAGGTTATTCTCCTCAATAACACAAAGGTTTGAATTCTACCCCTATGTATGCTTTTGACCAATAAGTCCAAGATGGCATATATTATAGAGCAAATATGTATTCTACCATATATAGGAATCCTATAGGGATGTCTAGAAAATCCATACAATTTTATGAATGAATCCTTGGTTCTAAAATAAAAATCTCTTTTTTTCTTTGATGTACTTATCAAAAAGCTATTTTTAGCTAATATCCTTGGTATTTGTCCTTGACCATTCCTATTAATGGACTCGTACACCCCATGTAGAAATTATGGTCAATATTACCTATGTATTTGAATAACATTTCTATGCAATCAATAATTGACAACGATAAACCATCTAACTTACTCCAATATAGATGAAGGATTTGAAATTGGTGTTTCTTATTATGCATAACCAACCAAACCAAGAAAATATGCAATTTAATTCTCCCTTCATTTTAAATATTGTTAGTTTATGGGTCATATCCTAAAATATATGTGTCACAATCTAAGTGCTTTAGGTAGTCAACAAAATGGTGCACTATGTGCAACATTAAAATTTACTCTTTACACACTTACTTATCACCTTATTTATCTACCATAAACTCCAAACCATATAATATGTATTGCAAATAACAATTGAATTTCTAAATACTTAGTAGAAACTTATAATATATTATAAAGTGTCCTTCGTCTATTTGTTATGCAATTTTTTTTACCACTCTATATCATCCCTCTTTATTTAGAATTTTAGTTGATTTTATGGCAAGTAGGAGATCCTTTAGATAGCTTATTCATAAAAACATAGCATTTATCTACTAGCATCAGGAACTATTCTTATTAGCGATTCATTCCAAGAAATTGGTTCAATGGCCCTTTTAACCTTCTTATATGCCCTAAAATTTGTGTACCAAATTAGGAAAAACAATACCAAACTATTTCAATATAAAAGATCAAATTTTATCAATTGTCTATGAGTCATTTTGGTAAATATCATGTTAGTATATATCTTCTTTTCTTGATTCCCTTGGTGTGAACTTGAGTTTATTTTTATGATATTTTTATTGTAATCCTCGTATTTTTTTTATTAGATACAAGAAGGGGTTTTGAAAGGGTCCCCAAACCTTTTAAAAATAAAGGAATACTATGAAACCAAGATAGATTTCATAGACCACATAGATAAAACTATCCCCACAAACCCACCAGCTACCTAGAAATAAATAAAACAACCCAACAATAGACCTAACAAAAGACCACCAAATTTTGGAGATTACAAAAAAATTTGAATCATGTGGAGAGCCAAAGACCAAAACCAAGCTAATACAAAACTCCAAACATGGAGTAAGACCATCAAACAGTCATCAAAAAATCCTAGTCGAGCCACAAATAAGAGAGGACTAAGACCTTAGGAGATCCATCCCTTGCTTCCATCTTAGAGGCCCTTAACACTTCCTAAATCCACTACATCATAGAATTAATCTATTTTATGCAAGTAGTGGCCTCATTAAACTTACTCATTAGAGAAGACTGGTAATCCACCATCATATTAAGAAAATATTAGCACTTTGGGCATAACCAACAAACTGGAGAATAACTTACCCCAATGACCTATAGACCCCATAGTGAATTTAGCTTTCTTATTCAGGGGTTTGGTCCTCTGAGTCTAAGTTTTCCACTAAAATTAGGTTCACCTCTGACTTGACATTTTAACAAAAATATGCTTGGAATGCCTAGCTTTATTTACTCCACATCTACTTCCTACATGCAAATTCAACGTTCCTCTTGACATCAAAAGAGCCTTCACTTTCTTTTTTAAAATAAGGGGGCTTATCAGGTTCTCTTTTGATACCTTAGAGTTGCTAGACTTTAAATGAGACAACATCAAGGATTCAACAACTATAGAGGTATCCTTATAAAATATCATCAAATTAGGAACCACCTTCCTTGATACCCCTTTAACTTTGTCTATGTATTTAAAAATTATCAATGTTAAGCCATGATGGATTACGTCAATAATCTTCTCTTTCCTAACATCCTGCATGGACTTCTACAAATAGAAAGGATGAAATATTTATTAATATTTTATAATGAAGCTAGTTGAAAAGCATAACATGATAATTATGTAGGATACCTTTGTTTTTTCCATCATAAATAAATCCATAATAACCAATGCAACCCTATCCCATGAAGCCAAAAGAGCTTTCCTTTGATAATCATTTTGAAGTTTAGGTAGAACTTCATTATCTCTTAATAAATACCCCAAATATCTTTCCAAGGAATTTTTTTACCTATTATGGTAGGAATTATCACAAGATAGGCCCATCACATTAGCAATCAGTGGTATGAAAATCTTGAATTCAATCCCACCCACTCTCACCATACCATTCTTCCAATAGTAGACCATTTACTTTGAAAGGTCCATGTTAAAACCTTGGAATTTCAACAAGAAAACCAAGAGGTCTCCTTTCTTACTCCTCAATCTTCAGAGTTTTTGGCTTGAAAACAACTCCTTCCATATCCTAACAGGCCACCCACAGAACACATTGATGGAAAAATTAAGGACTAGGGAAACCAGTATATTTACTCAAAGAAACATAAAACTTAGAGAATTATCTACCTATAATCTTAAGAGTTTCAAGAGATAATTATAAAGGACCCAAATACCTCGTAAAATTGACACAACACCACCAGAACCAGAGATAAATCAAAATCTAGGTGATAAAAAAACACATCAAAATCTAGCAAAATTCTAAAAATACCATTTCCAAGAAATCAAAGATCATGGCTCTCCACCCAATTTAAAACTTCATTCGTAATTGAGGATTAATGCACTGCCACCTCACAATCTAGAGAGTTCACTTATGGAGAAGAAGGTTGTGTAAATCAAAATAAATAGGCCAGATGATCTTAAAAAAACAAAAAGTCCTTCTATGAAGACAACACCCTGATCTAGAAGGATTAATTCTATTATCGACATTGTAGGGGGCTCTCAAGAATCTTAACACTAGCCACTACAAACCAATAAGGACATTCCACATCCTGAAAAGCCACTTCACCTCCTGCATGCCAAAACAATAGAAAACTAATATTTTCTATCAATTTCGAGCCTCCACATATGCCCATGATTACTCAGATTGCTTACACCAACCCATGACTGATGGAGTCTTAAGATCTCAACCTAGCCAACCCCAATGGGACAAAAAATAAAACAATAAATTAGAAAAAAAAACAAAAGGAAATTTGTGTTGGGCAAAAACCTTTGACGAAATCGCCTCATAGACCATGTTTCCTATGACCGACATAAGCCAACAACAGAAGCCACCAACAAAATAATCAGTTTATCTGTATAAAAATGATGATTTATTGTACTTGCTTCATGATATCCAACTAACTAAATAACCGCACCTCTAACCAAAAAACACCAATCAAATATACAAAGATATCAGCTACCTATGAAACACCTACTAGCATGAAAATATGGTAAATTGGGAATAAACATAGTAGTGGGCTCCTAGAGAAAATGAAGAGCATATAACTGACTCCCACATGAAACAAAAATTAGATCACCTAAAATCATCATAACCTACTGCATTTTCCAACACCAAGATATCTTTGGGGAAGTCACTCCTCCATACTAAGAAATCATTTTAGAGCACTCCTAGATTTTCTAGGAAATCTGTAGCCTCATTCGCTTCTCTAAAAGTATGCTAAATTCAAACCTCCTTGGACTGGGTTAATATTTTGACCTCCATAATCATGTTAGAAAATTTTCCAAGTAGGAGTATAATATCCCTTAAACGCATTAATAATATTTATGGAGTCTCGTTCAATTATTATATTTTTACAATCTAGAGTCTCCAACAAATTCATTCCTGGTAAGGGCTTTTGCTTTTGTAAAGTTGTAGGTTTGGATATCCAAATTCTTTGCAAAATTTAAGAGAATAATACACCTATCATTCCTAAACATCCCACCAGTGCTAGATTTCCCCGGATTACATTTAGACACCCCATCAAAGTTAAATTTAATCCATATTGGGGGAGGAGGTTCCCATTTGATCTGATCTCTTGAGATAGACTAAGACTAGTCAAGCACCCATAGTCTTGATTGAAAATCAAGCTTTAAATATAGCTCCTCCTCAACCTTCCCACCTCCATTCAAGTCTAAACTATGGCTTGAAAATTTTCCACCATAGCTAAAATTTTTCTAGAACAAACTACAACAATATCCCTCTTAGAATTTTTGAAGGCCCTATAATTCCTTTCCTTCCAAATACTCCAAAAGAGGTGAGGTAGGCTAAAGAGCCAAAAAAAATTCAATCTAGGAGTAGAGAAGGGAGGAAACCATTGAACACAAAAATCCAACAAAAGGTTTAGGGTTTTTGGAATATATTACATTATTTGGTACATGCCAATGTACCACCATGGGTACATCTTTAGATTAGGAGTTTGTCTTAGATTAGGGTTTGAGTATTTACTTTATGCAATGTAATAAATGCACAAGTAATATTAGAATGTGCAAAGTATTCAATAATGTAAATGTGCATCATAGTCCATGTGCACATGAGTCCATAGAATAGGAAGGTGAAGAGTCATAGGAAGATGAAAGGCCAAGAGTCACATCCCACTATATATTGGCCTTTGGTGTGAGCAAGTAGAACAATCCTTTCCATATCAAGTAGAGTAGAGTAGAATACAAGTTTGAGACAATGTAGAACTTGTATGAAGCATGGAGTCCTTGAGATCTCCATATTTTGTATGAAGATCCTATTTTCGTGAGCTTTCATTAATGGTAGTTTTATGAGTTATTTCAGAAGTTTCTTATGAGTTTTACATGCTTAGTATATTGTCATTATCATAGATTCAATATTGCATGCTCATTTTATATCTTGTGGTTGATTTCTCATTAAGTATCTAGCATCAAAAGCTAACAGTGGTATCAGAGCACAAGGTAGATTGATAGGAGATAGGGAGAGCCACAAGAGAGATTGAGAGGAGATAGGGAGATCTCATTTTTAGAATTTTAAGAATTGCTTTTTGGCTAGAGTCTTTCCACAGGGTTGCAGGAAAACTCGTGAAGACTAGGACTCAACATAGATCTCTTTTCCACTAGATTGAAGGATAACTAGTGATGTTTATTGACTTATAGAGATCTAGAGATTTGCATGGATTTGCTTGCTACTGTCTAAAGTTTTTTGTTGCAAAAAATTAGTTCTCAGAAGTTGAGAAGCTTCCTACAATGGATAGAGAAGAATTTCATCTTCGATTGCCTGAAAGTCTATGTGCTTTCCTCATGTAGGGATTAGTTCTTTGTTGTAGAAAAAATAGACATTGAAGAAAGAAGAGACTCAAGAAAAGAGTCCTATTGAAGATTGAAGAAAGAGGAGACTCAAGGAAAAGGTCCCCATTGGAGATTGGAGATAGAATATTGAGAAGACCCAAGAAGGAGGTCTCCATAGAAGATTGAAGACTGTAGATTGAGAAAGAGGAGACCCAAGAGAAAGGTCCCATTGAAGAACTTCTAGATTTGGAAGATAGAAGATTGAAGATTGAAGATAGAGGAGGACTAGGAAAAGTCCTATTGAAGATTTGAGAAGCTACAGAATTTGAAGACCCAAAAGAAGAGGTCTCAAGAAAAGTTGGAAGGAGAAAGAAGAAGAAGGCTAGAGAAGCCTTATTGAAGAAATTGAAGAAGTGGCCATTGGAGAAGATTTGAAGAAATCTCAAGGGAGAAGATTGCAAGAAGGAGTAGCTCCTGAAAAGAAGAATTTGGGACAATTATCACCATCCGACAACAAGCCCAAAAGGAAGAAGGATTTGGCAAGAAGTTTACCAAATTTTGGAAAGGATTCTAGAAGACCTCAAGACATTCAAATTCTTGAGAAGGAGGCCAGTAAATAGGCCAAGTTTGAAGTCAGAATTCGACAAGAGCTAAGGAGGAGAAAGAAGATAGAAGAGGCCACCAATTTGAGGAATTTGAAGACTACCATTGAAAAGGAGAAGATTGCTGATTTTTATAGTAGAAGTTGAAGAGTCACAGGACAACAAATTGAAGGAGGAGTTGGCAGAAAAAGAAGGCAACAAATCAAGAAAATTGGGCAGCATTAGAAGGAGAAAAGAAGGCTGCAAATTAAAGGAGTTAAGGACAACAAAATGAAGGAGGAATTGGTTGCATTAGAAGCTAAAAATTATAGATTTTAGGATAGCAAGAGGGCAGCATTTTGGGCAGCACTAATAGCTGCAAATTTTAGAGTTTGAGAGAACAAAGTTGGAGGAGAATTGGAGCCACAAAAATTAGATTTTTGGACAGCAAATTAAAGGCTAAAAAGCAAAAAATTTGGGCAGCAATTAGAGCTGCAAAATTGACAAGTTCGAGGCAACAATCAAGTAAAAAGGAGAGCTGCAAAATTTACAAATCCAGGGCAGCAAATAGGTGAACCAAATCACCAAGAAAGCTTGCTACAAAGGAGGCCAAAATAAGGTTTGAAAATTGGTGTTATTAAAGTTTTTATCCAAGTATTATTTAAGTTTTTTGAAAACACCATATTTGAGTAGCAAAAGGAAAGGTCTCAAGTTTATATCTTCAAATATCGGAGAAGAATTAGCTATAAAAGGTATGCCACATTGGTGCTATAAAGGTTATTATTTAAGCATTTAAACCAGTTTACTTTAAGGTTATAAGAGCACCATATTAGAGCCATTAAAGTTAGCAAAATAGAGCTCTAAAGTTTAGTGTCTCCAAGGTGAGAAAGGAGGCATCTTGGTTATCTTCAAACCTGCACATTTTAACAACATAAAGAAAATTAGATATTGCATAAAAGGAGTTATAAGGGAAGAAAGCATTAGTTTCAAAGCATGCTATAGAGTCAACGAAGTGCAGTTTTTTGAAGACTAGTAAGAGGTGATTTTACAAAGAGAAATATCACCCAAAGAACAAGGTATATTACCTTGATTTTCTAAACATCAAAGTATTGCAATATTAGGCCGAATAATACTTGAATACAAGGTAGAACGTATAAGGAAAGCAACATAAATTTTTTCTATTCGAAAGAAGAAGCCAAGGTTGGGTATTTAGAGTATCTACGGGTGAAGAAGGTAGTGCATACTTCTTTGTGGAGTATCAAGCCAAGTGAAGAGCCGAGTCAGACAAGCCAACCATCGAAGCACCACCCAGGTATCATGAGATAGCAACCAATGAAGCACCAACAAGATATCCATAGGATAGCATCATCAGAGGTGTCTCAAGATAGCACCATGAATAGAGAAGCTTAAGCACCATTAGCACCACCATAACGCCACCAAGAAGTCAAAGTGCCACCACCTTGAAGAAGGAGCCACCAAAGCCAAGAACGAGCATCATTTCTAAGAAGTGGAGAATACCTAAATCCGTAAGGCATTGAAAGAAAACCTAATACCATTTGTTGTTACAAAGGTATAGAAGAATCAAGCAGAGATGTTTGAGGAGAAGAATCAGGTTACTACTAGGTGTAGAAGAGAAGCAATACGTTATCAAGCTAAAGGAGCGTTACAAAGGAAAGGAATCATGCTACGTAAAGGTGGACTAGAGCGTTACTAAGCAAAGGAGATTATAGGAAGTATTACAAAGAAAGAAAGTAGACGTTACTTGGAAGAGGAGCACCACCAGTTGGAAGGACTAAATACAATCATAAGAGGAGTGAAGAGTTTCATTGCCAAGTGTCACAATGTAGAAGGTAACTCCAAGGAAAGTGAAATATCTTTGGTGCATGTAAGACAAGTCATACAAGTTCACTCTTAAGATAAGAGTGTAATATAGGTGAAGGGAGTGCAACATATACGTAAGTCAGTGAAACCAACCAAAAATTAGAAGGATAGTCAACGTCTTAGAAGGCGCTAAAAGAAGAAGCATTAAATGTTGTAAGAAAGGTGTCATAGTGCATTGAAGTCAGTGAAGAGGACAACACCTTAATCAGAGTGCAAGTTGCAGAATAGAGAAGTCAAGGAGAAGTAGACCACATACACAACATGCCATAATCAAGAAGGTACTAAAAGCATTTAAATTAACTTGCATTTTTTATAAAGGTAAAGGAGAAATAAGGAATATTAATGCTAAGGTGAAACTTAGTTAATATTTTATGCTTGAGATTAATTAAATAAATGGAGGTATAAGGAATTGCATTGATATACTATAACCTTAGATGCTTTATTGAAAGATTTGAAAGCCTTTTTGAAGCAAGAAATATTTAATTGGAAAGCATTTGGAATTACTTTATTCAAGCATAAGAAATATTTACAAATAACTTAATTTGGAGGAATAAGGAATTCTACATAGAAATTGAAACATTAAATTTACAAATATCAATATTTTCTAAATTTCTAATTAGGGAGTTATAAGGAGTTCAACACCAACATAGATTATTGAAATTTAGAAACTATACTATTGAGAATTGAAAGATACAAGAAACAAAACATAGAGCTATTGAAAAGTTGGAAAACTACATTGGAATTAGTCTCTTACTCAAATTAATGAGACATAAGGAATCCAACTTAAAGGTCTTGAAGATAGAAAACTTTATCAATTGAAAGTGCATCAAAATATCTTTAGATTTCTATTCACAAATAGGGAGAAATAAGGTGAAGAATAGAAGTTGAACATTAGGGAGATAAAAGGGATTCAACTCAAAGGAAAACTAAGAAAGCTAAGTACTTTATCAAGACCATAGTATATTCAAAACACTTGGGAGATACAAAGTATTCTACAAAACTTAAGAATTGAAAAGATCTTATCAAATTTGATCATATACTCAAAACTAGAGAGACATAAGGAATACTACAATTTCTTAAGATAATGGATAAGTTAGCAAGAGGAACATATCATCACAAGATACACTATAAAAGGATTCAAGATCAAAATCCATACAATATTCCATATCAAAGATGCAAAATTACTTCAAGCACAAACAATTCTACAAGTCAAAATGAAAAGGACATTTGGTTTATTGATTCTGGTGCAAGTCATCACATGATAGGAAATTTACAATGGTTTGATTGCCTTGAAGTCACTAACAATTTTAGGTTGAAAATTATAGATGGCAAAACCTATCTTATACATGGATATGGGTGTGTAACACCTAGTACATCATTTCCAAATCTTTTGTTACATGATGTAATGTATGTTCCTGGATTAACATCAAATCTTATTTCAATAGCCAAGTTGGTAGAGAGCAAAAGGATGGTTGATTTTAGATATATAAATAGAGTCAATAAGTGTCTCATCATAAATAAAAATGAGATAGAAGCTATAGGATCAATCCACAATGATATATATGCTCTAATACTCAATTGATATTTCACAAGATATTGTTGTATTTCAAAACAACACTAATGCATTTTCTGAGGAACAGATTGCAGAAAATGAAAAATCTATATATCATAAAAGTCGATGAGGAAATAGAATATTCAGAATGAGAAATATGAGAGGACAACAAAACTATGGACTACTTGGCCATCTACAGATTAAATAAGAAGAAGAACCTGATCAAGTTGAAGAACATTTGAAAGATGAAGACCCATTTTGAAGACTAAAGTCTTCAATAACCAAATAATGTAATACAGGGGGTGTTGGAATATATTACATTATTTGGTACATGCCAATGTACCACCATGGGTACATCTTTAGATTAGGATTTTGTCTTATATTAGGGTTTGAGTATTTACTTTATGCAATGTAATAAATGCACAAGTAATATTAGAATGTGCAAAGTATTCAATAATGTAAATGTGCATCATAGTCCATGTGCACATGAGTCCATAGAATAGGAAGGTGAAGAGTCATAGGAAGATGAAATACCAAGAGTCACATCCCACTATATATTGGCCTTGGTGTGAGCAAGTAGAACAATATTTTCCATATCAAGTAGAGTAGAGTAGAATACAAGTTTGATATAATGTAGAACTTGTATGAAGCATGGAGTCCTTGAGATCTCCACATTTTGTATGAAGATCCTATTTTCATGAGCTTTCATTAATGGCAGTTTTATGAGTTATTTCAGAATTTTCTTATGATTTTTACATGCTTAGTATATTGCCATTATCATAGATTCAATATTGCATGCTCATTTTATATCTTGTGGTTGATTTCTCATTAAGTATCTAGCATCAAAAGCTAACAAGGGCTACCCAAAAAACTCCTAAAGTATTCAAAATATTTCACACCACAACCATAAAAAAGGAGCACTAAAAAAATAGATGGAAAGAATATTTATCACAAGAGCCGCATAAATAACACCTGTTAGGCAGAAAAATTCCTCTTTTTTGAAGGTTATCCAAAGTTACGATGGCAAGCCAGAATAAAATATTAATATTAGGGATGAGACCTTTATACCAAACTTTAAATTGGGGATCTAGGTCTAAGATTTAGCATCCAAAATATAATAAGTAGACTTCCTTCTCACCCTTCCAAAACAAAAAATCCTCCTCATCTCAACTATTGAAGACCTGAAATTTCAACTTACCTAAAATTAGATTCCAAGCCTCCATCTTAGTCTGGTTAATATTAGACGTTACCAAGGATTTCCATCCCATTTTTCATTAATTGATTCAACAAATTCAGATACCTTTGACCCAAATGTGGTTCTAGTTATAGGTTTTACACTAGCCAAATTTAGGTATTGGGAAAGGGGCCAATCCAACAACCAAGGATCCTCCCAAAAGTTAATCTTTTTCTCATTACCCAGATTCCATATGTACCCCTTAAGAATTGTGGACCTTGAATTTAATAAGCCCTTCCAAAAAGCACAATCAAATATTGGAAGGGGGTTCGAAAGGAAGTATTTTCTCTTATTCAAATATTTATCCAAATCAATGTGGATCCATCCCATATCATACTGATAGGTCAACTTCCATCCTTGCTTTGCCATGAGGGATTTATTTATTTGCTAAACATTTTTGAGATCTAGACCACGCTAATATTTTTTGCTATAGAACTAATCCTAGGATATTGTTAGCTTTTTATGGGAGGTAGTGCAACCACAATATGTAAGATAACTAATCTGAGATAACTATAAACTAATGGTACAATAATATGCAAAACAATAATAAGATGAACATATACAAATAACTCATAAATATTCTATTAATGAGAGTGACAAAAATAGTACAATGCTATATAATGGAGGACATGAACACTCCATCAAAAAATATGAAAGGGCTACATTATACCATACTATGAAACTATACCACACACTCTCTATACTTACTAATACATAGAAATCACTCATTATGAGACCTTTATATAGGAAGATAGATTCCTTGGCACTTACTCTACCTATTACTAATGTACATGTGGACTACATGCACATTTACACCTTTGCATTTATTACAATACTTGAAATAACTAACTTTACTCTAAAGTAAAATCCTACTCTAGTTATGTACCAAAGGTGGTACATTTACATGACCTAAATGATGTAATATACTCTAACACCCCCATGTATTACATTATTTGGGTATTGAAGACTTTAGTCTTCAATATGAACCTTCATCTTGAATAGTCTTTAGCTTGGTCTAATCCTTTGTATTATCTTTAGTTCACCTGGCACTGTATGCCTCCTTGACCTGGTTTCTCTTCTTCTACTTCTTTGTCTTCCCTTTTGAATCTAGTTTTTGCACTTTTATAAGTGGTATTACTTTCACCTGATTCCTAAAGAAGTATTTTCTCTTTGCCTTTGTCCTCTTCATTATTATTCCTATTGTGTACAGAGGCTTCTGAATAAGCACTTAAGGCACCATGATAAGATCTTGAGTTAGTAAAACTTGATGTATCAATACTGCATGAGTATTTAAATATCTTTTCTAAGTATGATTCATTCAACTTTGTTTTCTTCTTAAGATATTTTATTAATCATTTTTGTTTTACATTCTCATCCTTGTAACATTTGTATGTAAGTAATGTCGTATATAATATGCTACCAAAGTCTAAATAAAGTAGAATTTCATTCTTTCCATTATTAATTTCTTTAGTGAGTCAAGAATTTATATAATGTTCCATGGTATCAAAGTTGTCTTCCAAAGCTTCACTATGAATCACTATTGAAGTAAGGTCTAAATATGCTTCAGATTTTATAAGTAGGTTCATGATTCCAATTTTTATGGCACTTGCTCTTTCCTTTCTAATAGTGTTGTTCATGTCATTATTTACTGGATTCTTAGTATTAGACATCCTTATATCTCCCTAGTGATGTATATATATATTTATTGAGAATATTTTTAATAGAACCTTTGATGTAGTCTACCTTATGACTCCCTAGTTTAAAGTATGTGAACCAGTTTAATAAAACCTTTCTAGACTTAGGTTTTGTAGGATTCCTTATGTCTCCCTAGTGATTGGAATGTGCTATAAGTTTAATAAAGTGCTTAGTAAGTAATAGTTCACCTTTTGGGTTGATTTTGTAACGTTTTATAAATAACAATAATCAACTCCTATTTCAGCTTATCTCTCCTAATGAACTATACACTTAATTTGAAGTTCTCTATGGTTGGATTTATTTTGTCCCTTTAGTATGATTAATTTTTTTTTGGTAATTATTTTAATATATTAACAGTGGGTTTTTATAGAGGATCCCAAAACCTTATGTACAAAATTAGCCATATTTCTAATGATGCATCATACCTCTTGGCTGTAACAATAAGCCTAATTGCAAGTAAAGGCATCCTAATGCTAAAGACTTGGAAACTGTAAAAAGGGCTTTTAGGCCTGGAAACCCAACGAAAAAGAAACAAGACAAAACTGAAGGAACACCAAGTAGATCCCGAAGAAATGAAATTAGGAAATCAAAACAGACAAGACACCATGGACAGCTAAGTAGACAAAATTGCCACGCCACACTAAAACTCGTCGGAGGGGGCTTTCCAAAAATTGCATAAGGAAAGCATCATGAATGGATGTCTACTTTGGCCAACCTTTCCACCTCGGATGGGAAGTGAGACCACCACACGACCGGACACGTGGTCGCGAGCCCTTTGTTGGCCATGTGGTCAGCCACACGATTACCTTCTCTCAAAGTATGATTTGCTTTCCACCTACCACGATAGGAGAGAAGCGTTCTTGCCTCGAGGATGATGTTGTAGACTTTCCAAGATGGATTTTTGGTGCCAAGAAGGTAATTCACGATGTTGAGCGAGTCACCCTCAATAATAAGAGGTCAAGGATCCTCAGAGAGTATTCGAATACCTTTCAGAGTGCCTCGAGCTTCGACATAGTGATTTTTTTGGGAGCCCAAATCTTCACAATAGGCCATCACAAGATTCCCATCATGATCTCTGACAACACCCCCAGCACCAGCGAGCCTAGGATTCCCCTTAGCTGCCTCATCAAAGTTTAATTTAATCCACGCCACGGGGGGTTTGGTCCAAACAATATTCCTTCGATAGGGCCCTTTAACAACCTCCAAAAATGGCCAGAGATTCATCATTTTGAGAATCACTTCTTCGCTCGGAAGGTAGGGATGGGGACTGGGAACAACAATAGAATTCTTGATGGCGTAGGACAATGCCCTTTGAGCAACAGAAAGGGTCCCTCTAGGAGATCTACCAAAGATTCTGGCATTCCTCTCTAACCAAATTTGCTAAATTGAATGATGGAAGGAGGCCTCGAGGAGGAAGCGGAGTTTGGGATTCTTGAAAGGATTAGGCCATTGGTGGAAAGCATCTCTTAGGGAATGGGGAGAGCACCATAGAATTTGGAAGGAGGATAGGACAATACTAAGAACAGAGTAGGAAAATAGGTAATGCAAGAATAAATAATTCCTCGTCTCGCAATCTACAAGACACAAGTAACACCTGTTGGGGAAGTCAAAACCTCTCTTCTGAAGGTTGTCAATTGTTAAGGCTTTGTTGTGGAAAGCAATCCACGCAAAGAAGTTGATTTTAGGGATGACTCCTTTCCTCCACATAGTATTCCACCTGTAGTCCAGAGCAGTCTTGGTGGTAAGAAAATCATAAGCTGATTTAACAAAAAAAAGCCCATCCTCCGTACCACTCTAGATGATTCTGTCATTCCTCCTAGCAGAAGGAAATAAAATCGACTGGAGGATATTTGCAAGAAAGGTAACCTCATTATTAAACCCCTCCACAATTGGAATCTTCCATCGAGGAAAATGGGTGCTCTGGTATATGAACTCTGCCACCCTGAGTTGGGAGTTAGGGTCAGTCAAACCTCTCGACCAATCGAGATCTGCCCTCGACCCAAGGGCTTCTTTAGTCGCCCACCTATCCTTCCAAAAGAAAATGAGGTTGCCACCACCCAAAATCCATCGGGCTCCCAGGCTGATCAAATGTTGGGTTTGGAGCATAGATTTCTAAAAGGTCGACGCCATGGAGGAGGTCTCAGCATCCAAGAAGGAAATGGGGCCAAGATACTTCTCTTTAACCAGCTTAACCCACTCCATCGGGTCGCTAGATAGAATCCTCCAAGCGTGCTTCACTATCAGAGCCAAATTCATAAGTCTTGATCTTCTCAACCCCAGACCGCCTTGGTATATCCTCGAACACACCTTGTCCTAGGCAACAAGGGGGAGTCTAGATTTCTCTTTGCTACCAAACCATAGAAAGGTCCTATGAATCTTCTCAATTTTGGAGGGAACTACAACTGAAAGCATGAACACCGACATGAAGTAGGTCGGGATCCCCTAAAGACAAGCTTTGGTAAGGGTGGCTTTTTAGGCTTGCGATAGGAGTTTGCCCTTCAAAGTTCTGAGTTTCTTGTGAAGGCACTCAAGAATCGTGTTCCACATATCCCCACTCGCCCACCTGCTATAAGATAGAGGCAACCCCAGATAGGACATAGGCAGGGAATCAATAGTACATTCAAGAATTCTAGCAATCCGAAGTTGCCTGCGCAGGGAAGTGTTAATAAAATAGATTTTTCTCTTGATGTAATTGAACTTTTGCCCTGCATCTTGTTCATAACAGGACAGGATCCGCTTGAGCGATTTGGCTTGGGCAACGGATGCCCTAGTGGAGATGAGGGTGTCATCCAAAAATTGCTAATGAGTGACAGGATCAACTCTAGAAGTTGACAAAATGCCAGAAATCTTGTTCTAACGAAGAGCCTCTTTCATGGACCAACTCAGAACCTTCGCCAAAAGAATGAAAAGGATGGGGGATAAAGGATCACCCTGTCTGAGGCCTATAGTGCTTTGAAAATACCCAGCTAGGGATCCATTGACCAGGACAGAAAAAAAGGGAGTGGATATACAACTGTAGACAAGGTCAATCCAGTGGGGATGAAAGTTGAACTTGAGGAGGACTACACACAAAAAATTTCGATCAACCTGGTCAAAGGCTTTGTTCATGTCAAGCTTAAGAAAAATAGCAGCATTCTTGGAGCGGTAAGCGGAATGAAGGGTCTCATGGACAGTGACGACACCATCAAGAATGTTTCTGCCTTTAACAGTGCTTCCCTGACAAGGATCAATCAGGATGGGGAGGACTGTTTTGAGTCTATTGGATATAGACTTGGTAAAAATCTTGTAAAAAACATTGCACAGGTTGATGGGCCGATAGTCAGAGAAAATTTTGCAGGCAGGAGACTTAGGAATAAGGCAAGAAAGGTGGAATTGAGTTTCTGGTGGATGGATCTGGAAGCTTGAATAACCCGAATAGCATCACACACATCTGGACCCACGACCTCCCACATGACTTGGAAGAATCGAGGGGGGAACCATCTGGGCCAGGGGCCTTATCTGGTTGCATGGAGAACAATGCTTCCTTAATATCGGACAAGGAAAAAGGTTCCAGAATCTTAATGCTTACCTCATGGGGGACTTTAGTCAGAAAATTGGTGAGCAAAGATTTTTGGACCTGAAGGTTGCTATCCGGAGGAGTGCCAAGCAAATCCTAAAAAAAGTCAATCGCTTCGCTCCTAATTTCCTCTATCTCCCTGGTAATGCGCCCATCCTTACAAGCCACTTCTCTGATATTTTTGGCCCCTTTGTGCCTCATAGTAGACGCATGGAAAAACCTCGTGTTGCTGTCTCCATTCTTCAACCAAATATCATGAGATTTCTGGCGCCAGAACGTTTCCTCCCTAGCGAGAATAGAATGAAAGTCCACCAAAAGACTCCACTCTTCCTCCCTGAGACCCTCAGTGTAACCTTTGAGTTCTGTCCTTTCCTCCAAAACCTTCAGGTTCTCAGAGATGGATTTTTTAGACTAAAAAATGTTGCCGAAAACCTCTTTATTCCAAACTTTCAGCTTTTCTTTGACCATTTTGAGCTTTAGAGCCACCCTCTTAGGAGCATTTCCTTCCACCTTCAATTGCCACCACGCTGAAACCAAACCTTTGAAGTCCTTGTGAGAGATCCACATGGATTCAAATCTAAAGGGGGTTTTAAAAATAGGCCCATCATCCGCCTCTAAGAAAATAGGGTTATGGTCAAACCCAATCCTTGGAAGAGCCAAAAGGATAGCCCCGCCAAGGATAGGAATGGCTTCTTGGGACATAAAAAATGTGTCGAGCTTGACTTGAATCAAACTGCTCCCAATCCTTCTATTACTCCAAGTGAAGGAAGCCCCTTTGAGTTCGATGTCGAGCAAGCCATTAGTAGAGACAAAATCCCTGAAGTCCTCCAAGTTGCGGCTGAAGTGGTCGGATCCTCCTTTTTTTTTCGAAGGATGAAGGGGACAATTGAAGTCACCCCCTAAAACCCAAGGAAAATTACTAAAATTCTCCCTCATCTGAGAGATAGCTTTCCACATTTTTGCTCTCTTTGTGGCAGAATTTGAAGCATAAACATTGGACAGAATCCAGGAAAAATTGGTGGTTTTGGCCTGGAACAGTACATTGATGATTCTGTTGGAAGTTGAGAGCAGGCTGCCCTCAAACCTTGAAGGTTCCATAGAACCATGAGTCCTCCTGATGTTCCCACTATAGGGCTGGACAGACAATTTGCCTTGGCCCAAATGGCCTTCGCAACTTTATCAGAGGAGATAGCATCGACCTTGGTCTCTTGCAAAATAAGGATGAAAGGATTAGTCCTCCTACGAAGATCAGCCACTAACCTTCATTTGGTTGCACCGTTCAATCCTCTCACATTCCATGAGAGGACTTTCATTTGGACAGTTTGAGGTTTTTCTTGCCTCCCCTTCCTTGTTGAGGGGGAGGTTTTGATGCATGCGCTTCATCCTTCTGAGCGCCACAGTCATCCAGAACCAGCAAACACTGGGTTCCATTTGCAACGTCATTTTTTGTCTCTTTTTCCCACCTGTCTTTGTTAGGAGGACGCCTCTGCTTCCTCTAACTACCAAAATCTACACTTTGTTTTTGGCTCCTTGTGTTTCGGGGGCTAATGTGACCGGATTGTTCACCCCTCCTTCCTAAGAGGTAATCTTCTAGCATCATCTATGACTGGCTGAAATCGGGATGACCCATATCTTGGGCCAAAGAAATAGTCTGAGTCACAATTTGGGATGGGGTCCGTTCCTTCTCTTCCTGTGATTCACTTTCCAAGTGGGAGTCTGCTCCTTGTTGATTGTCAGCCTCAAGTTGCTCGGGGTCCGATTGGAGAGTGGGATTCTCTTCAGGCTGAGAGAGTCCGACATAGACTCTAGAGGGGTCTGGAGATTCATGACCCTTCGCATCTGGAAGATTTGACTGCTTCACCTGACCTTCCCCATGCTCCAGGGGGTTGTCATTTTCACGCTTCTGCTTACCCAATTTTTGAAGAGGACATTGGGATTGGAGGTTCCCTTGGGACCGACACTGGGGGCAGAAAGCTGGTCTATTTTCATAGACAATAGCTTGTTTATGAATAAAGGTACCTCTAGACCGAAGAGTGATGAAAGTTAGGAGTTCCACCTCCAAATCTGCCAGAACGCAAAAACAGGCTTGGACAAACATTGTTCGAGCTTGGGTGGGTGGGTCAATGGTGACCAACTCCCCAATGGAGCGCCCAATACCCCTTATGACATTTTCATGCCAGCCAAAGAGGGGAAGATTCGGGATCCTAACCCATATTGGGGCAATGTTGATGTTCTGGGTATCAGACTGAAATCCATGTCCCACTTCCTAAGGAATAAACTTCTACGGCCCAAAAACCATGGCCCGCCAGCAAAAATTTTATAGTAATCCTCCTTATTGTTTAGTCTAATGGCAAAAAAACCCTGGGATAGGGCCATATGACCAGAAGTCCTCCAGTTGCTTGCTGCCCACTTTCGAATACTTTCCATGTCGTGATGGTCGCCAATGAATTTGCCTATGAGGGTAAATTTCTCAAACTCCATGAAGCTTGAAAGAACTTCCGTCGGGATGTCCAACTCATCCCTAACCAGAAACAACTCTTTGGTAAAAAACTCATTTAAGGTTTCTGAGGCCGCTTCCTAGGCATAAGACTTTTGAGCCCCACCACCCCCTTTGTCTGGTGGGTCCTTACCCCAACTGACACCGTCAATAGCCCAGTCTTCTTCAATGGGTCCAGATGCTTTTGCACCTTCGGATCCCTGGTGCCCTTCGATTGCTCCGCTGTGCCCAAGACATGAACCATAGCCACTCTCGGGCTCCCTTGCAGATGAATTCTTGCCCATAGACATCTCCTCCCTCCCCGCACTTGGAGATTGTTGCTCCACTCTCTGGCTATTGGCGGCTGCTGGTTTCACCCTTCTGCTACTCTGCTAGTCGAAACCCTAGCTCTGCGGCTGCCCTGTGCTCACTCCACTTCTACCCTTGCTCAAGATTTAAGCATCCCCTTTAGTATGATTATAAGACAAGTGTAAGTAAATAATTCCAACTCCTTTAAGTAAATAATGAACTTCATTTTATAGCCCTTAATATCCAATAACTTTATTTTTTCTAAATTTTAATTGACTAATATTTTGATGTAGTATACCTAATATCTCCCTAATTTAGAATATTAGAAAATAATAATAATATTTGCAAATTGATATTCTAATTTATCAAGGTTGACAACCTTATATCTCCTACTTGGTTATTTGCAAATATATTAATGTAAGCAATTATATAATTTCTTCAAATTTACTAAAATTGCTTCCTTGCTTCCTAAGGTTGATGCTTCAATGAAATAATAATAATCAACCTTATACTTAACACCTTATAACTCCTAATTAGAGGAAAGTAAATGATTAGAAGATATAAAAATTTACCTCCTTTCAACATATAGCTAATGAGTTTATTGGACAGCGATGAGTATTCCAAATTTGGGCATTGATGAGCATTCAATGCTCTTACTGAATGGTGCTAGTCTTAATCTCACAACCTGAGCATTCAATGCTCTTTCTCCTCTTGAACGCATTGGTCTCCACCTTGTTATTTGAGCATTCAATGCTCTTCCTTGAAGATGTTGGTATATGATAGTATTTCACTACTCTTTGACTCTGAATGTTGTGCATTTTCAATTCCCTTTGCTTCACTATTACCTCGTTGGGACTTCACTTAGACTTCGCTTGGAATTTCCTTGGACTTCGCTCAAACTTCCATTGGAATTTACTTGGAATTCTCTTGGACTTAGTCTATTTCTCTAGCTTGGTTGGGTGCTTATGTATCTTATATGCTCCTTGGAGTTGCACCCACGTATTGTTACATCATTGAAAGGTGTTATGTTATTGAATAACATTTTTTTTAACACTCTACCTTGTTCAACTAATTAATTATGATGAGTTTGCTCAAACGATGTCTTTCAACACCCAAGAAATAGATGTCACCCTGATATTTTCATTTCAATGTGAGCTTTATGGAATATAGGGCACTCTTTCCAATTGTGACAAGTGGCACCCTTCATGCTTATATGTAAGGCTCCTTCAATATCCATTAAACCATATATATCTTGCCAAAGGATGCACTATTATTTCTTGTCTTAAATTCTTAGGTGAAAGCTAGCTCCAATTGTGAGGTACCAAGGGTGATGGAGTGGTGGTTCTATGGAGATCCAATGGCAGAATGTGGTGCTTTTGCTTGACCTATTTACTGGGTATTGCACCTCTATTTTCTCCTTTGCTATACCACTTGCTATATGTTTCCCTTGCCTTTATCTTTATGTAGGTGTTGATAGCTCCTTTTACATAGGTCCTTGCACTACAAGTTGATTTAATCATAGGTTCTTGATAAGATGTTGTAAATGGTGTCTCTAGACATCCAAAACCGATGCTTATGCACCCTCAGTCGGCTCACCTTATCTACCCAAATTTTACACCTTTCATCTTCGATGATTTAGCCGATTGTGGATGTAGGATACTTATTGTCTTAATGTCTTGAGACACTCTATATTTCATACTCTTTAGGAGGGATATTGTGCACCACTGTAACATAAATAAGATACTCTATTTTACACCAAAATTTTGAGAGTTCCTTGTCTCCTTTTAATGTTATTTTTCTCCTTTGATATGGTAGCTCTTTGTTGTATAGCTTGAGGGTAAATGCAGATAGATTTAATGGTGATTACTTGCTATAATCCTTGAGAGAAATGTACTATTGCATTTTTATTAGACAACTCTAACATCTAACTCCTTCACTTGGATAATTTAGTAATAATGAATCCAAGATAATAATGATGTAGCTAATATACCCTATAGAATGGTTAATCTTGCACTAACTTTTAATTTTATTAAAATTCTTAGTGCACTTTAAATAAGCTTTAAGAGATGTTAATATAGTGCAACTACAATCTCCTAATTTTTTTTAAGCGAAAATCCTTTGCGGGGCCGCCTTGGTCTGAGAGACCACGAACAAGGGGTTCTACATCGTCAAAGTCACCCGAGAGTCGTACCCGACCCTGCTCGCACCAACATTATAAATTGGATTTTGGATACCCAATTCAGCTTTTTGGTAGGGTGGATATTTGAACCTAGGACCTCCCTTGGAGGATTGCCCTCTCCTCTCCAACTCACCTACAACACCTGGGTGTTGCAATCTCCTAATTACTCCTTAAAAATAACTTGTAATATGCACTAATGATAACTATTAAAGAACTCTCAAAAGTTGTATAACCTAATGTAGCCTTCTCTACTGTAACTTGATAATAGGAAGATGATATTTTCCTTTCTGTCAAAACATATCTAACTCCTATTTTAATGTGCAAGTAATAAACTTTAAAATAACTTCCCTTCTACACTCTTTTGAAGACTTTAAAAATAAATTCACTTCTTACAACTTGTTAACTAATATGGTGCTTAACAAATATTAACAAAATGAAAAAACTAAAGTTCAACTAATGAACCTTTTGCACCCAATTAGCTTACCTTTAATATTTTTGTAGATGGTGGATGTCTTGCTGATTTGATTCACCAAATTACTACCCTTAACTGGACAAACTTGTATCTATTCTTGGTTGTCCTAAATAGCTCTTTAACTCATCTTATTGTAGCTTTGAAAACCTTCTAACATGCTACCCTTTAACTGTAGTAGGTGATTTTGATTAACCTTCAAGATGCTCTCTGTAAATTCTGAAGTTTTAAAGCTTAGTAATGTTGTCCTAGTTGATGCTATCTCATAGTCAATTTTTGTAGTGAAATGTTGTTCTTGAAACTAAAAAATTTGGTAGGGAATTACCCCAAATCGTAGTTGAGTTTTCTTTCAATAACCCTCTAGTATTTTTTGTAGATATATCAAACCCCTATATTTGGATGAGCCTTCTAGCCTTCAAAGGCAATCTTCAAACATTTCTAATTTAGTAGTAATGTTTGGCTCCTTTCTCTTTCAACCTCAATGTCAAATTTTGACTTCAATCTAGGCCTTCTTCTCAAGAACCTAGAATTCTTGAGTCTTCACCAATATCCTACAAAAATTGGCAAACTTCTTGCCAAATCCTTCTCCCCTGGGCATGTTGTCTGATGGTGATAATTGTCCCAAGTTCTTCCTTTATAAAGAACTTCTCCTTGGTGGTAAATTTCTCCACTAAGTTATTCTAGAAACTCCTTTAATGGTCTTTTCTAAATTTTGAAACAAGGCTCTCCAAGCCTTCTCCTTGTTACTCCTTGAGACCTCACCAAGGTCTTCTATCTCACAACTCTTATGGTCTTCCAAATGAAACCTTTCCTTCAACCTTCTACTATGGAACTGTTGGTAATGAGATCTTCCTCCTGGATTTTTAAAATCTGCTAGTGGTGGAATCTGGAATAGGACCTTGCTAGTCCTTCTTTACTTATGCAATCTATAGGCTTTAATGGAGATCAACAACCTCCAATATTCCAAAACTAGGAATTTTGTAAGTAGATATTCTAAGGGTCTCTTTAACTTCTTTAGACTGATTTTTTCAATTTGCTAATGTAATATTTAATGGATATCACGAACCTCCAATATTCTTCTAGACTCTTCTCTAGAGACTCTTGAATCAACAGTAAGACTACTATGGTATTTTCTTCTTTTGCACTTTGCATGTCTAAAATCTCTAGTAATGGGACCTTTTTTTTAGGTCTCAAAATATCCATTCTTATGTTTGTTGCTTCTGGTGCTAGATTGATTCTAAAGAAGATATTCTTCCTAGATATTTGTAGGAATCTTCCCAACTCACTTCGAATATCCTTTCTCTACAACAAAGTATTAGGACTATAAATGGAAGAAACTCTAAATCTAGAGATGATGAATCTTCACTAGTTGATTTGTCAATCTAGTGGAATTTATGTTGAGTCCTAGTCTTCACGAGTTTTTTTGCAACCTTGTGGAAAGACTCTAGCCAAATGTAATCTCAAAAAATTTGTAAATGAGATTTCTAGATTTCTCTCAGTCTCACTTGTGGCTCTTCCTATTTCCTATCTAATCTACCATGTGCTCTAATACCATTGTTAGATTTTGATGGGAGGTAGTACAACCACAAGATGTAAGATAACTAATTTGAGATAACTATAAAATAATGACACAATAATATGTAGAAAAATAATAAGATAAACATCTGCAAATAACTCAAAAATATGCCATTAATGAGAGTGATGAAAATAGTACAATGCTATATAATGAAGGACATGAACACTCGATGAATAGATATGAAAGGAATACATTGTACCATACTATTAAACTATACCACACACTATCTATATTTACTACTACATATAAATCACTCACTATAAGGTATTTATATAGGAAGATAGATTCCTTGGCCCTTACTCTACCTAAGACTAATGTACATATGGAATACATGCACATTTACAACTTGCACATTGACACTTGTGCATTTATTACAATACTTGAAGTAAATAACTAAATTTACTCTAAAGTAAACTCCTACTCTAATTATGTACCAAAGGTGGTACATTTACATGACCAAAATGATGGAATATACTCTAACAAAGACCAGGTGAAATATCTTCCTGTAACAACCCAAAACTACCAACCCAATGTTTTTTTTTTAAAGAGCACTTACAAACAAAAGCTCACAAGGGATATACCCTTAATTTATTTATCTCATCTTACAAGGATTAACCACATTTGAGTTCCAAATCACAACAGATGACACTCAATGGACAGGAGTGGCCAAATCCCATAGTTTTTTGGGGTTCACCTTACTAAACCTACATGTTTAGAAGGACACCAAAAGTGGTCCCCCCACCTTTCCTATACCCTCCTCGGCATAGGACCATGTGACCATAGTTTAGGGATTACCCTTTAAGGCCCATAACACTTAAATGGGGATGCATATTCCCTAACCTAACTCTAGCTCCACCTAGGTAGGTTAATTGGCATAGAGCCTTGGTGCTTAGTTACCACACCTCCATAAGCTAACTAAGGTCATTGTCACTTCGATGACAACTAACATGATCTCCTGATCCTACATGATTAAGGAATCATCATTGTTGTCTTGTGAATGATTTTCCCAACATTTAGATGGAACACACCTGATCCTACATGATCAAGGTGCGACGATTCACAAGTACCCTGGCTATTGTATTCACTTAAATTCTAGATTCATGAGTTCTTAGCTATTGCATTCTCATAACTCCTTCTAAGACTCATATCTTCCTAGCTATTGCATTCATGCAACTCCTTCTAGGACTCATATCTACTTGGTTATTTCATTCATGCAACTCCTCCCAATATTTGGATTTATGGCTTACTAGAGGAACATTCTACCCACCCTAAAGATAGATAAGAATTGTAATATTTACCAATAAATTTAACAAGCAGTACATAATCCATCAAATTTGAAATGCACAACAAAGATTCCTCTTAACCATAAGCCAACTATGCATATATCAAGTGCTTGATTCAAATAATTTCTATCAACATAAATGCATAGATAAGATAATCTATATCCCTAACATTTTCATAGTTGATAGAACTCAATAATAACTATCCAAAGAGATTACTCAAAAATTGCATAAATTACAAAAGAACCAAGTTGCCATTAAACAATATAATCTTTTAGTTTGTATAATAATCAAATATACAAAAATTATTGATCAACTCAATCATTACAAAGCCTTTAATTTCCACAACTTCTAAACATTCAAAGTTCTATGAAGCCATTCCAAATGATCCTTGATCCAACCGCAAGTCAACAACCCTCTTCATGATGGGGAAACCACCCATAGTTTTATGAGGTATACTTAGGGATCAGAACAACTCTTCATGCAATGCAACTTAAATCATGCCATGTTCTATTATGCAAACAACCATGCACATAACATAAACAAGCTATAAGAATATAATCCTTCTTCTTTTTATAATGATCCCTTAACCCACAAAAGTCTTAGGAATCATTATAATAGTTGCTCTTTTCAAATCAACATCAAACATTCAACATCAATACAAGAGAATCCCATACTTCTCTTTTATAATGAGTCCTTAATCTACCCAAGATCTCAGGAATTCATTATGATAATATCTTTTCAAACATTACATAACAATTTCATGCAAGAGAATCCCATACTTCTCTTTAAAATTATTTCTTAACTATCTCAAGTCTCAAAAATCATTTAGCAATTTCTCTTTCAAAACCAACATGCATTAATCCATTGATTCCTTAACTATCACAAGTCTCAAGAATCAATAATAGTTTCTCTTTCAAAACCAAACTCAAACAATAATCCATTGATTCTCAATCCACAAATATCATTATATTAGTTTCTCTTTCAAATTCAAAATCAACCATTCCAAAAACAATACCAAAGAATCCCATAATTATTTTAATAATGATTCCTTAAATCACAAGAGTCTTGAAAATAATTACATTAGTTTCTCTTTATAACATAAATCATGCTTTGAATTAGGTCACTAATAGTTTAACCATGAAAATTTGAAGCGAGCAGGCAGGAAGCGATGAACTAGGGTTTCTGGAGCTAGGGAAAATCTAGGGCATCAGTTGGGTTGCCGAAGAGATTTTTGGTTACTGTGGATCTGAAGGCAAGATTGCTACCCCAGAAGGGTCCAATGGGGACTTCTCCGGATCCTCTCCTAGGGATAAATATCTCTTATGCAGATTTGTTAAAAGATAAATATCCATCCAATACTAACGAAGCTCAAAGAACTGCATTTAAAATGCTTTTCGCGGTTGCTGGAAACAGATCAATAGCTCATCGAGTTAATGGATGCCTCCCATAGTCCGAATCAAGGCCCAAGATTGTCATTGAGCCAAGGATGGTTGAAGAAACAGTCTTATACAGAGCCAATCATGATTTGATCTGTAAATTCATGGGTATTCGCCCTACCCTAAATTTTTTGCACTCCTAGGTCCGGCAAAACTGGGAGCCTCATGGTGAGTACTCTTTATGGTTTATTAGCAATGGGTATTTTATTGTTAGTTTTTCTTCTCTGGTCGATAGAAATAGGGCTTTCGAATTAGAAAAGAGGAATCATGGTTCGGCAGGATTATTTGTTCAACCTTGGAGAGTGGGATTCGATCCTCGAATTGAACCCACTGCTGTCCCGGTTTGGATCCGTTTGTATGCACTTCCAATGGAGTTTTGGAGTGAGCAGGTTTTGGAGATGATCGATAATTCCCTTGGAAGACATTTGGGTGTATCCAAAGACACAATAGAAGGGAACACAACTGTTTATGCAAGAATATGTGTGGAAATGGATCTTAGCCAGCCTCTACCAGCAAAGGTGGAACTTGAACTTGCAGGACTATCTTGGATTCAACAACTGGATTATGAGGCTCTGCCCTTTAGATGCAGAGTTTTCCACAAATACGGGCATTTGGCCCGATTTTTCCCAAATAATATGAACACAAAAATGGAGGCTCCTCTAGGAATGTCAAATCTTCCTAAGGAGGGTAAGTCAACAATAAACAAAGAACCAACCAATATTTCTCAGGGTAAAGAAGCTCAAAGAGATGGTTTTGAACAGCCCAAAATAAGGAGAAGGCAAAAGAAAAAATATGGTAAAGAGCAAACCCAACTCAAGCCCGCCAATAGGTATGAGATATTTAAGACACTAATGGACCAAGAGGAACAATTCATGGAAGGAGTGGATGGTAATAGTGAAAATAAGAACATCCACGTTCAAGCTCCTCTTTCATCTCCCCCCGTCATAGAGCAGGTAATTGACCACAGTGAGTTACCGCAATCAGAGAGTGCAGGGGTATTGATAGTGCATAACCAAGAGTAGCCAATAATTAAGGATGTCAGCATGGGAATAGTAGAAAAGAACAGAGAAAGGCCAACTTTAGGGATAACTCAGGTGGAAAAGAGATAAAAAAATAGCAACTCTCAAGGAGTGGGTAGAAAATCAAATAAGGAATTGCTAGCAGTTCAAGGAGACAAACTGATCACTGGAGGATCGGTGAGGCCAATAGATTCTTACTGCTCTCAAGGTAACCAATGATTATACAATCATGGAATGTTAGGGGTTTAAACAGTAGAACCCATCAATATGTTGTTTGAATACTCTTAGAAAAATGTAAAATAGATTTTTTGCTTATTCAGGAGACAAAAATGTCGTTAGATCTTATGTGTAAAACAGTTAACAAAATTTGGAGGGGTGTTGGTCATATGGAAGTGGCTGCCCAAGGTGCCTCAGGGGGGATTGTTACTCTTTGGAACTCTCTTGAATGGACTGCAATAGAACATCTACCTTGGAGGGGTGTTCTCACATCACATTTTAGGAATAATGTCACAGCTGAAAATGTTTTAATCACAAATTTTTATGGGGCTCAAAACCTTGATGGTCAGAGGCTTCAATGGAAAGCTATGCATAACATGAGAATCTCAAGGGAAGATTTAGACTAGATTATTGCTGGGGATTTTAATGCTAAATTATCCTCTAGATATCAGGAATGGGGAACCCCAATTTTGGACCCAGGGGATCGACTTATGATTGCCCAAGTCCAAGATTTACACTTAGTGGATATTAAATGCCCTGGAACCAACTATACTTGGACTAATAAGAGGAGGGAGCAACATAGCAGGAAGGTAAAGTTAGACCTTTTTTTGGTTTCAGAGGAGGCATTTGTAAAATGGAATACAAAATTTCAGATTTTGGAAGGTCCAGTTTTAGATCACTTTCCCATTTTGTTGGAAGGAGGGACTAAGATAGGGCAGCATCACAAACCATTTAAATTTGAGAATTTTTTTTTACAAAAAGAGGAACTTCAAAACAAAATTCCACAGTGGTGGGAAGAAGGCCGCCCAAAATATGGGACAACAATTTTTAGATTCCACAAACAACTTCATTATGTCAAAGCTCAACTGAAACATTGGAGGCGAGCTAACAAGACAGACTTCCAAGTCCAAAGAGCTCCTTTGGTGGCTAGATGGGATGAGGTTCAAAAACACTTTAGGGAAGGAACAATTACAGAGCAGCTCAAAGCCGAGGATGATGCCTTGCGTAAAGCGGTTGAGGACATTGACAACCAAGAGGAGACCTACTGGAAACAAAGAGTAAGAACCACTTGGTTATTAGAAGGTGATAGAAATACCAAATTTTTCCATCGGACTACTTGTGCTAGGAGACAGATGAATAACATGGAAGCTCTTCAATATGAGAATGGACACTCCTTTGATACACTTCCAGGTATGCATTCCCATTCAATGGATTATTTTTCTAAACTTTTTAAGGAAAGTATGGTGCAAGATGAAGAGGCTCAAAATGACGTTATTGCTGTCATACGTTTCGTTATCTCTGAAGAAGAAAATCAGACCCTTCTTAAACCCATTGATAGAGAGGAACTGAAGAATGTGGTCTTTGGAATGAGCACCAAAAAAACTCCAGGTCCAGATGGCTTTCCAATTGAGTTTTTTAGGCCTTTTGGGATAACTTGGAGGAGGATGTAATGGTTGTTATAGAGGATTCCAGAGGTATTAAAAGAATGCTTAAAGCATTAAATCATACTTTCATTACCTTAATTCCAAAAGGGGAGGAGGGGGTACATATTTCAGATTATAGACCTATTGCCTTATGCAATGTGATATATAAAATAATCACAAAGGTAATGGCTGAGCGGCTAAAACCTCCTTTACATAACATTATCTCCTCAGAGCAAGGGGGTTTTGTAGAGGGTAGGCAGATCCTGGATGGGGTGGTTCTATCCCAAGAGGCAATCCATTCAATGCAAACATTTGGTAATAAAGGAATGTTCATAAAATTAGATATTTCAAAGGCTTATGATAGGGTGGAGTGGAGCTTCTTGGCAAAGATGATGGCATCCTTTGGTTTCTCTCAGGATTGGATAGAATGGGTCATGAGTTGTGTCTCTACTCTGACATACTCAGTGTTAATCAAGGGTCTTCCCTCGCAACCATTTGGATCCACTCGAGGCCTTCGTCAAGGGGATCCTTTCTCTCCCTATCTTTTTCTCATATTTGCTGAAGGACTAGGCAGACTTTTCTTGAGGAGAAGACAACAAGGTTTGCTAACAAGTATCAAGGTGGGTGAGGAAGTTTTGACTCACCTACAGTTTGTGGATGATATTGGATTGGTGGGAGTGGCCAGCTTCAGGGAAGCAAGAATGATCAGAGATACTCCTAGTGTCTACCTTAGGGCTACAAACCAAGTCATCAATGATAAAAAATCCAAAGTGATATTTTTCAATATTGATCAAAGGCTTCAGGACAGAGTTTTAGAGATCTTGGGATTCACAAGGACTTCTCTCCCAGTGGTTTACTTGGGGGTCCCTTTGCACTTTAAAAAACTAAAAATAGATATATGGAGGAATATTTTGGATTGTATCAAGGATAGAATTAATCATTGGTCTCACAAATGGTTAAGCTATGGGGGTAGATTAAATTTTTTACAGTCAGTCATTCAGGCCATGCCAATTTATAAATTCGCTATCCTGGCTGCCCCACATACTATATGGAAAGAGTTGGACAAGATGGCTAGAAAATTTTTATGGGAAGGAGTAAAAGGAGAGATAAAATGGGCCTTAGTAGGTTGGGACAAAGTAACCCAGCCCAAGGTAAAAGGAGGCTTGGGACTGAGAAGATCCAAGATAAATAATAAAGATTTGGCTGGAAAGCTTTACTGGAGGTGGATTTCCCAACCAACTTCCTTATTCAGTAGAATCCTAACTAGTAAATATCTGGGACATGTTAACCCAAATGAGGTGGGTCATTTCCCTTTGGATGGTACTGGATCCTTAGTATGGTAGGCTCTCAAGTTAGGATCTCAGGTAGTAAAAGATCGATTATTTTGGAAAGTGGGGAGAGGGGAGAAGGCACGTTTTTGGATAGATTCATGGGATCAATACCCACCTATCATTGTTGAATTTCCTGAATTGCAACCAATAAAAGCAGCCATTGAAACCAAGGGATGGGTCCAAATTGAAATTTATTTCACCACTAGTCAGCTGGGGGAGTATAAGTTTAAGCAGTTCAAGAAGTTGGATGAGTGGCCAATTTCAATCCCTCCGGATTTGGCACCCATCATGACTAAAATCTTGACAGAAATATTTCTCACAGGTAGATATGAGGAGGATGAATTAGCTTGGGGCTATGGGAGCCTTGGTGTCTACACGATGAAGGACGGATATGACAATATCCTTCTAGAGCCTCCCCCTCATACTTATTAGGTTGAGGATTGGAGAAAGATTTGGCACTCTAAAGGTTGGCTGAAAGTAAACTTTTTTGCCTGGAAGTTCATGCACAATGGAATTCTCACTTTTGATAATCTTAGATGTAAAGGAATCATCGGTCCTTCTCAATGTGTCTTATGCTACAAGAGCGAGGAAACAGCTGATCACTTGATGTTTGAGTGCCCTTTCACACACCAGATTTGGAAGAGATGGTTTTCATATTATAAAATTCAAGTTAATGGTGACTTGAATCGGATTAATATCTGGGAAAGATGGAAGAGGGGAAGATTTAAATCTAAAGCTCTTCGTATTGGTTGGGAGCTTGGATTAAACTTTATTTGGTGGCAAGTGTGGTTGGAGAGAAATGCTAGAATTTTTAGAGAAACTTTTTCTTCATTAGATGGAGTTTGGTAGGTCATTTGGAGCAAAGTCACAGAAACTGTGGCCGTCTATGCTAAAGAGGAAACTCAGGTTGTTATTGGGGCAATGGAAGAGAGAGTTGAAGTGCAAGAGGGACATGACAGAGCCAGTTGGAAACCACCCCCATAAGGTTGGATTAAAATTAATACTGATGGAGCTGCAAAAGGCAATCCGGGTAGAGCCGAAATTGGAGTGGTTTATTGGAATCATGTTGGAATAGTGCTCTATTGGGAACTGCAAGGCTTGGGAAGAGCCACAAACAATGAAGCAGAAGCCATAGCTATCAAATTTGCTTCTATTTGGGTAGTTAAACAGGGCCACAGGAGGATAATACTTGAATCAGATTCTCAAATAATGGTTGGAGCTCTAGATTGCATGAGGAACTTTGCCTTGAAAGCATGGAGGTTGAGGATTCTTGTCACTCAAATTAAGGAATTATGGAGGGAATTAGATGATGTGATTCCAGTTTATGTGAGTAGAGATTTAAACAAAGCGGCCGACTTCCTGGCTAAGATGGGTGCTTAGAAGGAGGTAGGGGTTCAGTTGCACAGTGACATTGCTATTGAGGATGAGGTGATTAGGCAGGGTCTTGAAAGGTCCCTGAGCTAATGATCAATGAAAAATCAAAGGGAGGAAAGGTGTCGTGATATCATGACATGTTGCTTCATCGTGGCCAAGGGAGGAAAGGTGTCATGATTTTGTGACATGTTGCACCATCGCAGTCACTAGAGGAAAGGTGTCACGATATCGCGACATGTTGCACCGTCGCGGTCACTGGAGGAAAGGTGTCGCGATATCGTGACATGTTGCACCGTCATGACCAAGGGAGGAAAGGTGTCACGATATCGTGACATGTTGCACCGTCACGGCCAAGGGAGGAAAGGTGTCGTGATATCGTGACATGTTGCTTCGTCGCGGCCAAGGGAGGAAAGGTGTCATGATTTCGTGACATGTTGCTTCATCGCGGTCAATGGAGGAAAGATGTCACGATTTCATGACATGTTGCTTCATCACGGCCAAGGGAGGAAAGGTGTCACGATATCGCGACTTGTTGCATCATCGCGGCCAAGGGAGAAAAAGTGTCGTGATATCGTGACATGTTGCATCGTCGCAACCAAAGGAGAAAAGTGTCACGATATCACGACATGTTGCATCGTCGCGGCCAAAGGAGAAAAGGGTCACGATATCGCAACATGTTTCATCGTCGCAGCCAAGAGAGAAAAAGCGTCGCGATATCACGACATGTTTCATCGTTGCAGCCAAAGGAGAAAAAGTGTCATGATTTCACGACATGTTGCTTCGTCGTGGCCAAAGGAGGTAAATGTCGCGATATCGCGACATGTTGCTTTGTCACGGCTGAAAGAGAAAAAGTGTCGCGATTTCGTGACATGTTGCAACATTGCGGCCAAGAGAGAAAAAGTGTCGCGATATCGCAACATGTTGCTTCATCGTGGCCGAAAGAGAAAAAGTTTCGTGATATCGTGACATGTTGCCTCGTCGCGACCGAAAGAGACATAGTTTCACGATTTCGCGACTTGTTGTAGCATCGCGGCCAAGTGAGAAAAAGTGTCGTGATATCGCGACATGTTGCTTCGTCGCAGCCAAAGCAGGAAAAGGTTTCACGATTTCACGACATGTTGCAACGTCGCTGCCCAAGGAGAAAAAGTGTCGCGATATCGCGACATGTTGCTTCGTCGCGGCTAAAGGAGGAAAAAGTGCCGCGATATCACGACATGTTGCATTTTTGCAGCCAAAGGAGAAAAGTGTCGCGATATCGCGACATGTTGCATTTTCACGGCCAAAGGAGAAATGTGTCGCGATATCGCGACATGTTGCATTTTCGCGGCCAAAGGAGAAATGTGTCGCGATATTGCGACATGTTGCATTTTCGCGGCCAAAGGAGAAAAGTGTCATGATATCATGACATGTTGCATTTTCGTGGCCAAAGGAGAAAAGTGTCGCGATATCGCGACATGTTGCATTTTCGCGGCCAAAGGAGAAAAGTGTCGCGATATTACGACATGTTGCTTTTTCGCGGCCAAAGGAGAAAAGTGTCGCGATATCGCGACATGTTGCATTTTCACGGCCAAAGGAGAAGAAGGACAGAATGTCGCGATATCACGACAAGTTGCATCAACAGACCAAACCGATCCCCCTGTTAGCTAGTTAATGGTTCAAGAGATTTGGCTCCATTGCAAATCTTCTTTTACTATTGTAAGCATGTGTTCTCTCTGACTTCGGCTGGGAAAAGTCTCTTCCCAAATTGTAATTGATCTTTGTTCTAATACAAGTTTTTTCAAAATTTTCAAAAAAAACATAAATCATGCTTTAACTTTAACTTTCTATGAAACAACTAAAGAAAGGATTAAAGCAACTTATTCCAACATAAAGCTTTCTTTAACTTTAACTTTTTTACCACAAATAAGAAATATTAAAGAACTTAATCTAATATAAAGCTTTATTTAACTTTAACTTTCTTTACCACAACTAAGAAATATTAAAGCACTTAATCTAATATGAAGATTTATTTAACTTTAATTTTATTCACCACAACTAAGAAATATTAAAGTACTTAATCTAACATAAAGCTTTCTTTAACTTTAACTTTCTTTATCTTGCGGAGAACAGGAGGCTCCCACTCTGGGTGGGATGGTCCCTATTCATATTGCCTACTCTCCCTACTCTAGGTCTACTTTCCTTCAACTAGGATGGGTTTCATCTTGTGCCAATTTTATCTTTAGCCTTACGGGATATACCTATTTTCTTCTAGGCTAGTTTTCCCATATTTGACTAAATTTTGCAACTGTCTAGATCATCCTAGAGATTCCGCCTTGGTGCTCATTGGTGTTGGTTGGATTTTAGTCTGCTCAGTTGGGAGGGTTGTGTCTTTTGGAAGATATTTTGTCATCTAGGTTCTTGTTTCAGTTGCTTAGGATCCTTTAAAAGATAATACTCAAAAATCGCATAAAGTACAAAAGAACCAAGTTGCCATTAAACAATATAATCTTTTAGTTTGTATAATAATCAAATATACAAAACTTATTGATCAACTCAATCATTACAAGCCTTTAATTTCCATAACTTCTAAACATTCAAAGTTTTATGAAGCCATTCCAAATTATCCTTGATCCAACCGCAAGTCAGCAACTCTCTTCATGATATGAAAACCACCCATAGTTTTATGAGGTATACTTAGGGATTAGGACAACTCTTCATGCAATGCAACTTAAATAATGCCATGTTATATTATGCAATAAACCATGCACATAACATAAACAAGCTATAATAAGATAATCATTCTTCTTTTATAATGATCCCTTAACCCAAAAAAGTCCTAGGAATCATTATAATAGTTGCTCTTTTCAAATTAACATCAAACATTCAGCATCAGGACAAAAGAATCCCATACTTCTCTTTTATAATTAGTGCTTAATCTACCCAAGATCTCAAAAATTCATTATGATAATATCTTTTCAAACATTGCATAACAATTTCATGCAAGAGAATCCCATACTTCTCTTTAAAATTATTTCTTAACTATCTCAAGTCTCAAAAATCATTTAGCAATTTCTCTTTCAAAATCAAAATGCATTAATCCATTGATTCCTTAACTATCACAAGCCTCAAGAATCAATAATAGTTTCTCTTTCAAAACCAAACTCAAACAATAATCCATTGATTCTCAATCCACAAAGATCATTATATTAGTTTCTCTTTCAAAACCAAAATCAAACATTCCAAAAACAATACCAAAGAATCCCATACTTCTTTTAATAATGATTCCCTAACTCACAAGAGTCTTGAAAATCATTACATTAGTTTCTCTTTATAACATAAAGCATGCTTTAACTTTAACTTTCTATACAACAACTAAAGAAAGGATTAAAGCAACTTATTCCAACATAAATCTTTCTTTAACTTTAACTTTTTTACCACAAATAAGAAATATTAAAGCACTTAATCTAATATAAAGCTTTCTTTAACTTTAACTTTATTTACCACAACTAAGAAATATTAAAGCACTTAATTTAATATGAATATTTCTTTAACTTTAACTTTCTTTACCACAACTAAGAAATATTAAAGTACTTAATCTAACATAAAGCTTTCTTTAACTTTAACTTTCTTTATCTTGCGGAGAGTAGGAGGCTCCCACTCTGGGTGGGATGGTCCCTATTCATATTGCCTGCTCTCCATACTCTAGGCCTGCTTTCCTTAAACTAGGATGGGTTTCATCTTGTGCCAATTTCATCTTTAGCCTTACGGGATATACATATTTTCTTCTAGGCTAGTTTTCCCATACTTGACTAAATTTTGCAACTGTTTTGATCGTCCTAGAGATTCAGCCTTGGTGCTTATTGGTGTTGGTTGGATTTTAGTCTGCTCAGTTGGGAGGGTTGTATCTTTTGGAAGATATTTTGGCATCTAGGTTCTTGTTTCAGTTGCTCAGGATCCTTGTCTGCATTTTTCTTGGTCTTTAGGGGGATCATGTGCTTATCGCTTGTAAATGGGCATCTTTGTTGGCTTCTATTTGAGTTTCCTCGAGGTCTTTGGGATATCTTAGCAGTTCCAGTGTTTCTCTGCTCTTGGTTTTCCTATGAAACCTTTACTTAAATCTATTTTTTGGTCTTGTAAGGGACCCTATGCTTCTTAGTGCAGTTGGTGCATGGGCTTCCATGGTTTTCCTTGAGCGGGCTCAAGTGGGATTAAACGTTGATCTGATATGGGTGATTGTTCATTGGCTCAGCTTTGCTATTTTTTTCAAGTCTTAGGGAAGGGACCTCATGCTTTCTCATTTGTTGTAGTCACAAAAATCATGTTGATAGTCCTTGAGTCTGATTGTCACTTTAGTCATGGGTTTCCTATTGGCTTTTTTCTCTGGATGTCTCTCCTTATAGCCTGCATTTTTAGTCTTCCTCGTAGGAAGATCTTGTGGCCTGTTGAGATATTTGATTACTTCTAATTCACTTTTTAGGCTATGTTTTAGTGTTGGATTTTCCCAAAGGTGTGCATGGATTCGAAGCTCTTTTCGACAGGATATCCAGCTTCATATTTTAGTGGGATGGGCAATCCACTCAATTTCTAGATTCCCTAGCCCATTCTGGGTAGGTTTGAGTTCTTCCAAAGCATTTTTGTATGGGATTTTTATTTGCTATAGCTGGGCTCACAGATTATCCCAGTAAAATGCTTTCTATCTTTACCTACTCTTCCTGGGCTCCCACTAGACGAGTTTTTCATTTTTAGCAATTTTTTGGTTGTTCTCAGGTGGGTTTCAGGACTCCAATTTCCTACTAGGATTTTTTATTTCTCTTATTTATCGTTTCTCTTGTGTAGGAAATAGCTCTTCATTTTTGGTGGGATGCCCTGTTTCAAAATTTTCTAGTTGGATTTCCTTTCCTGGGCCCTCTTGGGAGGGGTTTTTGAATTTAAATTTTTATTGTTCATGACGTATCTTCCATACCAATGTTGTACGGGTTTTTCCTTTTGTGTTTTTATCCTAGGCTTCCACAAGCTGAGGTTTTAAAATTAAGCTATTTTTTTCATTTGGTTTAGCTTTATTTTTTTGTTTTTGGTAGGATTTTTCTGTTGATCGATTGTCCTAGGCTCCCACAAGCCAGGTTTTCTATTTTTGTGTTGCGTAGGATGATTCCTATTTTTAGATTTGAATGGTTTATAGGTTGTCCTACTGGGATCATCTCTTATTATGTATTCTCTTTGTGGATACCATATCCTTATGGAGATCTTCTCCTTTCTCCATTTGTAAAAGGTTCCGAGACCCTTTCAAAACCCTATTACCAATCAAAAAAACTTTAACTTTATTTACCACAACTAAGAAATATTAAAGCACTTAATCTAACATAAAGCCTTCTTTAACTTTAACTTTGTTTACCACAACTAAGAAAGTTTAAGGCACTTAATCTAACATAAATCTTTCTTTAGCTTTAACTTTCTTTACCACAACTAAGAAATATTAAAGCACCTAGTCTAACATAAAGCTTTATTTAGCTTTAACTTTATTTACCATAACTAAGAAATATTAAAGCACTTAATAGATAATAAAATCACCAATATGCTTTTATAACAATCCAAGAGAAGCCCATACTTCTCTTTATAATGATCCCTTAATCCACACAAATCTTAGGAATCATTATAAATAATTTCTCTTACAAAACCACATAAACATTTCATATCAATACAAGAGAAGCCCATACTTCTCTTTATAATGATCCCTTAATCCACATAGATCTCAAGAATTATTATAAACAATTTATCTTACAAAACCAAAATATAAAGTCAAGCATCTCATTAAAACAAAAGACAAAAAATATTGAGTGCTCAACAATGTAAAGGAAGCAAAACATGAAGTCAAGCAACCCTAAAACACAAGGTCCAATGCACAACAAACATTGAGCAAGGAGAAGATAACACTGCACCAACCACAACAAATGTCAAGCTCGTTGGTGGATCAAATCAGAAATAATGTCCAACAAAGGTTTTACCACCCAAGACCCTACTAGGTCAAACAATGGATGGTAGTGATCCAAGGTGATAGAGTGAGACAAACAAGCTAAGAGCTTCCCAACCTATATATCTACAACTCCTTAATCAACTTCAAATTCTCCATCGAGTATACAGGCCTCAATTAAGAAATTGATGCACAAATATGTTTGAGGGCGAGGGAACCCATAGGAAGAGTTTACCACAAGAAAGCAATGGAGAAGGAATAACTTAGAAATATTCTAAAACCAATAGCTAAAACAAAACCCACCAACTTGGCAAGGATGAATTGACAACACAACAAAGAATAAGGATGCAAAAAACCATCAAGGTAAAGTATTCAAACCAGGGCACACTTGGCATCAAAGGTAAAACAACATGTTGATCAAAATAACTAAGCAATGATATACAAAATCAAAAACATCTAAGTTTATAGTAAAGCACCAACAAGGTCAACCTCAAGTAGTTTTTGGACTCCCTTAAGCTTAACTTCACCTCTCCAAGGGGATGTTGCACTCCTAACAAGCTTCAACCTTTCCATCACCTGAGTTTTACCTTCCTTCCATGCTAGCCCAAAACTTAGTTGTAATATTTCTTAAGAAACATATGAAGGAAGAACCCTAAATGTGCATGGAGGTGGCCACCCTTGTAACATCCAAGAAGGTGTTATATCAAAGACATTTGCCACCCTAGTCACTATTAGGGTGGTGCACTCCTTAATGAGCTACACTCATGCTCATTAAACCAAATTACTTCAGGATTCCATTAAAACTATTGCTTTACCAAATAAATTAATTAAATTTGACTTTATTAATTTCTCTTAAAGCCTAACTATTATTAAGCTATTTAATACTTTACTTATCTAAAGCATTAAATCTATCATTCAAGCAATTTATTAATTCAAACTATTGGAATGCCAAACAAAGCTTAACAAAGCTTAAGTATAACATAGACAAACATAGATATGCACTCATCAATGCTTCACACCATTGTTTTATCCTCAAATGGATGATCTCCTTTAAGATAGACTAATGCTATCATCGACCAATTTTAAGGAGTCTCATTGCAATAAAATTACTACCCCAACGGTGTGAATCATGAGAACAAACAAAATGCAATGCATCTACATGAAGGGTAGTTTTTCTTGTTACCCTGAGTTGTCAATGAACAAGTCATCATCATCATTTTCCTAGATATCCCTCATGGTAGGTGGTCTACCCATAACCCCCACCAAGGAGAAGGTGTCTGATATTGCATCCACAAATACATCAGCAATACCATGTTCCATGCTTAAATAAAGTAATCATTCCATTATTCAATCATCATAAAAGAAACTATGCCATTACATAATCACATCAATACATAGCTCACTACCCAAGATGAGTTCTACCAAGGAGGGGTGTTACGCTTCCTATCTTCTGAGTTGGACCACAAAAAGGATTTTTGGAGGTGCTCAATCTTCACTAGCATTTTCTTTAAGGATTCTAAAAAGTGACATGAAAAAATAAGAATTCTCTAAAAATTAGATGTAACTAGCAAGGCCTTGCCTACTTGACTAAGGAGGGAACCTTTCCAACACACAAGCTTCTTTTGAACTCTATGGATCCCATAGGTTCTCTTTAATTCTACCTTTAAAAAGTGGAATTTCTAGGTAAACAGATGGAAAAGCAGCAATCTCGCAACCCAAGATTTGAGCAATATTTCTCTACCTAAAAGGAGTATTAAAAAAGAAAATATTGCTCTTTATAAAGCTTATTTTCTAACTACCATTTTTCAAAATAACAAATAATATCCTTTAACACTCTAGCCTGGGGCACAGAGGCGAAAAGAGAAAGAAGGGTGTTGTCTACAAACTGGTGGTGAGAAATTGAATCCAAAGACAACGTTGGTCTAATACCTTCCATTGTGACCTCCACCCTGATATCCCTTACCAATTCTTTGGCCATAAAAATTAATAGATAAAGGGAAAGAGGATCACCCTAGCGTATGCCTCTACAACTTGAAAAATAATCAATAGGAGACCCATTGATAATAACAGATAAATTCATAGAAGAAATACAAGCCTTGACTAGATTGATCCACCTTTGGTTAAACCCAAATTTAGTCAACACTTTAAGAAGGAAATCCCATAAAACTTTGTCATATGCCTTATTCATATCAAGCTTACAAATTAACCTAGGTCTTCCACTTGTATCAACTGAGTGAATTAATTTGTGAACTGCTATGATGTCATCTAGGATTTGTCTCCTTTTCACAAAATTGCTCGAAGCTTTATCAATTATGGTTGGTAGGAAAGGTTTTAATCTATTGGCAATAACCTTTGTTAGGATATTATAAATGGTATTACACAAGCTAATAGTTTTGTAATCTCTAAAATCCTTTTCTCCAACCGACTTAGGGATGAGAGTTAGAAAAGTGGAATTCACCTTGAAGGGGATAAAATTAGTCCTTTGGACTTCCCTCAGAGCTTCACCAATCTCCTTTCCAATAGTGTGCAAGAAATTTTAAAAAATGGGGAAGGGAAGTCATCAGGGCTAGGGGATTTCAAGCCCTCCATAGAGAAGACTACAAACTTAATCTCATCATCCTTGAAATGGCTAATGAGGAAAGAATTCATTTCTTGAGATACTAGAGGAGGAATGTTACTGAGCATTCTTCTTTATACATCCCAGTCACTATCATATTTTTCACTAAGGGTTTTAAAGTATGAGATAGCTTTAGCTCTGATATCTTGTATCCTTACTAATGTGATACCATCTTCCTTGGATATTTCTCTAATTTTGTTATAACTTCTATGTCTTAAAGTGGATAAAGAAAAAACTTAGTGTTTTTATCTGAATCCTTAAGCCAAAGTGCCCTAGATTTTTGTCTCCACATCAGTTCTTCATGAGATAGAGTGTTATGAAACTCAGCCAACACCATCCTCTCCTTATTTTTGATCTCCAAGTATAGATCTCCCTCTTTAATAGAAGATTCAATTACATTGAGTTGGTTCTTTAGAGACTATTTCTTTTAAATAATGTTACCAAAAATGTTCTTGTTCTATTATTTGAGTTTAGATTTTAATAGTTTGATCTTAAATATCACTTGAGAAATGTAATGACCCAAAATCTTGATATCCCACCATTCCTTGATTCTCTTCTCCAAATATGTGTGTTGGCACCACATCACTTCAAACTTGAATGGTCTAGGGAATCTGACTGGGTCTTGAAGAGTATCAAACCACAAGGGATTATGATCCGATCCCACTTTTGGAAGAGAATAGAGTGAGCTAGACACTCTTTAGACGTGAATACTTTATCCAATATTAATTGAATGAGCTAGTTCCAACTCTCCTATTTCTTCAAGTGAACTTAAAGCCTTTCAACTCCATATCTAACAACTCATTTTGATTGATAAAGTCCATGAATTCCTCCATTCCTTTTGACCAAGCAGGATTACTCCCTCTTTTATTTAAAATATAGATAGGAGAATTGAAATGCCCAACCAAAAACTAGGCTTCCTTTTGAAAGCTTATCTCATAGAACTCAAATAAAACCATAGTAGACTCTTGTTAGGCCTAGAATTTGGAGCATAAGCATTTGGCATAACCCATATGCAATTAGTTTCTCTACTAAAAAAGGATGTTAATAACTATAATTGTGGACAAGATAATAGAACCATCCAGTTTCTTAGAATTCCAAAGGTATAACAGGCCCTCATAAGCTCCATGTGCTAGCCTCGTAGCAAAATCTACCTCTTTCCAAATAACCTTCCTAATAACTTCTAAATTACAATCTTCTACTTTTGTTTCCTTGAGAAAAATAATATTTGGCAAAGACTATTTTCTGAAGGAAGCTACCAACATTTTCTTGGAGGGTCCATTAAAACATCTAATATTCCATGTGAGGAACTTTGTTTACGAGGTTTGAAATTGTATTTCTTCCTCTAGTAACGCATTGGGAGGGATTACAATTGTAATCCTAGTATAATTTTTTATCCTTTTTTTTTCTTGTAACTTTTTGGCATGTGGGTATCTATTGCACTAGCTTGGGAATGTGGGGTTATACGATGATATTTTATTGATCATGCACCTCATGACCGTACCACTAGTTGTGTTGTAACTATGTAACTAGCATATTGACAAATACTATTGGTAAACTTGTTTGGCTTAACTCAAAGACTATGTTGCTATTATATGACCCTTATAGATTTATCTTTCCTACCTTAGGACTTGTGCCAAATTATAAAAAATGATTGAAGAAAATATTTCTAATACTTATATTCAACAATTCATTATTTTTAGTGTTAATGTTTTACTAATATATTATGTCCCCATGTTGATGATTCACCATTGGAACTACTTAGAGAATTTTTTTTCTAATTTTTATTTTCAATAATTTGCCATATTTGTGGGTGATAATTTTTCCTATACCAAACTTAGAAAATTTAAGCTCTGGTAATTTTACAATCTTTTGATAAATTAGAAGCTTAGATTATTTAGTTTTTTTCCATTAGGATGACTTGGTTTCATAAGCTTGCTTATTCCTTGTTCAATATTGCAAACTAATATGTTTAGGGATGGAAGATTGTCACGTTTTACATTTAGTATTTCCTTTGGATTGTTGATAAGGTGGTGAAAGAAGTGAGCAACATATTGATATCAATAATGATACTCAACTAGAACTACTCTCAAGTAGGGATATGGCCCCTTACGTACTCCTTTCTAGTATCTCCATGGACCAAGACATCCTTTTTCAATTCTGATACCATACACCTATTTTTCTAAGACACGTCTCAAGGGGATTCTTTCCATTTTTTGGACTCATCCATTGGTTTTATAGCTCTATATATGGTGAGCAAGGTTTTGGGTACATTAGAGAATATTCTGGTCTAGATATTTCTCATAATATAGGTATTTTAGAAAACTTGTGGTTTTATTATATTTTGAGGGTGTTAATGATCCTCTAGATTATGTCATATTCATAGTGGTGCCACCTTATACCATAATACCCCATTAGTAGGCTTATAGATCCATATTTGAGAACTAGTCTGCACTCTTACCATGAGTTTGTCTTACTGGTATGAGCTATCAAGGGTTTGGAACTATTTGCATGTATTTCGTTAATGACCATGTTTATACCATGTTAATTTCCATGTGAATATCTATAATAATGATGAGGATCTCCACCTCTCCCTTATTTTATTTATTGGTATTTCATAATCCCAATGGGTCCCATTCTTTTTCCAAGGTTAAGATTATACCACATGTTACTCATTACACATATATGCCTTGGGTTTCAATCACTAGGCAAGAGGATAGAAATTTTGATAATATCATTCTCTACACCATCATAATATAAGAGTATGTTTCCTCACTTCTCATTGTAAAATCACCTTATCATTAGGTGATGTCATCATTGACATAACTATCTATGATGTGCATTCAATGAATTGCCTTCTTAGGCATGACATCATCTTGATATAAATGTATATATTAGTGAATCATCACTTCTACTTAATTGTTACTTAGTTATTCAATGAATCATTGATTTATTTATTTTACAAGCTTTCAAAGGGATTTGAAAAAATCTACTAAGCTTAGCCTACTTGTGGGAAAGATTAAATTATTTCTATGGAGAAATGGGTATAAAAGAGTAGGGAACATAGGCATCATCTTAGGATTCTCACATGAGTAGGATGGGAAATTATATATATATATATATAAAAAGTTTGTGTTAGGAACCCTTTAATTAAAATAAGCACATTCACATAAATATTGTAAAATAAAATGTAAATGCATAAATATATATATATATATATATATATATATATATATATATTAATCTCATAAATCACAATACATAATCATGGGCCTCTTCGAAGGGGCAAACTCCTTCAATACTTTCATTCAATATGCAAAAATATACATTCATTTATGCCCCCTTATCTTTTAAAGATATATTTCATGCAACCCTAACCTAATGCTCAAGAGTTGGCTTACATGCAAAATGCCACTCGAGCTAGAATCTTCTACCAAGAAATAGTTACATTCTTTATAATGGTTACATGAAATGACCCCAATTGTTTAGCTGCCTCATGTGCCACAGACCATTACAAAATATTACAATAAAATCATTATAATAGTGTCCTTGCATTGGGAAGGGGGTCATTACATAATAATGTTAGGATGGGGTCCTAACATGCCCTTCCCCTTCAAAAAGGTTTGTTCCTCAAAGCTAGAGATGGTGAAATTGTTGTTGTAGCTACTAGAGAGACTCCCAAGTGGTATCTTCTAGTTGTAGTCCATACCATTAAACAAGAACTTTAGTGATGACATGGTTGTGAAGGGTGCACGACTTTTAATTCAAAATGCGTTTAGGCTTGAGCATGATGGAACCTTCTTCATTTAGCTATGGTAAAGTGTATTGAAGTTGTATCTTGTTGCCAATAACCTTCTTGATAGAAGAAACATGGAATACTGGATGGATATTTTATGTAGTCAGAAGGAACAATTTGTAGGCTATTGAACCAATTCATTGTAATACCTAGTGGGGTCCATAGTATTTGGCAGTTAGTTTTTGGCATCTATAGAGCTTGAGTGGTGATTGTTTATAGGATTGTAGACAAAGAAAAACTATAGCCCCCACTTCAAAGCTACACTCATAATGATGTTGATTAGCTTGTTGATACATATGGTTCTGGTACAATTCAAGATTCATCTTAAGTTATCAGATGATGATGATATGTTGGTTGAGAGTGATGTCTACAGTGTGGATCTTGGAGCTTCCTATAATGTAGGAGGAGGGTGTTGATGGAGGAAAAATATAAATTTCTTCAAAGGGTGTACAGTGTGATATGAAGTATTAGAACATCATTCAGCCAAGGAAAGCCACTTCACCCACTATGCAGGATGTTCAAATGCAAAGCAATGAAGGTAGATTTCCAAGAATTTGTTAATGATTTTATGTGGCCATCCATATATAGATGATAGGATGAACTCATTTTGAATTGATTTCCTTGTAATTTAAACATTCCTACCAAAAATACTAGTAAAGGTATGGTCTCTGTCTAACACAATAGATGTGGACATGCAATGAAGGTAAAATATGGAGTCTAAAAATGTTTGGGCTATTACTAAGGTTGTATAAGGATGGGATAAGGAACAAAAATATGCATAACTTGTGAGATGTTCCAGTACCACCCAAATAATTGATTTCCCTCCTAACTTGGGCAACCCTTCAATAAAATCCATGGAAATATTTGCCCATACTTGGTCTAGAATTGGTAAGGGCTGAAGGGTTCTAGGGGAACACAGTTTCCCATTTCATTATTTGGCACATGTCACATTCAACCATAGAAGTTTTAGTATCCTTCTTCATTCTCATCCAAAATAAAGTATGCTTGGTCCTTTCATAAGTTTTGAGAAACCCAAAATTTTCTATTGTTGGTGAGGCATGCATATCCTTCAAGTTTAATTCCTATGTTTGTGAAGTTTAGGGAATAAGAAGTCGATCATGATATATCAAATCTTGTCCATCCCAAGTGTATCCAAGGCATGAGGTGGGCTTTATTTGAATTTTGGTGATCAAAGTTTGCAAGCCTAAATCCTTGGCCATTTATTCTTTGAGAGAATTAATCCATTGAGGGATTGATGAAGAGATAGCATTTAACATACTTTGATCTTCAAACTGTCATGATAGTGCCTCAACCATGATATTATCCTTTCCTTTTTTGAATTTGATTTAATAATCATAGCCCATCAATTTGGAAACCCACTTTTGTTGTTTAGGTGTGGCTATCCATTGTTCTAAGAAGTACTTGAGACTTTGGTGGTTGATTTTGATTGAAAAAGGATGCTTAATGAGATATTGCCTCCAATAATTAACATGTAAAATGGCTAGAATCTCCTTTGCATAAGTATATTTACCCAAATTTTGGCTTGAAAGTGCTTTATTGGTGAAGGTCAATTGATAAGGATTAGCCTATGGATCTTATTTTATAATAATAAGTAGTTTAGGCATAAATATTATTATTTTTATAATAATTAGCATTGTAAAATGAAGCTTCCTAATATGCGATAAAATAATAAGCTTCCTAGTTTTCAAGATTAAGTTAGCTAAATTTAGTTAACTTAATATAAATATTGTTATCTTGCACCCCAAATTGTACTTTTGTTGTGATTTGGACATTTGCATATTTTATAATATAGGCATTTGAAATGCCTATATATGCTTTGTAAATTAATAAAGTTTTAGTTTAATTGTAACCTTTTCATTGGTATCAAAGCAGGAACGAATCCTACTTGTGAGGAGGAATTTCCATGTTGAAATTCCCCCTCCCCTCCACAACTCCTTGATTCACGTCAGTTTGGAAATTTTAATAATTAGAGGTTAGTGGTAATCCTATCTGAAACCATAATAGTTTTCATGGATCTATAGTGATTCAATACCCTCGTATCAAGGATTGTTGTGGGATGACAAAATATTGGAGCACTTTGGTCGTAGAGGCCATCGACATCCTTAGGAAGATACTATAGACTTCATTGTTTAGAGTTGAGACCTAACATTCATAGGAGTGCATTCTCATCTCTTGTGTTGATAGACATAGATCTGATGGTAATACCATCATCGCTCGAAAATAAATTAGGATAAATATCTAGTATAGGTCCTCTCTATGGATCTCTACCAATAATCAATAAACATCCCCTCCAATTCAATGCAAGGGTAAAATATTTTAAGCTTTGAAAAGCCAACAACAGATCATAAATAAAGGGATTCAGGTAGTGGCACTATCAAATCCTCTTTCATTGGGTTCCAAGCTTGCGATGTGGTCATCACCTTCATTTTTCATTGAGGAATATTATGATGTTATGATATAAAGGATTATAAATTTGGCTATTGTAATTCAAATTTCTAGATGGCCTTCACCACTATATATGTGGTGAAAATTCAACAATGTTATTGTGAGCTGGATTGAGGTTCCAGAATAGTTTGTACCGATAAAAAAATTGACCCCACTTGCACATCTATTGCTTTGACATGAAGAAATTCCTCATATAAGAAGTGGAAAAGGAGGTCATCGTGGTGTGCAAGAAAAAGCATGATGACTATGTTGTTACATTCACTCACTGCATGCACCATTATGAATCCTAAATCTAGTGGTTCATTTCTGAGCTACTACCCCTAGCATAGGCATGCCCATTATGCATGATAATGATTGGTATGAGCTTGCAAAGGATATTGGCTTCAATAATTTTAGGGTTGTCAGGCTTATGAGAGATAAGAAAAAAGGATGATTGATCAACAAGAGAATTCCTATCATTGTCTTCATAATTATATAGTGATGTAGCGACAAAATTTCTATGATGTCAAAGTACATGTGGATCAAATTTTTATTTAGAGGTCAAATTTAGGCATTTCTTCGTTAGTAATAGCCTAATTGGTGGATCCACTAATGAATTGAAGAAAAATTGTTTGTTCTTGCCAATGGCCTCACCTTGCTTGAGATAAAGGCATATTCTATTGAGCGGCTCCACATTCATAGTGCTAACATGGTTGTTGGCCACTAACCTTAGCATGTAGTAGTAGAAAGATTGACCTCAAAGAATATGGAGTCCTAAGCATGTTGGCCACATGGAATGACCTTGATGGATAGAGGATGTTGACCATGACTGTCGATGTCAGTGCACTAGCATAAGAAGAAAATTCTTCTTTTGATTTGACCAGTTGACCAACTAGACTAGTTTACTCCCTCACCAATGTGTTACCATTGATAGAAGGCACCAAAAATTGCACACAAACATGTTTACACCCTTTTTCTTTCAAAAATATTTAATTAATTTCCCTTGCAAGGTCTAAAGTGGAAATTCAATTGATTAATTTAAATAATCACATTAATTAATTGATTAATTATATTTTTGTAAAGGTGCATAAATAAGCAATTTATATGCACTCGTTCATTTTTCTAAGTTAATTGCTAGAACAAACTTGGAAAACTTAGCACTCCTTTGTATGCCTTGAGCATTTTTATTCAATTTTCATTGTGGATTTGTATAAGGATCCATTGGATCATTTGAGAGGATTTGAGTTGTCTTTTCAATCCTCCAATTTTAGAGATGTTTTATAGAGTGCAACCTCGGTGGTACCGAACACTCCATTCTATTGTTCCAATCCACTTATATATGCCATTTGGAAAATTTTATATTCCCTCAGTAGGATTTGAAGTCACCATTGTGACTTTTGAAGGCATCATTCCAATTCATGCCTTCTTCCAAAAATTTAGCAAGCACCTTGTGAGTCACTTCTTCCTTCAACATTGGCATATTTGTCTTGTCTTCCTACAATTACTTCAACCTCAGCTTTGAGTGCTTCAACCATGGTGGGTGTCTTGATAAGATAATATTTATTCTTGGTGATATATTTTCCCTTATCTTTCTATAGTTACTTGACTTTGGACTTGAGTGCATCGGCCTTAGCAAGTAACATGATCAGACGTTGGTCATTCCTAGTCACAAGGATTTTTTCCATGTATTTGATTGCAAAGATTTGTGACTTTTTCATCTGTATGTTGCAAATATTCCTCACAATGCAACTAATATAGGTTTGAGGTTCCTGCAAGGCAGGAATTGGAATTGACTATTAGTTTGAGTTGCATGCTTCTAGTTTTGAAGTATGAAATATGTGAGAAGCAAACAACATTTTGTGAAGGTGATTAAATACATTTACTACCATGGCCCTTTTTATAATTGTTTGCTTTTGGGTACTCCCTTTGTAGGAGTAGTAGTCACTTCTCCATTCCTTTGAGGCAATTGTATTCTCTCAAGCAGAGTCTCCAACAATTGTATGCTCTATTATCGAGTAGAGCTTTTGAAAGTGTTTTTATCTTCCTCACATTTGAGGATTGCATTTTGGGCACTTGCAAATGTTCTCTCCCACTTTCTTGTCCAAGTATTGGATTCCAATGCTTTTATGGTGGGGAGGAATGATAAAGATTAGCCTAGGGATATTATTATTTAATAATAAGTAGTCTAGGCATAAATATTATTATTTTTTTATAATAATTAGCATTGTAAAAAGAAGCTTCCTAATCATGTGATAAAATAAGAAGCTTTCTAGTTTTCAATATTAAGTTAGCTAAAGTTAGTTAACCTATGATAGCTATTATTATCTTGCACCCCAAATTGTACTTCCATTGTGATTTGGGTGATTGCATATTTTGTAATATAGGCATTTGAAATGCCTATATATGATTTGTAAATTAATAAAGTTGTCAATTTGATTGTAACCTTTTCACCAATGGTCTTCCTTCTTGCATCAACATGGCCTCGATTTCATTGTCTAAAGCATCACTTTCAATTACAAAGGGTTTAGGCAAATTAGGCATTGCTAACAATGGGGTGGTTGTCATGGCTTGCTTTAATTTATTGAAAGTCTTATCTATTGGTTGTAACCAATTAAAAATAATTCTTTTTCAACATGGCTATTAAAGGAGATGCTATATTTTCATAGTTTTATATAAATTTATGGCAATACCCCGTGAGTCTTAAAAATCCTCGAAGCCCTTGAGGGTGTGAGTTTTTGGCCATTGTTGAATAGCCTATATCTTTTTAGGATCAACTTTAACTCCATATCTGGAGATAATATGATCCAAATACTCCACTTATTGTAACACAAAAGAACACTTAGACCTTTTGGTATAAATTTGATTCTTAGAAGTTGTAGAGCCTGATCCAAATGTATGAGGTGCTCCTCCCAAGAGTGACTATAAATTAGAATATCATCAAAGAAAACAAGAATAAATTTGCAAAGGAATGGGTGGAAGACCTTATTCATGAAGCTCTAAAATATTAATGGTGCATTAGTTAGGCCAAAGGGCATGACCAAAATTTCATAATGATCCTCATGAGTTTGAAATGTTATTTTGGAATATAGACCTTGAGCCTTATCTGATGATAGCCTAAGCGAAGATCCAACTTGGATAAAAAATTTGCACCATGTAGGTCATCTAATAATTCATCGATCACTGGAATAGGAAATTTTTTCTTAATGGTGATCTTATTGACCTCACAAAAATCTATACACAATTGCCATGGCCCATATTTCTTTCTAACCAATAGCACCAAAGAAGAAAGACATGTGAATATTTTCAAGGTATTTTTAGGCCATTTACCTATCTGTTGTCACATTTTGCAAAGGGGTACCAATTTTGAAAATCTGTAAAAGGTTGCTGCTACCTTCCTTCTCTCTCCTCTCTTCCAATTTCCTTCATGCTCTCTCCGCCTTTCAGCTGTCTATTTTCTGTTCTGCATCTTTGTTGTTCCAAGTATTTTTCAGTAGCTTCAGCTTTTGGGCAAGATGCCCCAAAAAATTCTAAGTGTTGAGCCCGCCCGAAGTCGCAGCGACGTCGGGCGGCACTCATTGTTTCGTGCGACATTGGGCGGGCAGTGATAAAGTTGCCCAAAATTTCTCTAAGTGTTGAGGCTGGCGCCGTCCGACGTCGCCCGGTTTCGCTGCGTCGTCCGACGTCGCCTGTTTTTGTGCGCCATCGGACGGAAGAAGAAAAGTGTAAGAAATTTGGCTAAGTGTTGGCTGCCTTGCGCCGTCCGACGTCGCCCGATTGCGCTGCGCCGTCCGACGTCGCGCCTCTTTTCGAGCGCCATTGGGCGGACCAAGGTGGAAGAAATCAGGCAAATATTCCTAAGGCAAGAGCCTCCCGCCGTCGCTGGATTTTGCTTGCGCCGTCCGACTTCGCGCCAGTTTGGTGCGCCATCATATGGAAGAGGAAGAAAGAAAGGAAGACAAAAAGTTTCTAAGTCTAGCCCCGTCCGTCGTCGCTGATTTCATTAAGCTCCCGTCGTTGCTTCCCCCTTCATCAGCGGACTTCAGATCAAGGCCAAATGTGCAGTTTTGGGATGTGTGTCAAGATGTGATAGAAGGTGTGCCACCAAGGTACAGGGTAGATGAACATTGAAGAACCAACCATACTGTGCCTACCGCATTAACTGGACCTAATTGCTCACCTACCAGATCCGCACAGGAGCTGTCCCATTTCTAGGTAGACCTTGCTGCAAGTACGCTCATGGCCCGCAGAGGTCAAATCTCAACAGCTTTTGGTAGCTTTTGGCAGCTTTTGTCAGGTCTAGAATTTTGTGCCTAAATGTAATTTGGGGGGAAAATTCTTGCTATAAATAGCAGTGTGCTTTCATTGTAAAAGGGGGGACGAGGGACATATTGCTAGAGAGCTTTTGCTGTATCAGACACTTGCTTCTAATTTAAAAGCATCCTTGGCTCTATTACTTGTCTTGTTCTTTTATGCTGCCTTCTGCAAATATTTCTGCTTTATGTTCATTTATTTTTTTGATTGCTGTAATTCTGAATCTGGATTAGAGCATTGGCAATTAGATGAATCTGGAATATGAAACTGAAGGATACATAAGGACGAGTAATAGTAATAGTTTTTGTTACATGCTTTTGCTTTAATTGTTGTTGGTTTGTGTACTAGCTAGTAATCGTGTTGCTTGTTCTTCCTCACCCCTAGCACATGACATTTACATTTCTTTCAACATTTTACTATCTCTTTCCAACACTTTTATCTAAAAAACCAAGTAGATTAGTATAGGAAGCCGGCCTTCTCCGGAGATTGGCACGGAAGGCATTCCTTCCTTCCGGCCTTTCAATCTGTTGGGCGAATCTAGGGCGCAATAGATTAAAATCCTTTCCTTAGTGGCAGATTCGTAACCAACAGTTTCTCTGGCACGCCCGGTGGGACACGAGTGTTCCACCCCAAAAACAGAATCGAAGCATCGGTGTTCGCTTCATTGCTGTCAAATCTGAACACCTGGCGACTCTGCTGAACCTGAATATTCTCTGAGTCCTGAAGACCAGTCCAATATCAAAAGCTCCTTCATGCATACAAGATGGAGAGTTAGGAACGCAGGACCACAAGAGCCTGAGTTTTACGAGCTCGACATCAACGCTGCTGGAGAGCACCCGAGGCTGATTGATTATCAAGCCCATCAAGACGAAGCTTTTGAGCATACAACTGAAGCTGAGGAGACAACTTCAGAGAGCACTGAAGATTACCACGATATTGATCAGCTCGATCAAGACGCAGACATGGCAAATCCTCAGCCAAATGCTCCTGAGCTATTCCCAGCCGTTGACTCCACTGGACCCCTCAATCTAGCTGATCAAGATGTTGTTCCGCCTGCTGCATTGAAGGCTATTCCCACGTATGATGGAACTGGGAAGACGACCTATGAGCATATTCAAGATATCCTGGCATTGGCCGTGCTCCACGCCATCACCAACGAAAGTGTCAAGACCCGGCTGTTGGCTCTCTCTCTGCGAGGGAAGCTTCTATACTGGTATAGATCCTTGCCGGAAAACACTATTACGGGATGGGCTCAACTGGCCGGACGGCTAGTTAAAGGCTTCAATGAGTCTGCGGATCCATCCTCACTGCTGCACCAGTTCCAAACCATTCAACGACATCCACAAGAGGAGATCTCAGATTTCAATGTGAGATTTGCGAGATCATGGAAGAGAGTACCCATTGAACTGCGTCCCTCAGAAGGACAAGCTGCTCACTACTACCTCAGAGCTTTCAACTCAGACATCTGTTTGGTCATCAAGTTGGCTCGTGTAAACACCTTCCCTGAGTTGTATGAGGCAGCCCAGAGGGCAGAGCTAGACATGATTGCCATAGGTAGACTCCCGCATAAGATGCAGCCTCCGATCTACCCGGATTTCCCGCAGTCACAATATCCACCGGCGTCCACTGGGGCGCCTTCCTCATCCAATGCATATCAAAATCCACCATGGAATCCCGCACCAGTCATGTCTCAGTATGGTCCGCCCCAAGTGCATTTTCCCAATCCGCCGGCGCCTCAACTCCCGTCTGCCCCTCAATATCCATCACTTCCCGCTCCTCCACAGTACCCGGCATTGCCTCCACCACCACCGCTAGCGGCATTGCCTCCGCCAGCCCAGCCTGCACAACCGGATATGGACATACAGAATAAGATTCTGCAAGAAATGCGGACTCTTTCTACTGGCTACCGGACGCTGTCCAATGATATGGCCATCATGAAGAAAAAGCAGGCCCAACAAGAATTTGCTCCAAGGAGGTCTTATCCTCCTCCCGCACTGACGAGAGACCAAGTGGCTCAAAGGCCACCAGCGAGAAATGCTCCCAACAACGCGCAACCGAGCACTCCAGACAATATGCACTGGTGCTCTACGTGCAATGACCCTCATGGGGAGGCTACCTGTATGTTGCATCAACATTATATTCAAACTCTTGAAGGCAGCATCCCGCCGGATGAAGAAGTCAACATGCTTCATGAAGAAGGAAGCAACTTTGCGGTCTCCGAGGAAGACCCGGTGTCTATCTTGACCAGGAGCGGGAAAAAGCCGATAGAGGTGGATACAACCCAAATGCAGCCTTTGAAGGTATACACCAGAAGAGAAAAGGTGCAACCCACCGCGGAAGCTCCCGACAAAGCACCTTTGCCCCCAATGATAAAAGAAAAAGCACCACCAAACAAAGCTCCTGCAACTCAAGCTCCAGTAGCTCCACCCCCAGCCGAGACCCAAGAGCAGGCTCGAGAAAAGCTTAAGTATCCGTCGCTTACAAAGCGACAGAGGGTTGAGGCAACGCAGCAGTACCGCTCCAAATATGAGCCAGGGAAAGAAGTGGAGGGTTCGACCACTTCTGCCTATAACATTGTTGATGAGCTCAAGAAGACCCCGACGAAGATTAGCATGTATGATGCCCTTCAGCTCCCTGGGCAGGTCGATTTGCTGCAAGAGTCACTGAAAACTTTCAAAAAGGGGAAGTCACCGCAGCCCGTGTTGGCTCAGCCCTTGACTACGTCAATCACTAGAAAAAATAGACCGTCGCCCTTTTATTTGTCTTTGCGGATGGAGGGGCATGTGGTACACAACTGCATGGTCGACTCCGGTGCATCAACCACCATCATGCCAAGGGTTGTTTGTGAAGAAATCGGCATGGAGTACACACGAAGCAGTCAAGGTGTCTTGCAACTAGATGGCACTCCTGTGAAGACAGTAGGCGTCATCAAAGACATTCCTATCCAGTTGCACAAGGCACCAGACATCGTGGTGATCCAAGAGGTTGTGGTTGTTGACCTGGAGCCCTACTTCGGCATGTGCCTCTCGAGGGAGTTTACCGCCAAGCTGGGAGGATACCTGTCGCTGGATTACTCACACATGGAAGTCCCTTTCAAAGGGAGGAAAGTCAAGATTTACAATGATAAACCATCCACTTTCCTGGTTGAGAAGATACCCGAGGAGGGGCAACAAAAGGAAATGGTCCATCTGATGACCGAGGAGTTAGCAGAAGTGGACCTGGTGGAAGAAGCCATAGAGCAACTGCAAGTAGAAGATGAGTTCTCCTTGCTGGACTTCAATGCCATGATTGAATCAGACATAGGCTGCTACTCCATTACCCAACCTGAGAAGCCGAAGGAGACAATGAAAGAAGACATAGGCCCTGCCCCAAATGAATTGTGGAAGTTGTACTTTGATGGTGCCAGATGCAAAAACGGCGCAGGGGCAGGGGTCGTTCTAGTCTCGCCATCGGGAGAGCAAAAGGACTACTGCTACAGGCTGGCGTGGAGTTGCACCAATAATGCGGCTGAGTATGAAGCCCTGTGTTTAGGGTTGAAAAAGGCAGAGAGACTGGGAATCAAGCAACTGCAGATATTTGGAGATTCCGAGTTAGTGTGCAAGCAAATCACAGACAAGTGCACTGCAAAGAAGCACTATCTTAAGGCATACCGTAATCGGGTCTGGGACCTGCTGGAATCATTTGAATCCTTGAATGTCAAATCTATCCCTAGGGAGAAGAATAAACATGCGGACATCTTGGCGTCCATTGGAGCCAGGTACGTCCCGACTGATGACACTATCCAGAAGCCGAAGCCGGTTCGTACCATCTACAGGCCTTCTGTGCCTGATAAGGACACCCACTGGCAGGTGTTCGATTGTGACGAGGATATCGTCAATTTTTTGATACATGAAGCAAGTTCAATCGAAGGTAGAGACCCTGATGACGAGCAGTACGAGGGGTTAATACAGTTAAAAAATAATCATGTCCCAAAAGGACTGATTACCCTAGAGAGCCTATTTGATCAGAATGATAGAGCCATATCTCACAGGATCAAGGTAGACTCGAAGCAGTACAGGGACCTGGAATTAGAGCCTGGAAAGGTGATCAAGGTCGGAATAGACTGCACCGCCGAGGAGCTAGAGCAGATTCGGGCCCTGTGCAAGGAGTACCCAGACATTGTAGCCTGGTGTTACCAGGATTTGAGGGGGTACGACAGAGAGATTATCCAACACACCATAGAGCTGGAGGAAGGTGTGAAACCCTTCAGGCAGAAGCAGAGAGCGGTTAACCCGAAAATCGAGGCCATGATGAAAGCCGAGCTCTTGAAGATGCTGGAAGCAAAAATCATCTATCCTATCAAGCATTCTTCTTGGGTCGCAAATCTGGTCCCCGTCAGAAAGAAAAATGGAGATATTCGCCTTTGCGTGGATTTTCGCAATTTGAACCAGGCTTCGCTGAAGGATCATTATCCGCTCCCACAAATTGATCAAATCCTTCACGTGGTTGCAGGGGCTCAAAGGTTCTCTCTCCTGGATGGATTTTCTGGCTACAACCAGATATGGGTGAAAGACGAGGACCAGCACAAGACAACGTTCACCACCAAATGGGGGACGTTCGCCTATCAACGCATGCCCTTTGGCTTATCCAATGCAGGGGCTACATTCCAGAGAGCCATGGACCTGGCATTCCATGAACTGCTCAACAAAATCATTGTCATCTACTTGGATGACATGACTGTGTTTTCACACAGGAGAGAAGACCACACCTCCCACCTGCGGCAAGTATTTGAAAGGTGTCGTGAATTCGGCATATCCATCAACCCTAAGAAGTCAGTCTTTGCGGTGAAGGAGGGAAAACTGTTAGGCCATGTCATTTCTGAGAAGGGCCTTGCAGTTGACCCCGACAGAGCAGAGGCTCTTCTCCGTTTGTCAATCCCGGTCAATAAGAAAGGGCTGCAGTCATTCTTCGGCCAGATCAACTTCGTAAGGAAGTTTGTGCCCGACTTTGCCCAAGTAATCAAGCCTATGGCCGAGCTCTTGAAGAAGGATGCTGACTTTGTCTGGACCGAAGAGAGAAAGAAAGCCTTCGAGGAGATCAAGGCCAGGATTGCTCAAGCACCAGTGTTGATAAATCCAGACTACTCTAAGGATTTCATCCTTTACGCAGTGGGAGAACCCGAAAGCTATGCTGCAGTTCTGACTCAAAAGGGAGACGACGACGAAGAGCGACCGATAGCATTCTTGAGCCAAGTAATCCAGCCGCACGAAGAAAGGTACAATTTTATTGAGCGGCAAGTGCATGCAGTCATGAGGTCCTTGAAGAAATTTAAGCACTTTGTCTCTCAGAGCCGGATTACAGTCTTCGTGATACATCCCGATGTTAGAAATTTCATCATTCAAGGGGAACCTGGTCACAAGAGGGCAGGATGGATTGCCAAAATCCAAGAGTTCGATATAGAGGTGCGACCCACCAAGCTAATCCGAGGACGGGCTCTATGTCAGGAATTGGCCAGAAGTGCTGCAGCCGAGCTCTCTGCTTGCCAGTGGGAAGATCCAATGATAGAAGGTAACCTTGCCAACTCCTTATCAGAGGAGAGCGACTGGACAGATGATTTAGTGTGGTATTTCGGCACAGGGAGATGTCCAGATCAGCTCAATGCCTCACAAAGAAGGAGGTTTAGGCTCAACGCCTTAAAGTATGTACTACGCCCCGAGGGGCTGTATTTTAGAAACATTGACGGCATCCTTTTGCGATGCGTCAAAGAATCAGATAAGCCGAAGGTCCTAGGCGAGTTCCATTCTGGGATGTCGGGAGGACACCATTCGGGAAGGCCAACGGCCTTAAAAATTATCAGAGCGGGCTATTATTGGCCCACCCTCTTCGCAGATGCGCACGCGGTCTGCCAAAAATGTGAGAAATGCCAAAGGTTCGCCGGCAGAAACAGGAATGCGCCTATGCCCCTCCAGCCAATTCAGGCTGAGGCTCCCTTTCAGCAGTGGGGCCTGGATTTTATTGGGACAATAACGCCAAATTCTTCGGCAGGGCATAAGTTCATTCTGACAGCCACGGATTACTTCACCAGATGGGCTGAGGCGATACCTACCAAACATGTCGACCAGGAGACGGTCATCGGTTTCCTTGAAAGTCTGATCACCCGCTTCGGGATTCCAGAAGCTATAGTGACAGACAACGGTCCAGGGTTCGCAGGTGTTGTACTCACGGAATTCACCTACAAGTACGGGATCTACCATAAGATGTCTTCAAATTATTACCCGCAGGGAAACGGCCTGGCCGAGTCCACCAATAAGAATCTCATGAAGATTATAAAGAAGACCGTGGAAAGAAACAAGAGGTCCTGGCACCTGCTTCTGGACCGAGCGCTATGGGCAGACCGTATCTCCTTCAAAAAATCCATCAAAACGTCGCCATATGCGCTCGTGTACGGGAAAGAGGCCGTCTTGCCGACTCATATTGAGATGCCCGCACTCTGGCTGTTAGAAGATGAAAAGGGCGACGCGGACCCCGTTGATGCCCGACTGGCTCAGTTACTGCAACTCGAAGAGGAAAGAGAAAAAGCTTATCAAGCTTTTGTCAAGCACGCCGAGACTACACAGAGCTGGTTCTCAAAAGGAACTACCGCCCGAGTCTTCAAGATTGGGGACTTAGTGCTGAAGTGGGATTCATACAAAGCAAAACCGGGCAATCATGATAAGTTCGACGCCTTCTGGGAAGGCCCATTCCAAGTTGCCCGGGTGAACCAGTTCAACTCATTCGTGCTGAGGGACATGGAGGGTCAGATCCTTCCGATACCTGTTAATGGCTTTCACCTGAAAGCCTATCATCATTGAAAGTTTCCAGAGATCTTCCCTTGTACATATTTCATTTTCTGCAGCTTTAAGTTTGTTTCCTTTTCCGAATGTAAATATTGCTTTCAGTAGAAGTAATTTCCTGCTTTAAACCCGAGAAAATGAGCCAAGTGTTTTGTAGAAGAAGTGCCTGGTAGTTTGGGAGAAAGGCCGGATGTAAAGCAAGAGAGTGGAAAAATTCTAAGTGTTCAGAAACGCTCGCTGTCGCGCAAATTCTCAGCGACTCCCGGAGGCGCGCACCAAATTCAGCGACTTTGGGAGAAAGGTCGAGGCTTGAAAAATGGCTAAGGCAGGAGCGCCGTCCGAAGTCGCTCCAAAACCTTGCGAAGTCGGGCGTCGCTCTAAAATTTTTGCGACGCTGGGAGGTGCCGAAGTCAGCGCAAGCAAAAGAAAAAGGGCAAAATTTGTCTAAGTATGGAAGCGCCGACCGAAGTCGCAGCGACGCCGGGAGGCGCTCCCTGTTCCGTGCGACAGCCGACGGAGTTCGAGCAAAAAAGGATAAAATTTCTAAGTGTCAGCTGTCCAAAGTCGCGCATTTCTCTAGGCGACGCCGGTCGGCGCTCACTTTTTGAGCGAACTTGGGCGGGACAAAGACTTTAGAGGGAAGAAAAGATGCAAAATTTTCCTAAGTCCCCAACGACGCCTGTCGCCCACCAAGGCACCAAACGCCCGAAGTCGCTCATTTTTTCAGCGAAGTCGGGAGTCGCTCCCCTTTTCGAGCGAAGGTCGTCCAACGCAGTTTTCAAAGTAAAGAGCCTCGTAGCGCGTGCCCAGTTGGCGGCGGATGACGTCATCAACGACACATGTTTCAAAAGTGAAAAATGATTGCACGGCTTTCAAGACAGATTTCATTAAAAGGAAAGCACGCCCTGGGCCCATAAAGTACAAGTTGCGCTCCCCAACGAAGATCTCACGCACGACTGCCGGGGAATAACGATGCCACTCACCCACTTTGCGCAACAGGCTTTAACTCTACCATCCGCCATTAATGACATCCTTTTTACCCATCTCTGTAAAAGGGCTCATTCACTCAGTTTACTATCAGAATTAACTGGAGAAGTTCGAGCTGCGCCAGAAAGATAAAATTCGAATTGCACTGAAGTGCAGCTGTAATTTCTGATTGCTTTCACCGCCATGGGTAAGAAATCGAGCGCAACGAAGGGAAAAGCGCCTGTACAGGCAGCATCTAGCGCGTCTCAGGGTGAATCAGAGGAGCAGGCGGTTTCAAGCGCGCCTGAGAGCGAATTGCCGAAGGGAAAGAAGGGAAAAGGCAAGGCGAAGAGCATAGAGAAGAAAGTTCCTCCCCCGCCGCCTGTAGACCACCTCGGAGAGTACAGAGATGGCGAGTACTCACTCGGTATCACGCAGCTGCGACTCACCGTGAAGCAATGGTGGGAGAGGGTGTCGCCCTCACATCATTTCGGCGCGGCCTATCATTCGAACCTGTTCTGGTTCTTGTGCCCGCCGGTCCATCACTGCCCGGAGCTGGTTGAATCTATTGTGCAGTACTATAAACCCAACACCCGACAGGTCTGCGACTGCGAGGGGAGGGTATTATTTTCCCTCTTCAAAGAAAGCGTTCAACCGGATTTCGCGCCAGGGCATGCACCGGACCCTAATTGCATAATCAGGAGGGTCAGCCTAGACGAGCAGACAGGCAGGTGCATCGACGGCAAGAAAATGAGGGGTTTTCTCAATTCTGAGCTAAGGCAGCCGCTGCCAGCCTAAAAATGGCTGTCACAGCCAATACCCCTGGCGAATTTCAAAAATCAGTACATATATTCTATACTCGCCTGGGTTTTGGGTTGCGGCACTGACGCACTGGTACACCCATACCAAATCTCTCTTGCGGAGTGCATCCTGCATGGGGAATTCTATGACCCCAATGCCCCGAAAAGAGGAACGCGACCAGTCTATTTCGACTGGGCAGATTGGGTGGCGTACGCTATCCACTCGAACCTCGTGGAGCTGCAAGAGAAGAGAAGCACGGAGTTCAGGCACTGTTCATTTCTGGCGTGGCTGTGCTTGTTCCATATGCACAACAGAATGAAGACTGTTCCAGTTCAGAAGGAGGACGAGAAGGGAGTGCAGCTACCGGTGTATGAATGGACTGACATTTTATACAGGAGGGGGTCATATTATGATTTTAATTTCAAGTTCTTGGGCATTGCCCTGGCCCTCTTCAACGGCAAAGCATCACGTCCTCCTCTGTATATGACAAAGCACCTGGTGCAACGAGAAATTGGAGACACATTTAGGTTGACTCAGGGCGTCGTCATCAGGGTCTACGGATTCAAGGGCAAGCCTTTTCTGCTGCCCTACTTCTGCACAGAATACCACTTCGGCCTGGAAGCAGCGCGGCAGATGGACTATGTGGAACAAGAATTTGGTCAAGGACGGAAAAAGAGCCCCATCTTCACCTATCCTATCATCTGGGGCGATGTTGAGGTCCACGAGGTCGGGCAGCACGCATATTTGACAGATACCCTCCTAAGTTTCGGCCTGGTGCAGCTTCCTCAGCGCTGGAAGTACGACCCGCTTGGAGCAAAAGGGAAGTTCGTGCATGTCTGCCCACGGAAAGAAATTATGGGAGAAAGAAATAATCCAACAGGAAGCGATTTGGAGTGGCATATCGAAAAAATGCAGTCACTCCCGCCATGGCACGACTTCTATTGTATAGAAGCGGAGTATGATCCCAAGCACAACAATGATCACAAAACGGGATCGGTCGGTTACAGGAGAATGCTCGCAAAGGTGGCGCCACTGGGCTGGAGTGAGGACAAAATAGCCGAATGTTGGATAATGAGGTGTCGTACAGGGCATGACAAGTCGGAGAAGCTGCTGGCCAGTGACCACGAGTTCTCCGAACTCTACGACAACAACGTTGACAAGTGGCAGCCGCTCGTGTTCCGTGATATCGTGCCCCGAGGCGCCCGACCTAGGCATAAAAGGAGGCCCCCACCTCAACAATTAGTCACGCAAGGCACTTCAAGTGGTGAAGCGTTAAGGAGCCAAGGAGTGGGCCCAATGATGCAGTCGACCCCAGAAAGGTCGCAGCAGTCAGAGAAGGAGCCCGAGCAGTCAACTGGTGGAGCAGAAGAGAGCGTGGAGCCGTCAAGGTCAAAGCCCAAGTACCGGTTCACAATGTCAAGCACGGCTCCCGATGCATCAATCACCCCCACTGCACCAGAAAAAGCAGCCGCGCCCAAAGAGAAAAAGAGAAAAAGGTCTGAGAAGACCAAGGAGAAGCGACCAGCGCCTGTGAAGGAGACTGTGCACCAAACCAGGGTGACCCCGCAAAAAGGGGTTGTTGCGAGTGAAATCGTGACCATCCCAGATAACAGCCCGCAGAAGGAGACAGACGCGTGGGTCGCTGGAGTCATCCAAACACCAGCTCAGGCGGAGCTCGCAGGTACGCATTCTCTGCCTTCGCAACAAACCCCAAAAACCCTACCTGTTGCACTTTCCTTCCCCGCCTCTAAACCCATTCAGGCTGCCTCATCCCAGTCCCCCTTTACGCAGCCCCAGCCTAGCCCGCAGACATTTGGCCATTTTGCCCAGGATCCCAACGCCTTTCTAACCCTAGGCCAAACCCTAGGTCTGTCTCACGTGGCCAGCGCTGAAGAAAGCCCTTCATCCCCTCACCGTTCATCCCCCGCGGCCACTGCCCTAGAGAACCCATCTCCCCCTCCGCAAGAGCCGCCCACTTCTTCCAAAGCTCAGTCGCCTTCAAAGGCGGCTGGATCTTCTGGCGCCCCCCCTACTTCCCTGTTCGCAGGAAAAATGCCGCAGCAGGATTCAGCTTTGGCGTACCCTCTGTTCGGAGAGTTGGAGCTGGCGGAAAAGCAGCTACAAATTGCAGATGACCAGCCTCTGGCGGCCAAGGCAGCCCAAGGCTCCCTCTCTCTTTTCCAGGGAGTCAGGAAGCGAAGAGGAGAGGAGATCGCCATTCCAGAGAAGCGCGCCAGGTTCGACCTGGATAGAAGGGTAATCCATACGGAGAAAAGGGTGCCCAAAGTCAAAAAGCCTATCAAGGACATGACCGACGAAGACTATGAGTACCAGACCAGGGACCAGAGCTTTGATGATATCGTCGAGGAATATGAGATAGGCGGAATCCGACGGAAGGCGGACAAACTGTTAATCAAGCGGCTGGAGACAAAGCAACAACTATACCAACTCCAAGATGACAAGAGGCAGCTAGAAGAGAATCTGGCCAAGGCACAAGCGCAGCTGGAGACTGCCCAGGAGGAAATTGGTAAACTGAAAGAGCAACTTGCAGCCGCTCAAAAGGAGACAGTAGATCAGAAGGCGAAAACAGAGTAGCTGACCAAGGAGAAAAAGGACGCGCTGGCGCAGGTTGCAGAACTGCAAGGGCAGCTGCAAGAAATCAAGAAACAACTGGAGGAGAAAGCCTCACAGGCGGCCGCATTTTCCAAAGACAGGATCAAAGAACTAAGGGCCGGCCTACTGAAGGGTTTTAGAACCCACGTCTCCAGGTCGCTATCGGTCCTCACCTTCATCTCGAGGATCCAAGACGTATCTGCCGAGGGAAAGCCTGCGGTAGAGGAGGCCGAGCGCCGAGCACAACAGTGGCTGGACTTGGCGATCAAACTTGAGGAGTATGAGCGCAAAGGCCTCCAATTTCCCCCCATGTCACAGATTGCCCTAGACTGGGCCGATGCAAGGGTAACCTTGCAAACTTATTTTGAAAAAGTGGAAAATATCAGGACAGCCAGAAAGATGCTGGATGCATTGCTCAAAGAGAAGAATATCTGCCTGGTCCCCTTTCACACCCTCTCTTCGCTTGGATTTTCGAGCTTTGTGAAATATGGAGAATGTCTGCCCAGAGAGCAGTTGAAGCAGATCTGGGAGGCCTTTGAGGCAGACACTTCTGAAATTGACAGCTGGAGTGACCCAGTTCAAGAAGAGCAGGTAACTCAAATGGTGTCTAGATTCTGCAAAATCAGCACCTGCCTTCACGAACTGGGAGAGAGGTACAACACTATCGACGTGCACCAGGTTGCGGCCTTCAAGAAAGCGCTGAAAGACATCAGCGATCCAGAGCCCTTCCAGGAGGCAGTCTGGGCTCAGGCTCAAAGTGCATATGAGCATGTCCGCGATCGTGTTGATCCCTCCGAGCAGGAAGAAGAGAAAGGCGCAGAACAATCTGGTTCGGAGGGAGGAGAAGAAGAAAATTCAGGAGAAGAGACCGCTGAGAGCGACGCAGAAGAAGAGCAGCTACCACAGCGGGCAACTCATCAGCAGCAGCAGCAGCAGAAAGATGCGGGAGCCGGAAAAGACTCCGCGCCCAAAGGATAAAGGCCAGGTTCCTTGCATCGAGGCGAGCTCGATACCCCGCGAGCCGCCAGGAATGTTGTCACATTTTGCAAAGGGGTACCAATTTTGAAAATTTGTAAAAGGTTGCTGCTACCTTCCTTCTCTCTCCTCTCTTCCAATTTCCTTCATGCTCTCTCCGCCTTTCAACTGTCTATTTTCTGTTCTGCATCTTTGTTGTTCCAAGTATTTTTCAATAGTTTCAGCTTGTGGGCAAGATGCCCCAAAAATCTCTAAGTGTTGAGTCCTGCTCGAAGTCGCAGCGACGTTGGGCGGCGCTCATTGTTTCCTGCGACATTGGGCGGGCAAAGATAAAATTGCCCAAAATATTTCTAAGTGTTGAGGCTGGCGCCGTCCGACGTCGCCCGGTTTCGCTGCGCCGTCCGACGTCGCGCCTGTTTTTGTGCGCCATCGAACGGAAGAAGAAAAGTGTAAGAAATTTGGCTAAGTGTTGGTTGCCTTGCGCCGTCCGACGTCGCCCGATTTCGCTGCGCCGTCCGACGTCGCACCCCTTTTCGAGCGCCATTGGGCGGACCAAGATGGAAGAAATCAAGCAAAAATTCCTAAGGCAAGAGCCTCCCGCCGTCGCTGGATTTTGCTGGCGCCGTCCGACGTCGCGCCAGTTTTGAGCGACATTGGGCGGAAGAGGAAGAATGAAAAGAGAAAAGTTTCTAAGTAGAGACCCGTCCGTCGTCGCCGACTTCCTTAAGCGCCCGCCGTCACTTCCCCCTTCATCAGTGGACTTCAGATCAAGGCCAAATGTGCAGTTTTGGGATGTGTGTCAAGATGTGACAGAAGGTGTGCCACCAAGGTACAGGGTAGATGAACATTGAAGAACCAACCATACTGTGCCTACCGCATTAACTGGACCTAACTGCTCACCTACCAGATCCGCACAGGAGCTGTCCCATTTCCAGGTAGACCTTGCTGCAGGTACGCTCATGGCCCGCAGAGGTCAAATCTCAGCAGCTTTTGGCAGCTTTTGCCAGGTCTAGAATTCTGTGCCTAAATGTAATTTGGGGGGAAAATTCCTGCTATAAATAGCAGTGTGCTTTCATTGTAAAAGGGGGGACGAGGGACATATTGCTAGAGAGCTTTTGTTGTATCAGACACTTGCTTCTAATTTAAAAGCATCCTTGGCTCTATTACTTGTCTTGTTCTTTTATGCTGCCTTCTGCAAATATTTCTGCTTTATGTTCATTTATTTTTCTGATTGCTGTAATTCTGAATCTGAATTAGAGCATTGGCAATTAGATGAATCTGGAATATGAAACTGAAGGATACATAAGGACGAGTAATAGTAATAGTTTCTGTTACATGCTTTTGCTTTAATTGTTGTTGGTTTGTGTACTAGCTAGTAATCGTGCTGCTTGTTCTTCCTCACCCCTAGCACATGACATTTACATTTCTTTCAGCATTTTATTATCTCTTTCCAGCACTTTTATCTAAAAAACCAAGTAGATTAGTATAGGAAGTCGGCCTTCTCCGGAGATTGGCACGGAAGGCATTCCTTCCTTCCGGCCTTTCAATCTGCTGGGCGAATCTAGGGCGCAATAGATTAAAATCCTTTCCTTAGTGGCAGATTCGTAACCAACACTAACCAAAATTAAAATTAAATATCTTAATAGTCCCAAACATAATCTAGCCTAAAGCTAACTCCTCCAACCCATCACTAACCAACACTAAAGTAACCACGGAAAGACAACTGTAAAGAAGCACACTATTAGTTGGATTAACATTCTTCCTCTCAAGCAAGTAGAAGACATCCTTTCTTTGTATCATTGGTTTTTTAAACCTACATCTCTAGAAATTTCAAGTGCTTATCATTTTCTTTATCAATTTTTCTATCTCTTTGTATTTCATCTATAATGTCTATGATTGAAATCCATTATTTGAAGTTCATGTACATGATTTAGCTTCAAAAATTATCTTAGGTATCTTAGCTATTTGTATTGACAATTTATGCTAGTGATTTTTGTAGTTTGAGGAATTTTGAAATTGTGAAGAGTCACTAATAGGAGAAAATTATAGATAGGGTCTAATGTTATGCATTTGGCTATTTTTTTTAGGATCATTATGGGAAATCTATTGGTGAATGAATTTTTCTGCTCATTTTGCTCTATTTGGAAATGGGCATTTGGTAATATGTTCCCAAAGAGACATTAGTACAACCAGTCTACTGTTTAATTGGAACTTTAGCTTTAAATGATGAAAATTAAGAAAACATGTAGTCTTTGCTTTGTAGTAGGTTTGTTGTGAGATTTATTTTTGTCATATCCTTATTTGAAACATAGGCATTTAATAATACATTTCTAATGGACTCCATTATAGCCAATTTAGTGTTTTATTTGTAGTATATCATATTAGTTGTTGTTACTTGGGAAAGTCAATACTCTAGTTTTTGTATGGTGATTTCAAAAGAATTATTGTAACTGTTGCCATTTTTCAAGGGGTGCATAATTTCATTTCTTTTCTGAAAAATCAGTTATCTCCCAGATTCGTCCCTAAATCGCAGCAGCTGGGCGGCAATCCGAAGTGATTCTTCCGGTTTAGGGCGCTTCAGAGTGAATCCGGGAGGGTTTTAAAAATTTGATGTTGCTTGTTTGTTTTTTGTCTAAGTGTAGAATCCTCCCCAAATCGCTGCAGTTGGGAGCGCTTTGGGGTAATTTTGCCGGCCAAGAGCGCTATGGAGCGTTTCCGGGCAATTGGGAACAAGGAGGAGAAAAGAAGCCCTAAAATATTCTAAGTCAAAAGTTGCCCCAGAGCGCTGCATTTCGGAGCACTTCAGGGCAAGTTTTCTTTCCCCGAGCGCTTTGGAGCATTTTTCGGCCGAATTACAAAAAGTGAGCCAGAAGTCTTTTTTTGGCTAAGTGTGGAATTCCACCCTAGATCGCTGCAGTCTTGAGTGCTTTCGGGCGTTTTTTCCCTCCCGGAGCGCTCTAGGGCAATTTTGGTGTTGTCGAGGAAAATAATGAAAATGCCCAAAAATCTTCTAAGTCTGGAGTTTTTCCCCAAATCGTCGCAGCTCCGAGCGCTTCTGGGCATTTTTTTATCCCTAGAGCACTTTGGGGCAATTTTCGACCCACCAAGGAAGAAGCAAAGAGCGCAAAGTTTTCTAAGTCAAAAATGCCCCAGATCGCTGCAGTCTTGAGCGCTCCAGAAGCAAATTTCTTGAGGATGAGCGCTCTGGGGCCATTTTTTGGCACTTAGTGAAAAAGTTGGGAAAGGGATAAGTTTTGTTAAGTACTCAAGTGTGCCCTAAAGCGTTGTCTTTTGGCAGCGCTAGAGGGCAAATCCTTCCTTCAGGAGCGCTTCAGGGCAAACTTTTCCTTGTTCAAGATTGAAGCAGCCGGGCGGCTCCAGGGTAGCAAGCAGTGATATTTTTGAGCATTTGGAGGTGGTTTCCCGCCCGAAATCTGCCAGTTAAGCAGCTATTTTCCATTGAAGTAAAAAGTCAAGATTTTTTGGGATCAGGGCTCATTTAAGTATAGCCAAGGCCATACTTCAGCGACAGCATGGGTCACCATTGAAGACAAACAGTAGCAGGCATTTGAGTCAAAATGCAGCTACACCCACCACATTGATGAGCCGTTCTCTCCCAGCTACCCCAACTTTCAGAAGCCATACCGTGCTCAAGGAGGAACATGCTGCAAGTGCAAATACGGCCGACAAAGATCAATTCTGGCCGCTTTTTGCAGCTTTTGCAGGTTTTGGAATCTATGCCTACATTGTAATCTGGGGGGGAAATTCTGCTATAAATAGCAGTTCTTTCTATTGTAATAAGGGGGGGAACATATTGCTAAAGAAAGCTGCTGTAGCTAAGATCTTTTGCTTCAATACAATCCATACTTTGGCTCCAATTGTGTCTCTTTCTTTTATGCTGCCTTATTCATGTCATTTCTGCATTTACTCATTTATTTTTCTGATTGCTGTCATTCTGAACTCTGGATCACAGCATTGACAATTATCTGAGCCTGGAATGCGTGTTTAAGGATACATAGGGAAGAATTTCATAGCTGGTTTCTGTTACATGTATTGTTTTGATTGATGTTGGTTTAGTTGCTAGTTAGTGACTGTGCTGCTTGTTCTTCCCCAAAGCTGAAACTACCATTTCTATCCCTTTACTCTTTTATTTCTTTCCAGTTCTCTTATCTTAAAATTGAAAAGTTACATAGGAATCTGGCCTTCTCCGGAGATTGGCATGGAAGGCATTCCTTCCTTCCGGCCTTTCAAGCTGTTGGGCGAATCGAGGGCGCAACGACAACAAATCCTTTCCTCATGGCAGATTTGTAACCAACAAGTAACCATTGTGGTATTTTGTTCCTTAATAGATGACATGGTATGACTTACAAAATGATGGCTTTTGATTGTGGTTATAGACCTTTAAACCATGGTTAATATTGCTACTATTGCAATTTTGGATCATGTTGCACCAAAATGCCCATGCTTTCTCCATTTCATCTTTCAAGTATTTTCAAAATTAACCACGAATGATACTGTTCAAAAAACATATAGGAAATTTCAAGGCATTTTGGGGCAATTTACCCAACCAAAATTAAAATTAAAAACTCCTAAATAGTCCTAAACTTAATCCAGCCTAAAGATAACTCCTTCAAACCTATCACTAATTCACACTAAAGGAAGCATATGAAGGCAACTTTAGAAAATCACAATATTCAATTGGATTAACATTCTTCCTCTCAAGCAAGTAGAGTACATGTTCTCTTTACAACACTGATTCTTGAACCTGCATCTCTAGAAACTTCAAGTGCTTATCAATTTTTTTAATCGAATGATCTTATCTCTGTGTATTTCAGGTATAACTTCTGTGATTGTAATCGAGTATTTGAAGTTGATATGCATGAGTTAAGTTTTGAGACTCTTATCTTAGGAATCTTAGGTATTTCTGTTGTGAATTTATGCTAGTGATTTTGTATATTGAAGAATTTAGATATTGCGAGAGTGAATAACAGTAGAAAATTATAGATAGGGTCTAATGTTAAGCACTGCCTAACTTCTTTTAGGGTCTTTATAGGTGATCTATTTATGAATAAAATTTTGTGCTCACTTTTCTCTATTTTGATATGGGCATTTGATAATATGTTTCCAAGGGACATTAGTACAACGATTCTGCCTTTTTTTTTACTGCGTTTTTGTTCTGAATGATGAAAATTAAGAGAATATGTCTGGTCTCTATTTTGTACAGTAGGTTTGATTTTGGATCTATTGTCATCACATCCTTGTCTGAAACATAGCATTCAAGAGTATATCTCTATTTTGTACAGTAGGTTTGATTTTGGATCTATTGTCATCACATCCTTGTCTGAAACATAGCATTCAAGAGTATATTTGTAGTGGACTCCAGCATAGCCAAATTAATGAGTTCCTTTGTAGCATATCCTATCAGTTTTTGCTGCTTTGGCAAGTCAATTTTCTACTTTTTTTATGACAATTTCAAAAGAGTTAATGGAACCACTGTGGGATATTGTTCCTCCATACATTAACTGACATGCTTTATAAATTGATTGTTTTTTACTTTGCTTACCATCCTTCAAATCATGGCTAATATTGCTACCACTATAGTTTTGGATCATGTTACATCAAAATGGCCATGGGTTATCCATTCCACCTTTCAAGCATTTTAGAAAACAACCAAGAATGATACTATTTAAAAAACATATGCCAAGTTTCAAGGAATTTTGGGCCATTTACTTAATAAAAATAAAAATTAAAAACTCTTGTTCAATCATAAATCTAATCTAACCTAATGTAGACATCTCCTCCAAACCCATCACTAACTCACACTTAAGAAAGAAATGTAAATAATTACATTCCACTTTTCCTTTTATGCTTCAATGCGACATTTCTCCAAACAAAAAAGGAGCCAACATGAAGACTACTTTCACATTTTCTCTAACAGTTGAAATTTCCTCCACTGCTTCTCAATTTCCAGGATTTTGAGTCTTGCTCGCAACACTGTCTTCTAAATTTTATTTGAATAGTTATACTTAGTTTTGCTTTTATAATTGCTTCTAAATTTTCAAAAATATCATGTGTTTATCACATTGTCTGCCAAATTTTATTTGAATAGCTATATGTAGTTTCACTTTTATATTTTCTTCTAAGTTTTCAAAAATATGTGTTTATGTCTTATGCGCATAATTATGAAAACACACTGTCTCTCTCTCTCATTCATTTTCTAGGCAGATGTATAATTTCATATCCAAGGGTCCTTCACAAATTGTTGTTTCCCATTTCCATTTCTGTATCCAGATAACTTATGTTCTAACATTATAAAATTCTTGAATCCAATAAAGCTACAATCTTTCCAAGGAAAGTACTTTGCAACATTCATTTCGTTTATTTCCTAACAAACAGTTTACATAGTTCCCACCTTAGTCTAAGGTGATTTTCATATTCACTTTGCTCATTAAACTTTTCATGTGGTTCACTCCTACCTAGGTGCACCTTATTATATATCTCTTTAGTCTATGAATTCTATGAAGACAATACAGGGGGAAATGAAAAGGATGGAAGTGTTACCCAGGTGTTGTAGGTGAGTTGGAGAGGAGAGGGCAATCCTCCAAGGGAGGTCCCAGGTTCGAATCTCCACCCTACCAAAAAAGCTGAATTGGGTACCCAAAATCCAATTGATAATGTTGGTGTCGGCAGGGCTGGGTGCGACCCCCGGGTGACTTTGACGGTGTAGAACCCCCTGTTCGTGGTCTTTTAGACCAAGGCAGCCCCGCAAGGAGTTTTTCGCTTAAAAAAAAAAAAAAAAGGATGGAAGTGTTCTAGAAGATAGATGTTTAGATAAAAACAGATACCAACAAAGGGGTTCAAGTGATAAGAAATCAAACAAGGAAGTAGGATAGCTGACCAACACAATGAACCACATCAAAACTGTAAGTTTTCTCTATCTGTGTACAAATGGATTTACAGCATTGACTTAGTAGGAATTTTTGGCCAATTATACTGCTGTAACTAACATAAGAGCTACCTCCAATGTCAGAATTTTAATGAAAGTCAACTTCTCATCCCTTTCATTTCATAAATTTAAATGTTTCAATTTACTTTTCATTTACTTGTTGATATAATATTTTCAATTTACATCCCATCACCCTGTCATGTTTTAATTAATCATTGTTGCCACTGCAGATGGAAAAAAGAGATTGAACCATAATATACTTTGAAACATTAGATACGTGGTAGTCTTCAATTACAGGTTTGAACATAATCAGACATGACTATGAGAGTGAGTATAGTTTGTAAATTTCAAGGATATTTGAAGACTTAGACTGCAATTTTCTATCTAACTAATGTCTTCATGTATAAAGTATAGTTGCTATTCGCCAATTTAAAGATAGTTCATCATCAAGTTAACTTGGTGCATTTCCTAACTATCCTGCTTCTCATAGTCAAACCTTCTTGCCTGTTTAGCTACTGTAAGCAGTAGCATGAAATGGTTTTGACCCTGTTTGATCTCCACTTGTCAGAATTTTCTTTCATTTAATAGCTGGCTAACAATTATCTGAGCTCCAAATTGAGGCTGCAGGGTGACGAGAGTGGTAGGTCCATGAGAATAGGAGGGGGAAAGTGAAAACGAGAATTGCTGCAAAATCATTGCCAGTACCACCTTGGCTTCAATCATAGCAAAGTTCAGACCTATGCAAATTCTAGGTCCAAATGAGAATGGCATAAATGCCATTGGATGTTTAGCAGCCTTAGCAACACCCTCAGCAAAGCGTTGAGGCTTAAACTCATCTGCATCATTTCCCCATAATTTTGGGTCATGGTGTATTGCTAGTATTGGAAGTAAAATTTCTGTGCCAGATGGAATAGTGAAGGCCCCGAGCTGCATTTCCTTGTAAGTGTGTCTTGGAAGCTGCACCACTGGAGGGTACAATCTCAGAGACTCATTCAGAATCATGGTCATCTGCAGGAACAAAATATAGATTGATTTTTAGGTGATACATGGTACATGCACAACATGAAAAGATTTCAAAGATGGGAAGTTTTATAGACCTTAATGATTCAGCATTAAGCAAGTATGTATGAATTTCAACTCTCTAATTAAATGGAGACCTCTCGTCCAGTTGACTTGAAAACTGCTATTTGTAAAATACACACACACACAAATGAACCAAACTGATGGAAATCATAGTTGCTTGCAGATTCACATAATTTCATTTCTGAATACAAATGCAAAAATTACAAAATTCTTACAATTTTCAGTTGGTTGATGTTGTCAAAGTTGGGAACACTTTTTCCACATATGTCTAACACTTCTTTTCGTGCTGCTTCTTGCCAGTCTTGATGCATTCCAAGCAGCACCATAGTCCATGTTAAAAGTACAGATGTTGTCTCATGGCCAGCAAAGAAGAAAATTTTGCATTCATCAATGATCTCTTCAACTGTCATGCAGGTATTCTGAGTTCCTGGATCTTGCTTATTTGTGGCCATCATGATGCCTAGTAGATCATTACCATACCCTTTAGATTTACCCATGCTTAATGCCTGCTCTCGCTTGTTAATCAACATTTTCAATGACCTTTTTATTTCTTTATCTAGCTTCCAACGTCGCATGTTTTTCCTTGTAGGTAGGAATCTGAATCAATACATGAGCAGCTACTACTTAGATGTGTGTGTATAGATTCCACTTTGAAGCTAAATTGAAATATAAAATTACAACATAGTCCCTAGGCACCATTGGGTGCATAAAGGAAAAAGAGCACTCCACAACAGCAGATACTCATGGTTGAAAGAAATAATGAAAGTAGTAAAACCATGTGAAATCTCTCTCTCTATGCACGCTCAAATGTACGATTATAGTTCTTCATACACAACAATGTCAAGAAGATTTATCTGGTCATGGCCTCATCAATCCAATGCCTCTGGAATCTAGCATAACTATTTGGAGATTGATGCAGAAAACTTCATATCAAATTATCCTAAGATATATTCCTCAATTGAATTGTTGACTACAGTGAAAATTTAGGTGCTCAAGCATTTAACTATTATGCATGGTACCTTGTTTTAGCATAGGATAAAGCTTATTTCACTTTTGATTCAAACTTTATGGGCAGTCCATGACAACTGCTTCATAAACGAGGTTAAAATTTTCAACAAGTGCTTTGGCATATATTCCTCAATTGAATTGTTGACTACAGTGAAAATTTAGGTGCTCAAGCATTTAACTATTATGCATGGTACCTTGTTTTAGCATAGGATAAAGCTTATTTCACTTTTGATTCAAACTTTATGGGCAGTCCATGACAACTGCCTCATAAACGAGGTTAAAATTTTCAACAAGTGCTTTGGCTTGCTTCCATCTGTTTTTCCTTGGTTGGAAGGCACCCTATCATCCCATAGGACATTTGAAGATAAAATATTGGTGATTTAGCAGCTTGCCTTTTGTCATATCATTAATACAGAGTAAAAATAATAATATATCTTTGTTTCTGCTTTAAGACATCGCAGATATTAACAGATTCATAAAAGGGGCTTGACATACAGGACTCATCTGCCAATGAGCATAACTTGGATCTGATGCCAGGGGACTCATACACCTCTGGATCATGGGCTGGAAAGGCAGACCCATTCTGGGGCAAGATATCACAAAGGAACAAATATGACTTGAACAAACTCATTCTATTTTTAGCACTAAATATATCTTAGATTACTAAAGGCAATACCATCATGATGCCAGCCCAACCACTCCCTGTTCACAGGTTTCTCTAATAACTGCAAAGAGAAACTCACAAAACACCACCTGTGCTTCAGGAGTAATTAACCAAATAAATTGATTTAGGGTCTCCATTGTGACCCCTACAGGTTAAGGGAATATATTCTCAAATTTTTGTGCAATAGAGTGTATCTTTATATCATCTCAACCTCCCTGCTCATAAAAAATGTGTAAGGCTATAAGCTGAGAAGCACGTGTACGGCTTACACAGCATACCAGAGAGAGATGTATTCTTCTTTAAAATCTTAAATGCTAAAAGATGTTATTTTATTTTCTTTGTTTTTTCACACTATGAAAATGACCAAAATATAGAAGTAACTGACTTAATGAAGTTGGAGAATTAATTCACAAATTTACCCATATCAAATTACTTATGATAGAAATGAAGTAGCAATTTCTAGTATGGATTACATGAAAGTATGGGCCTTGCTATTGGAACAGTAACCCTGTTTAGGAAGCATATGAGTATTGCTCTATATGGTCTTTGCCCTCAAACAGTTTAGATCATTTTGCTTTAATGCCATGTCTAAGTCCCCCCATTAGTTCAATTGCTCAAAGCTGCAATTATTTGATTAATTGGACTAAACCTCTTTCTTTTAACATCATGCCAAATAAAATGGGCTATTACAAAAAAATGTTTATCTCTCACCTTGTCAGGCCACACTTGGGCTACCATTTACAGTAATGTGGATGTCAATTACAGCTCTCCTCATATATGACAAACCTTTTAAAGTAAATTAATACCAACAACTACAAACAAAATCACTATGAACATTAAGAAAATGACTCTTGCAAATTACAAAGTTGAAAAGAGATCTAACATTGTAGGGATAACAAGTTAAGGTAAAGAAGAGGATTGTTATGGCCTTAGCCCTTGATAGGATAGCACTTAAAACACAAATAGCAAAAACAATGGAATGTCTTGTAAAAATCTAATAAGCAATCCTTCAACTCTTGCTAAAACAATAAACGTTTTATCAAAAAGAAAAAGATAGAATTAAGCACAAATTCATGGAATAAGAATAACGTCATACAAGGAAAGACAAACCAATGGAAAAAATAATTCACAAACACCTGTGATTATGTAGCACAGAATAAACAAAGATCAAAGCATGTATCCTTTGCATTCCAATCATTTGGAATACATCTCTGGAATATGATCTGGTCGAGCACACAACATACAATATGCTACCACAATACATTAAAATCGTATGCTATGAGGATGGAGAGTGTGCCTAAATATGCTCACGACCAAGATAGGATATACAGGTAGTACCTATACATGAAGGTTGGTAGACAACAACCACCGTACCCACCTAACTGCTCACCCACCCACATACACACAAAACATTATAAGTACGTCTAACATCATATACATTCTCTTTGATACCACAATTATTCTTTCAGACACACGAAATAACATCAAAACATAACATAGCATATATACCACTCATATGGGCTTGTTGGCTCAGTTATACCAAGTTGTCCAACTACACCTATATTTGATAAAGCCATGGTTTTGGGGGTTGGTGCTTGGCAAAAACCCTTGCCTCATTTTGTCAATTTCCGGTCCTTGTGTGGAAAGGGCATAATCAGTTCAGTATGCTTGGTTTACATAAATTCTTAGCCATTCCATCTTCTTAGTACAGCTGTAGATTGGACTTTTGGCATATAATTCAGGTTATTTTTCAGGCACAATAGTTAATTGTAAGTCCAATATTTTTCAATCTTTGGTTTGTCTCAGTATTGCCAGTATGAGGAATGACTTTTTGGGAGAAGCAAGACCTATCAAATTTAAGAATTATTTGCAGGTTCCCTATTCCAAATGCCTGCTGTTTGCTCTTTCTCCTACAATACAGTTCAGAAGACACTAGCAAGGTGTAAAGATATCAAACAGAAGGCCAAACAGATGCATTGCAGGATCATTTTATAATAATTTCTGTTATCAAATTTTGTCCTCAGTACCTTTTTTCCTTTTTAACCATGATGTCCAAGAGTAATAAGGCAATATCCCTTTGGTTGATAACATGGTCTGGTTGGTACATGTTTCAGTTGAGGAAGTTATCAGTATGGATTTGGTCTGGTTGTTTACCTGTATCTAATTAATGAATTGTTCCTGTTCTTTCATGAAGATTGAATATTTAAGTAGCAAATTTATTGGGGTCCTGTTGGCCACGGATCCGCCACCTGGGAAGGACTTGGTGTGTCAATGCGCCCTAGACCCGCAGACCAACATTGAAAGGCCGGGAGGAAGGGATGCCCCCCGTGCCGATCTCCGGAGAAGGCCGGCTCCTTTCCTAACCTACTTGGGGGGTTTTAGATAAGAGTGCAGGAAAGAGATTAAAAAAGGGGGGAAAGGGAACTGGAAAGAGATTGAAAAAGATAAGGGAACAGGAAAGAGATGTAAATGTCATGCGTTTCGGGTGGGGGGAGAACAAGCAGCACGATCGCAAATTTGCATCCGAACCAACAACAATTAAAACAAAGCATGTAACAGAAATTGCAACTGCGATTCTATCCTATGTATCCTTCTGTTTTGTATTCCAGATCCAAATAATCACCAATGCTCAAATCCAGGATTCAGAATTCAAACAGACAGAAATATAAATGGACATGAAGCAGAAATACTAGCAGAAGGCAGCATAAAAAGACAGAGACAAGAAGCAGAGCCAAGGATGCTTTGAATTACTTAGAAGGCGGTCCGTCACAGCAGAGTCCTCTAGCAATATGTCCCCCCTCCACCTTTCTACAATGAAATGAGGCTGCTATTTATAGCGCACTTTCCCCCCCCCGATTACATTTTGGGCACAGAATCCCAGACCTGACAAAAGCGGCTGATGTTGACCTCTGCAGGTAAAGAATGTACTTGCAGCAAGGTCCTCCTGAAAACGTGGCAGCTTCGTGGAAATCTGATAGGTGGGAAGTTGAGTCAGTTTGAATGGGGGCAGATGCGGTACAATCTGTCAATTCACGCTCATCTATCCGGTACCCTGGCGGTACACCTTCTGTCACATCTTTGACTCGAATCTCGAGGCTGGACACCTGTCAGCATCTGATGGAGGGGGGAGAAATCGTCTTTAAGCTCAGTCGGGCAGATGAGCGCAGTCGAGAAGGCCTCCGTGCCTTAGAAAATTTTTGGGCAGGTTTCAACGTTCTTTGCCCGAGTGCGCACAGGTCAGTGAGCGAAGCCCGAATTCGCTGCGAAGTCGGGCAGCTCAACACTTAGTCATTTTTCTGGAGATACCATGATGGGCTGCCCAACTGCGCTCTTCTTCCAGGGCGCAGCCCGACTTCGCTGCGAAGTCGGGCAGTCCCAGCACTTAGCCGTTTTCTTCAAGTGAGCTGCCCAACTGCGCACGAATTTGAGGGCGCAGCCCGAATTTGCTGCGAAGTCGGGTTGCACACCCAACACTTAGAATTTTTTGGGATGTCCTTCACTGATAATGCCCAGGTGCGCACAAAACTGAGAGCGCAACCCGAAGTCAGGGTTCGCTCAATACTTAGTCAAATTTTGGGCTCAGCTCTCTGCACGTTAGCTGCCCAAGTGCGCACAAAATTAAGGGCACAGCCCGACTTCACTGCGAAGTCGGGTTGCGGCAACACTAACACTTACAAAATTTTGGGCCTTTGTATGAGCGCAGTCGGGCGGGGCCCGACACTTAGTCAATTTTCTGGCCCGAAATTGAGCTTCCTGGTCCTACTTCCCGGGGCCATAACTTTTGATCCGCTGACCCGATCGCCTATTATAATATATCGTCGGAAAGCTAGCAAAAAGATCTGCAATGATAAAATATCCAAAGCTCATTTCATCCATTTTATCGCCCTTGTTTATGGCCCGCGAAAACCCGAACACCTTTGCATGCTCTTTGCCGCTTTAAAGCTCCATACTTAGGCCAAAGTTTATCAAAAAATTTAATGTGGCAAAATTGCCAACCTTCCTGGCGGCTCGCGGGGCATTGAGCTCGCCTCAATGTGAGGAACCAGGCCTTTATCCATTGGGCAACAGAGTCACCCTCGCTGTCCTCTTGATACTCACTGTCGGCAGCAACCTCTTTCTCAAACCCTTGGCACCCATGGCCCTCTTTGGCGCACTAAAAAAAAAACTGCACAAACTAAACTAAGAAAACAACTAAAACTTTGCATACTAGCCGGCTTATTTATATTATTTACACAAAATTTTGCGGCATGATTGGCATACCGCCAACACAAATTTCGCTTTGGTTGCCTATCCAGTGAACCTGTAGTGTCCGGACCAAATCTGATTGTACTTCAGTTGATCTTTGAAGTCCGGCTGGCCTCCCAAAGTTTGCCAGGTCGCGAACATGGTGCAACGTGGCAGGTTATCATTCATGCCGGTACCCATACAATTGATGGATAATGTGGCAAGGAGATTTGCCATACAGGAGCCCTCTTCGGGCACCGGTTGAGGTGATGGTTGGAGCCAATACCATCACTCTAGAGAGTCCACCACCTGTGGGCTCTCGAGCATGAGTTCCTCCAACTCCTTGATGCGATAGCAGGAGCTTTTCGACGATAGGCCTTTTGTCGGGGTCTCCTCAGGATCAACCTCCTGGTGAGGCATGCCTATTGGGCTTTGGCTGAATGCTTGCGTGCTATGCCCTGGGACACAAAAAGGGTGCAAAAATGTGCCCTCTTTGTGTTCAAAAATTTGCCACTGGATTTTGTTCCTCCTCTTGGTCCGTCTCCTGATGGAAACTGCAAGCAACCATATTATTCATCATTTGGGCGGTGTTTGCATATTCCCACTGTTGACTTTGGACGAGATCTTCCTCTCGAGCTCCACATAGCTGCATTCTAGGGCTTTGCATAGTATGAGGGATTTGCCTTGGTGATTTTGCCAAATGAAGGCAAGCCAGAGATTCACCAACTCGGGCTTCCATATTTCAGCTCAGTCAGAGTCGCCAGGAGATTTTGCCAGATGAAGGCAAGCCAGAGATTCACCAAACTCGGGCTTCCTGAAAATATGGAGACTGTAGGTGAACATTCATTTCTCCGCTTGTGATGTCAAGGCTGCTCACCAAACCTGGATCTTCAGCTCAGTCAAAGTCGCCAGGTGATTTTGCCAGATGAAGGCAAGCCAAAGATTCACCAACTCGGGCTTCCTTAAAATATGGAGACTGTTCATCCCACCGGGCGTGCCAGAAACTGTTGGCCACGGATCCGCCACCTAGGAAGGACTTGGTGTGTCAATGCGCCCTAGACCAACAGACCAACATTGAAAGGCCGGGAGGAAGGGATGCCCCCCGTGCCAATCTCCGAAGAAGGCCGGATCCTCTCCTAACCTACTTGGGGGTTTTAGATAAGAGTGCAGGAAAGAGATTAAAAAATGGGGGAAAGGGAACTGGAAAGAGATTGAAAAAGATAAGGGAACAGGAAAGAGATGTAAATGTCATGCGTTTCGGGTGGGGGGAGAACTGTTGCCACATTTTGCACAGGGGTGCCATGTTTTTGGTTTCTGCAAAAGAGCTGCTCTTTTCCTTCCCTCCTCCTCATTTTCCCCTTCTCCTTCTCTCCCTTTCTTCCTCTTCCTCTCCAGCTTCATTCCCTCTTCTTCTTTCCCCCTTTCTTCCCCCAATAAAACTTCAGCAGGTGCACCTTGAAAAGTTTCTAAGTGTTGGGGCGACACCCGACTTCGCAGCGAAGTCGGAGTGCGCCCCTCAGCTGGAGCGCAGTAGGGAGCCCGAAGTGCGCAAATGCAAATCTGACTAAGTGTCAGGGGCGCAACCCGACTTCGCAGCGAAGTCGGGGTGCGCCCTTCTTCCTGGGCGCACTAGGGGAATCATTCATCAGAAAAACGGCTAAGTGCTGGGGCGACACCCGACTTCGCAGCGAAGTCGGAGTGCGCCCCTTTTCCAGTGCGCAGTTTGAACAGCGGATGAAGACAGCCAAGCACCGGTGCAGCAACCCGACTTCGCAGCCGAAGTCGGAGTGCGCCCTTGACCGGTGCGCAGCTGGGTGAAGTCAACCCGGAAATTTGCTAAGGCAAGAAGGCCTTCCAACCGCGCCGTTTTCCTCCCCGCGCAACCCGATAGCGCCCGGATTCCCGGCGAAGTTGGATAAGCTGCCTTTCAAGGCAGACACGTGTCAAACCTCGACATCCGACAAGTGTCCATCTCCGGGATTCGAGCCAAGACTTGACCGCGCAAGGACAAAGCATGGGCAACACTACCGGCACCATCTGTCATCATTTAAGCCGATGTGAAGTGCCATCTCGCCGCACCTACCCGCATTCCCGTTGACTGAAGACTTGACCCGACGCACCGCCACGTAGCTGTACCGCCTTCAGGGACACCATGCCGCAAGGACAGTCCGGCCCGACAGAAGTCAGCATCAGCAGCTCCTCAGCCGCTCGTGTCGCCCATCGTCTTGTCTGGGACTTTGTGCCCATGAATGTAATGGGGGGAAATTGGGCTATAAATACCCACCACATTTTGATTGTAAGTGGTGGAAGGGGAATATATTGCTAGGGAACAATTGTAGCTGTGCGTTTGCCTCAAATACAGACATATACTTGGCTTCGCTTACTGTCTTTTATCTTGCATGCCGCCTCTCCTTGTCATTTCTGCCTCATGTTTCTTGTGTCATTGCTTGTTGTTGTACTCGAACTCGGACTCCAAGATTTGATGGCCAGGTATTCCCGGAATGCATAGATAGAGGATACATGGGATCGCCGATAGCTGTAGTTTCAATGTATGTTTGTAGATGAATGTCGTTAGTAGTGGTGATTGATTCGTTGTCGTGCTGCTTATTCCCCCCACCCAACTCCAATCACATTTGGAATCCCTTTCTGCACTTTTATCTCTTTCCGCATTTTTATCTCTTTCCCTGCACTCTTATCTTAACAAACCCCCATAGGAGCCGGCCTTCTCCGGAGATTGGCACGGAAGGCATTCCTTCCTTCCGGCCTTTCAATCTGGTGGGCGAATCTGGGCGCATTAACAACAAATCCTTTCCTCATGGCAGATTCGTAACCAACAGTTTCTCTGGCACGCCCGGTGGGACCGAGGTCCCATATTTTAGAAGAAAATTTCCAACCCATTTCCACCTGGCACCAGCAGTTGCTTGGTCTTAACCGGTGGGACATGGTAGTTTCCCGCCCCCAAACAGAATCGAAGTACTAGTGCTCGCTTCATTGCTGTTCAAAATCAGAGCACTTGGCGACTCTGCAAATCTGAATATTCTCTGAGTCCGCGAAGACCGGTCCTAACGCCTTCATGCAAACAAGAAGGTGGCGAGCAAGGAACCCGGGAAACCAGTCTAACCTTTACGAAATCGACATTGCCGCTCGCGAAGAAGAAATCCAAGAAGAAGCCGAGGCTGAAATCGAAGAAGCCGAAGCTGAAATTGAAGAAGAAGAGGCCGAAGAAGAATCCACATCTTCGGACAGTTCCGATACTGAGTACACTACCGGGTCAGAAGCAGACATGGCTGCTCAGCAAGATGATGATGATCTTTTCCCAGCAGTGGACTCTACGGGGCCCTTGGCCCTGGCCGGACAGCAAGCTGTGCCTCCTGCTGCCTTGAAGTCTATCCCTACGTACGACGGCTACGGCAAGACGGCGTATGAACACATCCAGGACATTCTCGCCCTGGCTGCGCTACACTCCATTACTGACGAAAGTGTGAAGACCCGTCTGCTAGCCCTTTCCCTTAGGGGAAAGCTTCTCTACTGGTGGAGATCATCGCGAGGGATCCATCACAGGGTGGCGATAGTTAGCCGGCAGACTCGTGAAAGGATGCAACGAGTCTGCCGACCCCTCTTCTCTTGTCGCATCAGTTCCAAGTATTCGGAGACACCCCCAAGAGGAGGTGTCGACTTCAACATCAGGTTTGCGAGGTCTTGGAAACGAGTGCCTCGCGAACTCCGACCGTCGCAGGACAGAGCCGCCTACTACTACCCGAGATCTTTCAACTCGGACATTTGCTCGTCGCCGAAGGTCGCCGTAATCAACACATTCCCCGCTCTGTACGAGGCTGCCCAACAAGCTGAAATGGATATCATTTCCATCGGCAGGCTTCCACACAGAGTACAACCGCCCATCTACCCTGATTTTCCCCGATCACAGTATCCGTCAGCTTCTGGTTCGGAGCCGTCCACTTCAGGACAGCAACCCCAGCAGCAATGGAACCCGGCGCCGGTCGTGAACCCTTACGGCCCGCCGCAGATTCATTATCCGCCTCCTCGTCCTCCACGTTTCCAACACTTCCTGCTCCTCCACAACATGCACAATATTCAACTCCTCCTCCATTGGCCGCATTGCCTCCCCCAGCTCAGTTACCGCCGCCTCCCGATCATGATATTCAATATCAAATTCTTCAGGAGGTACGGGCCTTGGCCTCTAGCTATCATACCATGTCTAACGACATGACTGTTCTGAAAAAGAAACAAGCCCAGATGGACCTGGCCCCAAGAAGGCCATATCCGCCTCCGGCGTTGACAAAGGATCGGCCCCCTGAGCAACATTTGCAATGGCGGCCCCCTCCAAGGAATGCCGCCATTGAAGAGGAACCTGGTACTTCAGACCAGGTCAACTGGTGCACCACGTGCAACGACCCGCATGACGAGGATGACTGTACACTGCACCAACACTACCTCCAGACCTTGGTCGGCAGCGCCATTGAGGACGAAGAGCTCTACATGATCCTAGGCGACGAAAGCAATTTCGCCGTCTCAGACGAAGTTCCGATGCCGCCTCCTGCCAAGGAAAACAAGAAGTCTGCCGAAGTTGCAGCCAAACCTTTAAAGGTGTACGCCAGAAGAGATAAGGCGCAACCTGAGGAGCCACCGCCCTACAAGAGACTGTGGCCTTACACAGCCAAAGACAAGGCTCCTCCGGCGAAGACTCCCGCAGTCAAGCCTCCTGTAGCCAAACCTCTTCCGGCTAAAGCTCCCGCTACTCAGCCTCCAGCTGAAACAAAAGAACAAGCTCAGGAAAGGCTGAGATATCCGTCTCTGACCAAGAGACAGAGAGTTGAGGCCACTCAACAGTACCGGACGAAGTATGAGCCGGCGAAAGAAGCACAAGGAGCAAGCACTTCGGGCTACAGCATAGTAGACGAGCTGAAGAGAACTCCCGCAAGAATCAGCATGTATGATGCTCTTCAGCTCCTAGGTCAGGTTGATCTGTTGCAAGAATCTCTGAAGATTATGAAGAACGGCAAGCAGATACAGCCCGCTGTCCTGGTGCAACCCCTAACAGTCTCAGCCACTGGGAAGAACAGACCACCTCCCTTCTATCTCTCATTACGGATGCAAGGGTACATAGTACACAACTGCATGGTGGATTCTGGTGCTTCCACGACCGTAATGCCGAGAGCCGTCTGCGATGAAATCGGGATGGAATACACAAGGAGCAGCCAAGGCGTGCCGCAACTAGACGGCACCCTCGTCAAGACAATCGGTGTCATAAAAGACATCCCCATTCGGCTGCACAAAGCTCTCGACATCGTGGTCATCCAGAAGTTGTGGTCGTTGACTTGGAACCCTACTTCGGCATGTGCCTCTCCAGGGAGTTCACGGCGAAGTTGGGAGGGTATTTATCTCTGGACTACTCGCACATGGAAGTGCCCTTCAAGGGAAGGAGACTGAAGATTTTCAATGAGAAGCCTTCCACTTACTTAGTAGAGAAGATACCCGGAGAAGAGCCTGAGGATTGCATGATTCAGCTGTCGGAGGAAGAACTGGTAACAGTGGACATGACAGAGCAAGCTCTCGAGCAGCTGCAAGTAGAAGATGAATTCTCCTTGCGGGACTTCAACGCTGTAATTGAAACTGAGCAAGGTTGCTACACCATTGTTCAGCCTGAAAGGCTCGACAAGTCAGCCAGGAGAGAAGTAGGACCAGCACCTGAAAAGCTGTGGAAGCTTTTCTTTGACGGCGCACGATGCAAAAATGGCGCCGGTGCAGGAGTACTTCTGGTTTCCCCAACCGGGATCCAGAAGGATTACACCTACAGGCTGGCCTGGAGCTGTACAAACAATGCGGCGGAGTACGAAGCCCTGTGCTTGGGTTTGCGAAAGGCGGAGAGACTAGGGATCAAACATCTGCAGATCTACGGAGATTCAGAATTGGTGTGCCACCAGGTCACGAACAAGTGCGCCTCCAAAAAGCACTATCTCAAGGCGTACCGAAATCGGGTCTGGGATCTAATGGAGTCTTTTGACTCGTTGAATGTCAAGGCTATTTCACGAGAGAAAAACAAGCATGCCGACATTCCCGCGTCCGTTGGAGCCAGGTACATTCCGGCCGATGACACCGTCCGTAAGCCGAAGCCGGTTCGTACTATTTACAGGCCTTCTGTGCCTGATAAGGACACCCACTGGCAGGTGTTTGACTGTGACGAGGAGATCGTCACATTTTTGGTAAATGAAGCCTATGCAATCGAAGGTAGAGACCCTGATGACGAGCAATACGAGGGGTTAATACAGTTAAAGAATAATCATGTCCCAAAAGGACTGATTACTCTTGAGAGTCTATTTGATCAAAACGACAGAGCCATATCTCACCGGATCAAAGTAGACCCGAAGCAGTATGCCGACCTGGAGCTGGAACCTGGTAAATCGATCAAGGTCGGGACAGACTGCACCACAGAGGAACTCGAGCAGATCAGAGCATTGTGTCGAGAGTTCCCTGACATAGTAGCCTGGAGCTACCAGGACTTGAAGGGGTATGATAGAGAAATAATCCAGCATACCATTGAGCTAGAAGATGGCGCCAAGCCATTCCGGCAAAAACAGAGGGCCGTCAATCCAAAAATCGAGGCCATGATGAAGGCCGAGCTCTTGAAGATGCTGGAAGCCAAGATCATCTACCCCATCAAGCATTCATCCTGGGTTGCGAACTTGGTTCCTGTGGAGGAAGAAGAACGGAGACATTCGTCTCTGTGTGGACTTTAGAAATCTGAATCAGGCCTCCCTCAAGGACCATTATCCGCTGCCCCAAATTGATCAGATCCTCCATATAGTTGCTGGAGCCCAAAGATTTTCCCTCTTAGACGGTTTTTCCGGCTACAACCAGATATGGGTCAAGGATGAGGACCAACATAAGACGGCGTTCACCACCAAATGGGGAACGTTCGCCTATCGCCGCATGCCTTTCGGCTTATCCAATGCTGGCGCCACATTCCAAAGAGCCATGGACCTGGCCTTCCGAGAGCTGCTTAACAAAGTAATTGTCATCTACTTGGATGACATGACCGTTTTCTCTCACAAGCGAGAAGATCATGTTCCCCACCCGCGGCAAATATTCGAAAGGTGTCGTGAATTCGGCATCTCCATAAACCCGAAGAAGTCTGTCTTCGCGGTGAAAGAAGGAAAGTTGTTGGGGCATGTCATCTCAGAGAAAGGCCTAGCCATAGACCCTGACAGAGCAGAGGCCCTCCTCCGCTTGTCCCCCCCAATTGACAAAAAAGGGCTGCAGTCCTTCTTCGGCCAAATCAACTTCGTGCGGAAGTTCATCCCGGACTTCGCACAAGTAATCAAGCCCATGGCCGAGCTGCTGAAAAAGAATACTGAGTTCTTATGGACCGAAGAAAGGGGGCAAGCCTTCGAGGAGATCAAAGCTCGCATTGCACAAGCGCCGGTGTTGATAAACCCGGACTACTCCAAGGATTTCATCCTGTACGCGGTGGGAGAACCAGAGAGTTACGCCGCAGTTCTGACCCAAAAGGGAGATGATGGCGAGGAGCGCCCCATTGCGTTCCTGAGCCAAGTAATCCAGCCGCACGAAGAGAAGTACAACTTTATAGAGCGGCAGGTTCACGCCGTCATGAAATCTCTCCGTAAGTTCAGGCACTTTGTCTCCCAGAGCAAGATCACTGTCTTTGTGATCCACCCGGACGTTCGAAGCTTCATCATTCAAGGAGAGCCGGGTCACAAGAGAGCGGGATGGATTGCCAAAATCCAGGAGTTCGACATCGAAGTGCGGCCAACCAAGCTAGTCGAGGCCGAGCCTTGTGCCAAGAGCTAGCCCGAAGCGCGGCAGCCGAGATAGCCGCCTGCGAGTGGGAGGATCCAGCAACACGCATCAACCTAGCCAACTCCTTACCCGAGGAGTGCGACTGGACAGATGAACTGGTGAGATACTTCTGCACCGGAAGATGTCCAGACCACATGAATGCCTCACAAAGAAGGAGGTTTCGGCTAGGTGCTTTGAAGTACACTCTTCGCCCCGAGGGGCTTTACTTTAAAAACATCGACGGCATCCTGTTGCGGTGCGTCAAAAAATCAGACCAGTCCAGGGTCCTCGGAGAATTTCACTCCGGGATGCCTGGAGGTCATCATTCCGCAAGGCCCACGGCCTTGAAAATAATCAGAGCTGGGTACTACTGGCCCACTCTGTTCACAGACGCTCATGCGGTCTGTTCCAAGTGTGATCAATGCCAAAGATTTGCTGGCAGAAACAGAAAAGCACCCCTACCCCTTCAACCGATCCAAGCCGAGGCTCCGTTTCAACAATGGGGTCTGGATTTCATCGGGGTGATTTCGCCGAACTCTGCAGAGGGCCACAAGTTTATCTTAACCGCCACCGACTACTTCACGCGGTGGGCAGAGGCGATCCCCACAAAGAACGCCGACCAAGAGACGGTCATCAGGTTCCTTGAGAGCCTGATTACCCGTTTCGGGGTCCCTGAATCAATAGTGACGGACAATGGTCCGGGGTTCGCAGGCGCAGTACTCACGGAGTACACCAGCAAATTTGGCATCTATCACAAGATGTCTTCCAACTACTACCCGCAGGGGAATGGTCTCGCCGAGTCCACCAATAAAAATCTGCTGAAGATCATTCGAAGGACAGTAGAGAATAACAAGAGGACTTGGCACCTACTCCTGAATCGGGCGCTATGGGCGGACCGAATCTCATTCAAGAAGTCCATCAAAACGTCCCCCTATGCGCTCGTGTACGGCAAAGAAGCTGTCTTGCCGACTCACCTTGAGATACCCGCTCTCTGGATGCTCGATGAGGAGAAAGGTAGCGGAGATCCAGTGGAAGACAGACTTTGCCAACTGCTGCAGTTGGAGGAAGACAGAGAGAAAGCGTACCAGGCCTTCACGAAACACGCTGAAGCAACCCAAGGCTGGTTCGCGAAAGGCACCACCGCCCGAGTTTTCAAAATCGGGGACCTGGTGCTGAAGTGGGACTCGTTCAAGGCCAAACCCGGCAACCATGGAAAGTTTGATGCCCTCTGGGAGGGCCCCTATCAGATTGCCCGGGTGAATCAGTTCAATGCATACATGCTTCGGGACATGGAGGGACATCCTCTCCCCATTCCCGTCAACGGGTTCCACCTAAAATTGTACCACCACTGAAGGCGCCCGAAGGGGCCCTTCCTTGTACAGATTTCCCTTTTGTATTTCAAGTTTTTAGCATGTAAATATTTCAGTTTTCAGTTTTTAATTTCCAAGTAGCCCAAGTTTGAGGCAATTCCCCGACTTCGCAGCGAAGTCGGGCAGCGCTCACCAAATGGGGCGAAGTAGGGAAGAAGGCAGTCGAAGAAAAGGCTAAAATGTCTAAGTCTAGCTGCCCAACCCGACTTCGCAGCGAAGTCGGGCTGCGCCCCCTCCAAAGGGCGCAGTCGGGCAGCAGACTACAAAGAAACGCCAAGAGTCGGACCGCGCCCATTTTTCGGCGAAGTCGGACTGCGCCCATTTTTCGGGCGAAGTCCGAGTGCGCCAAATTCGGGCGCACCCTGGGTGATCCGACAAAAGGAGCTGAAAGCGCCTAAGTGTAAAATCCAAAGTTCGCCCATTTTTGAGCGAAGTCCGACTGCGCCCCGAATTTTGGGCGAAGTCCGAACAGCTCACCACGCAAAAAAAAATCACAAGTGTGGGCCCAGGGCGAAATTCGGCACGAGGCTAAATTGGGTTATGTTCTTTGAAAAGTGTGCCCAATGGTGGCGGTGACGTCAGCAGCGGCACAACAATCAAGGAGGCTTTAAATGATTGCGCAATTACCAAAAAGGATGCATTTAAAGGGTAAGGCGCCTTTTGGGCTAATAAATCACGTTTTTCGAAAAAAGGCCCATGCACAGCCGCCAAGATCATAACGCCTCCACCAACCCAAAGCAAACTGCCCTAACTCCCTCCTTCGCGCCATTAATGAGCAGTCACTGTCTACAAAAGGACCCTGGCACGGCCAGAAAATTCATAAGTTCGAAGCTGACTCCCGGACTGCAGAGAATAAGCCTGACAAGTTCAGAAGTATTTGTCCCCGTCTCTGATTGTTCCAACAAGGATGGACAAGGGAAAAGCGCCCGTACGGGCGCAATCAAGTGAAGAAACGCGCGAAGCTGGCAAGTCTCCCGAGTCCAGCGACCATGAGAGCGCAGCGCCTCAGAAGGGCAAGAAAGCAAAATCCAAAACAAAGAGGCGCGTAGCTGGCCAGACTCCGCCGCCACCAATCAATCGTCTGTCCGGGTACAAAGATGGTTCGTTCTCCATCAGTATCACGAAGCTGCGTCTAACTATCGCAAAGTGGGTGGGTAAGGTCCCGCCTTCTCACCACCTCGGAGCTGCATATAATTCAAATCTTCACTGGTTCCTGTGCCCTCCGACTCACTGGTGTCCGGAGCTGGTTGAGGTGATTGCCGAATATTATAAACCAGCTGCGCGGCAGATATGCGATAACAGAGGAAGGGTGTTGTTCACTCTCTTCCGAGAGAGCGTCCAGCCGGCGTTCGCCCCAGGGCTTCAGTACAGCCCAGACGTAATTGTCAGAAGGGTGAGCATCGAAGAACAGACTGGCAGATTTTCGCAGACGAAGCGGATGAGAGAGTTTCTTAACTCAGAGCTGAAGACTCCGCTGAACCCTGGGCAATGGCCAACTGGCCCCATACCACTGGACCGTTTCGAAAACAAGTACATCTACATCATCCTGGCATGGGTCCTCGGCTGCGACTCAGACAGAGTGGTACGGCCGTTCCAGCTGGCAATGGCCGAGTGCATCCTGCACGGGGAGTTCTACGACTCTACGGCGCAAAAGAGCGGGAAGCGCCCAATCTTCTACGACTGGGCGGACTGGTTGGCCTACGCAATTCATGCGAGCCTGGTGAGACTGCAGCAGAAGCAGTCAACGGACTTCCGGTTTTGCTCATTCCTCACATGGCTATGCCTGTACCATATGCATTACCGGATGAACGTCCCCGACCTGAGGAAGGCGAATGAACAAGGAGAGCCGCTCCCCGTGTACGAATGGACTGAGGCCCTGTACCGGAAGGGCTCATTCTACGATTTTAACATCCAATTCCTAGGTCAGGCCATGGGACTGTTCAACCGTGGCGCGACTCGCCCACCACGGCTATGACAAAATTCCTGATGGACAACGAGCTTGGTGATACCTTCAGGCTGACCCAGGGTATTGTTGTCCGAATCTACGGATTCAAGGGAAAGCCGTGTTTGCTGCCCTACTTCTGCACAGACCATCAGTTCGGGATGGAGGTGGCGCGGCAAATGGACTACGTCGAAGAGGAATTTGGCCAGGGAAAGAAAAGGGGTCACATATTTAAATATCCTATGACCTGGGCCAATATTCAAGTCTTCGAAATTGGGCAGCACGTTTATCTTGAACAGGAGCTGCTGGAGATGGGCCTGGTAATGCTGCCCCAACGCTGGAAGTACGACCCAATCGGAGTCCGGGGAAAGTTCACGCACATCTGTCCGAGACCGGAGATCATGCAAGAAAGAAGGAACTTGACAGTGCAGACCTTTATTGGCACATTCATTTGATGCAGTCATGGCCTCCATGGCATGAGTTTTATCGTGAAGAGGTCACCTATGATCCTGAACGAAACCCGGACCACCAAATGGAGTCACTGGTTTCAAAAGATTCCTCGCTAAGGTGGCGCCGCTCAACTGGCATAAGGACAAAATCCTCGAATGCTGGAAGATGAGGTGTCGCACGCAGCACGACAAATCAGGCCGGAAGAATCTTGTCGTTGATGATGAGTTTTCGGCACTTTATGATCAACACGTCGACACGTGGCAGCCCTTCGAATTTCGTAATTGCGTTCCCCGAGGCGCAAACATAAGGTATAAAAGAAGGGCTACCTCTCAGTCATTGTCAACCCCGGCGACTTCCAGCGCAACTCCTTCCAGCAGTCAAGTGGGCCCGATGCAGCCTGTTGCTCCTGAGGCAGTGCCCGAAGCGGCGCAAAGTTCAGAACGGTCAACTCCTGAGCTGGCCCCTCCTTCAGAGAAAACATCCACGCTGCCAGCCAGTGGACCAAGTGCGGCAGGTATCCTCCCATCGCGACCGTGTACAAATTTACCGTGGGGACATCGCCGCCGCCCTTTATTGCCGCTTCCTTCAGGACCAACCGCAGCGTTAGGAGAAAAGAAAAGGAAAAGGTCGAGAGGACCAAACGTCCCAAGGAGCCAGTGCAGCAATCAGCCGCAGAGCAGCAAGCAGCGCCGGAGGTTGTCTCTTTAGACAGCCCCGAACCAGAAGCACGACATCCAGGCCGCGACCATCCCTCCAGCATCGGCTCAGGCGGAGCCCGCAGGTACGTCCTCTGTGCCATTTGCCCAAGTCCATGTCGGCCCTGCAGAAACCCCACTCCCACTTCATCAGGGCAAGCCGTAGCCGCACCCTCTGCATCTCAAGCCACCCCGCCGTCTAGCGGCCCGCACTCATTTGACCAGTTTGCTCAGGATCCCAACGCTTTTCAGTCCCTGAGTCAAACCCTAGAGCCATCACCCGCGGTTAGTGCTGAAGCCGCTCCCTCATCTCCACATCCTTCGCCCCAACCACTGAAACCCTACCAGCCATCACCAAACCCCCGTCACTCCTAGGACCCGGTCGCCCTCGAAGGTAACCACCCCCTCTGGCATCCCACCGACTTCATTGTTCGCGGGAAAAATGCCGCAACAGGCCCAGGAGCTGGAAGATCTTGATTTCATGAGCATCACTGAGGACCAGCCTCTGGCAATAAGAGCCGTAGGGGGGTCTGCCTATTTTCTTCAAGGAGTTAAGCGCAGAAGGGCCGAAGGGATAGCCGCCTCGGTCAAACGCACAAAGTTTGACCTAAATCGGAGAGTGCTTACGACAGAAAAGCTGATTCCTAAGGTGAAGAAGCCTCTCCGCGACATGACCGAGGCAGACTACGAGCTTCAGACCAAGGAGAAGAACTTCGATGATATCAACGAAGAGTATGAGATCCGCGGTATTCGCCGCAGAACAGACAACCTCCTTGTCAAGCATCTCGAGACCCAGGAGGCGCTTTTCCAGCTGCAGAATACCACAAGGCAGCTCGAAGAAGACTTGGCTAGGGCTACCGCGCAGTTGGGGTCAGCACAGCAAGAAGTTGAAGATCTTAAGGCTCAACTGGCCGCCTCCCAGCAGACAGCCGAGCAAGAGGAGAAAAGCAAGCGCTAGAGCAGATTTCACAACTGCAGGGTTCGCTGAAACAGGCACAGTCGCAGCTCGCAGAGAAAGCATCACAAGCGACGGCCTTTTCAAAGAGCAAGGCGAAGGAGATGCGCGCAAGTCTGCTACGAGGTTGCAAGCCCAACCTCGTCAAATCCTTGACAGTTCTGGATTTCTTATCCAGAATTGAAGAAATATCTGCCAGTGGCAAGCCTGTGGTAGAGGAAGCCGAACACCAAGCGAGGCAATTGCTAGACTTGGCTATGGAACTTGAGAAGTTAGAGCGCGATGGCTTCCGAATCTCCCCTATGTCCCATCTTGCCTCAGAGTGGGCAAATGCAAGGGTAACCTTGCACACTTACTTCGCCCGGACGAAAAGGATCAGAACAGCCAGGAAGGCGCTGGACGCCTTAGAAAGAAAGACATATTCTCCTGGCACCCTTTCGCGTTCTGTCCGAGCACGGGTGTCCGAGCTATGTCAGAGATGACGAACTCCTCACCCTTGAGCAGGTTAAGGAGAACTGGCTGTCCTTCGAGGCAGATACAGCCGAAATCGATGGCTGGACAGAACCAGTTCAAGAAGCGCAGGTCACTCAAATGGTGGCTAAGTACTGCAAAATCAACTCTTCTCTCGAGGAGTTGGGCAAAAGATTTAACACCATTGACCTGCACGCGGTCGCTGCATTCCATGCAGTACTCAGAGAAATCAGCGACCCCTCTCCTTTCCAAGCCGCAGTCTGGGATCAAGCTAAGGCTGTGGTCGAACGCATAAGCAAGCTAGAGGCCGAAAGTGGAGAACCTTCTGATTCAGAAGGCGAGACTGAGGAGGCAACTGGTGAAAGTGAAAATGAAGAAGAACAGTTGCCCCGAGGTAAGCAACCAGAGCAGCAGAAGACAGGGGAAGGAAGTTCCTCTGCACCCAAAGGATAAAGGCATGGTTCTTTGCGTCGAGGCGAGCTCGACACCCCGCGAGCCGCCAGGAATGTTGCCACATTTTGCACAGGGGTGCCATGTTTTTGGTTTCTGCAAAAGAGCTGCTCTTTTTCCTTCCCTCCTCCTCATTTTCCCCTTCTTCTTCTCTCTCCCTTTCTTCCTCTCCTTCAGCCTTCATTCCCTCTTCTTCTTTTCCCCTTTCTTCCCCCAGTAAACTTCAGCAAGTGTGCCTTGAAAAGTTTCTAAGTGTTGGGGCGACACCCGACTTCGCAGCGAAGTCGGAGTGCGCCCCTCAGCTGGAGCGCAGTAGGGAACCCGAAGTGCGCAAAATCTGACTAAGTGTCAGGGGCGCAACCCGACTTCGCAACGAAGTCGGGGTGCGCCCTTCTTCCTGGGCGCACTAGGGGAATCAGTCATCAGAAAAACGGCTAAGTGCTGGGGCGACACCCGACTTCGCAGCGAAGTCGGAGTGCGCCCCTTTTCCAGTGTGCAGTTTGAACAGAGGATGAAGACAGCCAAGCACCGGTGCGCAACCCGACTTCGCAGCGAAGTCGGAGTGCGCCCTTTGACCGGTGCGCAGTTGGGTGAAGTCAACTCAGAAATTTGCTAAGGCAAGAAGGCCTTCCAACTGCGCTGTTTTCCTCCTGCGCAACCCGATAGCGCCCGGATTCCTGGCGAAGTTGGATAAGCTGCCTTTCAAGGCAGACACGTGTCACACCTCAACATCCGACAAGTGTCCATCTCTGGGATTCGAGCCGAGACTTGACCGCGCAAGGACAAAGTATGGGCTACACTACCGGCACCATCTATCATCATTTAAAGCCGATGTGAAGTGCCATCTGCCACACCTACCCGCATTCCCGTTGACTGAAGACTTGACCCGACGCGCTGCCACGTAGCTGTACCGCCTTCAGGGACACCATGCTGCAAGGACAGTCCGGCCCGACAGAAGTCAGCATCAGCAGCTCCTCAGCCGCTCGTGTCAGCTACTGTCTTGTCTGGGACTTTGTGCCCATGAATGTAATGGGGGGAAATTGGGCTATAAATACCCACCACTTTTCCATTGTAAGGTGGTGGAAGGGGAATATATTGCTAGGGAACAATTGTAGCTGTGCGTTTGCCTCAAATACAGACATATACTTGGCTCTGCTTACTGTCTTTTATCTTGCATGCCGCCTCTCCTTGTCATTTCTCGCCTCATGTTTCTTGTGTCATTGCTTGTTGTTGTACTCGAACTCGGACTCCAAGATTTGATGGCCAGGTATTCCTCGAATGCATAGATAGAGGATACATGGGATCGCCGATAGCTGTAGTTTCAATGTATGTTTGTAGATGAATGTCGTTAGTAGTGGTGATTGATTCGTTGTCGTGCTGCTTATTCCCCCCACCCAACTCCAATCACATTTGGAATCCCTTTCTGCACTTTTATCTCTTTCCGCATTTTTATCTCTTTCCCTGCACTCTTATCTTAACAAACCCCCCATAGGAGCCGGCCTTCTCCGGAGATTGGCACGGAAGGCATTCCTTCCTTCCGGCCTTTCAATCTGGTGGGCGAATCTGGGCGCATTAACAACAAATCCTTTCCTCATGGCAGATTCGTAACCAACAAGAACAAGCAACACGATCGCAAATTTGGATCCGAACCAACAACAATTAAAACAAAGCATGTAACAGAAATTGCCACTGCGATTCTATCCTTTGTATCCTTCTGTTTTGTATTCCAGATCCAAATAATCACCAATGCTCAAATCCAGGATTCAGAATTCAAACAGACAGAAATATAAATGGACATGAAGCAGAAATACTAGCAGAAGGCAGCATAAAAGACAGAGACAAGAAGCAGAGCCAAGGATGCTTTGAATTAATTAGAAGGTGGTCCGTCACAGCAGAGTCCTCTAGCAATATGTCCCCCCTCCACCCTTGTACAATGAAATGAGGCTGCTATTTATAGCGCAATTTTCCCCCCGATTACAATTTGGGCATAGAATCCCAGACCTGACAAAAGCTGACAAAAGCGGCTGATGTTGACCTCTACAGGTAAAGAATGTACTTGCAGCAAGGTCCTCCTGAAAACGTGGTAGCTCCGTGGAAATACACCTTCTGTCACATCTTTGACTCGAATCTCGAGGATGGACACCTGTCAGCATCTGATGGAGGGAGGAGAAATCGTCTTTAAGCTCAGTCGTGCGAATGAGCGCAGTCGAGAAGGCCTCCGTGCCTTAGAAAATTTTTGGGCAGGTTTCAACGTTCTTTGCCCGAGTGCGCACAGGTCAGTGAGCGAAGCCCGACTTCGATGCGAAGTCGGGCAGCTCAACACTTAGTCATTTTTCTGGAGATACCATGATGGGCTGCTCAACTGTGCTCTTCTTCCAGGGCGCAGCCCGACTTCGCTGCGAAGTCGGGCAGTCCCAGCACTTAGCCGTTTTCTTCAAGTGAGCTGCCCAACTACGCACGAATTTGAGGGCGCAGCCCGACTTCGCTGCGAAGTCGGGTTGCGCACCCAATAGACTTTTTTGGGATGTCCTTCACTGATAATGCCCAGGTGCGCACAAAACTGAGAGCGCAACCCGACTTCGCTGCGAAGTCGGGGTTCGCTCAATACTTAGTCAAATTTTGGGCTCAGCTCTCTGCACGTCAACTCCCCAAGTGCGCACAAAATTAAGGGCGCAGCCCGACTTCGCTGCGAAGTCGGGTTGCGGCAATACTAACACTTAGAAAATTTTGGGCCTTTGTATGAGCGCAGTCGGGCGGGGCCCAACACTTAGTCAATTTTCTGGCCCGAAATTGAGCTTCCTGGTCCTGCTTCCCGGGCCATAACTTTTGATCCGCTGACCCGATCGCCTATTATAATATATCGTCGGAAAGCTAGCGAAAAGATCTGCAATGATAAAATATCCAAAGCTTATTTCATCCATTTTATCGCCCCCATTTATGGCCCGCGAAAACCTGAACACCTCTGCATGCTCTTTGCCGCTTTAAAGCTCCATACTTAGGCCAAAGTTTATCAAAAAATTTAATGTGGCAAAATTGCCAACAGGTCCTTTGGATCGAAATTGTGACAATATTTTCCTTTAAAAAGGGCCATGGCCAATATAACTTCTATCTTTCCCACACCACTCTCTCCAGGATGGAATACTTCAGGAACTTTAAGCCATTTTCCTACCTTAAGACCTAAAATCTCGACCCGTATGTGGGGTATGCCATTCAGGAGTTACGGGCAGTTTTAGAGTGCAAATAACCATTGCCAATACACTAAAGATCAATATTAGCCATAGATGTCCACATTCATTTGTGCATGTACTCTTTGTAGAATCTTCAAGCCTTTCAGTTAAAATAGTCACGAGTGTCAACCATTTCCACTGTTAAAAGCATAGAACTTTGTTTCCATGAACTTTCTCAACAAAATTTTATTTCACACGCCATAAATGTGACCATGTCATGGTTATAGTGAAGGAATACAGCAAAATAGCACTCCTTAATCTGTGCAAACATGCCATGGCCTGTCAAGAAAAGCAAGGAAAATCACAAAATTATTTTCTGAGTCAGTCTGGGTTTAATTGAATGTTGCCAAAATTAATCATCTATAACAATGATTGCAGATTACCTTATCCCTATAAAGACACACTGGACTTTTGGAAACACTCATCTGAAGTAGCAAAAATTTTCAGCTCAAACCAAATGTGTAGGCCAAGGTTACTGATAAAACTTTACTATAGTTTCTCTATGCCACAAACATGAAACTTGAATCCTCTTGTAGCTATCAAAAGAAGTGCACAGCTCTTTTTAAATGACATTATTTGAGGCAAACCTTACCGTAGTATAGGTTTTATGCATTCCGATGTCACATACAGAAAATAATAGAACAATACAAAAAGAAATATGCAGCATAAATAAATATAGAACAATGTCAATAGAAATCTCAATACAGATCAACGTTTTCCTTTTAATTGCAATTAGTTACATTGAGAATCCATTATCTTCAATAGTATAACAGCAATTCTGCACAACTATGACATATATATTGTTTAAGGCTTCCACAATGTGCTTGGTTGTTGAAAAAGATGTCTGTTTTCATCGTATTAATATTTAAAATTCCCAACGTTTCAAATCTGTGTTCTAGATCCATCCTCAAGGGTGTGCTCATGTTTTCTGGAGGAAGGAAGGTCTTGCATATTCCTCTATATGTAGATCTTTGATATATTCTTTTATGTTCACTCTGTCGGCCTTACAATAGCTAAGAGAGTGATTTGGCCTAAAGACAATTAAGATGAAGAAAATAATTAAAAAAAATTTAATCCCTAATTTAAGATCTGGGAAAGTTTGAATATTGTCTTGATCTGATGTGGTGTAGAATAGGCTTCCATATCCCACTAAGTTTGAGGCCTTCATCTCTATTTAAATTTTCATTATTTTTTTCAATCTCAATCTTGGTATCTTTCAAGAAAATGTGGTGGCTTGTGTTGCAAGAACATGCAACAATGGCAGATCTTGTTGTTCGATTATGTTGTAGATAGGCGCTATGCTCCTTCAGTCTCATTTTAATTGATCTTCCAGTTTCTCCTATGTAAGATTCTCCACATACAAACATACAATGATACTACCACATGATGAGACAAACACTAAACACCAAAGAGAATGGAATGGGGCAGATGTATGGGAGAAATATTTACTGGGAGGTGGATGGCAATGCCTAACCACCCAACCACCCATATCCATTATCATACATACAATTGGTGACTCCAGCACAAGTGTGAGGAGAGTGCCTAGACATGTGGAGGAGGGGAGTCAAGCACATGAGCAACCATGGAAGAGTGTGCTCGAAAGACTAGAAATAATGCTCGTGTATTTGCGAAAGAGATCACTAAGTGTAAGCGCACAAGGAAGCAACCGAAGATTGTTTTTAGGCGATCAGTTGTCAATAAAAGGTTTGTTGAGTGGAGATGAGATCAACGTACAACCACCACAAATGGAAAACATTGCTACAGCTACAAGCAAGAAAAAAGTTTACAAGAGACAGGAGGGAGGATCCCAAACACCATATCCAAATGTGTGTGACGATATGAAAGGCAAATGGAGTTGCTGACCAAGATGAATGGTTGAGACTGTTTCTAGCAACATTGAGAGGAGTAGCAATTGATTAGCACGTAAAAAGAGACAAACCCTTCACAGATTGGGCTGAGTTAAAGAATGGATTCAATAAGGAGTTCAGACTGCTTAGGTACTAAGGTACATGTGTTACAACACAATATAGTTTGGACTTTGGAGTACAAGAAGAATGATTAGTTCTTCTTAACAAGATTCATGGATGCAGACTATGCAGGATTCATAGATGATAGGAGATCCACATCTAGATATGTATTCTTCTAGGACACACTCTGATATCTTGGGGAAGTAAGAAACAACATGTTGCCCAATCTTCTACCAAGGTAAAATTGCATTGTAAGAAGAGTTGTCTACAAGGCAACATGGTTGTTAGGACCCTATCCTAACATTATTAATAATTGTATAGTCATGTGGTACATTGGGCGCCTAGGCTTACCGGCCAATATGATGACCGTTATTTATTATTAAAAAGAAGTTATTTAAAGATGAAATGATTGTTAATTAGGAGTTACTAGTTCGGGCCCCCACTTGCACGTGGATGGGAACTCGTAAGCGTTAGGGTTAGGGGTAGTCAAAGTCTTTAAAACTACCATGGAGGCAAGAGGATGTATCAAGTCATACTCTATATTAACTGTTGGTTACAAATATGCCACTAAGGAAAGGATTTTAATCTATTGCGCCCTAGATTCGCCCAGCACATTGAAAGGCCGGAAGGAAGTGATGCCTTCCGTGCCAATCTCCGGAGGAGGCCGGCTTCCTATACTAATCTAGTTTGGGGGGTTAGATAAGAGTGCTGGAAAGAGATAAATATGCAGAAAGAAATGGAAATCTCATTTGTTTCAGGTGGGGAAGAACAAGCAGCACGATTACAAATTTGCACCCAAACCAACAACAATCAAAACAAAGCATGTAACAGAAATTGCAACCGTGATTCTATCCTATGTATCCTTCTGATTAGTATTCCAGATCTAAATAATTCCCAATGTTTAAATCCAGAGTTCAGTATTCAAACAGACAGAAATATAAGTAGACATGAAGTAGAAATACTAACAGAAGGTAGCATACAAGATAGAGACAAGAAGCAGAGCCAAAGGATGCTTTGTATTAAGTAGAAGGTGATCTGTCACAGCAAAGTTCTCTAGCAATATGTTCCCCCCCTATTACAATGAAATAAACTGCCTTTTATAGCAGGAATTTCCCCCCAAAATACAATTAAGCACGGGACTCAAGGTCCGAAAAATGCTGCAAAAGCTGCCAAAAGTGGCTAAAAGCCGCTAAGATTTGACCTCTGTGGATCATGAATGTACTTGCAGCAAGTTCCACCTGAAAATGGGACAGCTCTCATGCTGATCTGGTAAGTAAGCAGTCAGGTCCAGTTAATGCGGCAGGCACAGTATGGTTGGCTCTTCAATGTTTACCTATTCTGTACCTGATAGCACACCTTCTGTCACATTCTGGCACATATCTCAAAACTGAACGTTGGCCTTGATCTGATGTTTGCTGACAAGGGGGAATTGACTGAAGTCTCCTTTTGATATCTGTTGAAAAGGGGGCTGCGACGGCAGGCGCCAAAGGGAGGCAGCGACGAAGGACAGATCTCTACTTAAACTCTTCTTTATCTTCTTCTACTTCCGCCCAATGGCGCACAAAACAAGTGCGCAGTTGGACGGCGCAAGGAAAAATCAGCGCAATCGGGAGGCTCTTGCCTTAGAAACATTTACTTGAATTCTCTTTCTGGGTCCGCCCAATGGCGCAAGAAAAGGGGTGTGAAGTCGGACGACGCAGTGCAATCTGGCGCTGTCGGACGGCGCAACAGCCAACACTTAGCCAAATTTTGTGACTTTGCTACCTCCTTCCGTCCGATGGTGCACAAAAGCAAGTGCGAAGTCGGGCGGCGCAGCGCAGTCGGGCGCCGTCGGACGGTGCACGGCTCAACACGTAGCCAAATTTTGTGACTCTTCTACCTCCTTCTGTCCGATGGCGCACAAAAGCAAGTGCGAATTCGGGCGGCGCAACGCAGTCGGGCATCGTCAGACGGCGCATGGCTCAACACTTAGCACTTTTTTAGGCAAACCTTATCATGGCCCGCCCAATAGCGCACAAAATAGTGAGGACCGCCCGACTTCACTGCGAAGTCGGACGGGCTCAACACTTAGAAAAATTTTGGGGCCTCTTGCCCACAAACTCGAAACCATTGAAAAATTGGACAACAAAGATGAACAACGGAAAATTGATGGCCGAAAGGTGAAGAGAGCATGAAGGAAATTGGACGAGAGAAGAGGGGAGGAAGATAGCAACAACTTCTTACAGATTTTTCAAAATTGTTACCTCGATGCAAAATGTGACTACAGTAACAACGCTTTCCTTCCAAGGAGGTTGCCCCCTTGAAGTGGCTTGCAATTTTGTAATGTGCTTTTGTTTTTGAATATAATCTGCTGCATTTCCATTTCATGTTGCAATATTGTTAATCATTTGCATTAATTTTTATTTATTATTGCAATATTGTGTGGATTTGATTTTAATTTACTGCAAGGTTCCTAACAAGCGGTATCAGATTGCTTTCTAGGGCCACATCCTGTTGCAGCTACAACAGTTCCTATCTTGCCATTCCTGTAGACAGGGGTGAGTACATTCCCGGGATAGGGTGATGACAATCGGGACAGTCAGGTTCCAAGCTTATGCAATGTATCCTCCGATAGACTGGTTATGGACGTCCAAAGATCAGTTGTCTAGCTGTCATGGGTAGACGCCTAAGACCAGACGTCACAAGGCTAGACGTCACAAGTCTAGACGTCAAAGCAGTTGAGCTAGACGTCACAGGTCTAGACGTCAAGGTGGCTGAGCTAGACGTCACAGGTCTAGACATCAAGGTGGTGGAGATAGACGTCACAGGTCTAGACGTCAAGGTGGTGGAGATAGATGGCTAGCCGTTTGATGACTGCCCAGACGTCAAGGGCTAGACGTCTACAACCCTCCGTTGTCTACTCCTTGTACCTGCACTAAACATCAACAGTTCTCGTCCTTGCTATAAAAACCGATCTGCAATGCTTATCAGTATGGAAAACCTGCAACTCACACATCAATGTAATACAACCTGCAATAACATGAACTCACAACAACACCATACACAGAATAGAACATCCGCACAAGAGCATTGGCATTTGTATTCAGATGGATAATGACGATGTACAATGTTTGAAGAGGGGGGTATAAATAGGGAGGCGAAGTAGTTCCTCCAACTACTTCGCTCTCAACTACCCCAACCGTCTTGCCTTAACCATTGCTAACTAATCCTGGTGTTAGACGTCTAACAACTGGACGTCTAACCATAGACGTCTAACTGGACGTCTAACTAGGTGTCTAACACATTAGTCAGCCTATTTAAAATGACGGCTAGTTTTGTCATCTAGTGCCTTGTGCGTTTACAATCAAGCCTTCTTTCTTATTGGCTGATTTTACAAAAATCCAATGTAACACATACATTCCAAAATTGCTATGTACAATCAAAATTGGTGGACAACATTATTCCAGCCAGTTCTAGGGTTTGTCTTGCTTAGAACTGCTGTCTACATCTATCCTCCCCTTCGAAGAAGTCGATGTCCTCAGCGACTTTCTCCGTTCCACTGAAGGGGTTCCAGCATCCGTGGGTGTTGAACTCTGTGGATTGGCAGCCTGGAATGCCTTCGTATACTCCTGGAGTTGTTCCCGCAAGTGATCCCGTTCATCCTTGAGCCTCTTAGAATAGTTGAAGTATTTGGCCCATTCTACTCCCAAGGCATTGGCTCGATCTTCAGTCTGCTTGAGACTGGATAACAACTCTGTTTCCCTACTTCGAAACATGTCCTTCAAACGTTGTTCTGATATTGATGAAACGGTTGTAGCCTTCTGTTGTTTCGCCAACCGCAGTTCTTCTTTCAAGGCTGCCTGTTCCCTTTGCCAATTTTCTCTTTCCTGAGTCCAAGCACGCTCCTGTTGGCTCTTGTTAGCTGCAAATGATTCTGCCTGCTTGATTAGTAGTTCCTTCGCACTTTTCAGTTGTGAGATTTCTGCTGCTGATTCGGACAACTGCTGGTCCTTTTTCTCCAGGTGGGTTTTCAGGTCCTCCATAGTCTGTCCGAGCTCCTGAAGTTCCTTTTTAACTTCATCCATTCGTTCCATTCCGTCTGCTAAGAGCTGATCTTTCCTTTCCAAGGCTTCCTCGGCTTCTTTTTCCACTGCCTGTTTTGCTGAGTGCAAATGCTTGATCCCTTCTCCCAACCAGGTCAACAAGTGTGCGAGGAAATTTAACTGCGTGTATATTGGCAGTAATTCTGGCACCACTTCCACTTGTGTGTCGTGTTCCATAGGATGCTGAGGAGGGTTTTTACCGTGGCCGCAGATGTATACCTGCGTTGTCTCCAGATAGAGGCTTGGTGTCTTATCTGGCAACTTCTCAATGCCTTCCATTGTTTGCAAATGGGTAGTGGGTAGTGACCATGGCTGTCTCGCATAAATGCTTGAGATATCCTTCCGCCACGGACCCTGTGCCGCCCACTTAACCAATTGGTCTAGTTCCTCCTCTACCATACCTTGCCACTTTTTCCATTGGCCCACACATGCAATATTGAACTGCAAGCGAAAACTGTCCATGATCTTTCCCAACTTTTCAAAGCATGCTGCCGCTTGCTCGTCCATCTTATCCGAGGGGTCCATGAGATTGGGCACTCGGACAAGGAAATCCTGGGACCAAGTGTCCGTCTGTTCTTCCTCCTGTGCAATTCCTTTCCCTTTTTCTGCTTGGTGAACAGGTGGTCTGTCTATTGCTCCAGACTGTACTGGACTCTGGTTGTTCTGCCCTTCCTGTTCCTCCATATTTTCCAAATCTATTATCTGTGGGGGTTGTTTCCCTTCACTTGTAGGGATCTCCATCTCTTTAGACACCGTTATTTTCTCCAAAATAGGCTTTTCTGCCTCAGGTGTCAACTGTCCTGTAACCGGTGGTGGTAGGCCCTCCTCTACCCCAGGGTTACTGCTTGTTTCTAGATTACCTGTGGCGGCTGATTCCCTAGCTGCTGCGGCAAACATGTCATCTATTGAAAATGTGCTCAAAGTAGCCGCTAGTGAAGTCGGCCTCGCCAAAGATACCTCAGTCAGTTCTGGTGAACCTGTGCGGGCCATAAATTCAGCCTCCGCCAGATACTCATTAGGTCCAAATTGTTCAGCCGAACTGGTTCCGACTGCCTAATCATGAAGAGCTGGAGGTATGGCAAAATCCACTTCCTCCTGTGCTGGCTGATGTTGCTCCCGGGTGCGAACTGCCTCCAAATTCTCTGCTATCTTCTACAGTGCTTCCTGGGAGAAGGCTGGGGGTGGCACATCGAATCGCCCCTTCTTCTTTCGTTTCGGCTCTTCTGGAGATTGGGCCTCCTTCTGTTTTTGTGATTTTTCCTCCCTAACTTGTGCTATTACACTATCCTCCCCTTCTAGCGCAACCACCAGCTTCTCCTGACGCGGTTTGTGTGAAAGCTGCTTGACTCGAATCTTCTTCACCGACGTCGTCTTCTTTGCTGGTTGGGCCTCCATCCACCTGCAGATAGATGGTGCTAGATCTGGTAACTGTCTGGGGGGATCAAAGTCCGGGATCGGGACTCCTGCTCTTCCTGCTGCATCCAAGAGCAACCCAATGGCATGGAAAGCCATAGAAAAATTCTTTGTAGTCCTCATCAGAAAAGTCTGTATACGCATTGACAAATGCGTTGCCCAATCATACTGTATACCCTGTGCTATCCCCTGTAGGTACGGAATCAGCCATATGGGCAAGTCTGTACTGCGTTGTTCTCCTGACAACCTTGCCATTATGACATTCATAATTACCTCCAGTCCGTCATTTCGCAGTTGTGCCTGTTTTATTCCTCTTCCACCATGAACACTTAACATAGCGTCCACCTCTTCTCTCTTCAGGTTGGTGACGCTCATGATTACTTCCGGTGTCTTTTTCGGATCCACTCTCTCATTCAACACCGGCTTGCCCTTTCGTGGAAGTCCAAATGCACGCTGAAAAACTCCGGGAGAGAAATCAATCACTAGTGTAGTATCCCCTATTTCCACAAAACTGTTGTGCCTCCCTTCATCGTACGTCTCCACCATCTGCAACAGATATTCTTTGAAAAATTCTTTCTCGAAATGAGGAGCCTGTAAGATGAAGTGCACTCCTGCCTCTTTGAGTTTTGCCCGTACTGGGTGGTTGGCTGGTGCCTCTGCCCACCATTGACGACAATAGTCTCCTGTTGGGCACAACCAGGTGATTTCCTCCAGTGGTATGGGCGCCTTGCCGCTTTGATGGATTTCCTTATTTTTGCGGGTCGCCACCTCTGCTGCTTCTCTTCGGCTCCGAACCTGTCCTCCTTCTGGAATTTTGATTTGTCCCCGCATTTCAACTTCCTGTTGGTGCCGTAATCTCTTGGCTACCACTGATTCAGGTTCGGGCTCAATGCGGACTGAAGTTTTTCCGGACTTTTGGTGTGCCATCTTTGTCACTTTCCCTCCTTATGCTTCCTTCTTCTGACCTGTCGGCTTCTACCCTAGATGTCTTCCCTCCTTGCCTAGACGTCTCTTGCACCTGCTTGACGTCTGATGTCCTAGCCGTCAAGTCTGCCTACTAGCCATAAAGCATCCAGTCGTCCAGTTTGCCCTAGCCGTCAAGCGTTCAACCGTCCAACATGCCCTAGCTGTCAATCGCTGCCTAGGCGTCCACCCTGTCGGCTAGACAACCACTTTTGCCTAGCCGTCAACTGCTGCCTAGCTGTCCACTGCTGCTGGCTAGACATTTACTGCTTCCTAGCCATCAACCCTGCTGGCTAGATGTCCATCTGCTACCTAGTCGTCAACTGCTACTAGCTAGACGTCTGTCTGCTACCTAGGCGTCAACCTTGTCGTCCGCTGCGCCTGCTTCACCTTCCTCCTCTTCTTCCTTGCATATGAGAGTGATGTTGCAAATGAATGGCATCTCCTCCTTTTATAGTTGCTTTGCCAACCCTAAAACCGTTATGCAACCGCCACATCGCAACTACTTCCTTGCATGCGCGCCACGTCGGCTTGTCTAGACGTCTAGGTTGTCTTTTTGTCTTTTTCCTATTTTGTCTTATTCTCTTTTTGTCTTTTTCTTTTATTTTTGACTTTTCTATTTTCTTTTTGACTTTTTCTTCTTTTTATTTTATTTTTCTTATTTTTCAAAACTGCATGTGACGTCTTCTCTCACCGTCGACGGGTGAACCGTATGGCCAAGCCAATACGCAGTTCCCATGCATCTGGTGTCTCACTTCGGTGATGACGGCTATTTTCTCCGAAACTGCTGAAGTCATCATCGTTGGCACTGTTTATTTCCTCCGTCGTCTGACGTCTCCGACGATTATTTCGTCTTGGGGGAGTTTCCGGGCGTGACTGCTGCTGTTGTCTTACAGTGGCTCGCGGCACAATATGCCAATCAGGTTGTTCTGCTTCTTCCGGCTGATGCCGTGTTTCCGGCTCACGGGACTGGTGGGTACTGGCCCGTCGTCTGACATTATTGGTGGCTTGCTGATTTCTTTCTGCTGCCAGACGTGTTTGTTCCATCCATTCTTCTGCCAAGCGGATTTCTCCTTCTGGGTTAGCGTTATTGTTATCCAGATGTTCTGCTACATCCTCCAGGTGTCTGCTGGTCGGATTTGGGCGTTCTGGATGGGCGGGCACCAGTGGAATTTGTTCCGTACTTCCATCATTTCGCCGGATTATTATGCAATCATCCAAGTAGTGAAACCTCTCCCCTTCTTGCGCCTGTTGATCAAGTTCATTTTGAATGGGCTGTTGTTGTCTTTGGTGTCCCCTATTTTGGTGGGGTCGTCTAGCTCTTAGACCTCTTCCTCGGCCTCTGTCATTTCCTGCAACTGCCCTCTCTTGATCCCTTTGTTCTAAATTGGGATTTTTGTCCCCATTTCCTCTTTCGCGGACTTGGTTACCGCGTCCTCGGCCTAGTGTTGGGCTGTCGAACTCCCAGCTGCCCGATATTTGGTCGGTCCCTTAGTCGTTCCTAACGATGTCTTAGGTTCCTACGAGCTCGCTGAGACGGACCTATCGGTCTGTTCTCAGGAGCACGTAGTAATGGGTTGGCTTGGACTAGGTTCTTAGATGGCCCTTGCAGTCCAAACTGAGAACCAGTCGACCTATTGGTAACCGGAGGGGAATTTCTTCCTCTCGAGCTACCGGGATGGAGGTCAACCACGCTCCTCCCTTGGTCAGGTGCTCTCGGAATTCCTGGCGGTCTTCCGAGAGTACCTAAGTTATCTCTGCTACGGGCTTCGTTTATCAGTTGTGCTCTTGTCTCTGGTGGGTGGTGTAAATGCGCAGGTGTTAGTTGGTGCAAGATCCTCAGTCTCCTATCGGCCCTTATCAGTCTTCGTCTCCATCTACTTTCCTCAAAGTGTCATTGCATGGCACAATGAGTTAAGTTCTCCTGATACTCTTCTGAAAAGACTGAATCAGTGTTGGAGTCATTCCCTTCTCCTGTCGTGTTCATTGGCCATTCTGAGGTTTCTTGAACCCATTGCTGCAATCTTCTTACTTCCCTTCTATGCTGTCGTAAGTCAAGTGCAGCCATCCGATACCTGGCTACCTCTTCCCGTTCAGTTGGACGTCTCATGGCTCCAACATATGGTGTTCTCCATGCACGAGGTGGTGGTACTTCTGGCATCATGTCCTCATTCAATCCTCCGTCGTACTCGTCTTGTGGGCTTAGTGAAGCATCATCTTCGATTATGTGTGCAGTTTCTATAAATCTGACACCTGCTTGTCGACTGCGATCTTCATCCCTTTGTCTCCTACGATCTGGGTTAGGATTGGCATATGGTATATCAGGAATCTGTGGTAGGTTTTCGTCGCTACTTGACTCCTCCCACCAACTTCCGATTTTTGGTTTCTCTGGTACCGTCTCGATATCCTTCCATATGATGGCTGCCATTTCCTCCCTGCTTATTTGATATTTGGCAGTCGAGCTTTGTCCTTGTAATGTCCTACCCCTTTCGAAGACAAAAAAAAAAAAAAATTGCCACTAAAAGAGCCAGGTTTCGATCTTGGGTTCCAAACTGAAAACTTGAGTGTCTTGTTTGCTGATTTGGGTTATTTACTGTTTTGTATGTTTGGAGATCATATGAACATTCAATGTACTAACTCCAATTTTCAAATATCATATTAACTCATGAAGTTTCAACAAGACATTTTGACAAACATTTGTCATGCATACTCAGAAATATCAGGGCAGCTCTCAAGAATGGATCACAACTTGAAACTATCAATCCAAATGCTACCAAATTTGAACACTAGCTTCTTCCAATATATATAAACAAACCCAATAAAGGAAATTGCATTAAAAGGAGTATACCCGGAATTGTGAAGGTCTGATACAAATCTGGAAATGTTCATCAGCACATAGAAATCTTCATTTTTTTATCATAAAATCCAATTTACAAACTTCTCCAGCATACAACTTATGTTTTTGAATACCCTTTTTGGAGACAATAACAAAGCATGTAAGAAATCCTCCAAAGACTAGGCGTTTGGACCTAGGCAAGCAAATCGTCCCCCAAGAAATGTACGGCCATGCCAGGAGCAGGTACAACTGCTAATAAACACTACAAAAATCCAATGAAAGTCTCCAAAACCTGCAGAAAAGGTGGTGGCTAGGTCTGTAGTTGCAAGTAGATCTCAAACTTCAACAAACCATTGCTGAGTGTGCATCCAAATCACTCTATTTTGGCCCTAGATGGTACGGCCAGCTGAAGGAGTGAAGTGCAAATGAAATGGAACAAACCCTCTCCAATCTGCTCAACAATATCTGAAAATATCACCTTTATCAGCTCAATTGCATCCACTGAGTATGAACACTCATTAACCAATCTAAAGGTATCTTTCAACCTCAAGATATGGTGTCCTTGTATGTGGTTTTCGTCACAATACAAGCCTGGAATGACTGAAATCTTGCAACCTGCAAGTCTCACACAATAAGCTTCAAGAATAATAGCCAAAGATGTTTTCAAATGCTCTCACAACCTCTATTTATTCTTTTCTCGAGCTAGTCGACCCAATGTGGGTAGAATGTGGGATTAAACTTCTTTCTTTTTTACTTGCTTTATGTCAATAATTCATTTACTAATGAGCACATATAATGACTTAACTCCACAATATCACTTAATCATATTATAATCTCCAAAGTAGCGTCCAAGCTAGGCATTAATAAAACCATATTAAAATATACATTATTTCCTTCAAAATGAGTACTCATAAGCCCCCTTACAAATTATAAAGTCATACTTAGGAGAATAATATAATAATTTAATGACTTTATAATAATTATAACTTCGACGATTAAAAACTCCATGACCGCTCATCCAAACTCACATCCGAAGATAGAAATGAGTACCCATTTGGCCGAAGATGCCAGTCGTACTTTCCGTTTCTCGAGAATCCAACCCTAACTGACTTACTAAAAATAGTAAGTCTCTAAAAATACTGCCAAAAATGGTCCTGAAAGCTGACAATTGTGAATGCAGATCGTCCAACAATATCTCCATAACACCTAGTGGTTCCTAAACACTCGACATTGCCTATGGAACCTTATGAATAGGCAAGTCCATATTACGCTCTGTTAGCTGACGAGGATGGGGACATTACAGTCCTCCCTCCTCGAGATTGCTTGTCCTCAAGCAATCCAATCTCATAACATGACAATATCAAAAATAATTGCCATGCAATCCCTGGATCCCAAATGAACCGATGAGCTTCATATCTCCAACTGAGATAAATCCTACACTGCTGACCCTTTGCAAGTGTCATCTCGTGTAGTCCTCTATCCAGAAGTGCAATCAGTCTTTGAAATAGTTCAAGTAGCACCAGCAAAGAGTCTGATAAAGAAGAATATGCTGGCAGTTGGAGTAATTTTCATTCTATAGATACCCAGTTTCGACAAAGAATTTTTCAAGAGGTATCTGGTGTAGATGCTGCAGACATATAACCCAGCTCGGAATACCAGCATGGTACAGGTTGCTGATCGGACCATAGAAGTGGACTTTTCTCCTGACGCATTTTGGCAAACTTTCGGACTCCCCAGGAAGGGCAAACGGGTAATCAATGAACGGGGAGATCCCAAGAAGACTCGGCAGTTGATATTGGGAGTTACTAACCTCACAAAGGATGCGGTGGAAAATATGTTAGCAACTCACGGAGGCAGACGAGTAAAATAGTCCCAACTAAAGAATAATGAGTTGGAATGCATTATGAATGTCCTAATGGCCAGACTGTCAGGCGAACAACGAAGTTCAAATCTCCCCATCTGGCTGATTCCATACTTGCTCGGGATACAACAGGGAACGCAATATGACTGGGCAACTCATTTGGCGATTCGTATTCAGAATTTTCTGATGCGAACAATGAATATTTTTTCGATGGCATTTCATGCCATAGGATTACTTTTGGATGTAGTTTCAAAGGCAAAAGTGTCGATTCCAGACTTTGATTTACCTCAACAAATTCCAGATTTGGCCCCAACTATCTTGCGGTGGAAGAATGCCAAACCACAGGTAAAGAAGTCGACACCGGTGAAGAAGCAACGGGTGAAACAGATCTCCCACAAGCCATCACATCAGGAGAAGATGGTGACTAATTCAGAAGGGGAGGATACGACAACACCTGCAACTGAGGTGAAACAACCTAAAAAACAAGTCACTGCACCCAAGCCAGATAGGAAGAGGAGGCGATTTGAATCTCCACCCCCTTCATCTATTCCAGATTTGGTGCAAGGGATTGTCGTGGAGCAGATTGCTCACAGTAAAGAGGTAGCTCGAAGATTGGTGCAACAGATGACAGTACACTGGGAAAAGGTTAGCTTGGACATTCCTCAGACCTTGCAGAATACGGTAGCGGGAACAAGTGTTGGGAATGTAGGACCTGTTGGCAATTTTGCCACATTAAATTGTTTTGATAAAATTTGGCCTAAGTATGGAGCTTTAAAGCGGCAAAGAGCATGCGGAGGTGTTCGGGTTTTCACGGGCCATAAACGGGGGCGATAAAATGGATGAAATAAGATTTGGATATTTTATCATTGCAGATCTTTTCGCTAACTTTCCGACGATATATTATAATAGGCGATCGGGTCAGCGGATCAAAAGTTATGGCCCCGGGAAGCAGGACCAAGAAGCTCAAATTTGGGCCAGAAAATTGACTAAGTGTTGGGCCCGCCCGACTGCTCTCATCCTCCCGACTGCGCTCATCCGCCCGACTGCGCTCATCAATTTGTGCGCAATAGGGCAGAAATACAGGAAAATGCTGCTAAAATATTCTAAGTGTCAGGCCCCGCCTGACTGCGCTCATCTGCCAGACTGCGCTCATCCTCTCGACTACGCTCATCTGCCCGACTGCGCTCATCCTCCCGACTGCGCTCATCCGCCCGATTGCGCTCATCAATTTGTGCGCAATAGGGCGGAAAGACAGGAAAATTGCCAAAATATTCTAAGTGTCGGGCCCCGCCCGACTGCGCTCATCCTCCCGACTGCGCTCATCCGCTTGACTGCACTCATCCATTTGTGCGCAATAGGGCAGAAAGACAGGAAGAAGCAGCCAAAAATATTCTAAGTGTCGGGCCCCTCCCGACTGCGCTCATCCGCTCGACTGCGCTCATCCATTTGTGCGCAACAGGGCAGAAAGACAGGAAGAAGCAACCAAAAATATTCTAAGTGTCGGGCCCCGCTCGACTGCGCTGCTCCGCCCGACTGCGCTCATCCTCCCAACTGCGCTCATCAATTTGTGCGCAACAAGGCAGAAAGATAGGAAGAAGCAGCCAAAATATTCTAAGTGTTGGGCGGGATAAAAATACAAAGGCTGAGCTTCTAAGCTCGGTTCTTCCCCCCTCCATCAGATGCTGACAGGTGTCCGGTCTTGGGATCAGAGTCAAGATGTGACAGAAGGTGTGCCACTAGGGTACAAGACGGAGGAGCGTGAACTGACAGATTGTACCGCATCTGTCCCCATTCAAACTGACTCAACTTCCCACCTACCGGATTTCCACGGAGCTGCCATGTTTTCAGGTGGACCTTGCTGCAAGTACATTCCTTGCCCGCATAGGTCAAACATCAGCCGCTTTTGCCGCTTTTGTCAGCTTTTGCAGCTTTTGTCAGGTCTGGGATTCTGTGCCCAAAATGTAATTGGGGGGGAAAATTGCGCTATAAATAGCAGCCTCATTTCATTGTACAAGGGTGGAGGGGGGACATATTGCTAGAGGACTCTACTGTGAAAGACCACCTTCTAATTAATTCAAAGCATCCTTGGCTCTGCTTCTTGTCTCTGTCTTTTATGCTGCCTTTTGCTAGTATTTCTGCTTCATGACCATTTATATTTCTATCTGTCTGAATTCTGAATTTTGGATTTGGGCATTGCTGATTATTTGGATCTGGAATACTAAATAGAAGGATACATAGGATAGAATAACAGCTGCAATTTCTGTTACATGCTTTGTTTTAATTTCTGTTGGTTCGGATGCAAATTTGCGATCGTGCTGCTTGTTATCCCCCCACCCGAAACGCATGATATTTACATCTCTTTCCTGTTCCCTTATATTTTTCAATCTCTTTCCAGTTCCCTTTTCCCCCCTTTTTTAATCTCTTTCCTGCACTCTTATCTAAAACCCCCAAGTAGGTTAGGAAAGGAGCCGGCCTTCTCCGGAGATCGGCACGGGGGGCATCCCTTCCTCCCGGCCTTTCAATGTTGGTCTGCGAGTCTAGGGCACATTGACACACCAAGTCCTTCCCAGGTGGCGGATCCGTGGCCAACATTTTCTGGCATGCCCGGTGGGATGAACAGTCTCCATATTTTCAGGAAGCCCGAGTTTGGTGAATCTTTGGCTTGCCTTCATCTGGAAAACTCACCTGGCGACTCTGACTGAGCTGAAGATCCAGATTTCTTGATCGCAGGCACCTTTTTTTTAAGCTAATAGAAGACACCCCGGAGGAATCAAGGTTTGGGGAGCAGCCTTGACCTCACAAGCGGAGAAACGAATGTTCATCTACAGTCTCCATATTTTAAGGAAGCCCGAGTTTGGTGAATCTCTGGCTTGCCTTCATCTGGCAAAATCACCTGGCGACTCTGACTGAGCTGAAATATGGAAGCCCAAGTTGGTGAATCTCTCGCTTGCCTTCATCTGGCAAAATCACCGTGGAAAATCCCTCATACTATGCAAAGACCTAGAATGCAGTTGTGTGGAGCTCAAGAGGCAGATCTCGTCCAAGGCCAACGGTGGGAATATGCAAACACCACCCAAGCGATGAATAATTTGGTTGCTTGCAGTTTCTATCGGGAGACGGGCCAAGAGGAGGAACAAAATCCAGTGGCAAATTCTGAACACAAAGAGGGCACATTTTTGCACCCTTTTTGTGTCCCAGGGCATAGCACACAAGCATTCAGCCAAAGCCCAATAAGCATGCCTCACTAGGAGGCTGATCCTAAGGAGACCCCGACAAAAGGCCTATCGCAAGAAAGCTCCTGCTATCGCATCAAGGAGTTGGAGGAACTTGTGCTCGAAAGCCCACAGGTTTTGGACTCTCTAGAGTGGTGGTATTGGCTCCAACCATCACCGCAACCGGTACCCGAAGAGGGCTCCCGTCTGACAAATCTCCTTGCCACATTGTTCATCAATTGTATGGGTACCGGCATGAATGATAACCTACCACGTTGCACCATGTTTGCGACCTGGCAAACTTTGGGAGGCCAGCCAGACTTCAAAAATCAACTGAAGTACAATCAGATCTAGTCCGGACACTGCAGGTTCACCGGATAGGCAACCAAAGCTATATTTGTGTTGGCGGCATGCCAATCATGCCGCAAAATTTTGTGTAAATAATATAAATAAGTCGGCTAGTATGCAAATTTTTAGTTGTTTTCTTAGTTTAGTTTGTGCAGTGTTTTTTTTTAGTGTTCCAAGAGGGCCATGGGTGCCAAGGGTTTGAGAAAGAGGTTGCTGCCGGCAGTGAATATCAAGAGGACGACGAGGGTGACTCTATTGCCCAATGGATAAAGGCCTGGGTCCTCACATTGAGGCGAGCTCAATGCCCTGCGAGCCACCAGGAATGTTGGCAATTTTGCCACATTAAATTTTTTGATAAACTTTGGCCTAAGTATGGAGCTTTAAAGCGACAAAGAGCATGCGAAGGTGTTCGGGTTTTCGCGGGCCATAAACGGAGGCGATAAAATAGATGAAATAAGCTTTGGATATTTTATCATTGCAGATATTTTCGTTAGCTTTCCGACGATATATTATAATAGGCGATCGGGTCAGTGGATCAAAAGTTATGGCCCCGAGAAGCAGGACCAAGAAGCTCAATTTTGGGCCAGAAAATTGACTAAGTGTTGGGCCCGCCCGACTGCGCTCATCCTCCCGACTACGCTCATCTGCCCGACTGCGCTCATCAATTTGTGTGCAATAGGGCAGAAAGACAGGAAAATGCTGCTAAAATATTCTAAGTGTCGGGCCCCACCCGATTGCGCTCATCCGCTCGACTGTGCTCATCCTCCCGACTGCGCTCATCTGCCCGACTGCGCTCATCAATTTGTGCACAATAGGGCAGAAAGACAGGAAAATGCTGCTAAAGTATTCTAAGTGTCGGGCCCCGCCTGACTGCGCTCATCCTCCCGACTGCACTCATCCGCCCGACTGCGCTCATCCATTTATGCGCAATGGGGCAGACAGACAGGAAGAAGCAGCCAAAAATATTCTAAGTGTCGGGCCCCGCCCAACTGCGCTCATCCGCCCGACTGCGCTCATCCATTTGTGCGCAATTGGGCAGAAAGACAGGAAGAAGCAACCAAAAATATTCTAAGTGTCGGTCCCCGCTCGACTGCACTGCTCCGCCCGACTGCGCTCATCCTCCCGACTGCGCTCATCAATTTGTGCGCAACAGGGCGAAAAGATAGGAAGAAGCAGCCAAAATATTCTAAGTGTTGGGCGGGATAAAAATACAAAGGCTGAGCTTCTAAGCTCGGTTCTTCCCCCCTCCATCAGATGCTGACAGGTGTCCGGTCTTGGGATGAGAGTCAAGATGTGACAGAAGGTGTGCCACTAGGGTACAGGATAGAGGAGCATGAACTGACAAACTGTACCGCATCTGTCCCCATTCAAACTGACTCAACTTCCCACCTACCGTATTTCCATAGAGCTGCCACGTTTTTAGGTGGACCTTGCTGCAAGTACATTCCTTGCCCGCATAGGTCAAACATCAGCCGCTTTTTCCGCTTTTGTCAGGTCTGGGATTCTGTGCCCAAAATGTAATCCGGGGGGGAAATTGCGCTATAAATAGCAGCCTCATTTCATTGTACAAGGTGGAGGGGGGACATATTGCTAGAGGACTCTGCTGTGACGGACCACCTTCTAATTAATTCAAAGCATCCTTGGCTCTGCTTCTTGTCTCTGTCTTTTATGCTGCCTTCTGCTAGTATTTCTGCTTCATGACCATTTATATTTTTGTCTGTCTGAATTCTGAATTTTGGATTTGGGCATTGGTGATTATTTGGATCTGGAATACTAAACAGAAGGATACATAGGATAGAATAATAGCTGCAATTTCTGTTACATGCTTTGTTTTAATTGCTATTGGTTCGGATGCAAATTTGCGATCGTGCTGCTTGTTCTTGTTGCCACATTTTGCACAGGGGTGCCATGTTTTTAGTTTCTGCATGTATGCTGCTCTTTTCCTTTCCTTCTCCTCATTTTCCCCTTTCTTCATTTCTCCCTTTCTCCCTCTTCCTCGCAGTTTCATTCCCTCTTCTTCTTTCCCCCTTTCTTCCCCCAGTAAAACTTCAGCAGGTGTTCCTTGAAAAGTTTCTAAGTGTTGGGGCGACACCCGACTTCGTAACGAAGTCAGAATGCGCCCCTCAGTTGGAGCGCAGTAGGGAACCCGAAGTGCGTAGCAGGACAGGAAATAATTGAAAATTTGACTAAGTGTCAAGGGCGACACCCGACTTCGCAGCGAAGTCGGGGTGCGCCCTTCTTCCTGGGCGCACTAAGGGAGCGGTAAGTGCTGGGGCGACAGCGAAGTCGGAGTGTGCCCCTTTTCCAGTGCGCAGTCCGAGCAGCAGAAGAAGATGGCAAGCACCGGTGCGACACCCGACTTCGCAGCGAAGTCGGAGTGCGCCCTTCGACCGATGCACAGTTGGATTAAGTCAACTCAGAAAACGCTAAGGCAAGAAGACCTTCCAACTGCGCTGTTCTCCTCCTGCGCAACCCGATAGCGCCCGAATTCCTGGCGAAGTTGGATAAACTGCCTTTCCAGGCAGACACGTGTCACACTTCAGCATCCGACAAGTATCCATCTCCGGGATTCGAGCCAAGACTTGACCGTGCAAGGACAAAGCATGGCCTACACTACCGGCGCCATCTGTCACCATTTAAGCCGATGTGAAGTGCCATCTGCCGCACCTACCCGCATTCCTGTTGATCGAAGACTTGACCCAACGCGCTGCCACGTAGCTGTACCGCCTTCAGGGACACCATGCTGCAAGGACAGTCCGACCCGACAGAAGTCAGCATCAGCAGCTCCTCAGCCGCTCGTGTCAGCTACTGTCTTGTCTAGGACTTCGTGCCCATGAATGTAATCGGGGGGAATTTTGGGCTATAAATACCCACCACGTTTTGATTGTAGGTGGTGGAAGGGGAATATATTGCTAGGGAACAATTGTAGCTGTGCGTTTGCCTCAAATATAAACATACACTTGGCTCTGCTTACTGTCTTTTATCTTGCATGCTGCCTCTCCTTGTCATTTCTGCCTCATGTTTCTTGTGTCATTGCTTGTTGTTGTACTGAACTCTGGACTCCAAGCATTTGGTGGCCAGGTATTCCTGGAATGCATAGATAGAGGATACATGGGATCGCTAATAGCTGCAGTTTCAATGTATGTTTGTAGATGAATGCTGTTAGTAGTGATGATTGATTCGTTGCCGTGCTGCTTATTCCCCCCACCCAACTCCAATCACATTTGGAATCTCTTTCTGCATTTTTATCTCTTTCCCTGCACTCTTATCTTGACAAAACCCCACAGGAAGCCGGCCTTCTCCGGAGATTGGCACGGAAGGCATTCCTTCCTTCCGGCCTTTCAATCTAGTGGGCGAATCTGGGCGCAATAACAACAAATCCTTTCCTCATGGCAGATTCGTAACCAACAGTTCTCCCCCCACCCGAAACACATGATATTTACATCTCTTTCCTGTTCCCTTATCTTTTTCAATCTCTTTCCAGTTCCCTTTTCCCCCCTTTTTTAATCTCTTTCCTGCACTCTTATCTAAAAACCCCCAAGCAGGTTAGGAAAGGAGCCGGCCTTCTCCGGAGATCGGCACGGGGGGCATCCCTTCCTCCCGGCCTTTCAATGTTGGTCTGCGGGTCTAGGGCGCATTGACACACCAAGTCCTTCCTAGGTGGCGGATCCATGGCCAACGGGACCTAAGGACTATTTGATGGAACCTCACGTTCGGGCTCAGAGAACAGTGCCAGACCTATCCGTTCCACCTGTAGTTACAACAACTTCCTTTGCAACTTCTCTGCGAGCTGTGTCCTTTGCAGATATTATCGTAGCTGAAGAAGCCAGAGCAGCAATACCCACAGAGATTCCAGCTGAACCTGTAATCAGCAGAACAGAGGAAGCTTTACCTTCTTTGAATATAGAAAATCCAACACCTAGGATAGAGCAGCATCCCATCTCAGTAGATGAGGTAGTCTCGTTGGAACAGGAGACTAATATAGAAAAGGGAGAGTAGCTACAGACAGACGTGTCTCAGCAAGTGGTTGGGACCAAAGGTGACAACAGTCAGGTTGTAGTAACAAAGGGCAAGGCAATCAAAAAGACCATTGATGTCTCCGAGAAAGGGAAAGAAACAGTCCAGGAAGAGGAACAGGAGGAGCAAACTGAGGATGCATGGTCTGAATGTTTTCTAGTACAGCTACCCAATCTCATGGATCCTTCAGATGATATGGACCACCGAGCGGTAGAATGTTTCTCAAAGTTAACAAAAATAATGGAAAATTTGCAGTTGCGATTTAACATAGCCTGTGTTGGTCAGTGGAAGAAGTGGCAATCTATGGTGGAAGAAGAATTGAACAGATTGGTGAAATGGGCCACACAAAGTCCTTGGCGAGCAGAGATTTCTAGCATCTATCAGAACCAGCCTTGGACAATGCCCACCGCACATTTTTCAACAATGGAGGGAGTTGAACAATTGGCTGAGAAGATGCCAACCATCTACTTGGAATTTGGACAAGTACATGTTTGTGGCCACAACACTTATATTTCTTCCCAACAATCCGTAGAGCAAGGATCGCAGGTGAAGTTAGCACCTGAATTACTGCCTATGTATCGACAGTATAACTTCTTAGCCCACTTGTTATGTTGGCTAGCAGAAGGTATTAAGTACTTGCATTCAGCCAAGCAAATGGTGGATAGTGAATTGCAAGAGGCACAGGGAGACGTGCGATGCAAAGACAAAACACTTGAATAAGGGAAGGCTCATATGGAGGTTGTCATTCAAGAAATCCAGAAATCATCACGAGAACTGGAGAGCCTTCATACTCAGAAGAAAAAGCACAACAGATTACCACTCTGGAAAATGAGGTGTCACAGCAAAAACAGGCTAAAGAATTGTTGGTCAAACAAACTGAAGCATTAGCAGCTCAAAAAAATTAGAGTGAGCTAGCCTGGCAGCACGAGAGGAGCCAGCGTGAAGAGACTTGGCAAAAACAGTTGGCAGCGGTACAGGAAGAATTGTGGCAAGCACAACAGCGTGAGGCAGCTTTGAAACAAGAAATGACATCAAAGGCCTCATCTTCATCCACAATTTCAGTTCCACGGCTGAGAGAACTTTTCATTTAGTGGGAGACGGAATTGTTGAACAAGCTGGAGGAAATAGAAAATTGCGCCAATGCCCTAGGAGTGGAATGGGGTAAATACTTCAATTATGCCAAACAACTTAAGGCTGATAACGAGGCTCTACAGATGCAATTGAATGAAACCTTACCAGCTACGACTCACAAAGATGCTGAGACTCCTCAGAGTGAGCGGAGAAAGTTGTTGAGGACATTGACTTATTCGAAGGGGAGGATATATGTAGACAGCAGTTCCAAGCATAAATAAACTATGAGGCTGTCTGACATGAATGTCCTATGAAGATTCACAATTTTGATTATGTATAGCAATTTTGATAATGTATGAATCATGAAAATGACAAGTTGCAATGTAAAATCAGCCAATCAAATGAATATGGCTTGATTAATAAGTATGCACAAAAGGACAAACGCAGCCGTCTTTGTGTTAAGACGTCTGGATTAGATGTCCAACCTAACTAATCAGACGTCTAGCTATGTTAGATGTTTAAAACTATCAGTTAGACAATAAACGCAATTGTTAAGAATAATAGGCGGTTTGGACGGTTGAGACGGGTTGGTTGCACTAACTACTCGATATTACCTATAAATACCCCCCTATTTCATTTTGTAATATATCCATACTTGTCTATAATGCAGAGACGTTGTGCAACAACTGTTAGTCTGGAATGTGTGTTGTACAAGATTGCATCTGTGTTGTAGTGTTGTGTTGCAGGTATTGATCATATCTTGGTACGAGAGCATGTATTGTTGTATGTTGTTTTCCTATTGTAGGGCGTGCTAAGAAGTGTTGAAGGATTGGATAAGGAATGCATAGTTGAAGACGTCTAGACCTTGGAAGATCAACCATTGCGTCCATCCGCCTAGTCGTCTCGTTTCATCGACAAAAGTTCAGACATCTACCCCAGACGTCTAGCCGATCGTCCAGCCCAGACGTCTAGCCGTCCAGTCCAGACGTCCATTTGTCCAGTCCTGACGTCTAGCCATCCAGTACAAACATCTAGCCATCTAGCCAGTCGCCCAGTCTAGACATCTAGCCGACCAGTCCAGACGTCTAGCCATCCAGTCCAGACGCCTAGCTGTCTAGTCCAGACGTCTGGCCGTCTATCCCTGACGTCTAACCCAGACACCTTGTTGTCCATCTCAGACGTCTAGATTGTCTGCCTCAGACATCTGGTTTTCAAAGCATTTGTCAAGACTTATCTATTCATACTTGTAGGACATGATGATTGATGTACCTTGGCCTATCATTCCCTCCTAGTTTATCGTCATTCCCTCATCTCGGGAAGTACTTACCCTTGTCTACACGGTTTGATAAAATAATGAACCACCAATTCCCCAAGAAGAGGAGGATGAAAGAATAGAAAATAGCTCAAGTAGTGATAATGAGCCAACAAGAGGACCACAAGGGAGGCCAAAAGTACAAGAGTACCGAGCTGTAGCTAGACAGTTGAGAAGACAAAGAAGAGAAGTGAGAAGGTTGCAAAGAAGAGTGCAGGAAACATCTAGATGGCCTATGCACACAAAAGGCGAAGGAAATGACTCAAGCACCGATTCTGACTTCTCAATTCAATATAGAGGAGCACTATCGGATTATGAACCACAAAGACAGTTTTAAGAAGCAAGATGGCGCAGACAATTGCTGAGAGCGGATTGAAGATTGAGAACCTTAAGACAATTGTCACCAAGAACTCAAAATTGGGAAAGGCAAGCAACAGGAGAAGAATTACCTGAGTGAGAGAGGAGTGGAGGTAACTTGGGCCATCCAAGAGGATCGATAGTTCTTCTTGGTAACCCAAGTATACCTAGCCAAGGGAGGAGTCCGGTTGATCCTCTTCCTGGTATCTTGAGGGGAAGACATTTCCTTCCTATTAACCATAGGTTAACTAATCAGTAGAATAGACCACAAGGACTATTCACAGATTTAGTACAAAACAACCAACATCCATGAGTTCACGAGGATGGCCCCTCAAGACCATCTCGTAGGACTCATGGAATATGAAGAGGTTGTCTTGAGTGATTGAGGAATCGGACGAATCCCGAACAGCTGGGAATTTGACTGTCCTACACAAAGGAGATTCGCTTGGAAATAAGGGGAGAACTTCTGGAAAGGTTTCGGGGGAGACAAGGATTCTAGAACAGAAGACAAGTACCACCAAGAACTACAACTCCAAGTTCGATATGACAAGGAAGAATAGAAATCAAGAGGAATAACGGTCGTCACAGAAGAGGTCGACAGGCTGCAGACAGGACAACAATCTGCCGTCAGGATGACGACAAAATAGGCATCCGACAAGATGATGGCAAGGAAGCAGTCTGTCAGAATGACGACAGGAGAAATGGTTGTCAGGATGATAGCAGAAGATAAGGCCGCCAACCACTGGGTAGAACAAAAGTTGTCTGCAGACTGAAGTCGGACACAATTAGGAAGATGAAAGAAACCCACATGTTGGAGGAATGACACGCCACCAGCAAGAGGAAGAAATGGTGGATAGGCACATAATCAGGAGAACTGGGAATGATCGTCAAAAAAAACAACAATCAGAACACCCAAAAGTCGAGGTAATCGTCAAAGCAAACAACAGACGGAACCAATGCATGATGACGATGATTCGATGAATGAGGAAAGTTGCCGTCACATGATGTCGGTGACACATGGCAGGGGCTCACATTGTATATAGTCTTAATAATAAAAAGATGAAAAATGAGAAAAAGGCAAAAATGAGAAAAAGACAAAATAGGAAAAAGATGACAAATGCATGCAAGGTAACAAAGTGGCAAACATGCGACGGTTTGAACATGTAGTGGCAATTAATCAATGGTTTGCATGGGTGGCAACCACAATGAGCGAAGATTATAAATAGGGATGGCCAAGGAGTAGAACACACAATGCAAGCAAGAGAAGTTGTTTGAAGCATTTACGAAGTATTCAATGCAAAGGTTTGAAGATTCAATTAGTAGAAAACACCTGTGCATCCGACATATTACTACACCAAATGGATGCCATTGCCAAAAAAGAATCCAGCAGAATTTGGGGACTTTGTGAAATTACTGAGATCAACCGTGCAACAGAAGGGTAATTTTGCTAACAAATTCGCAGTTAGACGAACCTGTTGATGGTTGTAGCCAATACTGACAGAAGCCAATGGCCGAAGAATTGTCGTTGGAGGACAAAGTATTACGGCTTGCATGAGGCTATCGAAAAATTAGGAGTGTCGTCATTGCAAGGAGTCCATGACTACAAGAAATAGACGATTCAAGTGCTTTCCATCATCACCATTGCCATTAGGATATTGCCGCCACACCCCTTAGTAGTAAGGAGATTGTTGTTAGAAATCAGCAGAAAGGAACTTGCCATCACAAGTCAGCAGAAGTGTTGTCAGGCAAGTCCGTAGGTGAGAAGTGCTATCAGGAAAGTCAGCAAGTGAAGAAGTGTCGTCTGGCAAGTCGGCAAGTGAGAAGTGTCGTCAGGCAAGTCAGTAGGTGAGAAGTGTCGTCAGGCAAGTCGGTAGAGGAAGTGGCCTTCACAATAGTCAACCTCGAGGACTACCATATTAAACATAGGATCCAAAAAGGTGCCACCACCATCACACTGCAAAAGAGTAAGTTGTCATCATAGGTGAAAGAAATTGTTCCTGCCAAAGACCGTCATAAGTTTACAAAAACAAGTTGAGTAGTAGTCACCCAATTCATACTAGATTAACATATCCGGAACAATCTAAAAGGGAAATACCACATGAACAATCGAGATGGAAAGTACCATTGGAGTCCGTGTCTGAAAAGTGACTTTGACAGTAGCAGGAACATTCTCGTGCTAGTAAAGGAGAACGCAGACGGGAACATAATCTTGAGCAAGGACAAACTCAAGAGAGGTAGGTAAGTTCGCAAGTAGAAGTCGTTTCAAAACAAAAACAAAAATAAATTAGACATCCTGAACGAGAGCATATACCTCTCAAGGATATCACATGGATTCATGCCACCAAAGATTACTGCAGACAGTGGTGGGAGAAAACACCACCAGAAAATACGCTTTGACAGAAGATAAAGGAAGAAAGTGTACATTTCATATTGCATGTTCCTAATTTTGACAAGGAATTTTTCACAGAATATTTTTTGCAATTTTTGAAAACATACGACCCTACAAGACATGCTAGTACGGTGCAAGTAGGAGAAAGAAGCATAACCATTGTTTTCTCAGCCGAAAGCTTCAAAAGGACATTTGGGTTGCCGAAAAGAGGACAACCAGTGGTGAAAGAAGGGGTAGTGTTGATTAGGAATCTGCCACTAGGATAGGATTTAGTGTAATGCGCCCTAGATTCGCCCAGCAGATTGAAAGGCTGGAAGGAAGGAATGCCTTCCGTGCCAATCTCCGGAGGAGGCCGGCTTCCTATGTTTTCTCAAATTTTTATAAGCTTAGCGTGCAGGAAAGAAATTAGAAATAGAAAAAGAGATGTAAATGTGTTTGTTATGGGTGGGAAGGATAAGCAGCATAGCAACAACCAATCACCACTACTAACAACAATTAACCACAAAATACTTTGCAGAAACTATCAATGCCATTCATCCTATGTATCCTCTACCTTTGCATTCCAGGAATACTTAACTATTAAATACCAATATCCAGAAAGCAGAATAATAGTAAGCAATAACATAAGCAACATGAGGCAGAAATGCTAAGTAAAGGCAACATACAAGATGAGAACAGTCAATAGAGCCAAGTATATTTTGTATTTAGAAGCAAACGCACAGCTATAGTGGTTCCCTAGCAATATATCCCCCTTCCACACTTTTACAATGATATTGCCGAGCTATTTATAGCATAAATTTCCCCCCATTACATCGTTGGGCACAGGATCCCAGACCTGACAATAACTGAAAAAGCTGACAAAGCTGACAAAAGTGGCAAAAAGCGGTTGATGTTGACCTCTGCCGGTATGGAACGTGCTTGCGGTAAGGTCCACCTGAAAGATTGGCAGCTACGTGGCGGTGTGGGGATGATGCTCCGAGTCAGCTTGACTGAGGGCAGCTTAAGTACAATAATTCAGTTCACGCTCACACACCACCCGTCACATCTTTGACTCGAATCCCGAGGCTGGACACCTGTCAAAATCTGATAAGGGGAAAAATATGCCTTAGGAGCTCGTATTTCCTTTCTTGCCCGACTTCACCCAGAATTGGAGCGCAACCAAGCAGCGCAAGGGGGGAAGTAGCGCAGTTGGGGAGGCCTCCGTGCCTTAGAAAATTTCTGGGTCGGCTTCAACATTCTATGCCCGAGTGCGCGTAAGTAAGTGGGTGAACCTCGACTTAGCTGCGAAGTCGGGTTGCACCACACTTAGCCGTTTTTGGAGTTACCATGATGGGTTGCTCAACTGCGCTCTTCTTCTGGGGCAAACCCCAACTTTGCAGCGAATTTGGATTGCGCACCCAAAACTTAGCCGCTTCTTCAGATGAGTTGCCCAACCGCGCATGAACTTAAGGGCGCAGCCCGACTTTGCTGCGAAGTCGGGTTGCGCACCCAACACTTAGAATTTTTAGGGCTCCACTAATGCCCAGGTGGCACAGAACTGAGAGCGCACCCCAAATTTGTTGCAAAGTTGGGGTTCGCTCGATACTTAGAAAATTTGGGTTCAACTCTCCGCACGTTGGCTCCCCAAGTGCGCTCAAGATCAAGGGCGCAGCCCGACTTCGCTGCGAAGTCGGGTTGCGCAATACCAACACTTAGTCAAATTTAGGGCCTTTTGCCCTCTTGGAGAAACTGTCAGAAGAAGGAGAAGGGGGGGGAATAAGAGAATGAAACTGATGGCAGGGAAGAAAGGGGATAGTGGAGAAAGGGAGAGAAGGAAGAGGGAAGGGAGAGCAGCATCCTTACAAAAAAAACAGAATACATGGCACCCCGTGCAAAATGTTCCCCATTTGGTGGTGAACGCTGTCTTGTATTGATCTTCGTACTTTACCCATATTTGGTTATATCCAGAGAACCCGTCCAAGAGAGAGAACCTTTGAGCTCCAGCAACTACGTGGAGGATTTGATCAATTTGGGGGAGCGGATATTGATCCTTTAGTGAAGCCTGATTGAGGTTTCTGAAATCCACGCAGAGGCGGATGTCTCCATTTTTTTTCCTCACAGGGACCATATTTGCGACCCAAGATGAGTGCTTGATGGGGTAGATGATCTTGGCCTCCAGCATCTTCAAGAGTTCCGCTTTCATCATGGCTTCAATTTTCGGGTTCACCGCCCTTTGCTTCTGCTGGAAAAGCTTTGTATTATCTTCCAGCTCTATAGTATGCTGGATCATTTCTCTGTCATACCCCTTCAAGTCTTGGTAGCACCAGGCCACAATATCAGGGAACTCTTCGCATAAAGATCTGATCTGCTCTAGCTCCTTTTCAATGCAGTCTGCCCCGACCTTGATCACTTTTCCAGGTTCCAGTTCCAGGTCCATGTACTGCTTGGGGTCCACTTTGATTCTGTGGGATATGGCTCTATCGTTCTGATCAAAGAGACTCTCCAGAGTAATCAGTCCTTTCGGGACATGATTATTTTTTAACTGTATCAACCCCTCATATTGCTCGTCATCAGGGTCTCTACCTTCGATTGTACTCGCTTCGTTTATCAAAAAAGTGACGATATCCTCGTCACAGTCAAACACCTACCAGTGGGTGTCTTTATCAGGCACAGAAGGCCTGTAAATGGTACAAACCGACTTCGGCTTTTGGACAGTGTCATCAGCCGGGACGTACCTGGCTCCAACGGACGCCAGAATGTCAGCATGTTTATTCTTCTCACGTGATATGGCTTTGACATTCAAAGAGTCGAATGACTCCATCAGGTCCCAGACACGGTTATGGTACGCCTTGAGGTAATGCTTCTTGGAGGCGCACTTATTCGTAATCTGGTTGCACACCAGCTCTGAGTCGCCAAAGATCTGCAAATGTTTTATCCCCAGTCTCTCCGCCTTTCTCAAACCCAAACACAAAGCCTCATACTCCGCCGCGTTGTTAGTGCAACTCCAAGCCAGCCTATAAGTGTACTCTTTTTGGATCCCGGATGGGGAAACCAGAAGTACACCTACACCGGCACCATTCTTGCATCGGGCGCCATCAAAGTACAACTTCCATAGCTTTTCTGGGGCAGGTCCAACATCTTTCTTTACTGACTGGTCAAGTCTTTCAGGCTGGGTTACGGAGTAACAGCCTTGCTCGGTCTCAATCATGGCATTGAAGTCTACCAAGGAGAACTCATCCTCCACTTGTAACAGCTCGAGGGCCTGTTCTGCCATATCCACCTCTACCAATCCTTCGGTTGTCAGCTGAACCATGCCGCTCTACTGCTCTTCCCCAGGTATCTTCTCTACCAGAAATGTGGAAGGCTTTTCATTATAGATCTTCAATCTTCTTCCTTTGAAGGGCACTTCCATATGTTAATAATCCAGAGACAGATATCCACCCAGCTTCGCAGTGAACTCCCTAGAGAGACACATGCCGAAGTAGGGTTCCAATTCGACCACAACGACCTCTTGTATGACCACTATGTCGAGGGCTTTATGCAGTCGGATCGGGATATCCTTGATGACACCAACTGTCTTGACAGGAGTGTTGTCTAGCTGCAGCACACCTTGGCTGCTCCTTGTATATTCCATACCAATCTCCTCGCAGACGGCCCTCATGACAGTAGTGGAAGCACCAGAATCCACCATGCAGTTGTGTACTATATAGCCCTCCATTCGCAATGACAGATAGAAAGGTGGCGGCCTGTTTTTCCTAGTAGCAGATACTGTCAAGGGCTGACCTAACACAGCAGGCTGCGTCGACTTTCCATATTTCACGCTCTTCAAAGATTCTTGCAAAAGGTCTACTTGCCCTGGGAGCAGAAGAGCCTCGTACATACTTATCTTTGCTGGGGTCTTTTTGAGCTCATCAACTATATTGTAGGTTGAAGTGTCGGCTCCCTCTATCTCTTTCGCTGGCTCATACCTGGTCCGGTATTGCTGCGTGGCTTTGACTTTCTGTCTCTTCGTCAGCGATGGATACCTCAGCTTCTCTTGAGCTTGTTCTTTTGTTTCAGCTAGAGGATGGGCTGCGGGAGCCTTCATCGCGGGAGCCTTGAGCGTCGGGAACCTCTCTTTGGCTGTAGGAGGTAAAGGTGACTTGTCAGGTGGTACCCCAACAGGCTGCGTCCTCTCTCTTCTGGCGTATACTTTCAACGGCTTCGTTTGGACCGTGGCAGCCTCAATGGGCCTTCTGCCTTCCTTGGTCAAGAGTGACACAGGATCTTCTTCTGGGACTGCAAAGTTGCCTTCATCGTCCAGGATCATGTATGCTTTGTCCTCCATGGCGCTGCCCGCAAGAGTCTGAAGATAATGCTGATGCAGCACGCAACCCTCCTCTCCATGTGGATCGTTGCATGTGGAGCACCAGTTAACCTGGTCAGAAGTGCCAGGTTGAACCTCATTGGCAGCATTCCTTGCCGGGGGCCTTTGTGCTTGCGCAGCTTGATCATTTGTTAGCACCGGGGGAGGGTATAGTCTCCAGAAACTCCATCTGGGCTTGCTTCTTCTTCATTATTGTCATATCATTGGAAATAGTATGATAACCAGAGGCCAGAGCCCATACCTCCTGAAGGATTTTATTCTGAATGTCATTATCAGCGCCGGCCGGGCCGGCGGAGGTATTGCAGCTAATGGTGGAGGTGCAGAATACACCGCGTAATGAGGGGGAGCTGGGAGTGCGGGATACTACGGAGGTGGAGGTGGCGGATTAGGATAATGGATTTGAGGCTGACCATAGGGGTTTATAACCGGCGCTGGATTCCATGGCTGTTGGGGGTACTGATTTGACGAGGATGGCATTACACCAGATGCCGATGGGTATTGTGACTGAGGGAAATCAAGGTAAATGGGAGGCTGCATTCTATGTGGAAGTCTGCCTATAGAGATTATGTCTAATTCTGCTTGCTGGGCAACTTCATATAGGGCAGGGAAAGTGTCGACCCGGGCTATCTTTAGAAGTAGGCAAATATCCGAATTGAAAGACCTCAGGTAATAGTGCGCAGCTTGTCTCGCCGGAGGTCGCAGTTCGCGAGGTACTCTCTTCCAGGACCTCGCAAACCTCACGTTGAAGTCTGATATCTCCTCTTGCGGGTGGCGTTGAATACTCTGAAACTGATGCAGCAATGAAGAAGGATCAACAGACTCGTTGCATCCCTTTACGAGCCTGCCTGCTAACTGGGGCCATCCCGTGATAGCTCCTTCTGGCAAGGATCTCCACCAGTAGAGAAGCTTCCCTCTCAGAGAAAGGGCCAATAGACGGGTCTTAACACTCTCACTCGTGATAGAGTGCAGTGCAGCCAAGGCCAGAATGTCTTGGATGTGCTCGTATGCTATTTTCCCAGAGTCATCGTAAGTAGGAATGGAATTCAAGGCAGCGGGGGGCACAACCTCTTGTCCAACTAGAGCCAAGGGCCCTGTGGAGTCAACTGCTGGAAAGAGGTCGTCATCGTTTTGTTGGGCAGCCATGTCTTCTTCCTCTCCGGTCGTATACTCGGTATCAGTGCTGTCCGAAGTTGTAGGCTGTTCTTCAATTTCGGCGTCTCCGACTTCAGCTTCTTCGATCTCGGCTTCTTCAATTTCAGCTTCTAGTTCGTTTATGTGAGCTTGGTAGTCAGCCAGCCTTACGCGCTCTCCAGGAGCGATGTCAATTTTGTAGAGATTAGGCTGGTTTTTCGGGTTCCTTGCTCTCCACCTTCTTGTATGCATGAAGGCGCTTAGACCGGTCTCACGGACTCAGAGAATATTCAGGTACTTGCAGAGTCGCCAGGTGTTCTGATTTGACAGCAATGAAGCAAACACCAATGCTTCGATTCTGTTTTGGGGTGGGAAACTCCCGGGTCCCATCGGGCGTGCCAGAGAAACTGTTGGTTATGAATCTGCCACTAGGATAGGATTTAGTGTAATGCGCCCTAGATTCGCCCAGCAGATTGAAAGGCCGAAAGGAAGGAATGCCTTCCATGCCAATCTCCGGAGGAGGCCGGCTTCCTATGTTTTCTCAATTGTTTATAAGCTTAGAGTGCAGGAAAGAAATTAGAAATACAGAAAGAGATGTAAATGTGTTTGTTATGGGTGGGGAGGATAAGCAGCACAACAACCAATCACCACTACTAACAACAATTAACCACAAAATACTTTACAGAAACTATAAATGCCATTCATCCTATGTATCCTCTACCTTTGCATTCCAGGAATACTTAACTATTAAATACCGATATCCAGAAAGCAGAATAACAGTAAGCAATAAGATAAGCAACATGAGGTAGAAATGCTAAGTAAAGGCAGCATACAAGATGAGAACAGTCAATAGAGCCAAGTATATTTTGTATTTAGAAGCAAACGCATAGCTACAGTGGTTCCCTATATCCCCCTTCCACAATTTTACAATGATATTTCCGAGCTATTTATAGCATAAATTTCCCCCCATTACATTGTTGGGCACAGGATCCCAGACCTGACAATAACTGAAAAAGCTGACAAAGCTGACAAAAGCAGCAAAAAGCGGCTGATGTTGACCTCTGCCGGTATGGAACGTGCTCGCGGTAAGGTCCACCTGAAATATTTGCAACTATGTGGCGGTGTGGGGATGATGCTCCCAGTCAGCTTGACTGAGGGCAGCTTAAGTACAATAATTCAATTCACGCTCGCACACCACCCGTCACATCTCTGACTCGAATCCCGAGGCTGGACACTGTCAGAATCTGATAAGGGGAAAAATCTGCCTTAGGAGCTTGTATTTCCTTTCTTGCCCGACTTCGCCCAGAATTGGAGCGCAACCAGGCAGTGCAAGGGGGGAAGTAGCACAGTTGGGGAGGCCTCCGTGCCTTAGAAAATTTTTGGGCCGACTTCAACATTCTGTGCCCGAGTGTGCGTAAGTAAGTGGGTGAACCCCGACTTCGCTGCGAAGTCGGATTGCGCCACACTTAGCCGTTTTTGGAGGTACCATGATGGGCTGCTCAACTGCGCTCTTCTTTCGGGGCGAACCCCGACTTCGCAGCGAAGTCGGGTTGCGCACCCAACACTTAGCCGCTTCTTCAGATGAGTCGCCCAACTGCGCATGAACTTGAGGGCGCAGCCCGACTTCGCTGCGAAGTCGGGTTGCGCACCCAACACTTAGAATTTTTAGGGCTCCACTGATGCCCAGGTGTGTACAGAACTGAGAGCGCACCCCGACTTCGCTGCGAAGTTGAGGTTCGCTTTATACTTAGAAAAATTGGGTTCAGCTCTCCGCACGTTGGCTCCCCAAGTGCGCTCAAGATCAAGGGCGCAGCCCGACTTCGCTGCGAAGTCGAGTTGCGCAATGCCAACACTTAGTCAAATTTAGGGCCTTTTGCCCTCTTGGAGACACTGTCAGAAGAAGGAGAAGGGAGGGGGAATAAGAGAATGAAACTGATGGCAGGGAAGAAAGGGGATAGTGGAGAAAGGGAGAGAAGGAAGAGGGAAGGTAGAGCAGCATCCTTACAAAAAAACAGAAGACATGGCACCCCGTGCAAAATGTGGCAACAGGTAGATTCCAAGAGAAGCCGACAATTAATTCAGAGTGTCACAAAGCTAAAGAAGGAAGACATCGACATATTGATGTCACATGGAAGCCACGGGGTCAAACCAAACCAGCTGAAGGATGTAGGATTACAATGTATAATGAATATACTGATGGCAAGGCTATCTGGGGAACAGAGAGCTTCATAATTGCCTATTTGGCTAATACCATACCTACAAGGTATAGAAAATGGTGTAGCCTATGACTAGGCAACTTATCTGGAGACACACATTCAGAATTTTCTGATGTGTACCACAAAGATTTTTTCAATGGTATTCCGCGCTATATTGTTTTCTTTGGATGTAGCATATCGAGAAGGTGTGGAAATCCCCAAACTGGATCCTCCCAGAGAATTTCACAAGTTAGCATCGACCGTACTAAGGTGGATGGATGCAAAACCTCAGCAAAATAAAAATACTCTGAAAAAGCCATAAAGAGTGAAACAACGATTCAACAAAACCTCACTTTTAGAGTAGCTCTTGGAGGAATCAGAGGAGGAAGCTATACCACCATTGAAAAGGAGGAAATTCATACCACCAGTACCATCATGATCACCATCGCTAGGATCAGTTCAGAAGATTACGGCTGAAAAAATTGCAAAAGCCAAGCTGTGATGCGTGACATACAACAGACATTGGAGCAAGCACAACACATAGGGGAGGCTTCAACAAATATACCAGTAGAAACATAGTTCGACAATCAACACGAGCAGGATTTCAAAATTATGAAACCTCTTAATATAGCCCCCCTGGAAGGAAGTAGAAGTGTACACATTGGACCCATAGAGTTTTTGGCTGAAGCACAATATATTGATCCATTGGCATCACCAACCATACGACCGAATTTTCAATATGAGAAGACCTCAATCACACAAGCATTATGAGCCCATTCATTTGAGGAAATGCTTGCTACTACAGAGGCAGAAGAGGCTAAACAAACACTGGAATATGGCAAGGAAAAGGAGGAAGAACATGAGAAGAAAGGGGAAGAACCAACACCAACAGAAATGGAAGCATCAGGTTAGCAGTCAGGAACTCGGCTAAATCCCATAACAATAGATGAAGGGCAAAACTCTGAGCAATAAGAATTGCTAGCCAAGCAAGAAGGTGATCCACAATAGGAAATGCCTTTTGGAAAGTCAGTACCAGCTATAGGAGAAAGTAGCCAGCCACATCAGCTGCTAGAAGAGCAAGTAATCACGGAAGGAAAAGTGACAAAGAAACAAATTGATCTTTCAGGCAAAGGGAAGGAGACAATTTCAGAAGAAAAAGAAACTGAAGAGGAAGATGATGACTTAAATGAGCATGTGTTGATTGAAGTTCCTAACTTCCAAGATCTGCGAAAACTTGGGGCACACATTAATCAATAATTTGTTGCTTGTTTAACTAAGCTGACCCAAGTCATCAATAGGATACGACTGGAATTTGAAGTAGGTTGTGTCAAACAATGGAAACAGTGGCAGTTAATGGCAGAAGAAGAGCTTGATAAATTGGTGCAGTGGGCTAGAAAAGGAAAATGGCAGTCCTATATTTCTACCATTTACCAAGAACAGCCATGGGAATTGCCATTGGAAAGCATCAAGACCATGGAAGGGGTAAAAAACTGCCACAAGGCACACCGACACTATACCTAGAGCCTGCTCATATTTATATATTGGGTCATGGGAATCATGTGTCATCTTCTACAAGCATTGAGGGAAGAAGGCAACAGGTAGAACTGGTACCAGAGTTATTCCCAATGTATGGCCATATGAATTTTGTGGCACATTTGATATACTAGCTAGCTGAAGGGATTAAGCAACTACACTTGGTGAAACAAAACCTTGTGCAGAAGTTGCAAGAGACTGAAGGAAAATTGCACGAATTAGAGGAAAAGCTGCAGAAGGCCAAACAACAAATGAAGATGACATTGCTCAGTTGACTGAGACCATAGAGCATATTTAGGCAACTAAAAAAGAACTGCATAATCTTAATGAGCAAGTCAGAGAAAGGGAAAACATCATTAAGGATATGGAAGCCAAACTGCTGCAACAGCAATTGATGAATACACTATTGCAGCAACAACAAGAAGAATTAGTGGCCTAGAAAAATCAACGCGAAGAAGCTTTGCTAAAGGTACTTGAACAAACAAGGCAGAGGGAGGAAGCATTGCTAACGGAATTGGCTCAGACACAGTAACGGGAAGCAACATAGTAGAACGAGTTGGAGCAAAAGAAACTGATTTTCTCAACTCTGACACAACACAAGATGAAAGAAATTTTTGCTAAATGAGAAGAAGAAATATTGCAACAACTGCAAATAATGGAGGATAAAGCCAATGCCAATGGTGTGGAAAGGGCCAAGTACTATAGCTATGCTGAGAAACTACAAGATGAACGAGAAGCCTACAAGATCCTGTTCAAGAATTAGAAAGTTTGCACGTGTCAAAACCAAAAGAGGCAAAAACTCCAGTAGAATAATGAAGGAAGTCGCTGAGGACATCAACTAATGTAAAGGGGAGGATAGATGTAGACAACAACACTAAGAAAAAGTAAAAGTGTTTGTAAAAAGGTCTACACATTTTGCAATAAAATGAAATGTAAAGGAAATTCAGACAAAATGTAAGAAAATGCAAATACAACTGCCATTATAAAATATTAACAATTATGTTAATTATTGACTTGATTAAGGTTGTTTAAGATAGGAAGTTCTGGTAGTTTTTGACATTATAGTTGAGAAAATCTGCAAAAAAATCCCGATTTTGTTGATTTTTTCCCGATTCATAGGCTAGCCGATTTTTTGCCAATCTTGCCAATTTTTTCCCGAAAAATTCTGATATGCATGAAAAAAGATTTTTTCAATGAAAAATTACATTTTCTTCGGTTTTTTCAATAAAAAATGCCAATTTTTTCCCCGTTGTTTTGCCAATTCTGATTCTTTGCTGATTTTTAAACCAGCCGATTTACTACCCGATTCCAATTTTCTCAACTATTTTGTAATGTCACCCTCAAGTGGTTTTGATAATTAGTAGGGCTTGGAAATAAATAGACCTATTACAGTTTAGTCCAGAGACATTTTATCAATAGGCAAGGCTTGTTGTAAGAGAGATGCTAGAGTAAAACAACATAAGGTTGGGTGTAGCATTGTTGCAGTCACAGACTGTAATTGTACAACATGCCATTGATAATGTAAGATCATTCACTTGTTGCCAAATTGTGTTTGTGAATGATGCTGGTATTATGCTAGAATCTTGTTTCCATGTTGTAAGTGTTGCATGTGGAACCGCTTAGATAGAGACCGCATTCAAGGCGCCTTCGGAAAAACAACCAAAAGTCGCAAACATCCAGTAGCCAATGTCATCATAAGGGAGCTAAAGCTGACATTGGTTGTCAACATACAAGACTGGCATCGTCAACCCGGCTGCCAACATTAGGAAGAACTACCATGCCGTCATGATGAGTGTCGTCATGTTGGATGTCGTCATGATGAGTGTCGTCATGTTGGATGCCGTCATGATGAGTGCCATCACATTAGATGCCATCATGGGGAGTTGTCGTCTAAAGACTGATCATCATACTAACCGTCCTCATATTCCTGCCATCTAAGTTGTGTTGCCATCATTAGATTCATGCTATCACAGATGAAGTCTTTGGTTGAATGTTGCCACTTCTCCTTACATTAATTGTCCTTCCCCCATCTCGGGGAATTCTCATCATTGTTTACAACATGCAAACACAGGCATCTTTGTTGAAAAACTTCATAGAAGAGACCGTTGTTGAAGTGTTCAACTTTGAGGAGACCATTATCATTTGGATCCACATTGGTATTTATTCTTGCTTTGTCATCAAATGTAGAGAATCTGGCTTGTCTAGGAATGCAAGATCCTCACTATCTGGTTCCTTAGTTAAATATTTATTTATGATGTCATTTCCTATAAGTCAGGTGATCTTTCTCCTAATTGTGATCAAACTTTGCCATCCTCAACCTACCACAAATCAACAAGGCATCATAGGCCACTATAATGAATTTTATTCCCTACCTTCAATTTTGATTTGGCACTCAAAAATGGGTATTCAGCAGTTTGACAGGGCTAACTTCTGGAGGCCATAAGTTGGGCACCTTAACTGTGATTGATTCCATTCTGCTACTGACAGAAAGCTTATTTTGTGTAGAATGTTATCAAGGGGTATTGAGTTGTATTCTCGAACTTTAATGCCTTTTCGGAGCTCCAAAATACCTCAAAAATGGGGGAGGGGGAAAAAAAAGTGGTGCAGTCCCAAAAATGGCTAGGTATGGAATTGACGAGGGGCAAAAATGGCTTCTAAATGTTGTTTCACCACAATTTGACCATCCTATTCATTTAGAATTGATCATTTTGAATAAATTAGATCAAAAACTTGCATTTGAATCTATTCTACAAGGGCAGATGACGTCATCGTAAGTAATTAAAGAGCATTTTGTAAATCTTGTCAGCTTTCTAAACACGGAACCTTTTAAAAATTTTGAATCACTAAACAAATGGCCAATATCAAGCATTCAAACCCAATAAAGCAATCAGAGCCATTTGATGCAAAAGGGCTTGATTTTGTTTGAAGTGCTCAAAATCAAATAAAGTGATGTCATCAAGGGTGTGCCCAACCAATAAACAAGCAAATAATTTTTATTCAAAGGCTTCAACCCTTGACCCTAGCTCATAAATCCAAAAAGCTCAAAAAACAACCCCATCGTGCATTTGGGATGCAAGTCCCTATGTAAAGATCATTCAAGACAAAGCACTTAATGCATCAAAAGCAACTAACATCAATGGGTGTCAAGTGACTAATCGACAAGCATCTTACACATTGCAAAGATAAAAGCCTTTCCAAGATGCTCCAAACCTGCTAAGTGCTCATAGTAACCATCCAAAATAGGAATAGGGACACATAGTAGCAGTCGGGAAGCCACGAGCATGTCAACAAACAATTGGCAACTATAGCAACAAGAAACATCTGATGTGGCATCCACATGGTGTAGGCAGATAAATTGACATGTTTGCATAATCAATGAAAAAGTACATTGGAAGTCAAGTATGTGCACATTAAGAGTTTTGATATATTTGATGTTATAAAGTCGTGATGTAATATTGTATGTGACAATGTGTAATGTTAAGTGAAGTATTAGTTATGTACAGATAAGTCATTAGTCATAAAGTGAGTCATGAAATGAAATGTAAATGTAAGTCAAATGCATGTCAAATGTAATTTAAGAAAATGATGAGGTGTCAGGTAGTTAGTAAGTTGGAGGATGCAACTACCTCCTTAGTTGTATAAATAAGATCCCTCATTCATTTGTGTTGTTGGTATGGTACGTGGATATCAAGGTTTGCATGATATTGAAGGTGGGTGTTGTATGTTGGCATTGCACGTGGTAGTAGAAGTTGGCCATAACCAGGCATGTATTCGTGAGATACTTGTGCCATGCCATCTGAATGTTGTTCCAGACAGTCTGAATGCTATTCCAGCAAGACTGAATGCTGTTCCAGGCAGTGTGAATGCTATTCAGCAAATGTCTGAATGCTGTTCCAGCAAGTCTGAGTGCTGTTCCAGCATGTCTAAACATTGTTTCAGGCAGTCTGAGTGTTGTTCTAGGCTTTCTGAATGCTATGCCAGGCCGTTTGAATGCTGTGCCAGGCCGTTTTATTTATAATGTGTGCATAGTGAATGCATTGTAATTGTAAGTTAATCACATTGTATATTTTATTCATTTAAGTGGTAATGGAATTGTGTTGTAGTATCTTGTATTCCATTTCTACACATGGCAACTTTGTGGCATCAGAAGAAGCAAAGCGTACCTAAATTTTAAAGTTGCTACAACTGAAGGATCGAGTCCAGGTGACAAAGCTTGCAGGATCTAAAAGATAACTACAAATCATTAAATTTGACACCTATATCTTTGTCAAAAATCATTGATCCTAAGGTACCAGATGCAACATTTAACGGATTAACAACTAAATCAGAGTCTCAGAAGATTTTGCAAAATATTTCTCCCTTGAACATTTGAGTCTACTCAATCCAACGCATAAGGTAGAACAAGAAGGTTATGGATGAAGTTGATTTGCTAATTGTTGCACCACGAGAAGCCAAAAATCATTAACTAAGCATGGGGCATTCATTCAAAGTATACAGTTAGTGCAAAGATTTGATTTGCTTTTAAAAATATAAACAGCCAAGATTGTAGGTAGGCTAGCATTTATGTTGTGCGATAGAAATTTTGGTGCCAGGCTTGGAAACAATCTTGTAATCTGTAAATAGGCGCCTTTGAGCATAAAAAACTCTCTCTAAAAGATTCAGCTTATGTATATATTTTGAAGGAGAAACCTTGTTGTAAGATCAACCCTTTTTCACTGGAATCCAAATATATATATATATATATATATATTGTAAGTCTTTTTATTGCACTATGATTATGGATGGGGCTGGTCTCCCTGTTACTATGGGTTGTTTGACTTAGTCATATGAGGTGCCTCTCACAGATGTAGCATCAGTCTTTAGGATAGTGACCCAAACGTTTTGTCCTCTCCCTTCTATTAGTCCTTTTGTTTTATGATTCTTATCTTGGTATGAGTTTAATGCAAGCAATGTTATTTATGTTATTCGTTGCTATATCTGACTATGCATGAGCACTACTCCCTCTACAACTATGCATCAACTAAGGTGCCTCTTGTAGTTCAAGTACCACCCTTTGTTAGTCCTCTTGTGCCAAGGTGATAGCATAAACAGTTGTTTAGTTATTTTAGCTTCTATGCAATTGTGGTCATCTCTGTTTTATAGCTTTTGTTTTTGCTAAGAGCAACTTGTACATTATCAATAGTCTTGAATATTATTGTAGCTCTCTTCCCCTTTCCCTCCTAGAAGAAAATCGTAAAGTATTGTAAAATAGAATCTTTGTACATTAGCATTCATGAAGCAAACCATCTGTGGAGGTTGTTTGGGATAGAATTTGGACATCCAATACACTAGTGATTGGAGCACAAGTGACTACCCTAGAAACTAGTTACCATTGGTTGTTCAACAACCACCCTCCACAAGGTTATCTCTATGAATTCTAACATGAAAGTTTGTTCAATATTAGTGACCTTGTGCCCTATTAGTACACCCTTCTTCTTGATGCCATGCTAGTAAGCTCCCAACAGCCATAAATTTAGTGGCCATAAAGCTACCACACCTAACTCTTTCCAGGTCTTCTCAAGATTTTGTTCACATTCCACTCTCATACACTATGCTATGAGTCAATGTATGGCCTGGTATACCAATATGCAACAATGCCGGTTGCTTCTGGGCATCAATCATCAAAATCATCGGATTGATAAACTGGTCCTTGGTTGTAGTATTTCCTTTTAGTTGTGATGTTTTTCCATTCTTCTCTTCACTATTTGACCCTCACATCATCTCACCATGATGGCATGTAAGTCAAAAATTGCCTTCAACAAAATCACTATCTTTATCAATATGCTTGACTACAAAGGTTAATTCACCAGACTCTACACATTGATGGATCATCACATGTGGGTGTGGTTGTCACCCTCTCTTGGTATGTACATTCATCATGTTCCTTTGTCATTTCTTTCTTGACACTTATATGGGCCTCCACCATCATTTTTGTTCAACATCTTGATCAAGGTATTTAGCCTTCATCTTTGATCATGCCAAAATGTGTTCTACTCCTATGTTTGGCTCTTTAATGTAATTAAATTGCCATTTTGATCACCACCTCCCATCTGGGGACAATTCTTCTCTGCATGATTGTCAAGCCCACAACATATTCACATCATTCACATGATTGAACTGGCAATTTTGGTGCAATTGCATGCAAAGTGTCTCCACTTTTGACACTTGTAGCATTATACAATATGCCTCCCTATCATATCATATTGAATGCGATTGTCTATAGATTTTAGACACTAATTGTTTTTCTTCTTCTCTTAACAGCTATTTTGGAATCCACTACTTGTCACACTATCTTTTGAGGCATTTGGACTGCCAATGTTTGGTGTGTCTTTTTATTGACATTAAATGGGAACTCTGATAATGAGTGGTCATGCACCTCATGGATGTTGTAGTAGGATATTTTTGGGCAATTATTGTTCATGTGTTTTGTTTGACACTTTGTGCACCATATGTCACATCAATATTTTTCATTTTTATCAACTTTTATTTCATAGATCATCCACCACATATCTTTTCATAGCAAATCTACTAACACTCTTGCTTTTGATCTATCACTGTCATTGTTGAAGTTGCTCTCCAGTTGACTCTTTTCACCACACATTGTCTTCATTGCACTCTCTAGGTTGATCACCCAATCAATGACTTATTAATATGACATGGGTGGAACCACGTTAATCTTCTTTCAATACCTCAAAAGAAGTTTATCCATAAACTAGTGCTTTTTCAACACATTGGTTGGTTGAATATCCATTTTGTCAAGCAACTCCTTCAAGTAATAATTGCAGGACTTGACATTCTCATCCTTCTTCTGCTTGGTAACATATGATTTTGCGACAATCTCATTGTTGTAATTAAGGAGGTAAAACTCCTTTTGGGAAGCTTCCTTCAACTCATCCAAGTAATATATGGTGTTTACAATTCTAGATACCAATCCACCACCAGTCATCTAAGTGTTGTAGGAAACTTCTGCATCCACTATACTTCATCAAGCTAATAATTCAATCTCCATATGGTCATGTATGTTCTAAAGTGATGGACAAGATCTTCCTTTCCATCTCCTAAAAACTTTGGACTCATGTTTGTTATTATTGATGACTCCCCTCCATCAACTACATGTCCCAACTCAAAACTAAGACATCTTCCAATGTCTACATGCATGCTTCATGACCATTGTCACTATTGGAAAAGTAATGCTTAATGTAGAAAAGCACATGCTCGGAAAATAAGAAAAACAATTCTAAAGATAGAATAATGGCAATTAGAAAATAGAAAATTGTATGCAAAATTTAAAATAGAAACTATAATAGAAAAGAAGTTATTATTAGCATTGTAATAATTCTATATATTGATGTATCCCCTACCAATTGATTTGTCCATCCAACCCTCACATGGGTGGAACATCCAACCTAAGCATAGTTGGATTAAATTGTATGAAGCAGTTTTTATTGTTTTTAGAGTGGTGCAGCAGCATCAAGAAAGAAGATTTGAAATGGCAAGATGTATTGAAGAATATTGTATTGCAAGCCAATAAATCAAGGAATAAAGCTGTATGTATTGTAGCAGCAATTTGTGTCTTATATTTTTTATTATGCATATTTATTTCCATTTTCTATAAACTTACATTTGATATCAAAGCACTCAATTTCTATAGTCACATATAAACCCTCATCGGCTTTGGCCTACTGTAACTTCACCCACTTTTGGACACACTCCTCTATAGTTGCTCCTAAGTTGGACTCTCATTCAATGCACCATTTGAGACATCATCTCGCACTTGTCTCTTTGTTGGAATTTATGTTGCAGTCATTCACCAACTGCTGTCTTCATCTCTTGTGAATTCATCATGAAAAACTTAATTTATCACAATCACTTTTATCACATATGTTGCCATCTCCTTTGTCGGCATGAACCTTTTTTTCACGCATGCCCCCATGATGCATTTAGCCATGGTTGGCTTCATCATAACTGTTGGCCACGGATCCACCACCTGGGAAGGACTTGGTGTGTCAATGTGCCCTAGACCCGTAGACCAACATTGAAAGGCCGTGAGGAAGGGATGCCCCCCGTGCCGATCTCCGGAGAAGGCCGACTCCTTTCCTAACCTACTTGGGGGTTTTTAGATAAGAGTGCAGGAAAGAGATTAAAAAAGGGGGTAAAGGGAACTGGAAAGAGATTGAAAAAGATAAGGGAACAAGAAAGAGATGTAAATATCATGTGTTTCGGGTGGGGGGAGAACAAGCAGCACGATCGCAAATTTGCATCCGAACCAACAACAATTAAAACAAAGCATGTAACAGAAATTGCAACTGCGATTCTATCCTATGTATCCTTCTGTTTTGTATTCCAGATCCAAATAATCACCAATGCTCAAATCCAGGATTCAGAATTCAAACAGACAGAAATATAAATGGACATGAAGCAAAAATACTCGCAGAAGGCAGCATAAAAGACAGAGACAAGAAGCAGAGCCAAGGATGCTTTGAATTAATTAGAAGGTGATCCGTCACAGTAGAGTCCTCTAGCAATATGTCCCCCCTCCACCCTTGTACAATGAAATGAGGCTGCTATTTATAGCGCAATTTCCCCCCCGATTACATTTTGGGCACAGAATCCCAGACCTGACAAAAGCTGCAAAAGCTGACAAAAGCGACTGATGTTGACCTCTGCGGGTAAAGAATGTACTTGCAGCAAGGTCCTCCTGAAAACATGGCAGCTCCGTGGAAATCCGGTTGATGATGCTCCGAGTCAGCTTGACTGGGGGCAGATGCGGTACAATCTGTCAGTTCATGCTCATCTGTCCGGTACCCTGGCGGCACACCTTCTGTCACATCTTTGACTCGAATCTCGAGGCTGGAAACCTGTCAGCATTTGATGGAGGGAGAAGAAATCGCCTTAGGAGCTCATACTTTCTCTCCCGCCCGACTTCGCCCAAAATTGGAGTGCAACCAGGCAGCGCAAGGGAGAAGTAGCGCAGTTGGGGAGGCCTCCGTGCATTCAAAAATTTCTGGGCAGGCTTCGACGTTCTTTTCCCGAGTGCGCGCAGGTAAGTGAGCGAACCCCGACTTCGCTGCGAAGTCGGGTTGCTCAACACTTAGTCATTTTTCTAGAGGTACCATGATGGGTTGCCCAACTGCGCCCTTCTTCCAGGGCGAAGCCCGGCTTCGCTGCGAAGTCGGGTAGTCCCAGCACTTAGCCGTTTTCTTCAAGTGAGTCACCCAACTGCACATGAATTTGAGGGCGTAGCCCAACTTCGCTGCGAAGTTGGGTTGCGCACCCAACACTTAGACTTTTTTTTGGGATGTCCTTCACTGACAATGCCCAGGTGCGCACAAAACTTAGAGCGCAACCCGACTTCGCTGCGAAGTCGGGGTTTGCTCAATACTTAGTCAAATTTTGGGTCTTTGTATGAGCGCAGTCGGGCGGATGAGCACAGTCGGGAGGCTGAGCGCAGTCGGGCGAGGCCCGACACTTAGTCAATTTTTTGGCCCGAAATTGAGCTTCCTAGTCCTGCTTCCCGGGGCCATAACTTTTGATCCGCTGACCCGATCGCCTATTATAATATATCGTCGGAAAGCTAGCAAAAAGATCTGCAATGATAAAATATCCAAAGCTTATTTCATCCATTTTATCGCCCCTGTTTATGGCCCGCGAAAACCCGAACACCTTCGCATGCTCTTTGCCGCTTTAAAGCTCCATACTTAGGCCAAAGTTTATCAAAAAATTTAATGTGGCAAAATTGCCAACATTCCTGGCGGCTCGCGGGGCATTGAGCTCGCCTCAATGTGAGGACCCAGGCCTTTATCCATTGGGCAACAGAGTCACCCTCGCCGTCCTCTTGATACTCACTACCGACAGCAACCTCTTTCTCAAACCCTTGGCACCCATGGCCCTCTTGGAACACTAAAAAAAACACTGCACAAACTAAACTAAGAAAACAACTAAAACTTTGCATACTAGCTGGCTTACTTATATTATTTACAAAAAATTTTGTGGCATGATTGGCATGCCTCCAACACAAATCTAGCTTTTGTTGCCTATCCGATGAACCTGCAGTGTCCGGACCAGATCTGATTGTACTTCAGTTGATCTTTGAAGTCCGGCTGGCCCCCCAAAGTTTTCCAGGTCACGAACATAGTGCAACGTGGTAGGTTATCATTCATGCCGGTACCCATACAATTGATGAACAATATGGCAAGGAGATTTTCCATACAGGAGCCCTCCTCGGGTACCGGTTGCGGTGATGGTTGGAGCCAATACCACCACTCTAGAGAGTCCACCACCTGTGGGCTCTCGAGCACGAGTTCCTCCAACTCCTTGATGCGATAGCAGGAGCTTTTCGGCTATAAGCCTTTTGTCGGGGTCTCCTCAAGGTCAACCTCCTGGTGAGGCATGCCTATTGGGCTTTGGCTGAATGCTTGCATGCTATGCCCTGGGACACAAAAAGGGTGCAAAAATGTGCCCTCTTTGTGTTCAGAATTTGCCACTGGATTTTGTTCCTCCTCTTGGCCCGTCTCTTGATGGAAACTACAAGCAACCATATTATTCATCATTTGGGCGATGTTTGCATATTCCCACTGTTGACTTTGGACGAGATCTTCCTCTCGAGCTCCACACAACTGCATTCTAGGGCTTTGCATAGTATGAGGGATTTGCCTTGGTGATTTTCCAGATGAAGGCAAACCAGAGATTCACCAACTCAGGCTTCCATATATTAGCTCAGTCAGAGTCGCCAGGTGATTTTGCCAGATGAAGGCAAGCCAGAGATTCACCAAACTCGGGCTTCCTTAAAATATGGAGACTGCAGGTGAACCTTCATTTCTCTGCTTGTGAGGTCAAGGCTGCTCACCAAACTTTGATTCCTCTGGGGTGTCTTCTATTAGCTTAAAAAAAAGGCACCTATGATCAAGAAATCTGGATCTTCAGCTCAGTCAGAGTCTCCAGGTGATTTTGCCAGATGAAGGCAAGCAAGAGATTCACCAAACTCGGGCTTCCTGAAAATATGGAGACTGTTCGTCCCACCGGGCGTGCCAGAAACTGTTGGCCACGAATCCGCCACCTGGGAAGGACTTGGTGTGTCAATGCGCCCTAGACCCGCAGACCAACATTGAAAGGCCGGGAGGAAGGGATGCCCCCCGTGCCGATCTCCGGAGAAGGTCGGCTCCTTTCCTAACCTACTTGGGGGTTTGTAGATAAGAGTGCAGGAAAGAGATTAAAAAAGGGGATAAAGAAAACTGGAAAGAGATTGAAAAAGATAATGGAATAGGAAAGAGATGTAAATATCATGAGTTTCGGGTGGGGGTAGAACAAGCAGCACGATCGCAAATTTGCATCAGAACCAACAACAATTAAAACAAAGCATGTAACAGAAATTGCAACTGCAATTCTATCCTATGTATCCTTCTGTTTTGTATTCCAGATCCAAATAATCACCAATTCTCAAATCTAGGATTCATAATTCAAACAGACAGAAATATAAATGGACATGAAGTAGAAATACTAGCAAAAGGCAGCATAAAAGACAGAGACAAGAAGCAGAGCCAAGGATGCTTTGAATTAATTAGAAGGTGATCCGTCACAACAGAGTCCTCTAGCAATATGTCCCCCCTCCACCCTTGTACAATGAAATGAGGCTTCTATTTATAGCGCAATATTCCCCCCCGATTACATTTTGGGCACAGAATCCCAGACCTGACAAAAGCTGCAAAAGCTGACAAAAGCGGCTGATGTTGACCTCTGCGGGTAAAGAATGTACTTGCAACAAGGTCCTCCTGAAAACGTGGTAGCTCCGTGGAAATCCGGTTGATGATGCTCCGAGTCAGCTTGACTGGGGGCAGATGCGGTACAATCTATCAGTTCACGCTCATCTGTCCGGTACCCTGGCGGCACACCTTCTGTCACATCTTTGACTCGAATATCAAGGCTGGACACCTGTCAGCATCTAATGGAGGGGGAAGAAATCGCCTTAGGAGCTCATACTTTCTCTCCCGCCCGACTTCGCCCAAAATTGGAGTGCAACCAGGCAGCGCAAGGGGGAAGTAGCGCAGTTGGGGAGGCCTCCGTGCCTTAGAAAATTTCTAGGCAGGCTTCGACGTTCTTTGCCCGAGTGCGCACAGGTATGTGAGCGAACCCCGACTTCGCTGCAAAGTCGGGTTGCTCAACACTTAGTCATTTTTCTGGAGGTACCATGATGGGCTGCCCAACTGCGCTCTTCTTCCAGGGTGAAGCCCGGCTTCGCTGCGAAGTCGGGCAGTCCCAACACTTAGCCGTTTTCTTCAAGTGAGTTGCCCAACTGCGCACGAATTTGAGGGCGCAGCCCAACTTCGCTGCGAAGTTGGGTTGCGCACCCAACACTTAAACTTTTTTTTGGGATGTCCTTCACTGACAATGTCCAGGAGCGCACAAAACTGAGAGCGCAACCTGACTTCGCTGCAAAGTCGGGGTTCGCTCAATACTTAGTCAAATTTTGGGTCTTTGTATGAGCGCAGTGGTGCGGATGAGCACAATCGGGAGGCTGAGCGCAGTCGGGCGGGGCCCGACTCTTAGTCAATTTTCTGGCCTGAAATTGAGCTTCATGGTCCTGCTTCCCGGGGCCATAACTTTTGATCCACTGGCCCGATCGCCTATTATAATAGATTTTCGGAAAGCTAGCAAAAATATTTGCAATGATAAAATATCCAAAGCTTATTTCATCCATTTTATCACCCTCATTTATGGCCCGCGAAAACCCGAACACCTTCGCATGCTCTTTGCCGCTTTAAAGCTCCATACTTAGGCCAAAGTTTATCAAAAAATTTAATGTGGCAAAATTGCCAACAATAATCTTCTTCATGGACAACTTTGTCACACCTCTCTTCAACATGAACATCCTTATCATGCCTCACTTCATCATACTCCAAATTGGTGTTTGACTTCATTGCTAACAACAACAATGTTTGCAACCAAGCTTGGTTCTCTCGTATAGCACTTCTTTACTTATTAGAAAATAGGCCTTTCATTTTAGGACTTCTCTCCTCCCAAGGAGGTCACACACACTAAATTTCCAATGACAAGACCCCCTCTATCAACAAAAGTGTAAATTGATTCCATGTGCCTTGTCTCCCCAAAAAAAGATAAGCAAAGGTGTTTGCATGTTGTCTCTTCGCAAGTCATGATGAGGTTCTATAGAAGGTTTGCCTTCCACACTTCCTTCCATCTTTGTAAGGGGCTCTTGTGGTTCAGTCAAACTTCATTGTGTTTGCATGCACAAAATATATGCACCATGCTCGTCGTTCATCATTGGCATATGCAATGCAATCCACTTAAACTTGCATGTCAACTCCCCATGCTATCGTCGGTGTTTGTTGGTAATTCACACATGACTTGTGGTTTGTTGGTAATTCACTCTTGTCACCATGTTCTCCTTAATCTAGACCCATTGCAGCAAAACTCCAAACATCATACAAATATTTATGTATTCCAAATAATAAAATAGAGGATAACAATAAGGAAACATGCAGTGAAAGTATACGTACAACAGTTTGAAGAACTCATAATAACAGCAATGATATTTCATTATTATCTAGAACAATACATCGACAAAAAAGCCTTGTATGAAAGCAACATACATACAATGCTATATCCAAACAACATAACCATGAACTATGAAAAGGATGTACAAGAATACAACCATACTCAACGAACACACCTAAGGCTAAGACTATATCTAAGAATATGTTTAAGAGCAGTTACAACCCTTATTGCACATACAAATTTTTAAAATAACCCATAAAACATATATAATTACAACATAAGGGTGTAGCACACACATGCCACATGTCTCAGAGAGAAATTCTCCAGAAGCGTGTAAATTTAAACATTTATAAGGCCAGGGATACCAATGAGCTCCAATTACACCCAATTGCAGAAGGGGTCACACCCAAGCCCTCCGACCTGTAGAATCAAACAGTCTTAGAGATGTAAGTGGGAAGATAGGTAATGGTTTTGGGTCGTGGTTTGTGAGCACTTGGTTTATGAACCATGGTTTTGAAATGTGATCTTCTCTGTAACAACGAGTAGATGTATACGTTCGGAAAGACAAATTTGATGGGAGTTGGAGAAAGTTGTGAATAATATGATTCAAGATGATGGCTGTGTAAATCTCTCTTACAAATGTGGATGTGTTAGTAAAAAGTTGATGCGTTAAGCTTCTGTCGTGCATCTACTTTAAATTTTTTGCTTTGTTGACATCTTGTTCTTTAGTCATCACTTGTCAAGAGGGCGTGTCAAAGCTGTTATGAACTCTCCCGATAAGCCATCTCTATAATGGTTTAATTCTTAAACAAGTAGCTTAAAACTTCAGAGGAAGGCATATTCTAGCCCCAGAAAAATCTACAACGGAGATGTTCTTGGAAAAAGAAAGTTGAAATGTAAAGTGAAGGAGAAGGGTTACCTGAAACCTGGAATATATAGACTACGAGCTCCTTCAACAACCAACATCATTTGTTCGCTTTGCATGTCAAAGATGCATTTTCCGGCAACATAGCTGCTTCCGAAGGCCGTTCGCGCTATGATATCCGCGGTTAATTCACGAAATTCTTTTGACACCTCTATCTCTGCGTCTCTCGCACCGACTCTTTCGTTCCACCTTCCCAACATATCTGCAGCGCTTGCGGCCACAGTTGGAATCATGCCCTGCACCCACCATCAATCTGTTTAGCTCCCTGAAAAAACAAAGGCCATAGGAAACACTTTTATATTATGTAACATGATACGATGCCACCTTCAAGTTTTCAACGTAGAAAGCAGGATTGATGATTCGTCTGTGCTTGGCCCATTGCTGCCCTTCGAGAGATGCGAGGCTATCTCCGCCCAGCTGCTTCGTTAGAGGTGTTAGCGGCGGCTTTTCGAAGTGCCCGAACTTGGTGGAGAGTATCTCCTTTATTAGATCAACGTCGTGGATATTCAACCTCGGTTTTGTACCAAACCAATACAAAAAGATCCGCCCTGTGTACAATGCCCACCAATATAAACAATCTTTACAAATCCTAAAACGCATAAACGACCTTGGCATTCAAAAGTAGCTTTTGTAGTCGTAGGTTTCTTATGCATTCCTTAACTTCATAATAAGGACGCATTTGAACTGCTTAGCGTCAAATCATAAACTAATTCTAAGAGAAAGGAACGCATTTGAACTGCTTAGCGTCAAATCATAAACTAATTCTAAGAGAAAATTCTGGACAGAAAGGGAGGTGATAAAAATTGCACCATATTTCTGAAGGCTAGTGTCATAGTAGGGAATAATCCGAGGTAGTATCCGATGAGAAAGCTCCATGGGTTTAGACCTGGCCTCTTGCATCATCTTCTTCATTTCCAGGAGGTTTCCATACAGGAGTTTGTAGGAAGGACCTGCGATCCCCTGAGCTGCAAGATTCCTCTGAATTTGTCTTGGCCTCCACCATATGGCCTTACCTATTCTCACCACCAAGGCTGCCAACCCTAACAACAATCCCCAAAGCCATAGTTCCCTGCGTATAGTCATTTCCATTGTTGAAGACTATCAGTATTACTCAACTGAGGGCACCAGAAATATACAAGGTTGAAGTGGTTGCTGCCTTCTCTTCCTCTGTCTACGGTGAGGACCTCAAAGGACCGTAATTTGGTGGAAGCTTCCTTCCAAGGGCATCAAAAAGGACAAATAGGGATATTATCTTCAATGTCACCTTCCTTGAACGAAAGCCTTCCACGTTACGTAGAACCAGATATTATAGTGGACAAAATATGTTATATAATAGTTTGCGAAAAGAAGAGTAATGTAGTGATTCACATATAAATCAAGAGGTTCAATTATCTCTCACAAATTCTGCGACTTATTCCATACTTACCACGATGTTAATAAGGGTGAATTCCAGCTAAACAGAACGGAAGGATTATAGAAGAGTATCCATTGCTCGCGATCGAAGCAGATATCTGCGTCTTCGAAAGTCACAGATGATAAAGAAACAAATTATTAGAAAACAAAAGAGATGATATCAAATCTTGCAAATATGTTATCTTTATTCACATAGTCAACTTACGACTAAAAAAGCAGACGTAAGGTAGGGACCCTGAATTATTAATATAGTACGTTAAGTTCATTGTCTATCAAGATCATATGCAAACCACCCTGCAAAGAGATTTGACTATAAATTAAGTTCATTGTCTATCAAGATCATATGCAAACCCCCCTGCAAAGAGATTAGACTATAAATTAAGTTCATTGGTCTATCAAGATCATATGCAAACAACCCTGCAAAAAATTTGAATATAAATTATCCTTGATATATGTCTCAGTAGTAGTGGGTATCATCCACCACTAACAAAATATTAATATTTATAGGTCTTATAGGCTCATATTTTCACCCTCCATCATAGATTGAGAGGAGCCAAATTTCAAGATAAGGCCATAGACGATCCGTTGAACGTTAAAATAGAAAACGCATTTCAAGGCGTCAATTTATTGAGAACTTCATCTCACTTTGAAAACCAATATGAAAACGTTCATTAGTTTTACTCGTAGTTTTTCTATTTCTAGTTCTCGCACGATCTTATTTAAATCTTTAACCAGGTTACCAATACATACATCATGTTCACTTTTCACTGAAAAATAAGATGAAACAATTGACAAAAGATTCATTTCATTTCAGTTGGCCTCTATTCCAGACGAGTTTCTTTTGAGCATCAATAGTAACAAACTAGACGAACAATATGGTTTCTGAGAACGACAAATCAATAATAATAAAATAAACGAACCATATGGTTTCTGAGAAAGATAAGCTTTTTTTTTGCTATCATAAGGAGGAAGGTCTTTCTTATGTCTTTGGAGAGTGTGATCTCTAGTTGTACCACCCATTATATTTCACCTTCCAAAAAATTTCCTATTAGTTTTGTTGTTCAAGTTGATAATAACCAATTGAGAGTCTTCTCACATTATAAATTGTTTGATTTCTTTTTTACTCCCAACTCCATTCCTGTCTAAACACATGAAATGTTATGAAATTGATGGTATTATAACCCATCAATTAAAATTAAAACCATATTTCTTTGCCATATCTGTTGATGATTGTTTCTTTAAAAATACATGTTTTAAGGGCATGAAATCTTATAAAATTGGTGGTATTATAACCAATCAATTGAAAGTAAAACCATATTCCTTGCCATCTTTGTTGAGGATCGTTTCTTTGGAAATGTTGAGTTACCTTTGAAAATCTCATAAGTATTTTGTGCTGTCTTTTCTTAAAAAAAATTAATTATTAACATAAACATTTTTTTAAATGATCAATAAAAATAATTTATATTATTTTATAATTATTTCATAAATAACAAAGTCCTTTTATTTTTTTAAAGAATCAATTAATAATAATTTATATTGTATTTTTAATTTATCTTATAAATAAATTTACAAAGTTATCCTCGTGAGTGTGGTCTATAGGTAAGCATGCCACTTGTATTATCGATGATGTGACCCGGGTTCAATTCCAATGGTGGATGTGTATAAGAAGTATTACTATGTGGGGGTCTATAAGAAGTATCACAAAAATAAATAAATAAATAATAATAAATTTATAAAGTCCTTTTTTATTTTTATTTTAAGATATACACTTATGTGGGGGTCTTTGGTAAATGCAACAGCCTTGGAAAGTGGATGTCTTTCATCTACCATTGACTTTTTTAATTGTTATTTAATTAGTAATAATAATATTAAAAGGTTTGTAATAATAATAATCATATAAGGCTGAAAAATTATGTGAAAACCAACGTGTTGGCTGGTGAAAGGTGTAATATAGTTTGGATTTAGATATGACAACTTTGGGGGGTCCTGGTGACCCTCGATATTTGTCTTTCAAGAATGCTATTTTGAATGAGGATGCCTCTTTTTTTTATCATGCAAATGTCATGAATTTTTTTTTGCATGCAACCCTTGATCCTGTTTCTAATTCCTCTTCAACTTCGAAGTCGAAGAATAATGAATGCTTGGAGAAAAGCAAAGATCGTCCTATCTTGTTTATCAGTCCTGATTCTGTTGTGGATGATGTTTTATATTTGTCTGAGCATGCGCTCATCTAAAAATTCATGGATCTCAAAATTTTTATGCCTTTTTTAGAAAATTGGGTTAGGAGAAATTGGAGCCCTGAAGGTGATCTGGAGATTATTCTTGCAACTAATGGATATTTTATTGTGGTGTCCTCCCGTATGGCAGATCGTAGTAAAGTGTTCAAGGGGGGTCCATACTTTCACAATCAGTCTGGATTATTTATCAAACCCTAGCATTTAGGATTTGATCTTGGGAGGAGAGGCCTTCTAGGATTCCTGTGTGGATCCAATTGCCACGATTCCCTATAAAATATTGGAGGCCAAATATTCTTCATTCTATTGCAAAAATTATTGGGAAGTCGATTGGTTCGTCTCGCCAAACTTTGGATAGGAAATTTGCTTCTTTTGCATGGCTCTATGTTGAAGTAGATCTGAATAATCTGCTGCCTGAATCATTGGAGATTAAAATGGGAAAAATGTCTTGGGTCCAACAGCTAGATTATGAAGCTCTCCCATTTCGATGCCGCATATGCCATGAATATGGGTATCTTCAGAGAAACTGTAAGAAAGAGAATTCTCAGGCTTCATCCTCTTCACCTGACTTTCAAAATGCATCTACAAAGGTCAAAGAAAAAGCTTCTATGGTTAATGAGATGCTCGGTTTTGATGGATTTATTCCTGGTAAGTCTCGTTCAAGATCTAGGTCTTTTGTTCGTCATAATAAAGGTGTTGGGAAGGGAAGTTCTGGTAACAAATTTGATGTGCTTGAGACTTTTGAGAGCCACATCTCTAGATTGTCAACACTATTTGAACACCAAATTAAAAAAAAATAGTTTTCTTTTACTTTGCTTTTAAGTCCAACGTTATGCTAGATGAGGCATAATAGCTTTCATACTTCAAGATTGTTCACCACTGCAGCTGGTGTCTTAAGTGTTAGGGATTGGCCACATCCCACAAGTATCACCGTATAGGATTCTAACTTCTCTCATGAGAAATTTTGGAATCCGGTGAGGGGTTGTCCTTTCAAGGCCCATATCACCTGAAAGGGGTACGCTATCTCCTCTGTCCAAAACTACAAGATGCACATTCTTATGAGTCCCCAACTCAATTCGTTTTGGAACCAACGTTATTATGCCAGTGTTAGCCCTTAACCCTCTACTAAGGTTTGGCTAGAGTCCACCATCTCATGGCTTAAGGACTAAATGTTCAGGACTCAACCCGGGCTAACGGTAATGCTGCCCATACCATCTATCATTGGAGTCAAGCAACTACATGTCTAAAATCTCTAGCCATGCATCTTGTTGGCGCTTCCCCAACCCGAGTGAAATGCTAAACACCTTCACTCTCTAACTGTTTGCCCAACTGGAGTGACATCCCATACCATCGCTCTTTACACTCAACAGCTTGGACCCCCTGTCCATGAGTAGCTGGAGTACAGTGGCGCAGACACACATAAGCCACCTCATGACTTAGCGGGGTTGGATGGAATATATCCTTACTCGACATACTCAATATAAAAGCAAAGTATCTTTTTATGTTTTTTTTTTATTAAGTAAATACTTCTTACACATATACATATCCACCGTGGGGGTTGAACCCGGGTCATATCACCGATAATGTTTTGCCAATGTAGGTTATGGTTTTTCTTTTTGAAGGATAGAAAGGATATTATTATTTTTTTGAACGATAAATATTGACATGCCTAATCAATATACTATAAATTGAAAATGAACTTAAAATATAAAATCTATATAACAAAATTGAAGTATATTAACTAATTTAACCTCACATAACATAGCTTGTTCCATAATAAACAAGTATATTAACTAAAATAATTTAATATAACATAGCTTGTCTTAAATTCCAAATACATACACTTTTAAGACTCATGATAAACCTATCAATTAAAACCTATGATATGTTTCCATTTTAAACACGTATGTGAATCTGACAAGATAAACATTATAAATAAAAATCTTTTAATATAAATATATCTAATATAAACACATATGCTAGTCTTCCAAATAAATAAAAACTTTAATATATTTCAAAAATTAATCACATAAGCTATCTGATCAGCCAAAACTCATTTTTTTAATAGAACAATATAAAAACTTTATTTAACCTATTTAAACTAATCGACGCTTTCTAATTTATTGAGAAAATCGCATAATATTTTAACTAAAGACAATTGTTATTGTCCAAAGAAAACCCATTGTTTTAAAAAAAAAAAACTATTAACACCCCACTATATACGAATTCTCATTCACGACACTACCTATCCACATACATAGAGGTCCATGCCGCTTTGTTTTAAACAATGAATCCTTAGCTCTATACAATCAAATTAAGTGTAATTGTTTTCAAGCCTTGGTTCAAACATTCAACATTTTACAGCAAAACGTAAAATAATTTCCCAACCTTACATCCAATGATAGCATAAAAGAACATTGTATACAATTAGAAATTGATGACTGTCGTATTCCTAATTTTAACAGAATTTCACATAAGGATTTTCATTTCAACACAAGATTCATAGCCAATTAAAATCCGAGATGGTCTTTATTTTAGGCACCACATGCTCCTTCCAAGCTTGTCACTAGTTTTCGACCAAACAGTCCACGTCGACAATTCTAGGCATCGATGAGCACTTACCCCCACTGACCGCGGCAGAAATAGATGACTAGGACGGGGTCCGTGTGGTCCTAACTCTACATGACATACTCTCAAGCAGCAGAGATGCAAACATACAACTATACACCAACTACTTGACGCATGCAGGGATTTTTCTTATGCAAAAGAAATAATAATGCTAATCGCTCAAATTCAAAGACCACACAGCCATAGTTACCGCTTGTTTACCTATTACAATTATTTCCTCTCAGCATTTCAAAGTTGAATATTCAATATCTTTTTTTTATTTAATCAATAGCAGAGAAGAATATCTCTTATTTTTGTGTTATAGCAGTGTTATATGTATTGTTTTATAGTTTAATTAATCAGTAACAAAGAAGAAATATCCTATTAGATACCTCTATTCATTGTATAGCAGCGTTCTCTAATGGAAATGAAATACGACGTCTCTTGTTTCCCAAAACACACAAGGCACTATGGCATACTCCAATAAAACTCAGAGCAACACATAGTTTTTTTTAATTATGACATATAAGCAATACAATTAAGCCTTGTTATCTTCAACCATCAAGAAACTCATGTTTTAAAATAAAAAATTCGATAAAAAGAATATCCAGATTTTGCCAGCTTAAACACAATATAAGACTGGTTTATCTACGTTTTCAACCAGACTAATTTATAAGAGAAACTTGACCTTCTTATGATGCAAGCAAGATAAGTTCATCCGCCTCTCAGTCTGTTTTCGCCCAATCCAGAGTACAATATGTCCTCAAGAGATCAACCAACTTCCATTAAAAAATAAGTGGCGAATATTGGACAATCGACACCTCGGACAAACATTTCCAGATGGTATATGCTTATTAAAATGACTATGGCAATTATGTAACCCTTCCGCATCCCCCTTTAGTTTAATAAAGCTCCTTAAGAGACTTAGTCCCTTTACTTTTAATTTGTCATCTTTTGTTTAGTCTCTTGCAACTTAGAGGTAGCCATTAGTCGCAAATGATTTTTTTATATATATATAAATATTGTATATTCCCATTAATATATATATTTTATTTTACTTTGTTTACTTTTATTATTTTATGAGTTTTCTTTAACTTTATATAAATACACTTTGAATATATATATTTTTATTATTATTTTTAATAATTTTATATATTTTTTAATATTTATTTTTTAAAGGTATTGTTTTTTTTAAATAACAACATGCAACAAACGTCAATCCAGAGTAAACCAACAACATGCAAATATTCAAGCAGTCATGTCAGGCAGAATGCAATGCAAATGCAAAACCTACGGTGGGTTTCAATGTACCCACGGACCACGATGCACGAGGTACGACATCATATCCTGCTTACCTGGATTTTCCAATCTGTTGTTTTGGTCAAGAGGTCGGTGCTCTCCTCTACCACAAACTCGAAAACCTGCACCTGCACCACAAAATTAAACGCAGGATCACATTCTTCCAAATAAATTAATCACAAGTAGTGGGGATGTGACATACTTCCTCCCTTAGATTTAACACAGTCCTTGTATTAACCTAAGAATTATATAAGTCAAGAAATATATTTGCGTGATAGCCATATAAACAGAGTATTTGCATAAAATAAAATCATTATAGCTATGTTCAAACATGTATAATAAAGCAAGTTATGAAATTTCATGAAAGAAATTTTTATAAACCAAAACATCTGACATATACAATAAGGTTCATCACATCATTACAAAGAAGAATAGAAATTTGCATCTTAGCAGTAGTTTGTCTTAGGTATCAATTTTCAAACAAATAAGGGAACTGATTTCTCATACTAAATATGTTTTCCCAAGTGGCATTTCATTCAGAGTACTAATCCCATTGTACTCGACATTGCTCTATAGATCTTTTTCTCAATTGCTTGGTTCTAAAGCCCAAAATTTTGACCGGTCGTACCTCAATGAGTTGTGGGTCTGACATCTGCAAATCGGTTGTATCCAAAATGTGGGATGGGTCAGAAACATATTTACGTAGAAGGGATAATGAAAACATTGTGGATTTTAGACAGATTGGGTGGCAGTGCAAGTTTGTAGGCAACAGGACTGATTTTGGCGGTTATGTCAAATGAACCTACGAATCTAGGACTCAGTTTGGTGGATTTAATAGAGCTTTTGGCTGGTTTAACTCGAAGGAAAACCTTATCTCATACGACAAATTCACGAGGTGATATTTTACGATTAGCATAGCTTTTCTGTCAATCAACGGCTTCTCGTAGTTGTTGACGGATTTCTTTAAGTTGATTTTCCATTTGCTTTACAGTTTCGAGACCGATCGCCTCTCGATCATCCAAATTATCCCACGCTAATGGTGTCTTGCACCTACGCCCATACAGAGCCTCAAAAGAGGCCATGCCCAACGTGGTATGATAGCTGTTATTGTAAGAAAATTCTAGTAGGAACAGATAATCTTCCCATCTACTTTGGTGGTCCATACAGTACATGCACAACATGTCCTCAAGCACTTAGTTGACCCTCTCGGTCTGTCCATCCGTATTTGGATGATAAGCAGTGCTAATATTGAGCCTTGTTTCCTAGGCTCGGTGCAAAGCTTACCAAAAATCCGAGGTAAATCATGAATCTCTATCAGATATAATCACTTCTAGAAATCCATGTAGCCTTACAATATCTCGTTCAAACTTTTGTGCTATAGTCGAGGCATCATCCCTTACACTGCCAGGTATAAAATGTGCCACTTTGGTTAGCTTATCCACTACTATAAATATTGCATCATGCTAAAATCAGATTTTTGGAAGTCCCATAATGAAATCCATAGTTATGACCTGCCACTTATGTCCGGGTACCTCATATAAATATAACCTACCTCCTGTTGAGAAGCAAGTCAGATAATTCAATTAAGGTGCCAAATAAATAGGTTACAATAGGTTATAATAAGCCCGTAGATATAGGATCTACTAACCTATTAAAGCCAAGAATAAAACTAGCGCTAAGAATAAGCTAACCTAATTTATTCCCTAATATCCCAACTAAATAATGAAATAATAATAGTTATGCTAATATACGCTAACATCCCCCCTTATTACATTATTTTGGTAATAATAGAACTACTATCTATGCTAACATCCCCCCATACAATAATATTTGGGTAAAGTATATAACTGCCCCAATACAGTGAAGAAGAAGAAGAGAAATCAAAGAATGGTGGCTCGTGCTTTGTCTTCAACTTTGGCTCTGGCTCATGGCTCTGGCTTTGGCTCTAAGCGTACCTCTGGATCTATCTCTGGATCTGCCAGTGAATCTGCCTCTGGATCATTGCTTCTGGATCTGCCTGTAGATCTGCCTCTGGAACTTTGTCTCTGGATCTGTCCTGGATCTGTCTTTAGGTCTGTATCTGGGTCATTATCTCTGGGACTGTCACTCCGTTTGTCATTGGATTTGCCTCTGGGTCTACCATAGGTTTTACCTTTTCGATAGAAGCCATACAACATTTCATGGTCCATTGTGTGAGATTTGTCCATCCACAATCTATATGAACCTTGTTGGCCATTTTTACTTTGTACCAACAACTGGAAGAAGAGTGATTCGTACATCCACATGAATCACAAGGATGTAATCTCCAACACTTAGCTGCAACATGTCCTGTCTTTCCATAGTGACTACAACAATGCTTTTTAGGAGTTGTAGAATATTTAGGTTTTACAAACATAGAATTACTGGTACTTGAATCTCCAGTATAGCCAAGGCCTTCATGCTTTGCCCTGACACTTAGCATTATTGGAGATTTAATGCCTTGTTCCTGTTTACCTAATCTCTCACCATTGAATCCCATTTTCTTCATCATTTTGGAACCAAATCCTTTGGTGTGTTTTTCAAAACACCCAATTTTATCATCTTCATCAATGCTTTTAACAATATTGCATTTGTCGTTATTGATGAGATTATGGAGTTCATTTTTAGGAGGTTTAGTTTTTAAGTCACTAGTGTCACAAGCAAAATCTGCTACTGTGATGAGATCACCTATGCTACAACTGATATCTGCCATCATAGGCATGAGGTCGCTTGTATCACAACAAGCATTGGCCATCATGGGCTCAAGGTCACATGTGTCACAACAAGCATTCGCCACCATGGGCTGAAGGTCACTTGTGTCACTACAAGCATTGACCATTAGGATTTTGACCTCTGTTTCCTCACTAAAGTCCCTGTACACTTTACGTTGGGCAATATCAAGAGAAATTAATGATATGTAGACTACCCTTATGACGCCTATAGGGATTTGAACACCATTCTTCTGAAGATCTTCAGAATCTTTGAGAATGGATTTTACACCACTACGTAGTGTAGAATATTTTTCATCCTCATAAAAATCCATTCCTTCCATCTCTGGTGGAAAGTAAGGACTTTTAACTGATTTTGCAACATCATCAGTTTGTTTTGGGATAGATTTCTTCTTTGATCTACCCATTCTTAAGGTGTCGGTCTTTGCCGAAAATACACCTTTTACAATAAAATTTTGCAAAATAATTTGACTAAGGTATCGGTCACTGTCGAAAATGCACCCTTATAAGTGTTCCCCCTTTGGTTTTGCAAAATTATATATCTCCCCTGTACGGGGTTCCAAGGGGCAGCGCCCCTGGCGTGCCTCCCCCGTCACGAGACGGGGAGTCAAAAATTTTCTGGAAGCGCAAAATAGGCACTCCATAAGGCTTTTTGGAGTGCCCCCCTTTTGTTTTTATTGTAAAAATTTAATAAATTTAATCATATTTCATTAATAATAAAATAAGTTTTTAATAAAATCAATTAATTTTCTAAGAAAATATTGATTTTAATTAAATTTTTTTATTAAATTATTAAAAAAAAGATTAATAAATTAAAAAATATATATACCTTATGGGGGGGGTCGACAGGGTTTGATCCCCCGACCTCGTGCTCCCAAGACTTGGCCACCAACCAGCCGAGCTAGCTCCTCGGCTGGAATATAAAGGGTAGGACCCTTTACTTAAATAGTCCCCGTCAGGCGCTTCCTTAGAAGCGGCGCCGCTCTGGTGGCGTTGCTCGGGGAGGCTCTACATCAACCGGAGGATCTACTGTTTTTGCTTCCTCACAGCAACCTCTTCTACACAGGTTTCTCCTTCCTCACAATACGGGCTCGTCGCAACAAAATTTTAACTGCAATCTTCCAATGATGTGAGACATTCACTCCTGTTAACAAGCATGTCATAACGTCTTCGAATAAGACGCAAAGCTTGCACTTCCAATTTTTTTTTAATGTTAGAGTAATCGACCTCCTTAAATCAACCACATGAACATGTCTGCGATCCGTATGTAGCTGGCATCACTGTTTGCAATTGATCTCTTCATCGTGGTATGGATTAGGCTCACCGTGGCTATTATCCCACATATAGGGAACATAATAACATAGAGGGCTTTAAAAACATCAATGCACAAATATTTTCTTGACTACCTTCGGGTAGTCCTCCCTTAGGTTCGTGTATAAAGTACCCACTTCCCTAGGCGTCTAGGGCTATCAGTGTCGAGCAGTCATCCTTGTTAGCCTAGGGTCTAGGTGTCTGTCCACACTAGCCACTTAGAGCTTCTTCGCCGCCACGTCACCCATAGATTAGATTTTATGGCTTGCTAGGGCTCTGCTTAGGATTTCGTCGAGTCTGGTCTATGTGGTGGTCACCCGATGATCGACCTCCAGTTAGTCGTCGGGTCCCGTCCTGGTCATCACGTCGGGGATCCTCCAGGTCTGAGATATGTTAGCTTATCTAGGGCCATCCTTAGTCCTTCGTCAGACCCTACGTTAGGGTGACTCAACCGCGAGTACAAAATCAGACCTCCCTCACGCCCAATAAGAGAATCTACACCAATCAGATTGCTGACTGGTCACTGCATTGATCTGCAACGATTGCACCAGGTCTCCCTTCTCTCAGGCTACAATTGAGCTGAGATCTCCGTGTGCTCTGATACCATTTTGAGAAGCAAGTCAGATAATTCAATTAAGGTGCCAAATAAATAGGTTACAATAGGTTATAATAAGCTCGTAGATATAGGATCTACTAACCTATTAAAGCCAGGAATAAACTAGCGCTAACAATAAGCTAACCTAATTTATTCCCTAATATCCCAACTAAATAATGAAATAATAACAGTTATGCTAATATATGCTAACATATCTAGGGTGTTGGTGTTCTGCCTTAACCTTCTGGAATTCAAGACATCTAGCAACAAATTGCACTATATCTTTCCTCATACCAGGCCAGTAATAATCTTTCCTTAAGTTTTCCCTCATTTTGACTACACCCGGATGAGCAGAATAGGGAGCATAATGAGCCTCTTGTAGAATAGTTCTTTTAAGTTCTTCATTATTGGGTATTACAATTTTGTTTTGATAGTATACTAGACCTTCCTTAATACCATAATCCTCATGCTGACTGGTTTTTAGCTCTATCTTTTGACGACATGCTTTACAAAATTCATCAATCTTCTGTTTTTCTATGATCTAATTCTTTAGTTCATACTGACACCTCGTGATAGCAGTTATGTGTCTTCTTCTACTAAGAGCATCTGCCATTTTTTTCTCTTTCCCCTTGATATATTCAATACAAAAATCATATTTAGCTAAAAATTCCATCCACCTACGTTGTCGTGCATTCAACAATGGTTGTGTAAAGATGTATCTTAGACTCTGGTGATCAGTTTTGAGTTCAAAAGGTTTTCCTAGCAGGTAGTGTCTCCAAATTTTAAGAGCATGAACTACAACTGCTAGTTCTAAATCGTGAGTTGCGTAGTTTATCTCATGTTTCTTGAGTTTTCTAGATTCATATGCCAGAACAGCTTCCTCCTGCATCAATATACCTCCTAATCCTTCTTTTAAAGCAACAATACAAACTATGAATGGTTTTTTTAGATCTGGTATCTTTAATATCGGTGCGGTTGTCAATTTCTCTTCGAAAATTTTGAAGGCTTCTTCACACTGATTTGTCCATTTAAATGCTTTTCCCTTTCTTTGCAGATTAGTGATGGGGTATGCAACTTTCGAAAACCCTTTCACAAATCGTCGGTAATAGCCAGCCATTCCCATAAAACTTCTTACTTTTGTCACATTGGCTGGTGCTGGCAAATCTATTATAGCCTCGATCTTTTTAGGATCCACGACTATTCCATCAGCTGAAACAATATGTCCCAAATATTGCACTTGAGGTGTATAAAATTCACATTTGGACAACTTTCCATATAATTGATTTTTCCTGAGAATCCCTAGCACTATCCTCATGTGCTCATCGTGCTCCTCTTTGTTTCGGGAATAAATCAATATATCATCCAAAAATATGAGCACAAATCGATCTAACTGCTCTCGAAACACACTATTCATTAGGTTCATAAATGTGGTTGGTGCATTAGTTAAGCAAAAAGGTAATATTGTGAACTCATATTGCCCATACCGTGTTCTAAAAGCATTTTTATAAGTAACCTCCTCCCAGATCCTTAATTGATGATAACCTGATCTAAGATCAATTTTAGAGAAGATGGTGGCCCCTGTTAGCTGGTCAAACAAATCATCAATCCTAGGTAATGGATACTTATTTTTAAGAGTCATCTTATTAAGCATCCTATAATCAATGCATAATCTTAGGGAACCATCCTTATTTTTAACAAATAGAACTAGCGCTCCCCAGGCCGATGCACTAGGTTTGATGTGCCCTTTTTCTAGCAAATCCTACAGTTGTGTCTTAAGTTCTTGCAATTCAAGTGGTGTCATATGGTATGGAGTTCGAACTACTAGGGTTGCTCCTGGTACAAGTTCGATTGAGAAGTCAAACTCTCTTTTTGGTAGTAACCCTAGTAGATCTTCAGGAAAAACATCCCTTAATTCACTCAGTATTGGATATTGTTGAAATATTGTTGAACTTGAGTCAGTTTCTTTCTTTTTGTTCTTCTTTACCACATACAACTTGCATCCTTTTCTCCAAGCTCTCTTGGCTTGCATACTACTTATCAGATGGGGCTCAAAGGATGTTTTATTGCATTGAATGTGGATTCTTTGATTGACATCATTGGTAAAGTCCATCCATCTCTCTTCAAAATTTAATATAGCCTTATGAGCCTTGAGTCAATCTACTCCTAAGATTATATCAAATGCATGTAAGGGAGCTACATATAGATGTCAGTTTATATTTCCTTGGGGTATTTCTATTGGAGACTCAAATAAACATTGATTAACTAGACAAGTTTATCCTGAACCATACTCAACTTGCCACCCTTTTTCCATTACCCCAGGTTTAACAGGTATATCCCTCAAAACATTATGGGAAATAAAACTATCGGTAACACCACTATCAATTAAAATATTCACATTTCTTTTGCCCATTCTTCCTTTAATTAAAAATGGAGTGGTTTATCCTACAAGGTTAGAGTTACCTGTGGCTGCAAAGATCCTATGGGATGCTTCACCAGTGGGGTTCCCTCTATCAGCTCTTTTTGGGCATTGCCTAGCATAATGATCCAAAGCTCCACATACATAACAGGAGTTGGGACCATCATTCTTTTGTCTATCATTCTCCTTGGTGTGATTTCCATTCTTACCCTACTCTTTATTATTATTTTTCTTCTCTTGGAAATTCCTTCGGTCATCCTGCCTCTTGTGCCCCTGATTTTTGCTCTTATTTATGTTATCATTTCTACTATGACCCCTATCTCTGTTTCTACGATTTTGATCCTCACCACAATTCTGCTCAGGGTACCTTCTTTTCTTTGAATTCTCTTGTTGGTAGAAGGCTTTTACCTCTTTTTGGCTTGTTTCCTCGTATCGAGCTGCATCATAAGTAGTGGATAGGGTCTGAGGTAATTTTCCTCCTACAGGCTGACTAATCTTTGGATGCAATCCCATGACAAATTTATGTGCCTTAAACTTCTCTTGTCCTTCAAACTCTAGGGCATACTTTAGTAGTTGCACAAAATTTTGGTAATACTCAACTACTATGAAGTTGCCTTAGTGCAAATTTGTAAATTCCCCATGCTTCTCAATATAAAATTGCTCTGTAAGGAAATGACTTTTGAATTCCCTTACAAATTCCTCCCAAGGTATGTTTGTTGCCTCCCTTTGAGTAGCTTTCTTATATGTGGTCCACCAGGTTTTGGTAGGACCTTCCAAATGAGCAACTGGTCATGTAGTTTTTGCCTCAGAACAAAGGGGTTGGATTGCAAAATATCCTTCAGCTTCACTAAGCCAATTAACGACAATTTCCCCATCGCCACATCCATCAAAATTAGAAATATCTAATTTCTTTAACTCTTTTTGCAGTTCCTCACCCACTTGTCTCCTTGAGGATCCCTCTGGAAATTGACTCACATTACTTTTTTTTTCTTCAAAGTCAAGTTTTCAATAACTTTTTGTTGTTGGGTGATAAGTTCCTGTTGCTGGGCCATCTGTGCCCGCTGTTGGTCCATATGGTCACTCATCTGAACCCTTTGGACTTCCATCTGCTCACGCTGTTGATTCAATTTTTATTGCATGATTTGGATCATATGAGCCATGTTCTCATCATTATGGGTAGCCCTTGCTGCTACCGACTCTTTTTCTTTTCTTACCACATGCCGTGGTGTTTCAACAGTTTACACTCTCTGACTTCTTTATGAGTTGTCTTGGTCCTTTTCTTGGGACCTCTGCAATCTCATCTTGCAGAGTTAAGATAGCCCTCCGTGAGGTACCTGCCATATCTTGCATCAAGAATTTTTGTCAGAATAGCTATATTAGCCAAGGTTTCGTAAACCTAGGCTCTGATACCAACTGTCACATCTCTAGATTGTCAACGCTATTTGAACACCAATTTTTTTTTTTTAAATAGTTTTCTTTTACTTTGCTTTTAAGTCCAACGTAATGTTAGATGAGGCATAATAACTTTTCACACTTTAAGACTGTTCACCACTGCAGCTGGTGTCTTAAGTGTTCGGGACTGACCACATCCCACAAGTGTCGTCGTATAGGATTCTGACTCCTCTCATGAGACATTCTAGAATCCGATGAGGGATTGTCCTTTCAGGGCTCATATCACCTGAAAAGGGTACGCTATCTCCTCTGTCCAAAACTACAAGATGCACATTCTTATGAGTCCCCGAATCAATTCGTTTTGGAACCAATATTATTATGCTAGTGCTAACCCTTAACCCTCTGCTAAGGTTTGGCTAGAGTCCACCATCTCATGGCTTAAGGACTAGATGTTCAAGACTCAACCCGGGCTGACGATAATGCTGCCCATACCATCTACCACTGGAGTCAACCAACTACATGTCTAAACTCTCTAGCCATGAATCTTGTTGGTGCTTCTTCAACTCGAGTGAAAATAATGAATACCTTCACTCTCTAACTATCTGCCCACCTAAAGTGACGTCCCATACAACTGCTCTTTACACTCAATAGCTTGGACCCCCTGTCCATGAGTAGTTGGAGTACAGTGGCACAGACACATGTACGCTACCTCGTGACTTAGCGGGGTTGAATGGAATATGTCCTTACTCGACATACTCAATATAAGAGCAAATTATCTTTGTATGTTTTGTCAATGCAGGTTATGGTTTTTCTTTCTAAAGGATAGAAAAGATATTATTTTTTTCTGAACGATAAATATTGACATGCCTAATAAATATACTATAAATTGAAAATGAACTTAAAACATAAGATCTATATAACAAAATTGAAGTATATTAACTAATTTAACCTCACATAACATAGCTTGCCCCATATTAAACAAGTATATTAACTAGATTAATTTAATATAACATAGTTTATCTTAAATTCCAAATACATACACTTTTAAGACTCATGATAAACCTATCAATTAAAACCTATGATATGTTTCCATTTTAAACACGTATGCTAATCTGACAAGATAAACATTATAAATAAAAATATTTTAATATAAATATGTCTAATATAAACACATATGCTAGTCTTCCAGATAAATAAAAACTTTAATATATTTCAAAAAGTAATCACATAAGCTATCTGATCAGTCAAAACTCATTTTTTTAACAGAATAATATAAAAACTTTTAATTAACCTATTTAAACTAGTCGACGCTTTCTAATTTATTGAGAAAATCGCATGATATTTTAACTAAAGATAATTGTTATTGTATAAAGAAAACCTTTTGTTTTTTAAAATAAAACTATTAACACCCCACTATATACGAATTCTCATTCACGACGCTACCTATCCACATACATAGAGGTCCATGCAGCGCTTTGTTTTAAACAATGAATCCTTAGCTCTATACAATCAAATTAAGTGTAATTGTTTTCAAGCCTTGGTTCAAACATTCAACGTTTTACAGCAAAACGCAAAATAATTTCCCAACCTTACATCCAATGATAGCATAAAAGAACATTGTATACAATTAGGAATTGCTGACTGTCGTATTCCTAATTTTAACAGAATTTCACATAAGGATTGTCATTTCAACACAAGATTCATAGCCAATTAAAATCCGAGATGGTCTTTATTTCAGGCACCACATGCTCCTTCTAGGATTGTCACTAGTTTTTGACCAAACAGTCCACGCTGACAATTCCAGGCATCGATGAGCACTTACCCCCACTGAACGCAGTAGAAATAGATGACTAGGACGAGGTCAGCGTGGTCCTAACTCTACATGACATACTCTCAAGCAGCAGAGATGCAAACATACAACTATACACCAACTACTTGATGCATGCAAGGATTTTTCTTATGTAAAAGAAATAATAATGCTAATCGCTCAAATTCAAAGATCACACAGCCATAGTTACCGCTTGTTTACCTATTACGATTATTTCCTCTCAGCATTCCAAAGTTGAATATTTAATATCTATTTTTTATTTAATCAACAGTAGAGAAAAATATCTCTTATTTTTGTGTTATAGCAGTGTTATATGTATTGTTTTATAGTTTAATTAATCATTAACAGAGAAGAAATATCCTATTAGATACCTCTATCCATTGTATAGCAGCGTTCTCTAATGGAAACGAAATACGACGTCTCTTGTTTCCCAGAACACACAAGGCACTATGGCATACTCCAATAAAACTCAGAACAACACAGTTTTTTTTAGTTATGACATATAAGCAATACAATTAAGCCTTGTTATCTTCAACCATCAAGCAACTCATGTTTTAAAATAAAAAATTCGATAAAAAGAATATCCAGATTTTGCCAGCTTAAACACCATACAAGACTGGTTTATCTACGTTTTCAACCAGACTAATTTATAAGAGAAATTTGACCTTCTTATGATGCAAGTAAGATAAGTTCGTCCGCCTCTTAGTCTGTTTTCGCCCAATCCGGAGTACAATATGTCCTCAAACGACCAACCATATTCCATTAAAAAGGAAGTGGCGAATATTGGACAATCGACACCTCGGACAAACATTTCCAGATGGTGGTTTCTTGGCTTACCATATGTGCTTATTAAAATGACTATGGTCATTACGTAACCCTTCCGCACCCCCCTTTAGTTTAATAAAGCTCCTTAAGAGACTTAGGTCCTTTACTTTTAATTTTTCATCTTTTATTTAGTCTCTTGCAACTTAGAGGTAGCCATTAATTGCAAATGATTTCTCTTTTTTTATTTATAATATTGTATATTCCCATTAATATATATTTTTTATTTTACTTTGTTTACTTTTATTATTTTTATGAGTTTTCTATAACTTTATATAAATACATTTTGAATATATATATATATATATATATATATATATATATATATATATATTATTATTTTTAATAATTTCATATATATTTTAATATTTATTTTTTTAAAGGTAATTTTTTTTTTAAATAACAACATGCAACAAACGTCAATTCGGAGTAAACCAACAACATGCAAATATTCAAGCAGTCATGTCAGGCAGAATGTAATGCAAATGCAAAATCTACGGTGGGCTTCCATGTACCCACGGACCACAGTGCGCGAGGCACGATATCATATCCCGCTTACCTGGATTTTCCAATATGTTGCCTTGGTCAATGGATGGGTGCTCTCCTCTGTCGTTGACTCGAAAACATGCACCTGAACCACAAAACTAAACGTAGGATCACATTCTTCCAAATAAATTAATCACAAGTAGTGGGGATGTGACACTGAGGAGCAATTCTGGAACGGAGGTGATATAAATGCTTGTATTCAAGAGTCGGGTACTTGTTCTTTCCTAAAGCTTTCTTTTGAAATGTAAACTTATGATAAGGAAGGGGTGGTGCCTATGCTTGTATTCAAGAGTCGGGTACTTGTTCTTTCCTAAAGCTTTCTTTTGAAATGTAAACTTATGATAAGGAAGGGGTGGTGCCTAATAACCTTCTTGTAAGAAATGAAGATAAATTCAAAGAGGTGTCAGATTGTCTTGATAAAGTTTTTGATCATTACCCTTTGATTGAAAATTTGATTGGGGGAAATGAGGATGAGACTAGGTTTGAACCCTCCTAGGACATGATTGTCAGAGAGGAAGGGAAAAAGAAATTTTTTTTTGTGTTAGGTATTCATCCAAAAACTATCAAAAAAGATGGGATGGAGAAGGTGGTAAAAGCAAGAAGAAAGAAGGATCAAGAAAAAGTGAAATTGATCAGGGAATCCTTAGTTGAGACTGGAGTTGTTAAGACATTAGATTCTCACTTCTCTATTTCCCAAAAATAAAAGTGATATCTTGGAATGTTGGGGGTTTGGGTAGCAACCCTAGACAAAAATCTACTCAAAATTTGATCAAAGATCATAGACCTGATATTTTTTTCATCCAGGAAATAAAATTATCTTGTAAAGATATGGTTAGAATTGCTTCTAAGGTATGGAAAGGTAGTCACTGTATTTCTATTGGAGCCTAGGGTTTGCTAGGTGGTGTTGCATGTTTATGGGATCCACGAAGCTTAACTCCCTCTTGGTGGGTGGGTAGCAGGAACTATCTCTCTATGGTTGCTACTTGCTTTTCGTCTGGATCTTCTAATCTTCTATGTAATATGTATGCCCCTAGTGATTTATCAAGTAAAATTCTCTTATGGAATCATCTTAGATTCATTCGATCTCTTGCTTCCAATTATTCTTGGATTGTGGTGGTGTGGAGTGTTTGGGTCATTATTCTACTTTGATGCGGGACAATATTTCTTTCCTTAATCTTGTTGATGTGAAGCCTTGAAATGGGCTCTTTACTTGGACTAATAGAAGACGTGGAACGAATTTTATTTCTGAAAGATTGGATTGGTTCTTTACTTCAGATAGTTGGTTTGATGATAGCTGGACTTAGTTCTCAGATATTCTAGCCTCGAGGGGCTCTGATCACTAGCCCATTCTCTTTCAGTCCTCGAGATTCTCATTGCCAAGAAATCCACCTTTCAAATTTCAACTTATGTGGCTCAGGGATAATTATTTGTATGAATATTTGGAAAGGCGGTGGGCCGAAGGAAAACCCAAATTTGGCACTGCTATGTTTACTTTTTTCAAAAGCCTCCAGTTTGTCAAATTCAAACTCAAGCAATGAAACAAATTTTCTTTTCGAAATATTTTTCAGAAGAAAAAGCAACTACAAGATAGCTTGTAGGAGATCACTTTTCAAATTAAATATGAAGGATTGACAAAGGATCTGTTGGAAATGGAAGCTTACCTTTCTAGTCAGCTTGCTGAATGGGAGCTTCGTGAGAAGATTTTTTGGAAGCAAAAATTTCGGATTGACTGGTTGTTGGAAGGGGATGGAAACACCTATTTTTTTCATAATTTGGTTAAAGACCATAGGAATGGGAATGCTATAGTCTCACTTACTTTTGATCAGGGGGAAACTCTCTCATCCTTTGAAGATATCTCTAATGAAGCAATCAGGTTCTCCTCTCTTTTCTTTGAGCAGGGTCCTCATGATGTTAATATGAGGCTTATTTTGGATTGTATTCCTAGGCTGGTATCTAATGATATGAATAAGATGCTAATGGACCCCATCTCGATGGAGGAACTTAAAGCGATGGTTTTTCAAATGAAAAATGTAAAGCACCTGGACCTGATGGTTTCCCTATAGAATTTTTCCAAGATTTTTGGGAAGCGTTATCTTTTGATCTGCTAAAAGTTGTTCAGGAATCCCAAGTCAATAAGCAAATTCTTAAAGCTATTAATTAAACCATCCCTGCTCTTATTCCCAAATCTAAAAATGCTAGCTCATTGGGGTCTTTCTGTCCTATTTTCCTATGCAATGTTACTTACAAAATTATTACCAAGATTATTGTGGATTGGCTGAAGAAAGTTCTTGGTTTTCTTATTTTCCCTAAGAAAGGTGGGTTTGTTAAGGGTTGTCAGATTTTGGATGGGGTGGTGGTTGTTGTTGAAGCTATTCACGCTATGGATATCTATAAGGAAAAGGTTATGTAAATTAATCTTGATATGTCCAAGGCTTATGACAAAGTTAGCTGGCATATTTTGCAGAATATTCTTCAATATTTTGGGTTCTCGTATAATTGGATTGAATGGGTCATGAGTTGTGTGACTTCGACCTCCTTTGCAATTTTAATCAATGGTTTATCGTCTGCTTTCTTCTCGGCCTCTAGGAAGATTTTTCAAGGAGATCCCTTGTCCCCCTATATTTTCATCCTTATGGTTGAAGGTTTGGGCAGACTTCTCAAGATTTTTCAAAATCATGGTGTTATCCAGGGATGGTATTAGGCAGAGAAATATTTATCCCAGTCTCATCTTCAGTTTATCAATGATACTACTCTAATGGGGAGGGAAAAATTGAGGAAGAAGTGAATTTTAGGAAGGCTTTAGATATTTACTTATCTGCCTCTGGTCAAATGATTAATGAAGAGAAATAAAATTTCTTCTTCTTCAATACAAATGATCGGATTCAACGTAGGATTGCCAATATTCTACGTTTTCAGGTGGGTTGTTTTCCAGCGGAGTATCTGGGGATTCCTATTTCTTCTAAAAATCTTGGAAGTGCTTACTGGAAAAGTATTTTGGATAGATTTTGATCAAAGGGTTAATCATTGGACTTTTTTGTACCTATCCTTTGCTGGTAGATTAATGCTTTTGAAGTTTGTCCTTCATGCTTTACCTATTTACAGGTTTTCTATCTTGGCTACTCCTAAGTGCTTTCTCAAAGAATTTGATTCTCTTTCTAGAAAATTTTTATGGGCAGGAAACCTGGACTATAATAAATAGAGTTTGGTCAGTTGGGATACTTGTGTTGCCCTAAAGAGATGGGGGGTCTTGGTTTGAGGTAATCCGATTTCAATAGTCTCATTTTGGCTGCTAAACTTTATTGAAGGTGGTACAATAATCTTGATCAGCTTTGGGTTAAAATTCTTAGCCTCAAATATTTTGGTGGTGCTCCGACTGATGAGATTCCGATATTTGAGCTAAGGGGGAAAGGTTTCATTTTTTGGGACACTCTAAAAAAAGGTGTCATGCTTATTAAGAAGGATCTCTTGTGGATTGTTAATAAGGGAAACAATGCCTTATTTTAGGAAGATTCTTGGGATAATCATCCTCCTATCCTTTCTTCTTTCCCCCATATTCGTCTTCTTTGGGATATTTTTTCTGATGCAGGCTAGTCTAAGGTGGCTGACTTCAAGCGACAAAGTCCTCTTGGCAGTTCTTTTACTCACTGCTAGTGGGATTCGCAGGGTTGGCCAAAGGGTGGTTGTCCTGAGGATCGTGACACCCTGGCTTCTATTTTGACTGAGATACCGTGTTGTTCTATTGAAGGCTCTGATATTCTTTCTTGGGACCATAATTCGAAAGGAAAATACACTGTTGCTCTGGGTTATCAAACCCTTATTATGCAGAGAAGAGTGGAGATTGTGTCCCCTTGGTGGAAGAAGATTTGAAATAAGTTTGGTTGGCCCAAATGTATTTTTTTCTTTGGCTTATGTGTCAAAAGAAATGTTCAATTTGGGATAATATTCAGAAAATAGGTTTTCAGGGTCCTTCACTATGTTTTCTTTGTGGAAAGAATGAGGAAACCATTCCCCATCGTTTCTTCCAATGCTCATATTCCTTGGAGGTCTGTAACTTGTAGTGGTAGATCTAGAAAAGGTTCATCATCCATGCTACCTCTGTTTTTAAGTTTTGGAAAAGCTTGGGTAGATCCCATGCCTCTGCTTCATGTCTTCAAACTGTCTGGGATATTGGTCCTTCCTTCATATTTTGGTAGATTTGGTTGGAATACAACCGAAGAATTTTCCAAGGATGTCAACTTGGAACCTTACAGGTATGGCTCAAATTCAAAAGGATGATTAAGGAGACTATTGAGGCCAAGTGTGTTTTGAGTTATCGTCTTACTTCCTTCGACTGGTAAATTATCAATAGATTGGAGATTTTTTTATCATCACCAGCTACAAACAGAGACTCTATTAGGGGGATTGGTTCTTTGAAGGTCAATAGATCTGGGAAGTGGAGTCCCCCACTAGGGATGTTATCAAAATAAACACGTATGGTTCTTCTTAGGGAAACCCAGGTAATGCTGGTATAGGAGGAATTGGTCGTGATAGTGAGGGTGTGGCCCACCTCTTTTTCTCTGTGTACAAGGGAATTCATTCGAATAATCATATGGAAGCATTGGAAATTCTCCATGCGTTGGAAATCACCTTTTATTTGGGATGAAGAAGGGTTATTTGTGAATCTGATTCCATGATAGTGGTGTCTCTTTTGAACAAGAATAGTGAAACAAATTTTGATCTTGACTGGGAATTTTGTTGAAATTTCTTTTGTTCATATCCCAAGAGAACGAAATAGAGTGGTTGATTGTTTGGCAAAGTGGGCTTTTGAAGGATTTCCTTACTGGAAAGTTGATAGCTGGAATGATCTTGATTAGGAGAAATCAAAACTCCTTAATCAGTTAACTCATGAGGACCACGAAAGATAATTTCAAGGTGGATGAACCCGATTGTCATGGGTTCTTGTGTCCTATCGAAGTTGTTTTCAGAATGATCCATGGATTTTCTTGGTGGATTTATTGTATTTTGTATGATGTGCTGACTTGGATCACTTAGAAATCCTTGTGAAATGTATTGTTTTAGATTTTTTTTCATATAAAAAGGTTTTATAAACTTTTCATAACAATAAATATAGCAAAATTATAATTTCTAAACTTAAAATTATTATTGATTAAAAGAAATAAAAATAACATGGAGAAATATAGAGTGCATCACTACTTTAAATCCTTATCATAAATATATGGAACATTATTTCCAAAAAAATGTCAAAGCAAAGAAATATCATGAGAAAAAAGAGACAAGAGCAAGTGTAAGTTGAGAGAGAGTGCAAGCGAGAAGTAAGTACGAGTTGGAAGGGAGTACAAGCCAAGAGGGAATGTGAACCAGGAGTGAGCCCCATTAGCTAGTATGGGAAGAAAGTCATATTTGAAATCCCTAATGAGAAGTTAGAATGCCCTAGCTATAAATCAGGATGTCCTAGCTGGAAGTATGGAGGCACAAGTTGGAGATAAATGAAAGAGCAAGTACATGACAATTTCAATCCAGGTAGCAAACGAAAGAGGAAGTACATGATAAGTTCAATCCATATAGAAAATGTTACACCAGAAGTAAGTATCAAGGATGAGATAATTGAGCATGATATAATGATTCTTAAAAGTAAAGGGTTAATATGTAAGTTTCGTAGATCATGGCCATGGTTTCTCGAGATTAAAATTGGATCAAGTGGAAGTAGGGATTGAATTCAAATTATTTTGAAACTTTTCTTCTTAAAGGTTTCTTTCATCATCTTTTCCAATTCAAAAATTAGGGGTAAAATAATGGGTGGTGGCCTATGGTTTAGGGGGAGAGATGCACTTTATTTGAGACCATGGAATGAAACTTTTTCTATTGAGATAGAAAGTATAAAAAAGCTTCCAATGTAGGTTAAGATTTTTGGACTTCCATATCAACTTATCAACAAATATGGAAATACCCTAAATCATGTTTTGATGCCACAATTGTTATGGGATTAGACACATGGCAAGAGTTTGTAAAGTGAAAACTATGAAAAAGAGAGAAAATTTTGGTCATGAAATAAGCTTCACGATGAAGCAAAAAAATCATACAATAATAGAAGTTAGATCAAATCAAGGATATTCCGTTCCAAAAGAAGAAGCAAAGAAAACCTGTCTACAACATCATTTGACAAGTTCACAAAGATTTAAAGGTGCAAAAGAAGTCGTGGACAAAAATCCTAATGACAAAAGAGATCAATTTTATTCTAGGTAAATCATCTTCAAAATGACAATTTATTGATTACTTCATATTACTTTGAGAATCAATATGAAAACGTTAATCGTAGTCTTTCTATTTCTAATTCACGTTCTATAGTTACCAATACATACATCATGTTCACTTCTCATTGTAAAATATGATGAAACAATGAACAGAAGATTAATTAGAGTTCTTTTTTAAATTCATTTTAGTTGGCCTCTATTCCAGAGGGAGTTTCTCTTGAGCATCAATAGTTAAAAAACAACGGTTTCTGAGAAAGACAGATCAATAATAACAAGAAAATCGAACAATATGGTTTCTAGAAAGACAAGCTTTTCTATTCACATATCTGAGAGTCTCTATGTCGAAAATGATTTTAAGGAAAGATTTAAACAACTCTGCAAACACTGCGATACCACACATTAAGGGATGCATAGAGCAACGTTTGTACTCGTAAGTCCCTTTGAGAAGTATAGCGTATTAGTATTGTAAAGACATAAATATGTTTCTAACGAAAGAGACGGGTTGTTATCCAAGATAATATTTTTGTGATTCTTTTAGGATTAGAAATTTTAAACGACCGTTATTCTGAGTAAAATCATTCATGATAACTGTGGTTTAAAGGTAGAAATTTTTGAACTTTGAATAGGGGTTTGAAGTTTGAATTTTTATAAGGTGTAAGTTATATACTATGTAAATTCATGATGTGGTTTAAAGGTAGAAATTTTTGTACTTTGAATAGGGGTTTGAAGTTTACATTTTTATAAACTGTAAGTTATATACTATGTAATGTTTATATGATAGGAGTATGAATTGTATATAAAGTCATAGTTTATTTTTCGTTAATTATTTTTTAAAAAGGAAAATAAATTTGTATTGTATGTGAATAATTACATAATATGTGTAAATGGGATTAAGTTTGATTCATATTTATTGTATATGTTGATTGTTTTATTGTGATGTGTGTGACTTTATATGTGATGTCATTACATGTTCCATCAGTGTTGCATAATCAACTATCATTGGCATTGCTTGCCTTAGTGGTATTGTGTGCTCTCTTGTCATGACAAGTCCAATTAGCGTTGAATGTTCAACTGACACTGCATATTTTTTTAGCACTATATTTTCTACTTTTTTTTTTTTTATTTGTGGAAAACATCCCAAAAGGGATGCCACTTTCGGGTAAGACCCAAGGAGGCAGGGGTATCCATTCCGCCAAAAACGCCCAAGACTCGGACCTGGCCTACCACCTTTGACATACTCAAGGAGCAAACAAACACACAAAACCAAATTAAAAAAAGTAAATAACAACAAAAATAATAAAATAAAATAAAAAACATGCTCCTTGAGTGTGTCAAAACCAAAAGCACAACCAAACACGCACAATAAGATAAAAGAAACCACAACACAAACCACATAGAAAAACACAAGAACCACATAACAAAACACAAACAAGACAAAAACAACAGAACACTACAAAGACATAACCCAAAAAAACATGAAAAATAAACACAACCAAAACCTAAAAATAAAATAATAAAATAAAAAATAAAAACAACCAACAACGGACAATAAACAAAAACAAAAAACATAGAAAACACTCACACAAAAAAAATGAAATAACACAAACAAAGAGAAACCCAAGAACAAGAACAAAAAAAACACAAGAACAATAACAAAAAACATTAAAAAAAAAACAAAACAACAAAAACACAAGAACAACAAAAAACAACACAAAGAACACAAAAACAAAACAAAACAAAAAGAACCCACCCACCTTAAAAAACTAAACAAAGAAGACAAAAGAAAAAAAAAATGAACAAAACAATGACCTATCTAGACCAGAAGACTATTAATGCAAGAATCAACAGAGGAAACAAAATAAAGAATAGAATGAGCTAGGGAACTAAAAAAAACTGAATGAACCAAAGAGAAACAAAAAAAAAAACAAGAAGAAACTAGGTACCTTGAGACTGGAGCCATCCAAAGAAATGATAGAAAGAAGAGCTTCCCTAATTTGAGAAGCCCACCATATAGGAGGGTGGCCATAACAAGTAAGATCACCTTTGTCCAAAGCCCAATTAGCTAAAGCATCAGCACTCTTGTTTTGATCTCTGACCACATGATTGTAATCAACTTTCAAAAATCCCATCTGGATTAACTGAATCTTCTCAATAATTCTTTTTATTCTCCAATCCACCTTATGATTCTTAGAAGGAGTCTTCAAGAGATTAATCATAAGTTGAGAGTCGAGACTCAACTAACACCTTTTCCCATCCAACCTTAGTAGCCTCCTGAAGGCCTCTAAGGATACCATACCCCTCGGCAAGGTTATTGGAAAGAATACCCAAATTCTCAGCAAAAGTAAAAACCAGGGAGCCATACGAAAGTCTACCAATTCCTCCCACATTGGCTTTTCCGGGGTTCCCTCTAGAGGCTCCATCGGTATTGAATTTTCCAAAATCCTTAGGAGGAGGTTGCCAATTTCTAGTCCTATCCATCTTACTAATACTCACATTCCCTTTAAGTTGGTTGCCCTTAGAAGGTTTAATCTTCAATCTTTGCATCACTTGATCCCATCTTTGGTGGGAGTTTTGGGGGTGATTAAGGAGTTGATGGACTGATTCAACTAAGTTGGCTATGGTCTTTTGCCAAATATAGTGAATATCCTTCCTATCTTGATTAAAAATTTGGTTGTTCCTTTCATTCCAAATATTCCAAAGAAGAATGGTAGAACCCATCCAAACTAAGCTGCCTAATAAAATGATCAACACCCTCTTGATTAGGCCAATCCCTCCAAAGCTGTTCAAAAGTGAAAAAATTGGACCACTTGTAAGCCAAGTAAAGTTGCCATTCTCCTCCATAGCTCGGAGGCTAAAGTACACTCAATAAAAATATGGTTGATATTTTCTACATTCTCTTCACACATTTCACATCTAAAAGGGCCATGAAAACCACACTTCATAAGTTGCTCACCGATAAGCACCCTACGATGCAATAAAATCCAATTAAAGAACCTCACCTTAGGCCAGAGCTTTTGAGCCCACAATTGAGAAAATATGTCGGAAGAATGGTTGGGATTATTATGGCATAAGGTCAAATAACCTTGAGCAACTGAATACTCACCCTTAGTAGTGTTGTTCCATCCAAAACAATCTTTTTCATGGGACCAAGAGAGGGATCTCATATGAAGGATGCCTTGGATATCTTGTCTTTGCCTTTACGGGATTTGAATAGGCCGAGTCCTCAATAGGGATCCAATATCTACCAACCTTTGAATTACCGGTATGGTACCGACGAGTAATTAGCCACCTTTATCCAATTAGCTCGGTGAAGCTCCTCCATCCAAGGCCTCCAATCGGGAAGCGAGTTATCAAAGGCTTGTGACCATCCCAAGAATCTGTCCAAAAATTTGCATGTTGACCATTATGAATGATCCAAAATAATTTTTTCTTTATCAAATCCTCACCAGTCTTAAGAGCTGCTAAAATGGGAGAACCTTTGGTAGGAAGTTGATAGCGAACAAGGTCTTCAGGACTTTTGTTCTCAGGCATATTTAGCACGGAGATTATTGGCCCAAAGAGCATTGGGGTTATGCAACATCCTCCAATATAATTTAGCAGCTAAAGCTTTGTTGTTATTAATTGAAGACCGGAATCCTAACCCCCCTTCACTCTTAGGAAGACATAAAGTATCCCATTTCACCAAGGCCCATTTTCTTTTCTCCTTAGTACCACTCCAAAGGAAACGATGACTGATTTGATCCAATTCTCGAAGAACGACCTTTGGGATATTCAAAACGGAAGAAACATAAATAGGAATAGCTTGAAGGACTGATTTTACCAAGGTGATTCTACCCCCGGAAGAAAGCCACTTGTTGGTCCACTTTCCAATTTTCTTCTTGACTTTGTCCAACAACCAATTCCAATCTTTATTTTTCTGCCTTTGAATATTTATGGGAATACCTAAATAAGTGATTGGAAGAGAGGTCTTCTTATATCTTAATTTATCCAAGACCATGGATTCCTGTCTAGCGAAGCGGTGAAAGAAAATAACTTTAGATTTGTCTTCATTGATCAAGCGCCCGATAGCCTTAGAAAAATAGCTAATGATTTGCTTAATATTAGAAGCTTCCTTAAATGTAGCTTTACCTAAAAGGGTAGAGTCATCCACAAATTGAAGATGAGAGATAGGTCTAGCTCCATGAGCAATGGTAACTCCCTCAAGGGTTTTGTTTTCCCTCTTTTTGGTTATAGTCCTACCCAAGCATTCAGCAAGAATGATGAATAAATAAGGGGATAGCGGGTCACCTTGCCTAATACCTCTGGAAGCTGGGAAAGGCTGAGAAGGCACTGCCATTGATAAGAACTAAGTAGGAAGCTGAAGAGATACATCCCATAATCCAATCCATCCAATCCTTAGAGAAACCAAATTGCCTCAAAACTTTGATAAGGAAGTGCCAATCCACTCTGTCATAAGCTTTGGATAAGTCTAACCGGATGAACATAGAAGGAGAATTTTGCATATCCATGGAATGGATGGCTTCTGAGCAAGAACTATCTCATCTACTATTTGACGTCCTTCCACATATCCCCCTTGCTGCGGGAAATAATCTTATGCAAAAGAGGCTTCAACCTTTACTGCCATGATTTTAGTAATAATTTTGAGAAGAACATTACATAAAGCAATAGGTCTAAAAGTTGAGATATGATCAACCTCTTGAGCTTTTGGAACAAGAGTAATATAAGTTTTATTGATAACCTTCAAAATTTCTTTGGATTTCCTGGCTTCTTCCACCACCTCTAATAAATCAACATGAAGGATATCCCAGAACTCTTGGTAGAACTCAATAGGAAAACCATCGGGACCCTGGGGTTTTCCCTTTTTGCATTTTAAAAACTACTTGTTGAAGCTCATTGATAGTAATAGGAGCAGTCAAAATAGAGTTCTCCTCGGAAGTGATAAGAGAAGGGATTGCTTGAAGAACATTTTGTTGTGAAGTTGAGTCAAGAGGAGTAGCAACAAAAATATTGGAAAAGTAATCAACAACAATAGAGTTCATGCCATCCCAAGTATAAACAACATCTCCAGAATCTGATTTTAAGGAAGAAATAAAGTTGTGAGATCTTTGAGCTAGAAGAGATTTGTGGAAGAAATTTGTGTTTCGATCTCCTTCTTTGAGCCATTGAATTCTAGATTTTTGCTTCCATAAGATTTCTTCTCTTTTTTCCCATTCCTCTAACTGAGTTGTGAGTTTAATTTCATCTGCACTTCTCTTCTCTGTGAGGCCATCTAAATGGATTTTCTTATTCAAATTTTCAATATGAGCAATAACTTCATGTTTTTTTTTATGAACATCCCCAAACTCTTTCCAGTTCCAAGTCTTGATTTTGGATTTAATGTATTGCGGTCTTTTGGCAAAATAGAACATCTTAGTCCCATGCCTAGGTTTACCTTCCTTCCACCATTGTTGCACACGAGGTCTGAAGGAAATGTCTCTAAGCCACATTAATTGAAAACGAAAAGGAGAGAAACTCACATTGGTTTTCCACATTTCCACCATGGTGGCCAATGATCCGAACCAACATTATTAAGAGTCTTCACTTTAGGAATGTGACCATGGATTAAGAAATTTTCAGAGAGCAAAAACCTATCCAATCTCTCCATTATACAAGCTAAGCCTTGCCTTCGTTAGACCAAGTCATAAGGCCATTATATGGTTGGATATCCACAAGATGGAGGTTTGCAATATATTCGCTCATGAGGTCAGTACTTTTGTCCAAATTTCTATTTCCCCCCCTTTTCTCATCCAGAGAGAGGATGGTATTGAAATCTCCTCCGATCAAGATCCAAGATTTAGGAAAATGAGAGATAATATGAGTAATATCCTTCCACTTTCTTCTTTTTTCCTCCAAAGAAGTCGGGGCATAAACGAGTAATGCAGAGCATAATCTGGTTGGAATGTCTACTTTGAATAGCTATAGCCAACAAACCCCAACTGCCAACCATATGGTGAATAACTACCTCTTTTGGGTCCCAAAGACAAGCAATGCCACCCGAAGTCCCTTGGGAGCCGGGGAAACCACTTTTCAGTTGGCCAAATTTTACTGGCAATTAAGTCCATATCCTCCATTGACATCTTTGTTTCTTGAAGGAAAACAAGATGTGGATGATTTATCCGAATCATTCTTCTAATTTCATTTTGTTTTGAAAGACTCCCTTTGAGTCCTCTAATATTCCAAGTGATGATCTTCATTAATACCAGGGCTAAAAATTTTGGGAAGGGCATTAATCTTACCTTCCTCTACAAGCTTTTCACCTTCTTTTACCATATGATATTGATTGGTCTTGCGACCTACTTTTTGATTAGAATCCATCTTCAATTTTTTTTCCCTGTTTCTTGACTTATTCCAATTGAATCTGAGATGGCTTCTAACCTTGAAGAATGCTCATACACAACCAAAATTTTACTAGATGGTTCAATGGAGTCTATATTGGGACCTGCATTATTTGAAGTTTTGACATTTGAAATATTGTTTTTCTTGTGTAAATTTTCTCCTTTTTTTTTCTGTTGAAAACCTTTGATTTGTTGGTTTGTCTCTGAGTTCTTTCCTTCATATTTAAATTGTGTTTCTAAGATTTCAGTTTCCATTATTTCCTCTTCCTCACTTGGGACATCATTTGTGGAAAGGATTTCAAACATATTAGCAAATGACTTTGATTGATCCTTCATTACTTGGTTTTTTAGAGTGTTCTTCTTCTTAGGTATTTGGAAACCTGCTTGAGTTTATATCTTCTTTCTTTTGATCGGGAATTTTATTTGGGCAAGCAACGGCCAAATGACCATATTCATGGCAAATTCTACAACGAAAAGGAATGTTCTCATAGTCCACTACTTGCTCCCAAGTGTCTTCCCCAAATTGTAATGTGATATTTTTAGGTAGGGGTTTGTCAAAATCCATTAAAACACAAATTCGAGCATAAATAATATGTTCAAAATTTTGAGTACAATCAGCGAGTCATCATAAAAGTTCCTAAAGAGTTTCCAATTGAAGAAAAAATAGTAGGATTCCAAAATTCAATAGGGAGGCCAAAGAGTCTAACCCACACGGGAGCTATAGAAGGCATCTCTTCTTCGGCTTTAAATTTAGTATGCCAGGGCTTCATGAAAAGCCCTGCCCTTCAAAAAACCAAGGACCCCCTTGAAAATTTTTCTCTCTATCTTCATTATTAGCAAATAAAACAAGAAAATAACCATTTGGATAAATAGAGATTTGTAACTCACCTTTAGTTTTCTAGCTTTTTGCAGCCCAGACTTTGAAAGCAGATAGACTCGGACGAAAACCCACGAACCAACAAATTAGTCCTCTTTTTTCCAAATCTTCAATGCCAGTCTGAATGTTACCCATATCAAGCTTAACAATAGGAGTTCCATCAATTGCTTTAAGACATCCTGACTCCGTTTTCCTGGGATCAATCTTAGGCATTCTTAGAGGTTTATGAGAAGCCCTAATATTGATATTAGCATTGGGTTGAGGCTGTCCACCACGAAGGGCATCCCTAAAATTCATTTTTGGGACTGAGTCTTCAAAATTCTTACCCTTGATAGGGGTTTTCATAGTAGAATTATTTTGTGGGTGCACCTTAGCACCAGATTCACTTGAGATATGAGCCATTTTTTGATCAACTGCTTGAAACTTATTTCGTGGTCTCTTTAATCCTTGCCCTAGACGCCGTGGAAAGGTATGGTTTTCACTTTTCTTTTGTGCAGCAAATTGGAAGCCGTTGTCACTCAAGTTCACGGTATGATCTGTTGAAAGACAAATTTCTAACCCATCTTGTATCCCCTGCAACATTTCCTGCTAAAATATTGAGCATAAACCACAAAAATATTGGCCGCTAGGGCCCGAAGGCCCTAAAAACCAACCTCCGGAGCTGCTTGCACTCAACCCAGATGAAACCCTCGCATAGCCGCTTGCCAAATATATCGTTCACACATAGGGATGTGCTAGGATCTGTGTTGCTCCAAATGATATGAAAATTGGTGGAGACGTTCTAGGGTTTTTCAGGCATCTACCCTCAAAATTTTAGCTCAATCCGAGTTCGGATGAGTGAGATATGGCCGAAACGAGTTCGGTAGTTTGGGCAGTCCTACGAAAAACGTCTCTCGGAGGTTATTATATTTTCTACTTTTGTTCTATTAGTGGTATTGTGTCCTCTCTTGTCATGACAAGTCTAATTAGCGTTGAATGTTCAGCTGACACTGCATATATTTCTAGCACTACATTTTCTACTTTTGTTCTGTAGATTGTTTGATTAATATATCTTCAGTACCCCTTCCCCTAACCTATTCCTATATTGGTTGGTTGATCTGCTTGTTTATTTAGATTCTTAGGGAAATGTTCAAAATTAAGGTTGATTTCCTTTTGTTTGTGTTGAGACACCCTAATGGTATGTGGTTGGATTTTTATCCAGGTTACCCAAGTTTGAATCACAAGGAGGGAGGCTCTTGTTGTGTCCTTGGAGAGTGTGGCGTTTAGTTGTACCACCCATTATACTTCACCTTAAAAAAAAAATATTAGCTTTGTTGTTCAAGTTGATAATAACCAATTGAGAGTCCCCTCACATTATAAGTTGTTTGATTTCTTTTGTACTGCTAACTCCAATCCTGTCTTAAGTGCATGGAATTCTATGAAATTGATGGTATTATAACCAATCAATTGAAATTAAAATAATACTTCCTTACCATATTTGTTGATGATTGTTTCTCTAAAAATGCCTGTCTTAAGGGCATAAAATTCTAGGAAATTGGTGGTATTATAACCAATCAAATGAAAGTAAAACCATACTCCTTGCCATCTTTGTTGAGGATTGTTTCTTTGAAAATGTTGAGTTACCTTTGAAAATCCCATCAAATTTCAACTAGTATTCTGTGTCTATCTTTTTCTTAAAAAAATTAATTATTAACATAAATATATTTTTTTAATAATCAATAAAAATATTAAAATAATGTATATTATATTTTTTAGTTATTGTGTAAACAACAATATAAAGTCCTGCTCTTTTAATTTTTAAATAATCAATAAATAATAATTTATATCGTTATTTTTATTTATCTTATAAATAATGATACAAAGTCTTCTTTTATTTTTATTTCAACATATATACTTATGTGGGGGCTTTGGTAAATTCAAAAGCCTTGAAAGTGGATGTCTTTCATCTACCATTGTCTTTTTTTTAATTTTTATTTAATTAGTAATAATAATATTAAAAGTTTTGTAATAGTAATAATCATATAAAAAAGTTTTATAAACTTTTCATAACAATAAATATAGCAAAATTATAATTTATAAACTTAAAATTATTATTTATTAAAAGAAATAAAAATAACAAGTATAAAATTTTATAGGGAGCTAAGAAGCCAAGAGGGAGTGAGAGCCAAGATTCAGTCATGGTGGTTCATACAGAGTGAATTACTACTTTAAATCCTTATCACAAATAAATGGGACATTGTTTCCAAAAAATTGTCAAAGCAAAGAAATATCAAAGACAGGATTAAGTGTGAGTTGAGAGGGAGTGCAAGCCCATACGAGTTAGGAGGAAGTACAAGCCAAGAGGAAGTGTGAACCAGGAGCGAGCCCCATTAGCTAGTATGGGAGGAAAGTCATATTTAAAATCCCTAATGGGAAGTTAGAATATCCTAGCCAGAAATTAGGACACCCTAGCTGGAAGTATGGAGGTCCAAGTTGGAGATAAATGAAAGAGCAAGTACACGATAATTTCAATCGATAGCTGGAAGTATGGAGGTCCAAGTTGGAGATAAACGAAAGAGCAAGTACACGACAAGTTCAATCCAGGTAGCAAATGTTACACCAAAAGTAAGTATCAAGGATGAGATAATTGAGCATGATATAATGGTTCTTAAAAGTAAAAGGTATATATGTAAGTTTCATACGTCATGACCATGGTTTTTGGAGATTAAAATTGGATCAAGTGGAAGTAGGGATTGAATTCAAATTATTTTGTAACTTTTCTTCTTAAAGATTTTTTCATCATCTTTTTTAGCTCAAAAACTAGGGATAAAATAATGGGTGGTGGCCTATGGTTTAGGGGGAGAGATACATTTTATTTGAGACCATGGAATGAATTTTTTTCTATTGAGATAGAAACTATTAAGAAGCTTCCAATATAGGTTAATATTTTTGGACCTCCATATCAACTTATCAATAAATATGGAAATACCCTAAATGAATTCATGAAGGAAGGACTAACTACTAAGGAGCGAAAGCATGCTATACATACCCAAAAAAGTGTTGCTATTGGTATTTCAAAACCTTTGCCACAATCTATTAAGATTAAATTTGAATCAAGAGAATGGTATCAACAAGTGGATTATCAAAATATCATATTTTTATGCCATAATTGTTATGGGATTGGACACATGACAAGAGTTTGCAAAGTGAAAACTATGAAAAAAGAGAGAAAATTTTGGTCATGAGATAAGCTTCAATATGAAGCAAGGAAATCATACAATAATAGAATCTAGATCAGATCAAGAATATTCCATTCCAAAAGAAGAGGCAAAGAAGATGTGGACGAAAATCCTAATGACAAAAGAGGTCAATTTTATTCTAGCTAAGTCATCTTTATTTTCCTCAAGTAGTATAGAATCTTCTCTTAGTAATAAATGTGAAAGTGGTGTAGATATTATCCCTTGCACTTTAAGGTTTCAAGAGCAACATATTAAAGAAACGAGGATGGAGGGATTTTGTAACAATCTAAGGGTGTTAGGGCAAAATCAAAAGGTAATTCTTACGAAAGAGCATCCTTGCACTTTAGGGTTTCCAAGGAAACATAAAGAAGAATGTGCTTTTAAGGTTATTCCTTGCACTTCAAATCCTTTAGAGCAAGACAAACCTAAAGATGATAAGTCTTACTATGAGTAGTGTGAGAAGATTGAAGAGATTGATGAAGATGAAAGTATTGCTAGGAATGAAAAAAGAGAGGAATGTCTAAGAAGCAAAAAACAAAAACAAAATAATAATGATATGGAATGAATTGGCATGTCAAGACGAGGTTTTGGACCACGTGTCTCTTAAATCATGTGATAGAGTATCAAAAAAGTCCTTGTTGATTTTCTAAAATCATACTTGATCACCATAGAAGTGGATGCCAATCTAACATATGGTCCTTATCAAATCTAGAAGTTGATTTCTTGGGCTATCTTCTTATGGACCTTTTCTTTTTTCTTTGGTAAGATTACTAGGATGCAAGGTAGTGGATTTTCAGTTTGCATGAACTCGTTGTTACTTATGTTGGTTTCATGACTTAAAATGGGATGCTTCTCAAAAGGTGGTTTAGTCATGTTTGGAACATTCCTCATGATTGTTCCATTATCCCAAGAAAAACACCTTGGCCTTATCTTGATCAATGCTTTTTATTAACGAGAACTTGGTATTCCTCGAAGCGACAAAACATATTTTTTAAAGTTACCCATCCTTTGGGGGTTGGTAATTTTTTACTGAGAACAAGACCTTTTGAAAAGAGATGGATATTTGTAAATCTACCTAGTTGGAGTGCCCATAGTGTTCAGTTTTATATAATGGAAGGGGTGATAATTGAACCAAAAATCCTTAATTTGGACAAGTAGGTTAGACATATTATGAAGAAAGGAGTCCTACTTTAGTGCCTAATGAAGTTCACAATATTTGACAGGGATATTTTGAGGAAAATGGCTTTCTCCTAGAAGAATGGGGTGGTGAAAGTGGGAAGATTAGAGTTTAAAATTCCATACCTCTAAGTACAGAGGTTACTGGCCTTCCTTTGGAAGGCCCCTACCTAAACAAGAAAAAACATTTGCTAGCCAAGGAAACAAATATTTTTATGGGTGAAGATGAAGAGTTGAAAAAGTTTTAGAATGGATATCAGAGAAGCTTCCTCAAAGCATTGTGGAATATGGTGGTGCTGGTCATTATGGAGTACTTTACGTTCGACAACAACCAGGATATTCTCAGAAGATTTCATTTTGCATTCTTGAATTGGCTTTGTTATAAGAGAAAATTTCAACATTCCTTCCTTCCTCTTCAAGTCTTTGGAGAAATCAATGTTGCAGGTGAAAAAATGCATTGCATCAAACCTGATTCATCGGGGTCTCCCAAAATTGATCTTTTATTATATGGCCAAGAAAAGGGTAGCTTGGAGGAGGTGAAGCTGACTCTAGTTGAAAATCCAATGGAACCCCCTGTTGAGGAGGAATCCATGGACTCTTCCTAGAATAAATCTATCAAATCTCAAGACCTTGGTACTATCCTTAGCTCCACCCAAGGTGATAAGGAGACATCGAAGGGATAAGGTGAAGTCTTTGAGACTCCTATAGGGGTTGGTAGAAGTGAGGAGAAAACTAGATACTCTAGGCATCTTTTCTCCAAAGCAGTCAAAGTTGAGAAGACCCCCCTATACATTGTTGACTTCGAAGGTTCGACTCCCATTAAAAAGAATGTTAAGCACTCGACAAGGTCTAGGAGTAGAAAAATAGTGAAGATTTATAGTTCTTAGGATCCTCCTAGAGCCCCAAAATCTTCCAAAAAAATGATGTTGGAGTTCATGCGATTGCTAATTAGGATCCTAAATGTTGTTATCTCATGTGCAGAAGAAATTAAATTTATGATGGGTCGGATCAATGGAATTTAAATGGCCCAAATATGATCAAGGAATCAATTGGTGATATGGTCCATGAGGATTGAGGGCTTTGTCTTCCTCCTATTTTGTTTCTCTTTTTTGGGTTGTTTCTTGGTCCACAGGGTGGGATGGATGGTTAACTTGTGGTATTTTGGTCTTATCTCTATTTAGGAACCTTTGTTTATTGGTTCTCTAGCTTCTCAGGGTTCTCTCTGATCCTTTCTTGCTTCTTCTTATGGCCTCGTTGGTGTGGGTGTGGATTGGGTTGGTGGTGTGTCCCTTTGGTGGGGATAGCCCTTCTCTGTAGTTGCTAGATTTTATCCTTGGAATTTTTTGTTTCCTCTTTGTAAAATATTTAGGGACCCTTTCAAAACCCTTCTTTCATATAATAAAAAAATATCCAAAAGTGATAAGCATTATTATGAAAGGAGTTTCAAAATTATTGAAATTTTTAGGTTTGACTAATTTTAAATTCTCATAAATGTTATTATCCATCTTTAATAACAAAAGTTTGAAACAAATCTTGCAAATTTATTGAACTCAATAGGAACCAAAAAAACATTATTTGGGACATGTATCTCAATTAATATAAATGTTCTTAGAGCAAGTTAATCAATTTTCCAAAAAAAGAAAAAAACACCCTTTAGGCATGATAACTTTGAAGTATTGAACCTTCTCATCAAATATGTGTAGTCTAGAAAAATAATAGCATAAACAATACAATAAAATGGATAAATTATATTTTCTAACAAGTGAGAATAAAAATACAATATAAAGATATGATGTTGCTTTTATTAACTTAATCTTTTCCAAGAAAAATTTAATCTATAAAACATCTCTCATTGAGCATGAGGTCATGTTTTCTTCTTTCATCATGTACAAAAATTTATTTTCACTACACATAATAGTGACATGCCTTTGTTTGGTCATGTGAGATGGTGTCTCTCCTATAGGACTTGTGACAAAATAATAGACTCATGACCACTTTCCTCCACTAGTGAATTGAACCCCAAAGGAAGAACATCATGACCCTTCTACACCCATCCCTCCTTCTCAATGTCTAATGCATAGAAACTTGCATATAAACAAGAATTTGTGGTTTAATCAATAGAAAAATTCATCTAAATTAAATATTAGGTTAACCATTAAAAATTAGTAACATAAAAATTTATTTTTTTATTTGAAGAAAATTAGACAAATGAAAGATCACTAGAATATACATTGAAGAGGAAGAGGCATGATTTTTGACCTTTCATGTCCCATTTTCCTTTTTTATTGTTGAAAAAGCATAAACTGGGGTTGCTGCTACATTTCCTAGCCATTGGAAAGAGTTTGTACAAGTTTGAGTTCTGCAAATTATTTTGCTCTAATTTTGTAGGAGATAATTTGTTGTAATTCACACATGTTATATTCCTATAACTTATGGATAATATAAGTTGCTACAACTATTTTCTATGGTTTTTCTTCCTCGAGAAGGATTTTATTGTTTAAGTCCTTGTGTTCCTATTGGTTTTGATGACAAAATATTCTATTGTCATTGGTTGTTCACTTTATTATATTGTAATTGTGTATTGTTCAATTAATTTTCTTTGTTTTAATGCATTGAGCAAGATGCACTATATTATTTCAATTTTATTGTTAAAATATTTGTGTGATTTTAAAGCATGCCATAAATTATATGGTATTTTCTAAGCTTGCATATGTATATATTCAATTTATAAGAAATGAAAAGAGTATTTTTTATCTATAGATCCAGAAATTAAAACTAAATTGTGGAAGTTGCATTTAAATACAATGGCAAAAGATGCATATTCTTTCTTCAATCTTGGAAATAGTTTGGCCAAAATTGAAAAAGGATGGATCAAGTTATCGTAGTGTTAATGAAGAGAACTACTAGTAGAAAAGAGAAGTATGAGCATATTGAAACAAAGGAAGGTTTATAGTCCTATTATATCTTTTTCACCCTACCAACACTTACGATAAGGTGAAGGCCAAGTTTGAGATTTAATATTTCAAGAAAAATTAAAATGCAAAAGAATTGAAGCATTGGTTTGAGCAATTGAAGGTTTTCTTTGACGTTCATGAATATAGTGATGCATAGATAATTGCTTTTGCATGATTGAAAATATCCAAGATGCATTAATCTAGTGTAGGAGCTATAGTGACACTTGGGCACATGATGGAGATTCATCCATAAAAAATTGGTTACAAATGAAGGAGATCATGATTGAATAATTTTATCCTCATAGTATATTTCTAAAAAGAATAAAAAATGGTAATTCTTATGGTAACTATAATGACAAAATGTTGAAGAATATACTACCAAATTTAAAAAACAAGCCATGTTGATAAGGAAGTTATTGAATTATGAAGAGGTACCTACAAAATATCTTGGTGCACTTCAGCCTCATATAGAGAGAATTAATTATTTTTTCTCATTAATACCTTAAAAGAGTCTAGCATCAAAACTCATGCCACTAAATATAATTACAAAAAAAAACTTATCTCATCCTATAATGGAATCAAGGAGAAAGACCAAGTAAGTTACACAAAAACAAATGAAAGAAGTAATCCCCCCACAAAAAAAAATTACCAACACCATAGTCAAAGATTTAAAAAAAAACATTGTATTCATTATGATCTAGAGGACCATGAAAAGACTACCTATTGCAAACTGCATCCAAAGATATGTGAATAAATTTTGAAGAAGAATAGGAAGAAGACTATGCCACAAGTATTGAAGCAAAATATGTGGGGAATAAGTATAATTTAGATGATAAGACTATTTATTCTATTACACTTCCCAAATTAATTACTTCCAAGGAATAAATCAACAAGAATGAAGAAGAAGATAACACCAATGAATAAGAGATGAAGTGCTTGTTTCCTTTTAAGCATATATGAAAATGACAAAGTTTAAATGTATTGATTGATTCTAATAAAAAAATGACTTATAAAAGTTGGTAAAGAAACTCAATTTGAGCACTCTTCCTTATACAAAGTCTTATCCTCTTGGTTAGTTTAATAATATTGAACCAAGTGTTGGGTTGTAATATAGAGTGAAGTATTAACTTTTGTTGGATTTTTTGATGATGTATTATGCAATGTAAACTATTGTATAATTTTAATCTTGTGTTTGATAGCCCTATTTTTGGATGATAAATATTTTCATGAGAAGAGGGAAAAAGTACTTCTTGACCAAAGAAAGACAACAATACATCATACAATATTATAAAGTAAAACCATCCATGGCACTTATTTCATGCAATCAACCAAAGAGGATGGTAAATGCAAAGAAAATACTTATGTTTCTTTTAATTGAACCTAAGAATGAAGGAGGAGATGTTGAAGTTGTTCATATTTTAGTTACACTCTATAACGGATAGGGAAAATAAATGAGCTGCTTTTATCCTTTTGTTAGTGTTTAAGAAAGCTACATGACTCCCAACAAAGAGAAAAGTTGAGTATGAGACTCATTTTTAGATAGAAAACCCTTTCCAAATTTGGCATTATATCATAAATCCATAATGGAGAGTGAGAAAATCAAGAGGTAAAATTAGTTGTTATTGGACCAAGGAGTCATTAAACCAATTTAACCACTTGTAGCACATCCATGTTTTAGTGTCCAAGAAAGATGGCACAGTAAATCTGCATAGATCATTGAGCATTGAATTAAATCATCATTAAGAATCATCATCCATTGCCTTAAATAAATTATATTTTAAACCAATTTTAGAAGGAAGTCTTCATAAAGCTATATTTGAAATCTAATTACCACCAAATTCATTTGGAGGAGAAATGCTTGGAAGGTAGCCTTTAAGAAAGATCAAGATCTATAAAAATGGTTAGTTTTGTCTCTTGGCCTATGCAATCCTCTTTCTATATTCATGAGGATTATAGATTCATTGATTATTGTATATTTAGGTGATATTCTAGTTTTTAGTGAGACATGGGATGAGGATGACCATTTGAGAAATATGTAGATTTATTACAATAAAATTGACTTAAAGCCAATTTGAAAAAGTGTGGATTTGTAAAGCAAAGTTTTTGTGTATCTTGGTTTTTAATATATGTGGAGGTGAATTGAAGATTAATTTAACCAAAATTGAGGTAATTTTGAAGTTGCCTACTCCCGCTATGATTACTAAAATTAAAAATTCTATTAGAGCAATACAATTTTCAAGAAAATTCATTCTTCACTTTTTATCTATTAATGCCCCTTTATATATCGTATTTTTCAAGAGAAAATATTTTATTTAGAAGAAATAATGGCTCAAACATTTAAATAATTAAGTCATAGAATTAGAAATACCTATTTCGGCATTGTCTAACTTATAATAAACATTTGAGGTGACTATTGATACATCTAATTATGCTATGCATTTTATGCACTTGTAATAGAAAAGACCTATTTGCTACCACTCATAAACTTGTTTAGAATTATCCCACTTATAAAAAGGAGTTGTATACCTTGGTGTAAGCCATCAAGAAATGGAAGTACTATGTAATGCGTATATGAACCATTGCTCATATATATCATTGACCTTTGTAATATCTTTAAACTTGAAGCAAGTTGTAAATATCTAGATATTTTAGATGGATGGAATTCTTATAGTAATTTCATCTTGTTATTAAGTGCAAGCAAGGTTCTAATAAAAATAAGGTTGGTTTATTATCCATACCTCTCACTTCTATATCTAGTTTTATGATGCAGGTTGAACCCTTGGCATAACATACTTTTTGGTTCCAATCACAAATATTTTAGCAATTACCCCAATATTATTTTCAAATTCCTAATCTTGTACCTATTGAACTTCAAGCTCTTACTACCTAAATTGAGCAATTACAATAATAAATTACCATAATTTAAACTCCTTTCCCTAATAAAAGGTGCTTAGTGTTAGATAATATTACATTATTCGATCTATTATTTATGAAAATCTCTATGTGTAGGATGTGCACAAGTGTCATAAAAGTAAATTAATTAGAAATCCAAGAGTATTGCAAACAAATGGTAAGATGAGAAGCTAAATATCATGTAGGAGATACAATAATCAATAAATTGAAGAGTCATTCTATACAACTATATCAAGGAGAAAAAGCTCTTGATTATGCACAAAAAGAAAAGCTTATGTATATTGTACTTCTTTTTGAGTTATTTGTTGTAAGTATTCTAAATACATGATTTTAGCCATTTACATTCATATTTGATATTATAAGTAAATATTATTTACATTATTATGTTGGCCTAGATATACATATTAGAATACTCATATATATATATATATATATATATATATATATATATATATATATATATTATATAATTCTACTCTTTATTACTATTTCAACCTTTAATATTATGGCTTATTTATTAAGGGGTCTATGATATTTTTATGGTTGTAAGACTTGAAAAGCCAACAATGGTATTAGAGATACCACCTAACTCTACCTATTTTTTATAAAGTTATATATATTAGCCATCATCATCATTATTTAACTCTATCCATTCTTGATAGAGTTAAATTTGAGTCTATCCACTTTGAAGGTAGTGAAGACTTGGACTCTATTTTAGAAGCTCTTATTGAGTAGAGATTGAGGGGACAAGGATTAATCACCCTGATTTGAATGTTAGGGACTTTCCACTTGGTTGAAGGAAAACCAACGAATACTAGGACTCAACTTAGGTTGATTGAGGGCCAACTGGAAAGAAAATTGGAAGTTTGAGAACATTCAAAGTCACCCTGGGGATTCTTTAGAGAAGAAGAGAATACTTATTGAATATTGAGAGAGATCCAACTCAAGAGAAAGTTTGTCATTAAAGGACATTCATACTAACCTTGATAATATATTAGATTCTCTAGAAGAAGATGAGAATCAATTTTTGGTTCTTAGGTGCAACTTAAGACATTATTGGATTAAACAACATCAAAGCTCTCATATGATTGAGAAGCAATACAAGCTTCCAGAGATTGAGATAACTCGGATAAAATACAAAGTTTAGTAGAAAGAATAAAACTATACCTTTCTACTAATATTGAAAGACTATTTTGTAACTAAGTAATATTGGAGCTAAGGTACAAATGAGAGGTATGCCCGAGCAGAGAAGATTCACTTCAAACCTATTGCAGTCTAAGCACAGAGATGAGACACATCAAGTCTAGTTAAACTAGAACAAAAGAAGCACCCAAATCAAGCATAGACATGAAGTCAATAAGAATTCAAGCACCTGAATCAAGCATTGAAGAGAAGCAACATTCAAGCACTATAGAGAAGTGAATTAGTTTGATCAACAATGCTCAACTATAGAAGTGGTCTAGTGCAAAGAAGAAGAGGTTGTATCTACTCAATATCATGGTAGAATTAAAGTAGTGCTCTGAAAGGAATATTCCAACAGTTACAAGTAGTGAAGCGCTCATGGATGAAAATTTACAAGCAGTGAAGCACTCATGGAATAAAAATCATAGGAAGTAAAGCACTCACCTGAGAGCAATAATAGGCAGTGGTATAGGCTCCTGGAAGAGCACCCTTAGGCATAGAAACATCATTGAAGAGAATTTATAGGCAATGATATAGAGTCACTAAAGAGCTCTCACAAGTAGAGATTATAGTGTACACAATAATACACTTGCAAAGGATAAAATGCATGAGTTGCGCTCATAAAGTGCAAATCAGTGGCTAGTCAAAGTCACTTGATAATATCATAGATAAAAACAAGTAGAAACCTATTAATGCATACACAAACTTGATGAAGGGAGCAAGAGTAGTCTTCAAAAATAGAAATGTCTAAGGAAGAATGTTTTAGGGAAGATAAGCTAGTACGCCCAACTACAAAGTGTTGTTAGGTGAAACGACAACTGGAGCATCTAAGAAAATTCTAAGGAATATAATCCATTTGAATCTGAGAAATCACAGAGTAGTGCCAGGCAAAATAAAATTTCAAGTGACCGAGTTCTAGGAAAATCCAGTGGACATTAAAATGATTGATGTAATGCTTGCATAACATTACATGCAATTCTTATAATGTTACTTTAATAATACTTATGTTTGTAAAAGATATAGGTTGAAAGCTATTAAGGAAGGCATCGGGAGGAATCAATAGGCTCACAAAAATTGTAGGGGATTTTAAAGGAATAACGTAAGACTCGTTATCTTATCGTGGATATTAAAAGATCTAATGTTTTATTATAGTTATATTGTAGTTATAAGTAGTTAAAATTATTTTATGATTTAATTAGGGAGACAAGGTTTATATGGAGTAATAAGTTTGTATAATAGGAGTTATAAGGTTTTATAGGAATTTTTATAATTTGATTATTTAAGGAGTTATAAAGTTTTTTTTTTTAACTATATTTTGAAATCTATAGTTCAAATTTTTATTTTTTTTAATTATTAAAGTTTGGAGTGATAAGATTTTCAACTTCAAATCGGATTTAAGAATTTAGAATCGATCATGGATTACTGGTATATTGACTCCGGATCAAGTAGGCATATGACAAGAAATAAACAATGGTTTAAACCTTTTCAAGAAAAAATAATGAAAAACCTATTGTTGTAGCAGATAATATGACTTACGAAGTTAACGGAGTAGATGTTTTAATTCATGAAAAAGGATTAATTAATAGTGTGCTATATGTACTTGGATTAACTGCTAATCTTCTTTTAGTATCTCAATTAATGGATCAAAATTTAGCAATTGAATTCAAAATTATTAAAAACAGTAAGGAATGCCTTATTATCAAACAAGGAAAATTCATAGTTTTTGGTTCATATAAAAATAGTCTATTTGTTCTTGACACGTCATCAAATATGGATTTGACAATAGGAATTTCAAAACAAAAATAATTGGCATAAGAGGCTAGGATATATAAGTGCATCTTCATTGAATCAGATGAGTAAGTATCAAATTGTTAAGGTTTTACCTAAACTCTCATGCAAATGTACAGTCTATCTAGAATATCTTGCAGGAAAAAACATAGAATACCCTTTGAACTCGGTCAACATAGAACTAAAGAACCATTGCAATTAATATATATAGATTTATGTGGTCCACTGAACATTACTAGCATTGGAGGACATAGATACTTTCAACTATATGTTGATGATTACTCCAAAACAATATGTGTATATTTTATGAAATTCAAATTTGAAGCATTTAGTTGTTTCAAACAATTCAAACTACTAGTGGAAAAAGAAATAGGAAAATCAATCAAGAATATTCATTCAAATAGAGGAGGTGAATTTTTGTCAAAATAATTTAACTTGTTTTTAGAAACCAATGGCATAAAAATACAACTACCACAACATATTCACCACAAAAAAATGGTTTGCAAAAATAAGAAATAGATCAATTATGGAAATGGTTCAATTCATGCTAAAAGAAGTTCATATTCATCATCAATATTAGGCAAAAGTAGTTAAAATAGTTGTATACGTACAAAATAGTTCATCTACAAGGATAATGTTACTCCTAAAGAAGTATGGTTAGGACAAAAACCAACAATAGAACATTTGAAAATATTTGTATGCAAGGCATACATGCATATCCTAAAGCAAATAAGAACTAAACTAGATGAAAAACTATGTGTGGAATAGTTCTTGGTTATGATGATGATTCAATATGTTACATAATAATTGATCCAACAACAAAGAAAATTTACATAAGCAAAGATGTAGTATTTGATGAAGGAAACAAAAATGTTACTAAAGAACAAAAGGTTGATTCAGGGACAATTCTAAGTTTTTCAAAAGAAGACTCAAAATCATACAAGATGAACAAATTGAGAACTTAGAGACTGCTACAACACTTCAAAGGAAAGAACCAATATGGCTCAAAAGTATACTTAAAGACTCAAAACTAGAGAAAACGTCAGACCTCACTACTACAAGACCTAAAACTCATAGTTTGATGAGAATGAATAGGGGATTGATAAGTTTTTTAGAAGAACTTACAACTACTAAAACTACTTTAAGTCATTCATAATGGAATACAACCATGGAATCAAAATATGCAACATTAATAAATAATAAAACATGGAACCTAGTTGATCTACTACAAGGAAAGAAAGTAGTAGGATTTAAATGGATCTACAAGATAAAATACAAAGTAGATAGTTCTCTTGAAATATACAAATCCCGATTAGTTGCAAATGGATATACTCAAAAAAGGAATAGATTATGAAGACATATTTTCACCAACATAAAGAATGACTACTATTCGAATGGTTTGTGCTTTAGCAACACATCATGAATGGAAAATTCATCAAATGGATGTGAAAAGTGCATTTCTTAATGATGATCTTGAAGAAGTATATATGCCATAGCCAAAAGGATTTGTGAAAAAGGACAAGAACAAAAATTCTATAAGTTGAACAAATCCATGTATAGTTTAAAGCAAGTACCAAGAGCATGGTATATAAAGATTAATATTCATTTGTTACAACACAATTTTAAAAGAAGTTCATCAGATCCAAATATCTATACAAAACATGTTGGACTAGAAAAAATAATACTTATAGTATATGCTAATGATATAGTATTCATTGGAAGCTCTATAAATCTGATAGATGAAGTCAAAGAGAATTTAGAAAAGGATTTTGAAATGGTAGATTTGGGACTTCTTCATTACTATTAGAAATTTTCCAAAATGAAGACAATATCACAATAACAAAAACAAAATATGTAAAATCATTACTTGAAAAGTACAAAATAAAGAATTGTAAATTCAAAGATACACCTATGGAATAAGGACTACAATTTTTGATATATAATAAAACCTCTCTAGTTTCAATCACTATCTATCATCAATTAATTGGAAGTCTTCTGTATTTAACTAACACTAGATCAAACCTAGTTTTTGATAATTATATTTCAAGAGTTATATAAGGATCTAGTTAAAGAAGAGCAACTACTCTATCTGGTTAATCCTCTGACTCCTACTCTAGCATAGATGATGCATTTAAAAAATTTGGTGATGGATGACACCCAACTCTACAACACTACAAAGTTAACATAGTCAGTAAGGTGTCGCTGCAATCCTCTGTTATTTTTTTGATAGCAACTCCGCTATTCTCAAGAACAAGTTATTTAGGAGTATTTTTGAGCCAAAACAACAAGAAAATATAGATATGTTTCTATAATAAAAATAATAAGTCCTAAAAAGCCCTCAACCAATCTAGAGCTTTAATCCAATACATTTCTCAACTACATATATTCAAAGTAAATAAAAATAAAGAACATCTTAGGTAGAATTGGATGTTCCTCAATGTTTGTCATTGCCACGTCAAGGCTAAAACATCTATGGCACAAAGGTCCTCAGACACGGTGATGCCTTCATCATCTACCTCCTATCAATATTATTCTAGTTAGCTCATATTCTTTCGAAGCTTGGCAAAGAAAAACTAGTTGCTATAATTTTCTAAAACCTAACTTTCCAGAGATAACAATGCAATACCCATTGCTAACATAAGCCTATCAAGATGTGCAGTTTGCTACAGGATCCATTTTCAACTACTTACCATTAGCTTTTTTGCTAGCAAAAACATGCTTTGGATTTGATCCCATAACTTGCGTTGGTGAGTATATCTAAAACCTGAACTCCAACCTAGAAAGTTAAGAGATTCATTCCAACCACATTTTGATTGGAAATTGATCATAAAAATCACTCACGATCTTGGCATTACCTAGTTCTACATTGATACAACCTGGCTCCTCGGTTCACTGCCAGTTCCTCATGCATAATAAGAAAAAGAAAATGAATGCACTCTGGTCACACATGCTATGTCTATTGTGATAGTTTAAGTCACACATACTGTCTATGGAACAACTTGAGTCACACATGATACGTCTATTGAACAAATTAAATCACACATTGGACTATTCTCCACTAGAATTGGTGGCCATCATAGCACATACAAATACCAATCATTTTAACATGTATAACTTCAAATTTTATGCTAACTCATTCCAACTGAGTATTTCCAAGGTTACCTCAAGTATGCAGTCCATTCCAGTCCATAATTGCTCTTCTACTCTCGCGTTCCTGAACCTCATTTCCAGCACTAATTTTCCTTTCTCCTTCTAGTGTTTGTCCCCTTGTCCCCTTCACTTTTTAATTCCCTTATTTTTTTCTCTATTTTGCTTACCACTCTCGATGAACTATCCGTCTCCTTACTTCATTACCAGCACTTGGCATAATCACCCGATTTCCAAACCGTTATCTGCCTCCAACCATTAGTTCGAGACCTTGGATGCCAAAAATATTTGTTTATATATAGAGCACTTCATGGCCAAAACATAAAACAAGTCCACGGATTAAAGACTAGATGTTTCTTTTATATCATGTTATCCTATAAATAGACTTCATAAATATGGAGCAAGTCCACCATGAACTAACCACTATGAGTTGAGAAATAAAGATAATCAATCATCTTCAACTTATTTGGTTATGCTTAACCAACATTCTCTCGTTTTTAAAAAAAATATTAAAGTAGCAATTATAGTTTCCTTATATATTTTTTGAACAAATATAAAATGAATTTCCATAAGAGAGGACATTCATCCATGTAGCCTCTCCAATATTTTGACCATTATCATAACATTTATCATAAGCTTTTCATTTTTGTGGTTACTCTCCTGCCATAGTAAGGGGCTTGTTCTTGCAAAAGTACAATTTTCGTTAGTAGCATCATGTTCCCACATTCAATGTATGTTTATCATATCCAAACATGGAATTATCCTATATCCCACAAAGGATTCACATCTCATATTTTCCATAAGAAACAAGCAATTTGCATAATCAAAATGATATAGTCAGTCATTCCATCCATTAGAAATACAACAAAACATAAATCCATCAAAATAGAAAGTTTTCCAAGGGTGGGGTCATGACAGACATAAAGAGATACCCTTACTTTGCATCCCCTTAAGGGACACTTTCCAACTCCAAGAAGCTCCCACATGTGCACACCAATGACCTCAAGCATGAACTTGGTCAAGATATCCACTTCCTACTCAATGAAGGCACAAACACTAGATCTATAATTCCATGAATATGAAGTCATATCACAAAGTGGATTCATATATTTATGTGCTTAATCCACTATTAGAACACTAGATTGTGGGTAAGTTGTATTGTGCTTTAATTATCACATCAAAGGGTGATTAGAAAGATCAAAGGAATGATGATCTCCTCCAAAATCATATGCAACCACTTGATATGCTTATCTACCTCATTGGTACCATAATATTTAGTTTCTTTGGAGGATTGAGCAATAGTGGGTTGTCATATAAAGAACATAATAAAACTAGGTTTAATCCCAAATAGAACACAAAGCCTATGAAGGACTATTGCTCATCCAAGTTGTCTATCTAATTATCATCTAAAAATCCTATCAAATTTAGAGGGAAGATAATAGAGTAGTGAATACCCATTTAATAGGTTTCATTGATGTATATAAGTATCATATTTGCTATTGTCTAGTGACTCTTGTGGGGTGCCTACAACAAAGGCTACATAAGGTATAATGTAAGATAGAGAAGTCCTTCCACAAGAGACTAATGCAACATGGCATCAACTAAAGGTGTGGTGCAACCAATCCATTTTTTTAGGCATGAGATAAAAGGAGTTTGAGTGGGATTACAATCCATCCTAAAACACCGAAGAAGATCCAATACATACTTGGTCCAAGAAATGGTTATGCCAGAGTCTATTTGATTGATTTGAATCCCCAATAAATAATGCAAAAACCCTAAATCTATCATCTCAAATATGGAATAAATTCATGATTTCATATCATGTATTAGAGTAGAGGAGCTACCAATGATGAGAATATTGATAACATACAACATAATCACTAAAAGTTTTCCATATTGATATTTGATATAAACATTATGTTTAGCCTCACATCATTAAACCCATAACTAAGAAAAAATAAATGGATATTTGTATATCATACACAAGGATCTTGCTTCATACCATACAAGGACCTAATAAAAAAATAAGCTAATAGAGTGAATCCTTTAAGCTCAAAACTAAGTGGTTGTTGTATATAGATTTCTTCCTAAAGATCCCGATGTAAAAAGACACTCTTCACATCCATATGATGTACCTTCCATCCATAGTAGGTTACAATGGAAAGAATTGTTGGAGGTATTACATTATTTGGCCCCATTGAAAACATTTAGATTAGGGTGTGAGTTTGATATCTATGTATATAGTATGTTTCAAGTTAGTAGGTGTGAGCATGTGTCATGTAATTAAATGTGCGAGGTGTCTAGTTAGAAAGTGAAGAGTTAAGAGTGTTATGTATCAAGTTTAGAAGTAGGGATCTATGTGTAATCATGAGATACTTTATATTTAATTAATATGTGAGATTTATGTAAGAGAGCAATATAAAGAGTTAAGTTCTCCCATGAGTGTGAAGAGAGCAAAGATCAAGACTCATGTAATATGAAGAGTCTCATGTATATTTATATTGAAGATAAATCCATGCAAAATGTAACTCAAAGAAGCTTTGCTTTATGCATTGCTTGATTTTTTTATCAATAAAGTTTTTAAAGTGTGATTTATGTGAGATTAGATTTTATTTGATATATGCTTGATATTGATGATATTGATGATATTGATGTGATTTATTGATCCTAGAATTATTTAACCTATGAGAATAGCATTATTTTTCTAACAAGAATAATTTTGATAGAGTCCATCCTAGCCATTGGTCCAAATTTCTTAAAATAGTCTACTCCCTTTTGTTGAGATAATTCCTTAACAACAATAATATCTTATGCTTATCTACCTAACCATCCAATGTGTATTTGGTCATATAGACCCATTTGCAATCAACAACATTCTTTCATTTTGGAAGAGGGACTAGTTCCCATGTCTTCTTCTTCATTAGTACCTCATGCTCTACCAACATAAAACCTTCCTATTTTGGCTTACCCTTAGCCTGAGGACATGCGAGAGGATCCTAATATATATTATCTTCAAAATCAATGCTCAATAATGAGCCTTTTAATATCACTCAAAAGATAGAATACGCTAAGCATCCTTTAGAATTGTCTTAACCCACTTGGGTGTTGGATTAATTGAAGAATCATGTGTATCTTATAATAACTTAACATCAAAAGTACAAACTAAAAAATCCACTTCATCATGCAAGATTGAAGTATTCTAAAATGATGTGTCTTTCTCATCTTTCCCTACTCTTGGAGAAGAGACTCCTAATTGCGATTCTTCTTATGAAGGGGTCAAACATAAAGGAAAAGAACAACCACTCAAGGAAGATGAAGGAGATGAAAAATATGCTCTAATAGGAATGGTGCCAACCAAAATCTTAGAAGAATCATCTAAATAAAAAAATAGTCAAAGGGTCTATATCAAAATTCCATGTTTTTGAGGATCATAAAGATGATATACCTTTAAGGTATGAGAATACACCATAAAAATGAATCTTTGATGCCTCCTTTCAAATATCATTGGTATTTTATCCCATGCTAAAGATCCAAAGATACTAAATTAGAACACATCCTGCTCATCCCCTATAAATATTTCAAGATGTATCACACCCTAGACTACCTTGGTAGGAACTCTATTGATGATGTATGTTGCATAAGTGATAGCCTCATCCCAAAACTTATGATCCATCCCCTTGGCATAAATCATGCATTGTGCCATCTCCATGATCACCCTATTTTTTTCTCCTAGCCACACCATTTTATTCAAGAGTATAGTGAATAGTCTTCTAATATGCATTACCATGAGAAGCTATAAAATCATGAAAAGCATAGCTAACATATTCACCACCCCCATCTATCATTAGACATTTTATTCTTCTATATAGCTTATTTTTAACAAGGGACTTAAAGGTATTAAACCTATCAAAAACTTCATCCTTAGTGTGAATGGTGTATAATCACACATATCTGGAGAAGTCATCAACAAAAAGTACCTATTTCCTGAGAGAGATGGTATGCTTGTAGGTCTACAAATATCACTATGTATGATCTCCAAGGAATGAAAAGGCATCCCTATGATGCTTCCTAGAATACACCCATCACATGCCCACTTGAAGGAGATATACATGGAAGCCCAATAGCTATCTAAAGCTAATTCATGTATCTGAAAGAACCATAACTGATATGACCAAGCTTGTGATGCCATTTTTTACTTTCATTATCATCCGGTGCAATCATTATAACAAAGATGTTTGTTCCTAGAAGGAGGAACATAAGGGACAACTCTTTCTCCCAACTTATACACGTGGTCAATCTCATCAAAATAATGAAAAGTAATAGTTTTGAAACCATTGTGTATATATTTAATTACCCATCTATCAGGTACAATTTTACCTTCTTATTTGTATGAGAAATGTGATAAATAGATAAAAGGTTAGAGATAACATTAATAACATGAAGTACCTCATCAAATGAAAAATATTCAATGTTGATGTCTCCATACCCAACAACCTGCAATGAATAATCATATCAAATCACAATATGTTCTCATGCATATGCTTTGTTGTAGCCTAGAAGAAGATGTTTATTCTTCATTATATGCTTATTTGCCCCTAAATCTACTATGGAATTATCCAAATAAGTGGATCTCAAATATGTAAAATGAATTTCTATATGATTCTATGAGGTTTCTCCATCAAAAATATCCTCACCTTGTGCATAGAAGAGAGCGACGTCAAGAACCCCTTTCTTGCTACTTCCTCAAGTTTCTCAAGATCCAAGTCAAATCGTTTTATATACATACTAAAAACTTAAGGATATTGTCTGTAAATAGAGAGGAAAATGTTGGGGGAGAGAAATAAAAAGCACTAGATTCAAATGACCATTGAATGGAAATTCATATTTCTTTTTCTATTTCCCCTAGGCTTAACCTCTTAAATATCTCCTTAATATAATACTTGGGGGAATTATGTGTATTTTATATTCCGAGGAATCAGATGGATGATCTTGATTAAAAATAGAATTTTCCTTATGCCTATTTCTCCTAGCATGATAGGGAAAAATTACTTAAATACCTCATCAATAGGTGGTGTAGGAGAATCTAGAAAGTACACATGAAGCATATCAAATACATTAATAACCATCTCATATATTTCAAACACATTGTTGAAGATAATATTGAGTAGTTCAATGTTCCTTTCCTTTTCTAGTGCTTCTTATTTTTATCTTCTCTCCTTGGGTAGTTCTCTTGCGATTCATATGTCCTATTATAGTTTCTTGAACCAACTAATATGCTTATCAATAATATCAAACAAGTCCATGGATAAGGTTGTCAACTTAGCCTCCAATATATTAATTCAAATGGATCACACAACCCCTAAAATTTCTTAAGCAACACTTTAGGATCTATGGTACTACTAACATGAGTGTCATATGCATTGTCAACATAAAGATCAATGACACCATAAGCCTCATCTTTTTTGTCCCTATAGAGCTACTCCACTTCTCCAAATTCAATATCACAAGGATCCTCATTTACCTATTTGAGTAATCCTTTACTTTGAAGTAGAGCTTTAGTCTTGATCTTCTAGATAGCATAGTTAGGACCACCCAACAAGGGCACATCATGATCCATAAGTATTCTTCCAAAATACAAAAATGTGTATGCATCTTTAACCAAAAGACAACACCACTAATGCTTAAATCTTGGAAAACCATGTGATTGAACAAAAAATGTGCTCAAAACACTTTTGTATGCATAAGTTATGAACCCTAGAATTTTTTCCCTAAAATTGCAAAAAATACCTCCAAAACGTTTGAAAAAAATTAGTACCTATAGTGAATAAGAGGATGGAATGTGTTGTTGCATGAGTGGCTGAGGGGGTGCTAAGCATGCACTAATTGTGCAGTTTATCAATGAATTGCATGACATCACTTGTTATAATATGATTTTCTACCTGATTTGTGAACCATGCTATGCCACTTACCACATCCTAATTTACTTCAAATTTGTGTTACCAAGTTTGTTGCTAACTATGCAAGCTCCTTTTCAAGTTCAATGGGTTGGTAGAATGTGATTGGTCAAACTTATATTTATACATGCCAAGTGGCATATGATCTATCATATCAGCCCAACTAGAGTGCCCAATATCAGCTTATATGTCATCCCCTACATCATCTACCACATGTTACCTTAGAATACCTATATCATAAATTGAGTTAGCACCTCCACCAATCACCATATGTCATGCCATGTTACATGCATGGACTACCATGTGTTGCCTAAAGATTTATACTTTGATCGCTAAATTAGTTTGACAAATTGCAATGTTATTTGTGTGGACCACCATGAGTTACCTCAAGATTTATACCCTAGTCATCAAATTAGTTGTACGAACTACCATGTGGCATTCATAAAACCCCACCAAGTCATCAAACTAAGCAAAGGGTGACATCATCCAATGCCACATAATCATATGTTTCTATGTCATCATGAATTTCCACATTATCATACATGTTGATATCATTACATTCATCACAAAGGTTGAGGGAAATCCTTAAGTCCTCCTTTCTATCCATCTCCCCAATATTCACGCTTGGAGAGAGAAGGTAAATGTTAAATTTTAAGTAAATAAAAATACCTTCCCATCCCTTTGAGTACCTTGTGCTAATGAATGCATGTGTGTGTGCTCTTTCCACAAAAAAATGTTGCCTTCTCTAGGAATATTCTCTTTTTAAAGTTTAAAAATTCAAAAGATGGAGGGAAATAACAATTTTTTGAATTGAAATTTAGGGTATATAGAGGCAAAATGGATAAAAATATTTGATTGGAATTCCCTTAAGATTTTACAAAGAATCTAGAAATGATGATAGTTTTCCCAAAAAAACCATTTTGTCAAACTCAATCAATTAGGATATACTCTCATGCCTATGCAACAAAGACGTCAGACCATTTCTACAACTTTATCAAGTGGCTTGGAGTTCTTTGCTAAGCATGGAAACTTTCCCATGGATTCTTTAGAACTAGGGGTCTACATGAAAAAAATTAGCTTATTCTTTCTTATTTCATGGGGGCTAAGTAGTCTACCCTCTTGTCTATACTACCTTTGGACAAAACATTCTAGAAGAGAAAAGAAAATAGATTCTTCAAAAAAAATCCATAAAATACAAATGAGGTTTTTGAAAAAACTCTAAAAAACCAATCCCAAAACTAGGGCATTCATCTGGTTAGAACATTTGAAACAAAACAACATTAAGTGCACATGAAAGAAAAAAAACTATTGGTGAATATTTCTCTTGATCAAATCTGCTAATTCTAGGGAGATCCTTGTGATCCAAGTGCACCTAGAGTTTTATCAAAAAAAATCTTTAGATTATGCTTTTAGCCTTCAAAAAAATATTAGTAGCTAACTACAAAACATTACCTCAAGAGAAAATAGTAGAAAAAAACAATCGATGAAAGTATTCAAGTAATGAAGATTCACACATGCTCTGATACCATTTTGGATTTCATAGCATTTTATAGAAATAGATAGAATAAAAAATTACTTAGTATTTCTTAACAAATGAATACACAATTAAAAATATGAAAATATAATATGATAGGGTGCCCATGGAAAAATAATCTCACTAAAATGTAATTGAAATTACACTCCAACAGACACTCAAAAAGGTTGGCATGGAGGTATACTTATACCCAAATACACGATAACTTTAGGTCAAGGTTGTGAGACAAACTCTGAGGAATAAAATATTACAAAAATTATAAAAGTGTGTTTTTCAAGGTTTAGATGGGCCCAAAGAGAAAATACAAGTACAAACTAGTCATTTGTGGCCTCAAGAGAAGCTTAACCACCATAAATTCCAATAGAAGAGGCTAGATAGGGCTTATTTGGGCCTGAAAAAGGAGGGATTGGCCTACCCCAAATACTTAGATACTTTGATGGATATTTTTTTGCATGGATAGATAATAACTAATTAAGGATTGACCTACCCCAAAGACTTAGAGCTTCATAGTGCTTTGGGTCTTGTCTTAATTTGTATTGAAGATTTATATTGGGATTTTCACACAATGCTTAGCCACTACATCAAGTGACCAAATGAGGTGCCAAATCTAATATCCATTAAGGAGACACATCAAAATATTTTGAAAACTTGAAAGACCAATTATGTTTAGATCTCTTCCTACCTGATTTGAAACAATATGTAAAGATAATAATCAATGCATCAAAGTACACATTAGGAGTTGTTCTCACATAGCATGGGGCATATAATTATCTATCAAAGTGATACATTCAATGAAGCAATCCAAAGATACCCCACATATGACAAAGAGATCTATGCCATTACACAAGCAAGTAAATGGTGGAAACACAACATATTAGGCAATGAAATAATCATTCATATAGATAATGATCCTATTCAATTTATTTAGACATACAGTAAGCTAAGGAATGAAAGACATCAAAAATAGATCATACATCTACAAGAATTCCATCTGATCATTAGTCATAAGCAAGGGAGTTCCAATTTAATAGAAAAATTTCTAAGGCAACCACCAATTATTGCACTCATCACCATTCTTGATTCCTATGGGCATGAGACTATCAATTGGTCCCCCTTGAATATAGTTAATTTTAATTTTATAGACATATATTAAGTTCCTCATGTGGGCAAGTGTGTTATTGATTATTTGTAAGATATTTTCTTTGTCGCGTGGAACATAATTATGTATGATCCAGTGAGTGCTCAAAGATGATTTAGAAATCATATATTAGCAAAGTAATAGGTCACCTTGGGATGGAGAAAATATTGTTAATGCTCCAAAAGTACTTATATTTTCTCAATATAAGAAATGATGTCGAGAGGTTCATGGAGTCATGCATCCCCTATGTGTTGTCAAATTGACTAATAATAAGAAAGGATTATGCACATAATTATCAATACTAGCCAGGCCTTAGGAATATCTCTCTATGGATTTTCTCTTATGTTTCCTACATCTAATTACTATGATGATTATATTTCATAGTAGTTGATAATTTTTCAAGAATGGTTTTTTAATTCTAGTTAGAATACCATTTAGTTATGGATATTGTTAAACACTATTTGAGTCGTGTATCACTAAAATTTGGTTGGCTAAAGTCCATTGTCTCTAACATAAATTATATATTTTTGAGTATTTTCTAGTCCATAGTATTAAGCATGATAGATGCTAAGCTAACCATGCTTATAGCCTTCCATCCTTAGACTATCTGTTAGACTAAAGTTTTGAACTAGTTGATTATACATTTTCAAATGTATAATTCCAATCATCCACATACATGGGATGACAACCTTCCCTATATTCAACATGGTATAATTGAGCTCTACATGGCTTTATAAACACAATTTATTTTATGTTTGTTTTAGGTTCCAACCATTCACACCCACTAATATAGCTCTTCATGTGCATCCCATGGAGTACTCATCTCATATATAGAAAAAAATAGAAAAGGCAACGTGGTTTGTGGAGAAAATTTAGCATTTCAAAAATAGGTCCATGACCTCTTGGAGAAGACAAATTAGAAATATAAGCAATTCTGTGACTAACATATTTTTCCTCATTAGTTCAAAGTTAGAGATAAAGAATGGTTACATCTTTAGGAGAGATTTGCACAACCCCATAAGAAGATCAAATGTCTTCATTATTGACCATACACAATCACCAATAAAGTGAGGGATAATATTTTCATGTTGAATCATTCATCATATCTTGGTTTTCATCCAAACTTAAATGTTGAACTTCTTAAGGCTCATCATCCAACTCTATTGAACACTTTTATAGTAGCAAAATAATTGGACCTTTAAGAAATCAATCCAAAAAAATTAGAATTGATAGAGGAGAACCAAATTATTGATACATGGACTAAGAACACGAGAAATCAATCCATTTAGAACTATGGAGTGGTTAAGGTAGGGCAAGTTGGTCACCAAGGAGAATGGGTCACAAAGAATCAAATAAAGAAATAGTTTCTACACTTGATGTTAAAAGTTGACACAATGAGGACCATTAATTTCAAGGAGGGATGAATGATCTAGACAAGTGATCTATCCATTCCATATTGCTAGGAGCATAACTTTGTTCTTGGAACTCCGTTTTGATCCCTCCAAAAAAGTGTTGGAAATCTTAGATGAAGAACAATACCTTTCAACAACAATTGCATCAAAAAACATGATTTGGAGATGATTGCTTGCATTGTATTCTATTTTTTTAGCAATATAATCATTTTTTATTTTATCATATGTTTTTGTGCTTTGATTTATTATGTTGTATTATTTTTCAACTTATCATATTTCTTATTTTTTCTTAACTTGAGACTTAAGTTTTAGATCACAAAGCCTCCTAGTAAAAATATTGAATATATAATGTCCAAGTACGGAGTATCCTCTCTCAAACACCCAATTTGATCTTTGAAGAAGAATATTATCTCCTTGGTCTCCATATGCATCTTGTTAAATGCTTCTTCCCCTTGCCACTTTTTTCATGCATAATCATTTGATCCATATAGACATTTTGTTGATTCAATCATCAGAACATATCTTTCTAGATCATTCTCAAATTTTATTTACTTGAAATTAGATATAGTCCTTAAGATTTATTTCTTTTTAAGTTCAACAAATTCTTCAATTTGGACTTTGCCTTATTTTTTTGAAGAATTTAAAATATTGTTTATCAAATTACAAACTATACAACAAGTTTCACATCGAATGAAAATCATTATTCAAATATGTCATATATTATCTTATCTCCCTCAAATAATTGAGTACTTAGAGTTCTTGATCTCTTCTATCTTTGTGAATAATTTGTTTTTTTCTCTAGTTCTATGCAAAAAATAGTCCTCCATTGCCTGTTGTTATACTTGAGTTTCTTATTTTTATAACACCCAAGAATATATCATAACCTCCATATTTAGAGGTTAATATACAAAAATTTTGGGTTGAAAACGAATTCATTCTCAAGCCAAAAATCCAAGTTGTTAAGCTTAACTTGGTATGTATCTTCCTATCATGGGAGGATATTTTTATTGTTTTAATAGCCATATTAATTCTCTCACTTGTGCCCCTATATTAGTGTTCTTTGTAATTTATAATTTTAAGTCATCAAATAAAATAATAAATTAGAACATCTTTGTACTCAAATAATGATGTTTTTCATCTACTCATCATTGAGATTTGATCAATTTCGATTGAATCTAAAAATAATGATAACTTCAACATGGCATCCAAGCAATAAACTTATAAAATAATTTTGGAAGCACTATTTGTAGGTTGTTTCTTAGCTACTTCCTTGATTAAATATATATTGTGAATCCTTTTTTTGGTGATCATATAAAGCTTCAATCACTTGAATAAAAAATAGTCAAATATATTTTTCTGCTTAAAACTAGGACTACTCCTAATTTCATACTTCCACAATTTTATTATTCCATACAAAATAGTCCTCCATTGCATGTTGTTATACTTGCATTTCTTATTTGTTTGTACACTTGAAAATATATTCTAACCTTCATATTTAGAGGTTAATGTACATAAAAATTGGCAAAAGTAATTTTATTTTCAAACCCAAAATCCAAGCAAGTTGTTAAGTTTAATTAGGTAGGAATATTTATATCAATTTGAGGAATTGTGCTGTCTTTATGGTCACATTAATTCTCTAACATGTACCCCTACATGAGGGTTCTTATAATTTTAATTTTATGTAATCAATAAAAAACATGTGATACATATTCATAGTTAAAATTATACAATGATTTGCCAACGGGTCCTTGGTTCAACGGTTGGGACAAATAGTTGATGTAGCCCACACTAAGGTTCAAATATTGGTGGCACCAAATAGCTCAATGCGACTAAGTCGATGTAAAAAGGAAAGGGAAACCCTTTCAAAATTCTACTTAAAAAAATAATAATAATAATACAATTTTCATTGGCTAGCATTCAATATTTGATCAATCTTTGATTATATCTAGAAATTTTGATAACTCCAACATGGCATCTTAGCAAGATACTTACAAACTACTTTTGAAAACATTTTTTTTTATAAAGATTTCAAAATTAATCTCTCAAAATAAGAAGGATTCTAAGGTATCTTTTTAATTGTTCCCTTGATAAAAACATATTTTTTCAATCCCTATTTGGTGGTTGTATATAGTTCTAATCACTTGAATATAAAATATTGAATTTTATTGTTTGTTTAAAACTAGGTTTTCTCCTAGTTTTGATGATAATTTTTGCTCTAAGTACTCTATGTTGCCATGGTTCTTTATTATTCCAACACTATTAGAGAGTAGATTCAAATAACTTATTTTTAATATATTGTATGGTTGTCACCTATTAGTGAAGGTTTTAATAGTGGGATCTCAAATATCTTTTTCAAAATTGTTTCACATTGATTATAGCTAAAAACTTTAAACAAAGTTTTTTTTGGTCATTTTGTGGCATAAATTTTTGTATAGCCACTCATTATATAGTTTTACCCCCTATCCCGGACACATTCATAGGGTCAAAAAATGTAATTTGAGTGCATCTAATCTATTTTTTCAAGCTCTTTACTTATTTTCTTATATATGTCTTAGACCTTCATATTTGCTTAAGAAAATATAAAACACATTTTTTAAGTTATTTTAAAGCTTGAAAATTATAGTTTTTTTGTCTTGTCAAGATTCTTAAATAAAAATAACCTTTTCCGTCATCATTCCCATGGATGTGAGATTGACTAACTCAAATTTCTACTCTTGAAAATTTTATATGTAGGATGTTGTTAAGGATTGGATTATATCATTATGGTGACGAAAATTATACTTGAAGAATATAAAAAACAAAGAAATATAAGGACAAACAACTCAACCAAACAAACAAAGCTTCAATATTAATCTACATATTGGTTTCTAATAACCTTACATTTTATTTTTAAGGCACTAATACTACACGGGAATCTTGGAAGAAGTTTGGAAAATTGTTTGGCAAGCATAATATCATCAAAAGGTACCAATTGAAAAACTAATTAATAAATTTTTCTTGTGTCAAAGAATTCATTTCCAATGTTAAATAATTGTGTCTCTAGCTCAATACTATAAACTTCAAAATATAGATGAACATCTAATGTATCTTGTCCTATTCAAATTGAAAATGAATTAATTATCTTTGTTTTTATTTTTTATTTAAGTTGTGATAACTTCTTCGATGCTTATAAGATACCTAGTTTTGATAAATTCAATATCAACAAAATAAGATCCTACACATTAGTACCCTTGAGAATCTAAATTCTAGATATAGGGCATTCATATCCAAGGAAAATCCTCCTCAATATTTCAAGCAACAACATCTAAATCAAGGATGCCACTCACTAGGAAGAAACCAAAATTTGGTTTGTTTAAAGGAATAAAGTTCACTTGTTCTAACTATATTATTCTAAGTCACGAGGAATCATGATTTTAAAAGAATATGGAAGCATGGGAAGGCAAATATAAAGAAGCACATTATTTAGTTGGATTAGCTCTCTTTACAACATTGTTTTCTAAAATGTTATCTCTAAAAAATTCAAGTGCCCATCAATTTTTTATCGAATGGTTTATTTCTTTTGTATTTCTTCTATAAAGTTTGTGATTCAAATCCTATATTTGAAGTTGATGTACACGATTTAGCTTTGAAATACTTATCTTTGTTATTTCCTTTGCCAATTCATGCTAGTGATTTTGTAGTTTGAACAATATTGTGAGAAAATTTGACTAATAGTAGAAAATTGTAGATAGGGTCTATTGTTATGCACTAGCTAACTTCTATTAGGATCTTTAAATGTGATCTATTGTTGAACAATTTTTTATGTTCATTCCACTCTATTTTGATATGGATATTTAGAAATATGTTTTGAAAGGGACATTAGTACAACCTGCCTATTAATTTATTGGCAATACATTCTCAAAGGGACATTAGTACAACCAACCTATCGTTTTATTAGCACTTTTGTTTACATGATATAAATTAAGATAATATGTGTGGTATTTGTTCTATACGAGAGGTTTGTTGTTGGATTATATTAATCACTTCCTTATTTGAAACACTAGAACCTAATAATATATTTATAAAAGACTCCAACATAGAAAATTTAGTGTTTCTCTTTGTATCATAGCCTATTAGTTATTGTTGCTTTGGCAAGATAATGTGCTAGTTTTTGTATGGTGATTTATTGAAACCACTATGAGATTTATTCCTATGTACATGACCTGATATGGTTTATATATTGATGGTCTTGATTGTGATTATGGCCTTTAAATGATGGCTAATATTGGTACCATCATAGTTTTGGTTCATGTAAAACTAAAATTCTCATATGTTCTCCATTCCATATTTCAAGCATTTTAAAAAACAACCACGAATGATACTATTCTAAAAACATGTGGGAAAATTTTTGGCCCATTTACCCAACCAAAATAAAAATAAAAAACTCATGAATAGTCCTAAACCTAATCTAGCTTAAATTTAACTCCTTCCAACCCGTCACTAACTCACACTAAATGAAGCATGGAAAGCTCACTCTAAAGAAGAACAACATTCAATTAGATTAACATTATTGCTCTCAAGCAAGTAGAGGACACGTCCTCTTTGCATCATTGGGTTTTAAATGTGCTCCTTTAGAAACTTCAAGTGATTATTAATTTTTTTTATCGAAATGATTTATCTCTTTGTATTTCATCTATAGTATCTGTGATTGAATTTAGTATTTGAACTTGATATGCATGATTTAGCTTCAAAATTCTTATCTTAGTTATCTTGGTGTTGATTCATGAAATCATCTAATACATTGTATATGCCTATGAGATCACACTTCAACATAGAAAGTAGAGCAAGTAAATCCTCAATCCTTGTGTTAAAGAATCAGCTCCCAACTAAATTAATTAATATGAACTAATCTAAAATATTTTGTAGGAAAAAGGATGCATGAATGTAAATTGTAAAACAAGTACAATCTCTTGATCATAGCAAAAGTGTGTTGAAGTGACCAAATAAATTCAATGTGAGCAAATACATGAATACCATGTAATAAAAAAGTGATAGGACTAACAAGAGAAGGGAAGGTCGAGCCACAAGCATCATACATCCATGAATAGAGAGGTAAAAGTTGATCCACAAAAGTCATGCATAGTCTCTACATTCATAGGAGTTCAAAATCAATATTACAATTTGTAATCATAAGGACTAGCTCCAATATTTTGAAAATAGCCAAAGGATCATTAAAATGAGCTCTTAATCTTAATTATAGCAGAAATTGAATATAAGTCTTAAATGAGGTAAACATAATTCTACTCCTAATAAATTTTAGCTTGACATCTTTCCACAAAATTTATGCTTAGACAACAAAAATTATCTCTAAACTCATTCTACATGGTTTTAATAGCTCAATTTCCTTCACTAGCACCACGTAAAAATAAAAATGTCATTTCTTAGGCCATTACCTTGAACTTGGCATGTCAATATGACCCTTTTTTTGGGATTTTGCCTTGGGAAGTGATTTGCTTTTCAAAAAGGCAATGCTCACCCTTTAAAGATGACAACTACTTACTCTTTGGTCAATGACCAAATCAATCCCTTCTATACTAGGCCAATTTTATATTTCAGCACTAATCACACACATGAACAAATTGCATTTGTCATGTCTTAGTCAGACTTGAAGGTGTGCCTTGGTCACCTTTTAGCTAATACTGTCTTGTTAATTATATTTTGAGCTAAATTACTTCAATTCCTACACCTCCCTCTTTTTCTATGGTTGTTCTTGATACTCGAGTGCAATGGTAGTGGTTAAACTACTACACTTGGGTATTCAAATTGCTAATTTACACTAGTGATTTTGTAGTTTGAAGAATTTTGATATTGTGAGAAAGAGTGACTAAGAGTAGAAAATTATAGATAGTGTCTAATGTTATGTATTGGCTAACATTTTTTTAGGATCTTTATAGGTGATTTATTGGTGAATGCATTTTTGCTTATTTTACTTTATTTTTATATGTATATTTTAGTAATATGTTTTAAAGGGGACATTAATACAACCAATCTAGTGTTTTATTGATGCTTTTGTTTTGAATAATGAAATTTAAGAGAATATGTATGGTCTCTACTCTATGTAGTAGGTTTCATATTAGATTTATTTTCATCACATGCTTGTTTGAAACAAGAGCAATTATTAATATATTTCTAATGGACTTCAACAAGGTCAATTTAGTGTCTTTCTTTGTACCATATTATATTAATTGTTGTTTTGGCAAGTCAATGTTCTAATTTTTGTATGTTAATTTCAAAAGAGTTAATTAAACCATTGTGGGATTTTGTTCCTATATACATGAGTTGATATGCCTTACGAATTGATGTTTTTTTGTTGTGGTTATTGGCCTTTGTATCATGGATAATATTGTTATCATTGTAGTTTTGGATCATATTACATTGGCATGTCCATGGTTTTTTCATTCCTTATTTCGAACGTTTTAAAAAACAACCAAGAATAATATCATTACAAAAACATGTAAAATTTTCAAGGCATTTTTAGCCATTACCCAACCAAAAATAAAATTAAATTCTTAGTAGTCCTAAACCTAATATAGCCTAAAGCTAACTCCTCCAAACCCATCACTAACCCGCACTAAATGAAGCATGGAAAGACAAATCTAAAGAAGCACAGTATTCAGTTGGCTTAACATTATTCCTCTCATGCAAGTAGAGGACATGCTCTCTTTGCATCATTGGTTTTTAAAACTACATCTCTAGAAACTTGAAGTGTTTATCAATTTCTTTATCAAATGGTCTTTCTCTTTGTATTTCATCTATATTGTTTATGATTGAAATCCAAAATTTGAAGCTCATGTGCATGATTATATTAGGTATTGTAGCTATTTGTTTTGATAATTTTGTAGTTTGAAGAATTTTGAAATTGTGAAGAAGTCATTGATAGGAAAAATTTATAGATAGGGTCTAATGTTATGCACTAGCTTTTTTAGGATCTTTATGGGCAATCTATTGGCGAATGAATTTTTCTACTCATTTTGCTCTATTTTGAAATGGGAATTTGGTGAAGGATAAAAATTAATCCCGTAAGTCGCTGCACTACTAAGCGATTCTTGGAAATTGCTCTCAAAGGCTGCAAGACCTGGGAGACGCTCGAACAATGAGCGAGACTCGGGAGACGCTCGAACAATGAGCGAGACTCGAGAGTCGCTCGAACAATGAGCGAGACTCAGAGAAAAGCAGGAGGATTTTAATTGGGTCTGGATGCTGCGATTCGCAAGGGAGAGGGCCAAAATCCAAAATTCGCACAACAATGGTGCGAGACAGAGATTTGCACTATCTAGGAATCGATACTTAGATTTCCTCAAAAATTTTGCAATATGAAGATATTTGAATCCTGCCCCGGTTCACTCGCGTCAAGAAGAAATTTAGGGTTCGCTAGGCAATGCTGCAATTTGAGTGCAAGATGGGAGTGTGCAAAAAATATTGACCCATACTCAGATTTTATTAGATAAAAGAATCAGATTACAAAAAATTTCCTCCACTGAGGATTATAGTCATCTGCAAACTGATTGCAAGATAAACTCAAAATATGAACACCCGAAACTGCAGTTCGGATTTGTGCTCCTACTGTCGCTTTCAGCTGCTACTATCTTGCGACTATTCCTCCACACATTTGGTTCTTCCTAGTCTTCTTCTCTCATTCTTATCCCTATATCAAAATGGCATTAAAACTGTTTTTTATAGTCGAGCATGGAAAACCAATCAACAACCAGCACGTGAGAATTAACTCCGATGTCAAATCAAACAATACACGGGAAATCCCATTTTTCACAGCGCTAGGTGTGCGATTCCTGGAGTCGCTCCTTTCCTGAGTGACTCCTAGGAATCGTTGCTTTCTTGAGCGACTCCCAGAAATTGCTCTTCTCTTGAGCGATTCCCAGGAATCGTTGCAATAGAGAGCTATTCTTCGGAGAGACATTCGGGAGGCGGTAAAGTCAGAGTCAGGTTTATTTTTCTAACACCCTCCTTTAAACCTGACTTCACAACGACTTTGATGCCCAACTTTTCACGCAGTTTGCAAAAGTCCTCCTTCAAAGGCTTTGTGAAAATGTCAGCTACCTGCTCCTTGGATCTGCAAAACTGTAGCTGAACTTCGCCCAACTTCACCAGCTCTCTGATGAAGTGATACCTGATGTCAATGTGTTTCGTCTAGCCATGAAACACTAGATCCTTTGACAGTGCTATGATGGAATTGTTGTCACAAAATACGGTTGTCGCGCCTTCTAGTGGATGGTTCAGTTCACCCAAAATCCTTTGGAACCATACTGATTGACATGCGGCTAACGTGGCAGCGACATATTTGGATTCAACAATGGACAATGCAACAATTGGTTGCTTCTTGGATGACCATGACACTTCTCCCGATTCGAGATGGAAAGCATACACGAAAGTGCTCTTTCGATCATCAGTGTTGCCAGCCCAATCGCTATCTGTGTAGCCCACCAGTTCGAGCTGGTCTCGTCTGGCATAGAATATTCCATGGTTCCTCGTCCCATTGACATAGCGTAGGATCCGATTGCCTGCTTGCCAGCTCGTGTCCTTCGGAGTCTCCATAAATCTGCTGATCAAGCTGACTCCAAACATCAATTATGGCTGAGTTGCAATCAAATACATGAGACTACCAACTAGCTGCATAAACAGAGTTGGATCAACATTCCTGCTAGAATCCAACTTGCTCAGCTTCAGTCCTATGGCAACAGGTGTGATGGCAGGTTTGTTGTCCTCCATCTTGAACCGCTTCAGGACATCCTTCGCATACTTGCCTAGAGAAATGAAGATGCCATATGCTGATTGGTCAACTTCGATGCCGAGAAATTACTTCATCAGCCCTAAGTCCGTCATCTCGAAATCCTTCTTCATGGCTGTTCTAAACTGGTCAAATAGTATATCACTGTTTCCAGTATAAATCAGATCGTCCACATACAGGTAGACGATTATCAGCTCCCCTGCTTCATTTATCTTCAAGTATAGGGTGTGGTCATATGGGCATTTAGCAAACCCATTCTCCTGAAAATAGCCATCAATCCGGCTATACCATGCCTTGGGTGCCTGCTTCAACCCATACAGGGCCTTCTTCAGCTTCAAAACTTTGCCTTCTTGCCCTTGCAATTCATAACCGGGTGGCTGGTCTATGTAGACCTCCCCTTCCAACACACCGTTGAGGAAGGTTGACTTGACGTCCATCTGGTACACTTTCCAACCCTGCTGGGCTGCCAATGCTAGGATCATTCTAACTATGTCAAGTCGAGCTACAGGCGCACACATTTCATGGTAATCAATTCCTGATTTCTGCTTGTAGCCTTTCACTACCAATATGGCCTTATGCCGATCAACTTCTCCTTGGGCGTTGAACTTGGTTTTGTAAACCCACTTGACCCCAATGGTCTTCTTCCTTGCTGGGAGTTCTATCAACTGCCAAGTTTCATTATTCTCAATGGCTTCTATCTCCTCATCCATTGCCTTCACCCATTTCTGATTTTGACTTGCCTCTTCAAACGAAACTAGATCACACTCAGTAAAAAATGCAAAGTCAGAGTGTTCCTCGTCTTCATGATTTCGGGTTGCCTTGTAGATGTCTTGCAAGCTCCTCTTCTTCGAGATGGTGAGGTTGTGTTGTTGCTACTTGAGGCTACAGGTGGTTGCTCGCTGTTCTCCAAGTCCACAATTTCGATAACTGTTGGCTTTGGCTGGCTAGTCTTCGATTTCCAGTTCCACGCTTCATCTTCGAGGAACTTCACGTCTCGGCTAATGATGAGCTTCTTCGTCACAGGATTATACAGTCGATACACCTTTGCTTGCTCACTGTATCCTGTGAAGATACACTTCTCCGCCTTGTCATCCAGCTTCTGCCTCTTTTCTTCTAGAACATGTGCATATGCAATGCACCTGAAAACACACAAATGATCCACACTCGGCTTCTGACTACTCTAGACCTCCTGAGGGATCTTGTCCTTCACGCTTTTGGTGGGACATTTGTTCAGTAGATAGACTGCACAGGTTACAGCTTCTACCCAGAACACATGTGGCAAGTCCTTTACCTTCAGCATGCTTTGTGCCATCTCCATTATGGTTCTGTTCTTCCTCTCAGTTACACCGTTCTGCTACGGTGTGTATCTGGAAGAGAGTTGCCTAAGAATTCCATGTTGCTTGCAGAATTTGTGGAATTCGTTGGAGATGTATTCACCTCCACCATTAGTTCTGAGAGACTTCACCTGGTAACTGCTCTGTTTCTCTACCAGAGCCTTGAACTCCCTAAACTTGTCGAAAGCCTCCAATTTTTGCTTAATTGGATATACCCATGTCTTTCGACTGAAGTCATCAATGAAGGTCAGGAAGTATTTGTTGCCTAATAAAAGTGTTGGTCTGCATCGGATCGCAAATGTCTGAGTGCACCAGCTCCAATGGCTATGAAGCTCTCCAAGAGTGCCCTAAAGGGAATGAATCCATGTGCTGCTTGCCGACTAAGCAACCTTCACAAATCTAATTCGGTTGCTCAATAAGGGGTAAAACCTTCACCATCTGCTTCTTGTGCAACAAGTTCAGGCCACTGAAACTCAGGTGACCGAATCTGATATGCCACACCCAAGTAGCATCTTTCACAACTGCACTTAGACGCATCGGTGATTCATTCTGAATCTGCAGCGGAAACATATTGTTCTTCGTCATGGACACTATTGCAATTTGTCCATGCTCTCTTTCTCTGATGGTGCAGAATCCGTCTTTGAATTGAACAGTGTGCCCCTTCTGCACAAGCTATCCAACGCTCAGCAGGTTGTGCTTCAGGCCAGGCACATAGTAGATGTCACAGATATGCTTCCTCTCTCCATACCTGGTGCGGATGAGGATTTTACCTTTCCTCATCATAGGAACCTTGTTGTTGTTCCCCATATTCACCTCAGACTAAACTGTTTCATCCAGTTGTGAGAACATCTCCCTATTCCCAGTCATGTGGTTGCTACACCCACTGTCGAGATACCAAACGTTCTTCTGGCTCTCCTCCTCAATACTGCAAGTCAGCAAAATGTTCCCACATGCATCTTTGCACCCCGCATTTCTAGCTTCATCTGTGTAGTGGGCTTGCTGTTGGTTGTCCTTGGCCATATTCTTCCTGCACTCGGAGATATAGTGGCCGAAATTCTTGCAGTAATAGCATTGGATCTTGGATTTTTCTGGATTTTTCCTTCTGACCAGATCTAGCTTGCTGATTTTTCACATTACCTCTTCCTCCTTGCTGATGGAAGTTGCAGTTGGTCTCTTCGTAATTAGGTTTTGACCTTCCTCCTTGCTTGTTGCCTTTCCCACGCCTGCCTTGATCTCTTTCCCCTTGAGAACAGAGGCACCTTGGTGGGAATCTTGTCTGCCACTATCTCAGAATGAGACCTGCGCCTTGAACGCTTGCTCCAAAGAGGACTGAGATGAGCGGCTCAGCCTCTGCTCACACGTCTACAAGGAACCCATGAGCTCATCCACCGAGAGGGTTTTCAAATCCCTCGACTCTTCAATCGCTACCACGATTGAGTCAAACTTAGCAGGTAGGCTTCTCAAAATCTTCTCCACGATTCTCTGGTTCTGCACAATCTCTCCATTCAATCACATCTGGTCGATGACGTCCGTTTTTCGGGTGAAGAAGTCGCTCATGGACTCAACTCATTCATCTGTAGATTCTCGAACTCCCTCCTTAGCATCTACAGCTTCACCAACTTCACCTTGTTGGTGCCTTGATACGAATTGGCTAGGATTTCCCAGGCTTGCTTTGCCTTGGTTGCTGCTGCAATCCACGGGAAAATCGTCTCTTGAACTGCCTGCATGATGTAGAACAGTGCCTTCTGGTCCTTATTCCGGTTTTCCCTCAACAGGTCCTTATCTGCTTGGGAGAGTGCAACTAGTGCTGTTGCATCTGTCAGTTTTGGATAACCGTTCATGACCAAGTACCAAAGCTCCTGCGACCCGAACAGGATCTTCAACTGGATGCTCCAGTAGTCCTAGTTCTTGTCGTTGAACCGCGGGATCTACAACTGCAGGGATTTGTTTTCGGAAGCCATGCTTAAATCTTCCGTAGGACGGCACAGCAGCTCTAATACCAATTTGAAGGATTAAACTTAATCCCGTAAGTCGCTGCGCTACTAAGCGATTCTTGGAAATCGCTCTCATAGGTTGCGAGACCCGAGAGTCGCTCGAACAATGAGAAGACTCGGGAGTCGCTTGAACAATGAGCAAGACTCGGGAGTCCCTTGAACAATGAGCAAGACTCGGAGAAAAGCAGAAGGATTTTAATTGGGTCTGGATGCTGCGATTCGCAAGGGAGAGGGCCGAAATCCAGAATTCGCACAACAATGGTGCGAGACAAAGATTTGCACTATTTGGGCAGCGATACTTAGGTTTCCTTGGAAATCTTGCAAGATGAAGATATTTGAATCCTGCCCCGATTCACTCGCGTCAAGAAGAAACTTAGGGTTCGCTAGGCAATGCTGTGATTTGAGTGCAAGATGGGAGTGTGCAAGAAAGATTGACCCAAACTCAGATAGATAAAAGCATCAGATTACAAAAAACTTCCTCCATTGAGGATTACAGTCATCTGCAAACTGATTGCAGGATAAACTCAAAATATGAACACCCAAAACTGCACTGTGCTCTTACTGTCGCTTTCAACTGCTGCTATCTTGCGGCTATTCTTCCACACACCTGGTTCTTCCCAGTCTTCTTATCTCGTTCTTCTCCCCATAGCAAAATGACATTCAAACCGGTATTTATAGCTGAGCATGGGAAACCAATCAACAACCAATACGTGAGAATTAACTCCGATGTCAAATCAAACAATATGCAGGAAATCCCATTTTTCGCAGCGCTAGGTGTGCGATTCCTGGAGTCGCTCCTTTCCTGAGCGACTCCCAGGAATCGCTGCTTTCCTGAGCGACTCCCAGGAATTGCTCGTCTCCTGAGCGATTCCCAGGAATCACTACAGTAGCGAGCGATTCTCCGGGGCGACATTCCGGAGGCGGCGAAGTCAGAGTCAGGTTTATTTTTCTAACATTTGGTAATATGTTCCCAAAGAGACATTATTGCAACCAGTCTATTGTTTTATTGGAGCTTTTACTCCAAATGATGAAAATTAAGAGAACATGTATGGTCTTTGCTCTAGTAGGTTTGATGTCAGATTTATTTTTGTCACATCCTTGTTTGAAACATAGGCATTTAATATTACATTTCTAATGGATTCCATTATAGCCAATTTATTGTTTTCTTTGTAGCATATCATATTAGTTGTTGTTGCTTGGAAAAGTCAATGCTCTAGTTTTTGTATGGTGATTTCAAAAGAATCATTGAACCATTGTGTGAGTTTGTTCCACATTAATATTTATCTATCTATCTATCTATAGATGACCTGGTATGATTTACAAATTGATGGCTTTTGATTGTGGTTATAGGCCTTCAAATGCTGGTTAATATTGCTACCATCGCAATTTTGGATCATGTTACACCAAAATGCCCATGCTTTCTCCATTTCATCTTTTAAGCATTTTTAAAACCAACCACAAATGATATTATTCAGAAAAGATATAGGAAATTTCAAGGCATTTTGGTACAATTTACCCAGCCAAATTAAAATTATAAAACTTCTAAGTAGTCCAAAATTTAATCCAACCTAAAGCTAACACCTCCAAACCTATCACTAATTCTCACCAAAGGAAGCATGCAAATGCAATTCTAGAAAAGCATAATATCAAGTTGGATTAACATTCTTCCTCTGGAGCAAGTAGAGTACATGTTCTCTTTACAACATTGGTTATTGAACCTGTGTCTCTAGGAACTTCAATTGCTTATCAATTTTTTTAATCAAATGATCTATCTCTATATAATTCAGGTATGACTTCAGTGATTAAAGTCCAATATTTGAAGTTGATATACACGAGTTAAGCTTCAAAACTCTTATCTTAGGTATATTAGAGGTTTCTATTGTGAATCCATGCTAGTGATTTTGTATATTGAAGAATTTTTATATTGTGAAAGTGACTAGAATTAGAAAATTATACACATGATCTAATGCTATGTACTGGTTAACTTCTTTTAGGATCTTTATAGGTGATCTATTGATGAATAAAATTTTGTGCTCATTTTGCTTTATTTTGATATAGGCATTTGATAATATGTTCCCAAGGAACATTAGCACAACCATTTTGCCTTTTTTATTGTTCTTTTGTTTTGAATGATGAAAATTAATAGAATATATACATTCTCTACTTTGTATAGTAGGTTTGATGTTGGATCTATTGTCATCACATCCTTGTCTGAAATATAGCACTTAAGAGTTTATTTCTAATGGACTCTAGAATTGCCAATCTAATGTTTTCCTTTGTATCATATCCTATTAGTTTTTGTTGCTTTGGTTTCCTTTGTAGCATATCCTATTAGTTTTTGTTGCTTTGGCAAATCAATGTTCTACATTTTGTATGGCGATTTCAAAAGAGTCCTGGAACCATTGTGGGATATTACTCCCCCATACATGAACTGATATCTTAATAAATTGATTGTTTTTTTTTTTGGTTACCATCCTTCAAATGCTGGTTAATATTGCTACCATCGCAATTTTGGATCATGTTACACCAAAATGGCCATGGGTTCTCCATTCCATCTTTCAAGCATTTTAAAAAACAACCAGGAATAATACTTTTTAAAAAACATATGCCAAGTTTCAAAGAATTTTTGGGCCATTTACCAAATAAAAATTAGAATTAAAAAACTCCTAATCAATCCTAAACCTAATTTAGCCTAAAGTTGACTCCTCCAAACCCATCACTTAGTCACACATAAGAAAGAAACGTAAATTATTACATTCCACTTTTCCTTTTATGCTCCAATGCTAGACATTTCTCCAAACAAAAATGGAGAAAACATGGAGACTGCTTTCACATTTTCTCTAACAGTTAAAATTTCCTCCACTGCTTCTCAATTTCCAGGCTTTTGAATCTTGCTCACAACATTGTCTGCTGAATTTTATTTGAATAGCTATATTCAGTTTTGCTTCTAAATTTTCAAAAATATCATGTGCTTATCACATTGTCTCCTAAATTTTATATGAATAGCTATATTTAGTTTTGCTTTTATATTTGCTTCCAAATTTTCAGCAAAATCATGTGTTTATCGCATTGTCTGCTAAATTTTATTTGAATAGCTATATTTTGTTTTGTTTTTATATTTGCTTCTAACTTTTCAAAAGTATATCTCTTCTGCACATAATTCTTAAAACTCTCTCTCTCATTCATTTTCTAGACAGCTGGATTATTTCATATCCAAGGGTCCTCCACAAATTGTTGTTTCTCATTTCCATTTTTGTATCCAGATAACTTAGGTTCTAACCTTCTAAAATTCTTAAATCCAATAAAGCTACAAACTTCCAAGGAAAATACTTTGCAATATTCATTCTGTTTATTTCCTAACAAACAGTTTACATAGGTCCCACCTTAGTCTATGGTAATTTTCATATTCACTTTGCTCATTAGAAATTTTATATGGTTCACTCCTATCTAGGTGCACCTTACTATATATATCTCTTTAGTCTATGAAGTCTATGAAGACAACAGAGGGGGGAAATAAAAAGGAGGGCAGTGTTCTAGAAGATAGGTGCTTAGATGAAAACAGATACCAACAAAGAGGTTCAATTGATAAGAAATCAAACAAGTAAATAGGATAGCTGACCAACACAATGAACCACATCAAAAATGTAGGTTTTCTGTGTGTACAAATGGATTTACAGCATTGACTTAGTAAGGATTGTTGGCCAATTATACTGCTGTATCTCATATAAGAGCTACCTCTAATGTCAACGATTTTTCATGAAAGTCAACTTCTCGTCCCCTTCATTTCATAAATGTAAAATTTTCAATTCAGTTTTGATTTCACACATGTTGATATAATATTTTCAATTCACATCCCAGCGCCCTGTCATGTTTTAGTTAATAATTGTTGCCATTGCAGATGGAAAAAAGAGACTGAACCATAATATGCTTTGAAACATTAGACTTGTGATATTCTCTAATTACAGGTTTGAACATAATCAGACATGACTATGAGAGTGAGAATAGTTTGTAAATTTCAAGGCTCTTTGAAAACTTCCACTACAATTTTCTATCTAATTAATGTCCTGATATATAAAGTATAGTAGCTATTCCCCAATTTAAAGATAGTTGACCATCAAGTTAACTCAGTGCATTTCCTAACTATCCTGCTTCTCATAGTGAAACCTTCTTGCCTGCTTAGCTACTGTGAGCAGTAGCATGAAATGTTTTTGACCCTGTTTGATCTCCACTTGTCAGAAATTTCTTTCATTCTACAGTTGGCTAACAATTATCTGAGCTCCAAATTGAGGCTGCAGAGTGATGACAGTGGTAGGTGCATGAGAATAGGAGGGGGAGAGTGAAAACGAGAATTGCTTCAAAATCATTGCCAGCACCACCTTGGCTTCAATCATAGCAAAATTCAGACCTATGCAAATTCTAGGTCCAAATGAGAATGGCATAAATGCCAATGGATGTTTAGCAGCATTAGCAACACCCTCAGCAAAGCGTTGAGGCTTGAACTCATCTGCATCATTTCCCCATAATTTTGGGTCACGGTGTATTGCTAGTATTAGAAGTAAAAGTTCTGTGCCAGCTGGAATAGTGAAGTCCCCAAGCTGCATTTCCTTGTAAGTGTGTCGTAGCAGCAGCACCCCAGGAGGGTACAATCTCAGAGATTCATTCAGAATCATGGTCATCTGCAGGAACAAATTATAGATTGGTTTTTAGGCAATATGCTCTGTTCATACAGGGTACATGCACAACAAGAAAATATTTCAAAGATGGGAAGTTTTTATAGACCTTAATGATTTAGCATTGAGCAAGTATGTATTAATTTCACCCCTCTAATTAAATGGAGACTTCTCTTCCAAAGTTGACTTGAAAACTACTATTTGTAAAGTACACGCATACGCATGCACACACACACACACATGAACAAACCGAACTGATGGAAATCATAGTTGTTTGCAGATTTACATAATTTCATTTCTGAATACGAATACAAAAATTACACAAATCTTACAATTTTCAACCGGTTGATGTTGTCAGCGTTGGGAACACTTTTTCCACAGATGTCTAACATTTCTTTTCGTGCTGCTTCTTGCCACTCTTGATGCATTCCAAGCAGCACCATAGTCCACGTTAAAAGTGAAGATGTTGTCTCATGGCCAGCAAAGAAGAAAATTTTGCATTCATCAATGATCTCTTCAACTGTCATGGAGGTATTCTGAGTGCCTAGATCTTTCTTATTTGTGGCCATCATGATACCTAGTAGATCATTACCATACCCTTCAGATTTACCCATGCTTAATGCCTGCTTTCGCTCGTTAATCAACATTTTCAATGACATTTTTATTTCTTTGTCTAGCTTCCAACTTCGCATGTTTTTCCTTGTAGGTAGGAATCTGAACCAATACATGACCAGCTACTACTTAGATGTGTGTGTATAGATTCCACTTTGCAGCTAAATGGAAATATAAAATTACAACATAGTCCCTAGGCACCATTGAGTGCATAAAGGAAAAAAAGCGATCCACAACAGCAGATAATCATGGTTGAAAGTAATAATGAAAGTAGCAAAACCATGTGAAATCTCTCTCTCTCTCTCTCTGCAAATATACCAAATTCTAGTTCTTCATACACAATAATGCCAAAATTTATCTGGTCATGGCCTCATCAATCCAAAGCCTCTGGAATCTAGCTTGACTATTTGGAGATTGATGCAGAAAACTTCATATCAAATTAGCCTGAGGTATATTCATCAATTGAATTGTTGACTACAGTGAAAACTTAGGTGCTAATATTTTTCAAGCATTTAACTATTATGCATGGTACCTTGTTTTAGCATAGGATAAAGCTTATTTCACTTTTGTATCAAACTTTATAGGCAGTCCATGACAACTGCCTCATAAATGAGGTTTAAAATTTTCAACAAGTGCTTTGGATTGCTTCCTCTTCTATCTGTTTTTCTTCGGTTGAAAGGCACCCTATCATCCCACAGGACATTTGAAGATAAAACAGAGGTGATTTAGCAGCTTGCCTTTTGTCATGTATGTTGAAAAAATCGCCAATATTGTCGTGCGAATGTAGAAGAACTTATCTGAGTTGCCTGATCCTTCTCTAGATATGATTATTTCAGATATTTCTTAGGTGTGTCATCTTGTTCTGTGGGATATATGTCAATCAAAAATATTCTTTATTTTGGTTTCTTCTATGCTGAATTTAATGTCTGAGTTGCCTGACCCTATCTATAGAGAGTGAGAGATATTTTTTAAATGTGAATCACAATCAATAAGCTTGGATCTGCTTTAGATATTTTCAGCATTATTGTTGTTGTTTATTAAGTTCAGATGCATTTCTGTTGCTATTTACTTCAGCATACCTATGGTAATTACTCCATCATGTGTAAACCCTGGTTACTTTCCTTCAACAGAGATGTTGAACAAGTATTTTTTTAGGATGTAGTTATTTGGATGATAATGGTATTTCATTCAGCATGAAAGTTAAGTACACAGTGAATTCAAAACAAATATAAATAATCATAACTATTTCCTCAGCATATAAATTAATCAATTCCAGCAAGCATAAACCTTAGGGTCATGGTCTCAGACAGGATAGCATGCACAGCCTAAACTTTTTACTCACAATATGCAAGCCTTCGTAGAAGGACATTTGTCCATGTTCCATGGGAAATGTGGCACCATGTATTGTCATCGGCATATCATATGTATTTTTCTTCCTCTGATCAAATTTCTGTAGTTTTGGTAGCCGTTGGCATTTCTTGAAAATTATGGAAAAACTCAAGAAGTTGTCCAATATTTCTTAAACAGGAAGCTAATCAAGAGTTCCTGCTCAGCCTTGGGGAATTTGAGGCTCTTCAAGCAGAACTCAGCTATGATTCTGAAAGCTAAGCTCGCTTGTTCACAAAAGCATGTTGATTCCTTGCCCATTGCAGCCCAAGCTCAGGTGCTATCTTTCCTTGCTTTTAGAGAGAGACATCTTCCTTGTAATTTTCTTGTTCAGCCACTTTTAATATCTGGTCCTTTGACATAGTACAGGATACCTAAAAGTGATTTTCATGGTTTCAAAAAGAGGTATATCAAGGACTTCCTGAGAACATTGTATGAATTTTCTTTCTTAAATTCCCTCAATGCATTATCTTCACTGGTTTGTTTATTGTTTCGAATCAATGTAATTATCATTTCTGCAATTCTTGTTATCATCAAAGATTTACTTGTCAGTTTCCATTAATCATTATATTCATTTCTACTTGTTTTGTTGCTCAATCAAGGGATTATGCTGGATGTTTTGGAAAACAAATATCTGTATCTGCATCAATATGTCATGGTTCTGCATTTAGACACAATTTAAGCATAAGCACAAAACCTCTCAGCCACTTCTGCTTTAATAAGCAGTTAATCTACTCTTTCTTTTGGTTGCTTCAGTGTAATGCTTCTCAATAGCTAAAGGGGTTATATTTGCTCTCTTACAGCTTCCTTTGATCTATCTAGCTGACATGCATTCAACTCAAGTACTTAGTTTCACAGGATCAAGAATAATGTTTTTCAATAACTGCCTAGGTGTTCTTCTTTCCTCTATTTTTTAGTTCATCATAAATGCCCACAGCTGTGTCCCTCGAAGGCATTTGCAGGTCTAGCTTATAATGGTTTAGAAGCTTTTACTCCTGCATTGCACACTAAAGATGCCACCCATCTGGCTGTGCACTTGATGGAGAACTGATTGTCTGAGATGAATGATTTCCATTTGCTGCAATTATTTCAGATATTTCTGGATTTCCCATTTTGCTTGGAGGCACATATGTAAATATGATTTTCTTAGTGATTTTGGTTTATTGTATAGGGGCACCTCATATGGTTGTAAACATGTAACAGCCAATATTCCATACCTAGGAAAGGGATAATTTCATTTTTTATTTGATTAAGACTGCTGGGATTCTAAAGTAAAAATAAATGAATGATGGCTAGCTGGCAGTGCGAGCACTTTTTCTGTTTGAGGGGCCACCTCTAGGGTTGACTTTTCTGAATCTTGCGCCTTTTCGGGCACTGTCTCGGAAGATACAGGCTGCATCGGGCCCACTTGACTGCTCACCGGAGTCGCGCTGGAAGTCGCCGGAGTAGATGATTGTTGGGACGGGGGCCTTCTTATATACCTTTTCTTAGCACCTCGGGGGACGCAATTTCGAAATTCGAAGGGCCGCCACGTAGCAGCGTGCTGGTCATATAGGGCCGAAAATTCGTCATCCACGGCCAGATTCCTCCGGTTGGATTTATCGTGCTGTGTGCGACACATCATCTTCCAGCATTCAATAATTGTCCTTATGCCAGTTGAGGGGTGCCACCTTGGCGAGGAATTTTCGGAAGCCCGCAGACTCCAACCGGTGATCCGGGTTTTGCTCTGGATCGTACGCTACCTCTTCGCAGTAGAACTCATGCCATGGAGGCCATGATTGCATCTACTCGATATGCCATTCCAGGTCTGCACCTGTCCTGTTCCTTCTTTCCTGCATGATCTCAGCTCGGGGATAGATGTGCGTGAATTTTCCTCTGACCCCAATTGGGTCGTATTTCCAGCGCTGCGGCAACATTATTAGACCCATATCAATGAGTTCCCGCTCGAGGTTTCGTACACTTGGGTATTCGCCCAGGTAATGGGATACTGAAAAATATGGCCCTTCTTTTTACCTTGTCCGAACTCATCCTCAACATAGTCCATCTGCCGCGCAATTTCCATCCCGAACTGGTGGTCAGTGCAGAAGTAGGGCAGCAGGAACGACTGCCCCTTGAACCCGTAGATTCTGACTATGATGCCTTGAGTCAGCCGGAAGGTGTCCCCGTACTCATTCTTCCACAAGTATTTTGTCACGACCTTCGGTGGGCGATACGCCTTACGGTTGAACAACCCCATGACCATGCACAAAAACCTAAGATTAAATTCATAGAACGATCCTTTTCTGTACAGAATCTCGGTCCATTCATACATGGGCAGCGGTTCTCCTTTTTCATTTATTTTCTTCAAGTCAGGAACGTTCATCCGGTAATGCATGTGATACAGGCACAGGCATGCGAGGAAAGAGCAGAACCGGAAATCCGTTGACTGCTTCTGCTGTAGCCTAACCAGACTTGAATGTATTGCATATGCCAGCCAGTCCGCCCATCAAAGAAAATAGGGCGCTTTCCACTCCTCTGCGCTGTAGAGTCGTAGAATTCTCCATGCAGGAGACATTCTGCCAGTGCTAGCTGGTACGGTCGTACCACTTTGTCAGAGTCGCAGCCGAGGACCCACGCCAGGATTATGTAGATGTATTTATTTTCAAATTTATCCAGGGGTATGGGGCCAGTTGGCCACTGTCCGGCTATCTGTGGAGTCTTTAGATCCGAATCAAGAAATTCTCTCATCTGCTTTGTCTGCATAAATCTTCCGGTCTGCTCATCAAGATTTACCCTTCTGACAATTGCGCCAGGCTCGTACTGAAGCCCTAGGGCAAACGCTGGCTGGACGCTTTCCCAGAAGAGTGTGAACAACACTTTTCCCTTGTTGTCGCATACTTGCCGGGAAACTGGTTTGTAATATTCTGCAATTGCTTCAACCAGCTCCGGGCACTGGTGAGTAGGAGAGCACAAGAACCAGTATAGGTTCGATTTGTACGCAGCGCCGACATGATGTGAGGGCGAAACCTTGTCTACCCACTTTGCAATATTTAGCCTCAGCTTGGTGAGGCTGATGGAGAAAGAGCCGTCTTTGTACCCGGCCAGGTGATTAAGTGGTGGTGGCGGAGTTCACCCAGCTACGCGCCTCTTTGTCCGGGTCTTCTTTTTCTGGTCCGGCGGCGCTTCGCTCTCATGGGCGCTTGACTCTGGTGATTCTTCAGCTTCGCGCCGCTCTTCACTAGATTGCGCCTGTACGGGCGCTTTTCCCTTGTCCATCCTTTCTGAAACAGCAGAGGCGGGAATTACGGCTTCTGAATTGTCAGCTCTGCTCTTTGCAGTCAGGGAATCAGCTTGGACGATTTGAATTTTCTGAGTGCGCCAGGGCCCTTTTTCTAGACGTCTGTGACATTAATGGCGCGAGGGAGGGAGTTAGGGCGGTTAACTTGGAGTTGGTGGAGGTGTTATGATTTTTTGGTGGCTGTGCATGGGTTTATTTTTGAAAAGTGCACCCTAGTAGCCGTTGGTCCAAACGCACCTTGCCTTTTTAATGCATCATTCTTGAAAGATGCGCAATCATTAAACCTCCTTGGGCGGCGTGCCATTGCTGACGTTGTCGCCACCATCTGGGCACACTTTACAAGGGAGAATTTTTGGCCCATGAAGTCCAACTTCGCATCGTGCCGTACTGCGCCCTGGGCCCACACTTAGAAAATTTTACCTTTTTCGTGGTGGGTTATTCGGGTGGCGCCCACAATTCAGGGCGCACTCAGACTTCACCCGAAAAAAGGGCGCAGTCCGACTTCGCCCGGAAAATGGGCGCAATCTGATTTGACACTTAGCTGTTTTCAGCTTCCCGCGCCGGATCACCCAAGGTGCGCCCGAGAATGGGAGCGCACTCGGACTTCGCCCGAAAAATGGGCGCAATCCGATTTCGCCCAGTTTCGCCTGCGCAGTCCCATACTTAGCCATTTTCTTGCTCTTTTCAGCTGCCTTCTTCCGAACTTCGCACTATTCAAGGAGCGCTACCCGACTTCGCTGCGAAGTCGGGTTTCGCCTCAGCTTTACTTGGGCTTTTTCTAAAAAATAAAAAACTGAATGCTGAAATATATACATTCTGAAAATTAAAAATAAAGCAGAAGGAAAATCTGTACAAGGGCCCATTGGGCACCTTCAGTGGCGGTAAATTTTTAAGTGGAACCCATTGACGGGAATGGGGAGAAGTTGTCCCTCCATGTCCTGGAGCACAAATGCGTTGAACTGGTTCACCCGGGCAATTTGATAAGGGCCCTCCCAGAGAGCGTCAAATTTGCTGTGATTGCCCGGCTTTGCCTTCAACGAATCCCACTTCAGCACCAGGTCCCCGATTTTGAAAACTCGGGCGGTGGCTCCTTTTGCAAACCAACCTTGGGTTGTTTCAGCATGTTTGGTGAAGGCCTGGTATGCTTTTTCTCTGTCTTCCTCTAACTGCAACAGCTGGCACAGTCTGTCATCCACCGGATCCCCGTTGCCTCTCTCTTTGTCCAACATCCAGAGAGCGGGAATTTCGATGTGGGTCGGCAGGACTGCTTCTTTGCCGTAAACGAGCGCATAGGGGGACGTCTTGATTGATTTCTTGAAGGATATTCTGTCCGCCCATAGCGCCCGATCCAGGAGTAGGTGCCAAGTCCTCTTGTTGTTCTCTACTATTTTTCTGATGATCTTCAGTAGGTTCTTGTTGGTGGACTCGGCAAGACCGTTCCCCTGCGGGTAGTAATTGGAAGACATTTTGTGATAAATGCCGTATTTTCCGGTGTACTCGGTGAGTACAGCGCCTGCGAACCCTGGACCATTGTCCGTCACTATTGACTCAGGGACCCCGAAGCGGGTAATGAGGCTCTCGAGGAACCTGATGATCGTCTCCTGGTCCGCGTTCTTGGTGGGGATTGCCTCTGCCCACCGTGTGAAGTAGTCGGTGGCGGTAAGAATGAACTTGTGCCCTGCTGCAGAGTTCGGCGTAATAACCCCAATGAAGTCCAGACCCCATTGCTGAAACGGAGTCTCGGCTTGGATTGGTTGAAGGGGCAGGGGTGCTTTTCTATTTCTGCCGGCAAATCTCTGGCATTGATCACATTTTGTACAGACCGCATGCGCGTCTGTAAAGAGAGTGGGCCAATAGTACCCAGCTCTTATTATTTTCAAGGCTGTTGGCCTTGCAGAATGGTGACCCCCGGGCATCCCAGAGTGAAATTCTCCAAGGACCTTGGGCTGGTCGGTTTTCTTGACGCACCGCAACAGGATGCCGTCAATATTTTTGAAGTAAAGCCCCTCGAGGCGAAGAGTGTATTTCAGTGCACCTAGCCAAAACCTCTTTCTTTGTGAGGCATTCAGGTGGTCTGGACATCTCCCGGTGCAAAAATACTTCACCAGGTCATCTGTCCAGTCACTCTCCTCGGGTAAGGAGTTGGCTAGGTTGGTGGTCGTTGCTGGATCCTCCCACTTATAGGCGGATATCTGGGCTGCTGCGCTTCGGACCAGCTCCTGGCACAAGGCTCGGCCTCTGATAAGCTTGGTTGGCCGCACTTCGATGTCGAACTCTTGGATTTTAGCAATCCATCCTGCTCTCTTGTGACCCGGCTCTCCTTGTATGATGAAGCTTCGGACATCCGGGTGAATCACAAAAACGGTTGTTCGGCTCTGGGAGACGAAGTGCCTGAACTTTCAGAGAGACTTCATGACCGCGTGAACCTGCCGCTCTATAAAGTTGTACTTTTATTCATGCGGCTAAATCACTTGGCTCAAGAACGCTATGGGGCGCTCTTCGCCTTCGTCTCCCTTCTGGGTTAGGACTGCAGCGTAACTCTCGGGTTCTCCCACCGCGTACAGGATGAAGTCCTTGGAGTAGTCCGGGTTTATCAACACCGGAGCTTGTGCAATGCGGGCCTTGATTTCCTCGAAGGCCTGCCTTCTCTCATCAGTCCATAAGAATTCTGCATTCTTTTTCAGCAGTTCGGCCATGGGCTTGATTACCTATGCGAAGTCCGGTATGAACTTCCGCACGAAGTTGATTTGGCCGAAGAAGGACTGCAGCCCCTTCTTGTCAACTGGAGCATGCAAATGGAGGAGGGCTTCTGCTCTATCAGGGTCCACGACTAGGCCTTTCTCGGAGATGACATGCCCCAACAACTTACCTTCTTTTACCGCGAAGACAGATTTCTTCGGGTTTATGGAGATGCCGAATTCACGACACCTTTCAAATATTTTCCGCAAGTGGGGAACATGGTCCTCTCTCCTGTGAGAGAATACAGTCATGTCATCCAAGTAGATGACAATAACCTTGTTGAGCAGCTCTCGGAAGGCCAGGTCCATGGCTCTCTGGAATGTGGCGCCAGCATTGGATAAGCCGAAAGGCATGCGCTGATAGGCGAACGTTCCCCATTTGGTGGTGAACGCCGTCTTATGTTGGTCCTCGTCCTTAACCCAGATCTGGTTGTAGCCAGAAAAGCCATCTAGGAGGGAAAATATTTGTGCTCCAACAACTATATGGAGGATCTGATCGATTTGGGGAAGCGGATAATGGTCCTTGAGGGAGGCCTGATTCAGATTTTTGAAGTCCACACAAATGAATGTCTCCGTTCTTCTTCCTCACGGGAACCAAGTTCGCAACCCAAGACGAATGCTTGATGGGGTAGATGATTTTGGCCTCCAGCATCTTCAGGAGCTCGGCCTTCATCATGGCCTCGATCTTTGGATTCACAGCCCTCTGCCTCTGCCGGAATGGCTTGGCGCCATATTCTAGCTCAATGGTATCTTTGGATTATATTTTTGTCATACCCCTTCAAGTCCTGGTAGCACCAGGCTACTATGTCAGGGAACTCTCGGCACAATGTTCTGATTTTCTCAAGTTCCTCTGTGGTGCAGTCTGTCCCGACCTTAATCGTTTTTCCAGGTTCAAGCTCCAGGTCGGAGTACTGCTTCGGGTCTACTTTGATCCGGTGCAATATGGCTCTGTCGTTCTGATCAAACAGACTCTCAAGTGTAATCAGTCCTTTTGGGACATGATTATTTTTCAGCTGTATCGACCCCTCATATTGCTCGTCATCAGGGTATCTACCTTCGATTGAACACGCTTCGTTAACCAAAAATGTGACGATTTCCTCGTCACAGTCAAACACCTGCCAGTGGGTGTCCTTATCAGGCACAGAAGGCCTGTAAATGGTACGGACCGGCTTCGGCTTCTGGACAGTGTCATCAGCCGGAACGTACCTGGCTCCAACAGACGCCAGAATGTCAGCATGTTTGTTTTTCTCACGTGATATAGCCTTGAAATTCAATGAGTCGAATGACTCCATCAGGTCCCACACCTAATTACGGTACGCCTTGAGATAGGGCTTCTTGGAGGCGCACTTGTTCGTAATCTGGTTGCACACCAGCTCCGAATTGCCGAAGATCTACAGATGCTTAATCCCCAGCCTCTTTGCTTTTCGCAAACCCAAGCACAGAGCTTCGTACTCCGCCGTGTTGTTGGTGCAGCTCCAGGCCAACCTATAGGTGTAGTCCTTCTGGATCCCGGTTGGGGAAACCAAAAGTACACCAGCACCGGCACCATTTTTGCATCGTGCGCCATCAAAGAAAAGCTTCCACACCTTTTCTGGTGCAGGTCCTACTTCTCTTTTGGCCAACTTGTCAAGCCTCTCAGGCTGGACGACGGTGTAGCAGCCTTGCTCAGTTTCGATCACGGCGTTGAAGTCCCGCAAGGAGAATTCGTCTTCCACTTGCAGCAGCTCAAGAGCTTGCTCCGTCATATCCACCACCACCAGTTCTTCCTCCGTCAGCTGAACCATGCAGTCCTGCAACTCCTCTCCGGGTATCTTCTCTACTAGGAAGGTGGAAGGCTTCTCGTTGTAGATCTTCAGTCTCCTTCCTTTGAAGGGCACTTCCATGTGTGAGTAGTCTAGAGACAGATACCCTCCCAGCTTTACAGTGAACTCCCTAGAGAGACACATGCCGAAGTAGGGTTCCAATTCGACAACCACGACCTCTTGAATGACCACGATGTCGAGAGCTTTGTGCAGCCGGATAGGGATGTCTTTAATGACACCGACTGTCTTGACAGGGGTGCCGTCCAGTTGCAGCACGCCTTGGCTGCTCCTTGTATACTCCATCCCGATCTTGTCGCAGACGACTCTCGGCATAACAGTCGTGGAAGCTCCAAAGTCCACCATACAGTTGTGCACTATGTACCCTTGCATTCATAATGACAGATAGAAGGGAGGTGGTCTGTTCTTCCCAGTGGCTGAGACTGTCAGGGGTTGCACCAGAACAGCAGGCTGTATCTGCTTGCCATTTTTCATGTTTTTCAAAGATTCCTGCAGCAGATCAACTTGGCCTGGGAGTAGAAGAGCATCATACATGCTGATTCTTGCGGGGGTCCTCTTCACCTCGTCTACTATGCTGTAGCCCGAAGTGCTAGCTCCTTCCGCTTCTTTTTCCGGCTTGTATTTTGTCCGGTACTGCTGAGTGGCCTCAACTCTCTGTCTCTTGGTCAGAGACGGATATCTCAGCTTCTCTTGATCTTGTTCTTTGGTTTCAGCTGGAGGCTGAGCAGCGGGAGCTTTAGCCGGGGGAGCTTTCGCTACGGGAGGCTTGACTGCGGGAGTCTTCTCTTTGGGCGTGTAAGGCCACAGCCTCTTGTCAGGTGGTAGCCCGACGAGTTGCGCCTTATCTCTTCTGGCGTATACCTTCAGGGGCTTTGCAGCGGCTTCAGCAGACTTTCTGTCTTCCTTGGCAGGAGGTGGCAACAAATCTTCTTCCGGGACGACAAAGTTGCCTTCATCGTCCAGGATCATGTAGAGTTCTTCGTCCTCTATTGCGCTGCCGGCCAAGGTCTGGAGATAGTGTTGGTGCAAAGCGCAGTCATCCTCAGAATGGGGGTCATTGCAGTTAGTGCACCAGTTGACCTGGTCAGAAGTACCAGGTTGGTCTTCAATGGCAACATTTCTTGGAGGTGGCCGCCTCTGATCTCGCCGTTCTGGGGCTTGATCTTTTGTCAGTGTCGGGGGCGGATATGGCCTCCTTGGAACAAGGTCCATCTGGGCCTGTTTCTTCTTTAGAACAGTCATGTCGTTGGACATGGTGTGATATCCAGAGGCCAGAGCCCGTACCTCCTGGAGGATTTTATTCTGAATATCATTATCAGGAGGCGACAACTGAGCTGGGGGAGGTAATGCAGCCAATGGAGGAGGTGCAGAATATTGTGCATACTGCGGGGGAGCTGGGAGTGTTGGATAATGCGGAGGAGGAGGAGGCGGATAGTGAATTTGTGGTGGGCCGTAAGGGTTTACAACCGGCGTCGGATTCCATTGCTGCTGGGGTTGCTGTCCTGAAGTGGACGGCACCGCCCCAGAAGCCGATGGGTACTGAGATCGGGGAAAGTCGGGGTAAATGGGCGGCTGTACCCTGTGCGGGAGTCTGCCTATGGAAATGATATCCATCTCAGCTTGTTGGGCAGCCTCATACAGAGCAGTGAACGAGTCTATTCTGGCTATCTTCAGCAGTAGGCAAATGTTTGAGTTGAAAGACCTCAGGTAGTAGTGGGCAGCCTGACCTGCTGAAGGTCTAAGTTCATGAGGCACTCGTTTCCAAGACCTCGCAAACCTGATGTTGAAGTCTGACACCTCCTCTTGGGGGTGTCACTGTATGCTTTGAAATTGATGCAGCAAAGACGAGGGATTGGCAAACTCGTTGCATCCTTTCACGAGTCTGCCGGCTAACTGTTGCCACCCTGTGATAGATCCCTCTGGCAGTGATCTCCACCAGTAGAGAAGCTTTCCCCTTAGGGAAAGGGCCAGCAGACGGGTCTTCACACTTTCGTCTGTAATGGAGTGTAGCGCAGCCAGGGCTAGAATGAACTGGATGTGTTCGTACGCTGTCTTGCCATAGCCGTCATATGTAGAGATAGACTTTAAAGCAGCGGGGGGAACATCTTGTTGTTCGACTAGGGCCAAGGGCCCCGTAGAGTCTACCGTCGGGAAGAGATCATCATCGTTCTGCTGGGCAGCCATGTCTTCTTCTCCTCCGGTGGTGTACTCGGTGTCAGAACCTTCCGAGGATGTAGATTGCTCTTCAGCCTCGTCTTCTTGGATTTCAGCCTCGGCCTCTTGAATTTCAGCCTCGGGTTCTTCTACGCGAGCTTGGTAATCAGCCAGCCTGACGCGCTCGCCTGGAGCGTCAATGTCAATTTTGTAAAAGTCAGGCGAGTTTCCCGGATTCCTTGCTCGCCACCTTCTTGTTGGCATGAAGGCATTAGGACCGGTCTCTACGGACTCAGAGATTATTCAGCTATTTGCAGAGTCACCAGGTGCTCTGATTTTTAACAACAATGAAGCGAGCACTCGTGCTTCGATTCTGTTTGGGGGTGGGAAACTACCATGTCCCACCGGGTGTGCCAGAGAAACTGTTGGTTACGAATCTGCCATGAGGAAAGGATTTGGTATAATGCGCCCCAGATTCGCCCACCAGATTGAAAGGCCGGAAGGAAGGAATGCCTTCCGTGCCAATCTCCGGAGAAGGTCGGCTTCCTGTGGGGTTTGAGTGTTTTAAGCTAAGAGTACAGGGAAAGAGATAAAAATGCAGAAAGAGATTCCAAACGTGATTGGAGTTGGGTGGGGGGAATAAGCAGCACGACAACGATCAATCACCGCTACTAACAGCATTCCTATACAAAACACACATTGAAACTACATCTATCATTCATCCTATGTATCCTCTATCTATGCATTCCAGGAATACTTGATCATCAAATACCAGAGTCCAGAGTTCAGTACAACAGTAAGCAATGATACAAGAAACATGAAGCAGAAATGACAAGGAGAGGCAGCATACAAGATAAAAGACAGTAAGCAGATCCAAGTATATGCTTTGTATTAGAGGCAAACGCACAGCTACAATGGTTCCCTAGCAGTATATTCCCCTTCCCCCTTTTTACAATGCATTGCATGGCTATTTATAGCCTTAAGTTCCCCCTGATTACATTTACGGGCACAAAGTCCCGGGCCAGACAATAGCTGACAAAAGCGGCCAAGGAGCTGCTGATGCTGACTTCTGTCGGGTAGGACTGTACTTGCGGCATGGTCTCCCTGAAAGCTGTACAGCTACGTGGCGGTGTGTCGGGTCAAACCATCGGTCAGCAGGAGTGCGGGTAGTTGTGGCAGATGGCACATTACATCAGCTTTAATCGTGGCAGTTGGAGTAGATAGGGCGGTCCACGTTTGTCCTTGTTCTCGAATCCCGAAGTTGGACACTTGTCAGATGCTGATGAGTGACACATGGCTGCCTTGAAAGGCAGTTTATCCAACTTCGCCCGGGATTTGAGCGTTGTCAGGTCGTGCAGATGGAAAACAACGCAATTGGGGAGGCCTCCGTGCCTTAGTCAATTTATGGGTTTGCTTACCCAACTGTGCACCGGTCAGAGGGCGCACCCCGACTTCGCTGCGAAGTCGGGTTGCGCACTGACACTTTGCTATTTTTACTGTCATTCGGACTGCGCACCAAAAAGGGGGGCGCACCCCGACTTCGGGCGAAGTTGGGTTGTGCCCCAACACTTAGCTGATTTTTAGCCATACTGCTTCTCAAGTGCACCCAGGAAAAAGGGCGCACCCTGACTTCGCCCCGAAGTCGGGTCGCGCCCTGACACTTAGTCAGATTTCGTTCATTTCTTGTCTGCTGCGTACTTCGCATTCCCTACTGCGCCCCAACTAGAGGGCGCACCCCGACTTCGGGGCGAAGTTGGGTTGCGCCCTGACACTTAAGTCATTTTTAGGGAAACTTGCTGGAAACTTACCGGGGAAAGTTCAAGGGGAAGAGGGAGGAATTAAATTGCGAGGAAGAGGGAGAAAGGGAGAAATGAAGAAAGGGAAAGAGAGGAAGGAAGGAAAAGAGCAGGTCACTTACAAAAACTGAAAACATGGCACCCCGTGCCAAATGTGGCAACAAGGCCCACTATCTACTGTCTTGCAGTTCCTTTACCCTTTGCCCTAGCAGAAGCCCTAGTCTCTCTTTGTTGACGTGCTCTTGCTGCTTCTTGTGCCTATGCCTCTTCTTGGTCCTTGGCTGCGATCTTCTCCACTAGGTCTTCAAAATTTTGTAATTCATCTAGGGAGAAGAGAGGTTCTTCCTATTGCTCTTGCTCTGCATTTGTGATCCAGTCAGAAGATGGATCAATTTCACTTAGGTCAATGGGCTCGGTACTTGCTTTTGCAAAACTTTTTGGGTGTAGGCGAAGGTTGTAATGCACAAACACAAGATCATTCAACCTTTCTTGTGTAAGTGTGTTGCCCTTCTTGGAGTGTATGTGCTCAAACATACTCCAATTGTGCTTACAACCTGAAGCGTTGCATGGTTGAGTTAAGATTTTGATGGCCATGCGCTGCAAATTGGGCATAAAGTCACTAAAGTCCTCCCACCATAAATCTAGAAACAACCAAAAAAATTAAAGAAATTTAATAATTCACATGTAAAAGAGTAAATTGAGATTATTTTTTAAAACAAAATCAAGTGACAAAATAAATGATAATTTGATGAGGGTTACTTTGACCTCATTCGAATGCATTGTCAGATGGGAATTGGAGGCCCCGACATTGCTTATAATCCTCTATCTCTTCACGTACTTTATCGCGCAATTCTCTATTAGGGAACATGCAGTTAATGCAATCTGGAAGGCCAAGCTTCACCTCATAATCGGCATGAAGTGTACCCAGACTTGGAAAATAATTTTGTGACTTTCCTTGCTCTTCTTGACAGGCCATGGCATGTTTGCACAGATTTAGGAGTGCTATTCTATTGTATTCCTTCGCTATAACCATGACATTGTCACTTTTATGGCATGTCAAAAAATGTTTGTTGAGAAAGTTCATGGAAACAGAGTCCCATGCTTTCAACAGTGGAAATAGTTGACACTTGTGACTATTTTAATTGCGAGGCTTGAAGATGCTACAAAGAGTACATGCACAAATGAACATGTGGACAGCTACGGCTAACATGGACCAACAAAAATTACTCTAGTGTATTGGCAATGGTTATTTGCACTCTAGAACTGCCTGTAATTCCTGAATGGTATACCCCACATACGGGTTGAGATTTGTGAGGTCTTAAGATAGGAAAATGGTTTAAAGTTCCTAAAATATTCCATCTTGGAGAGAGTGGTTTGGGAAAGATAGGAGTTCTATTGGCCATGACCCTTTTTAAAGGAAAAAATTGCCACAATTTCGACCCAAAGGACCCCAATCAATTTGCTAATTAAATATTCAATCTTCCTGAAAGAACAGAAACAATTCATTAACTAGATACCGATAAACAACCAGACCAAATCCAAACTGATAACTTGCTCAACTAAAACATGTACCAACCAGGTCATGTTATCAACCAAAGGGATACTGCCTTATTATTCTTGGATATCATGGTTAAAAAGGAAAAAAGGTACTGAGGACAAAATTTGCTACCAGAAAAGTTCATAAAATGAGCCTGCAATGCATCCATTTGGCCTTCTGCTTGTTATCTTTACAACTTGCTAGTGTCTTCTGAACTGTATTGTAGGAGAAATAGCAAACAACATGCATCTGGAAATGGGAAACTGCAAATAATTCTTAAACTCCATAGGTCTTGCTTCTCCCCAAAAGTCATTCCTCATACTGGCAATACTGAGACAAACCAAAGATAGAAAAATATCGGACTTACAATTAACTACTGTGGCTCAAAAATAACCAGAATTATATGCCAAAAGTCCACTCTACAGCTGTCCTTAAGGGACGGAATGGCTAAGAATTTATGTAAACCAAGCATACAGAACTGATTATGGCCTTTCCAAACAAGTACCAGAAATTGACAAAATGAGGCAAAGGGTTTTTGCCAAGAACCAACCCCCAAAACCATGGCTTTATCAAATATAGGCGTAGTTAGACAATTTGGTCCAAATGAGTCAAACAAGCCCATATGAGTGGTATATATGCTATGTTATGTTTTGATGTTATCTCGTGTGTGTGAGAGAATAATTGTGGTATCAAAGAGAATGTGATGTATATAATGTTAGAGGTACTTCTAATGTTTTGTGTGTATGTGGGTGGGTGGGAAGTTAGGTGGGTACGGTGGTGGTTGTTTACTAACCTTCATGTGGTTACTACCTGTATATCTTGGTCTCGAGCATATTTAGGCATGCTCTCCATCTATGATAGCATACGATTCTAATGTATTTTGGTAGAATATTGTGTGTTGCGTGCTTGACCAGATCATATTCCAGAGATGTATTACTGTAAATGGTAGCCCAAGTGTGGCCTGACTAGTTGAGAGAGAAATATTTGTTTGTAATAGCCCATTTTATTTTGCATGATGTAAAGAAAAAAGGTTCAGTTCAATTAATCAAATGTATGCAGCTTTGAGTGATTGAACTTATGGGGGAACTTAGACATGGCATTAAAGCAAAATGATCTAAACTGTTTGAGGGCAAAGACCATATAGAGCATATGCTTTCTAAACAGGGTTACTGTTCCAATAGCAAGGCCCATACCTTCATGTGATCGATACTAGAAAATACCACTTCATTTCTATCACGAGTAATTTGATATGGGCATATTTGTGAATTAATTCTCCAACTTCATTAACTGAGTTCATTCTATATTTTGGTCATTTTCATAGGGTTAAAAACCAAACAAAATAAAAAAGCATCTTTTAGCATTTAGGATTTTAAAGAAAAACACATCTCTCTGGCATTCTGTGTAAGCCCTACACGTGCTTCTCAGCTTATAGCCTTATACATTTTTTGTGAGCATGGAGGTTGAGATGATATACTGAAGTATCTTGTTGTTCTCTTGTATGTTCAAGCATACAGCTTAGGTTTTCTTTCTGCTGCTCTTTGATGGTCGGCCAAGGCTGAACAAAATTAGACCGAGCGCGGCAGGCATCCTTCCAGCTAGACCCAGGTACAAGTTTACTGTGGGGACGTCAGCGCCTGCCGCCCCATCCTTATCCCCTTCCTCTGGACCAGCCACAACGCCAGAAGAAAAGAAGAGGAAGAGAGTTGAAAGGACCAAACGGCCTAAGGAGCCGGTATAGCAAACAACCATGGCACAAACAGAAGCAGCAGCGCCAGAAGTTGTCTCTTTGGACAGCCCCGAATTAGACACAGAAACTCCGGCTGCAAGCGCCCCTCCAACAGCGGCTCAGGCGGAGCCTGCAGGTACGTCCACTGCACTTCTTCCCCAAGTCCCAGTCAACCCTGCCAAAGCTCCCTCTCCCATTTCATCAGGGCAAGCCAGAGCCGCGTCTTCCTCTTCCCAAGCTACCCAGCCCTCTAGCGGCCCACATTCCTTTGACCAGTTTGCTCAGGATCCTAACGCCTTCCAATCATTGAGTCAAACCCTAGAACCCTCACCCGCAGCCAGCGCTGAATCTACTCCACCGCTGCGCTCCTCACCGCAGCCGTCCAAAACCCTACCAGCACCATCCACTCAGCCGTCCGTTTCCCCTAGGACCCGGTCGCCCTCAAAAGCGGCCATTCCTTCTGGAATACCTCCCGCGTCACTGTTTGCAGGAAAAATGCCGCAGCAAAATCCAATGTTGGAGGATCTAGACTTCATGGGCGAACTACGGAGCGCCGATGACCTACCTTTGGCAGTAAGTGCCTCAGGATGTTCTGCCTCCTTTCTCTAGGGTGTGAAACGAAGGAGAGCCGAAGAGATAGCTGCCCCGATAAAGCGCACGAAGTTTGACCTAGACAGGAGAGTGCTGACAACCGAGAAATTGATCTCGAAAGTAAAAAAGCCTCTCCGGGAGATGACTAAGGCGGACTACGAGCATCGGAGGAAGGAGAAAAGCTTTGATGACATCAACAAAGAATACGAAATTCATGGTATTCGTCGTAGGACAGACAACCTCCTTGTCAAGCATCTTGAGACCCAGGAAGCACTGTTCCAGATGCAGAATAACACAAGGCAGCTAGAGGAGGACCTAGCTAGGGCCACCGCGCAGCTAGGGTCAGCACAACAGGAGATAGATGAGCTTAAGGCCCAGTTGGCAGCCTCTCAGCAGGAGGCCGCAACATAGAGACAGATAGCCGAGCTGCTGTCAGAAGAGAAAAGAGTTGCGCTGGAGCAGATTTCGTAACTTCAAGATTCGCTGAAATAGGCACAGTCGCGGCTTGCAGAGAAATCATCACAAGCGGCGGTCTTTTCAAAGAGCAAAGCCAAGGAGATGCGGGCTACTCTGCTGCAAGGTTGCAAGCCCAACCTTGTCAAGTCCTCTTCAGTTCTGGACTTCGTGTCCAGGATTGAAGAAGTATCTGCCCAGGGAAAGCCTGTGGTAGAGGAGGCTGACCACCAGGCGAGGCAATGGCTAGACTTGGCTATGAAACTTGAGCAGTTTGAGCGCAAAGGCCTCCAATTTGGCCCTATGTCCCAACTTGCCTCAGAGTGGGCAGATGCAAGGGTAACCTTGCACATTTATTTTGATAAGACAGAGAAAATCAGAACGGTTAGGAGGACGCTGGACGCCCTAGAACATGAAAGGAACATTCTCCAGGCCCCCTTTCACACTCTGTCCGAGCACGGGTGCCCGAGATTCGTCAAGGATGGCGAATTCCTGACCCTAGATCAGGTCAAGCAGAATTGGTTGTCTTTTGAGGCAGACACCGCGGAGATTGATAGTTGGGCAGAGCCGATTCAAGAATCTCAGGTCACCCAGATGGTGTCGAAGTACTGTAAAATCAACTCCTCCCTAAAGAAATTGGGAAGAAGATATAACACCATCGACCTGCACGCAGTTGATGCATTCCACGCAGCACTGAAAGAGGTCAGCGACCTCGGGCCCTTCCAAGTAGCAGTCTGGGACCAAGCCAAGGCTGCATACCGACGAATCAGCGAGTGGGAGGCTGACAGTGGAGAGCATTCAGATTCAGAAGGAGAAACTGAGGAGGCAGCTACCGGAAGTGATCCTGAAGAAGAACAGTTGCCCAGAATGAAGCGGTCAAAGCAGCAGAAAGCAAGGGAAGGAAGTTCCTCTGCACCCAATGGATAAAGGCATGGTTCTTTGCGTCGAGGAGAGCTCGACACCCCGCGAGCTGCCAGGAATGTTGCCACATTTGGCACGGGGTGCCATGTTTTCAGTTTTTGTAAGTGACCTACTCTTTTCCTTCCTTCCTCTCTTTCCCTTTCTTCATTTCTCCCTTTCTCCCTCTTCCTCGCAGTTTAATTCCTCCCTCTTCCCCTTGAACTTTCCCCGGTAAGTTTCCAGCAAGTTTCCCTAAAAATGATTAAGTGTCAGGGCGCAACCCGACTTCGCCCCGAAGTCGGGGTGCGCCCTCCAGTTGGGGCGCAGTAGGGAATGCGAAGTACGCAGCAGACAAGAAATGAGCAAAATCTGACTAAGTGTCAGGGCGCGACCCGACTTTGGGGCGAAGTCGAGGTGTGCCCTTTTTCTTGGGTGCACTTGGGAAGCAGTATGGCTAAAAATCAGCTAAGTGTTGGGGCGCAACCCGACTTCGCCCGAAGTCGGGGTGCGCCCCCCTTTTTGGTGCGCAGTCCGAATGACAGTAAAAACAGCAAAGTGTCGGTGCGCAACCCGACTTCGCAGCGAAGTCGGGGTGCGCCCTCTGACCGGTGCGCAGTTGGGTAAGCAAACCCAGAAATTGACTAAGGCACGGAGGCCTCCCCAACTGCGCTGTTTTCCATCTGCACGACCCGACAGCGCTCAAATCCTGGGCGAAGTTGGATAAACTGCCTTTCAAGGCAGCCATGTGTCACTCATCGACATCCGAAAAGTGTCCAACTCGGGATTCGAGAACAAGGACAAGCATGGACCGCCCTATCTACTCCAACTGCCACCATTAAAGCTGATGTAATGTGCCATCTGCCACAGCTACCCACACTCCTGCTGACCGATGGTTTGACCCGACACACTGCCACGTAGCTGTACAGCTTTCAGGGAGACCATGCCGCAAGTATAGTCCTACCCGACAGAAGTCAGGATCAGCAGCTCCTTGGCCGCTTTTGTCAGCTATTGTCTGGCCCGGGACTTTGTGCCCGTAAATGTAATCGGGGGAACTTAAGGCTATAAATAGCCATGCAATGCATTGTAAAAAGGAGGAAGGGGAATATACTGCTAGGGAACCATTGTAGCTGTGCGTTTGCCTCTAATACAAAGCATATACTTGGATCTGCTTACTGTCTTTTATCTTGTATGCTGCCTCTCCTTGTCATTTCTGCTTCATGTTTCTTGTATCATTGCTTACTGTTGTACTGAACTCTGGACTCTGGTATTTGATGATCAAGTATTCCTAGAATGCATAGATAGAGGATACATAGGATGAATGATAGCTGTAGTTTCAATGTGTGTTTTGTATAGGAATGTTGTTAGTAGCGGTGATTGATCGTTGTCGTGCTGCTTATTCCCCCCACCCAACTCCAATCACGTTTGGAATCTCTTTCTGCATTTTTATCTCTTTCCCTGTACTCTTAGCTTAAAACACTCAAACCCCACAGGAAGCCGGCCTTCTTCGGAGATTGGCACGAAAGGCATTCCTTCCTTCCGGCCTTTCAATCTAGTGGGCGAATCTGGGGCGCATTATACCAAATCCTTTCCTCATGGCAGATTCATAACCAACAGGCCTATTGAGGCATTTTGACACATTTTGTAAGTTGTACCTTTTCATATTATAAGCAATACAAGATGTGTTTTGTCACTTTCATGTGTAGTTAAAGCTTGTATGATGTATCACTTGCCACTTTCATGTGTAGTTTAAGCTTACAGTCTTACATCATTAATATTTGATTTGCATAATGTTAATTCATTGTGATATGCATGAAAACAACTTTTTTCCCTTGAAAATTTGTGTTTTCTTCTGTTTTTTTTGGGCCAATTTTTTCCCCAATTTTTTCTGATTCCTGATTTTTTCTCCAGCCCAATTCTGATCCGATTCCGATTTTCTCTACTATGATATATATATATATATATATATATATATATATATATATATATATAAGTCTTTTTATTGAAAAATTATTATGGATGGAGCTGGTCTCCTTGTTACTATGTGTTATTTTACTTAGTCATATGAGTTGCCTCTCACAAATGTAGCATTAGTCTTTGGGACAGTGACCCAAATGTTTGGTCCTCTTCCTTCCATTAGTCCCTTTGTCTTATGATTCTTATCTTGGTATGATTTTAATGCAACCAATGTTATTTATATTATTCATTGCTATATTTGACCGTGCATGAGCACTGCTCCCTCTACAACTATGCGTCAACTAAGGTGCCTCTTACAGCTCGAGTACCACCCTTTGTTAGTCCTCTTGTGCGAGGCTGATAGCATAAATAGTTGTTTAGTTAATTTAGCTTCTATGCAATTGTGGTCATCTTTGTCTTATAGCTTGTGTTCTGCTAAGAGCAGCTTGTATGTTATCAATAGTCTTGAATGTCATTGTAGTTCTCTTCCCGTTTCCCTTCAAGAAGAAAATCGTAAAATATTGTAAAATAGAATCTTTGTACATTAGCATTCATGGAGCAAGCCATCTGTGGAGGTTTTCTAGGATAGAATCTGGACATCCACTATGCTAGTGATTGGAGCACAAGTGACTATCCTAGTGTAATGTCCCCTTTCTAGGCAGTCTGTGAGTCAGGGTGGATTAGCCTACTACTGGGTTCCCGTAGGCTAGTGATGGTAATTGGGAACCTTAATTGGGTTGGTTCCTTGTGTTTTGTGCTTCACCAGCTTTCCTCTGCCTCTTTATGGAGGTGTTTCGGGGTTGTGGGCCATCACTTACTTTTTATAGTAACTTACTATTTTTAGTAAGTTGGAGTTTGGACAGTCAGTGGTGATGGTGTGTCGGAGGTTCTTGCTCAGAGAGATGCTGCAAGTGTGTTTTGGAGGTTCGGTTGTCACCTGCTATTTATAGTTGTACTTACTATTTTTTGTAAGTGTGGTCGGTGGACGTTGTTTGATCAGGATTTCGATGGGAGATGTGTTTTTGGCTCTTGGAGTCCGTTTCAGTGCATTTCAGAGATCGATGCAGTTATTTACCATTTTTAGCAGTACTTACTATTTTTAGTAAGTAGGGTTTCTGGGCGTGGTCCTGATCAGGGTTGGCAGTTTGTGATGTTCGAGGTGTTTTGAGACAATATGCTTCACAGTTGGATCGATAATTGGGTCTGGAGTTTATTATTTAATATTTAACATCATATTGGCGTTATATTAAATAATAATAAAGTGTTTTTTTTCCTAAGTCAGGGAAATTAAATATTTAATTAATAAAGTGGCTCATTTCCCTAAGTTAAAAAAAATATTATTATTTTTATAAAGTGACTTAGGAAAAGTGCTCTAAGGGAGTCAAACTAAAAAGTAATTTTAAAATATTAAAAGTTCCCTCAAAACTCTAAAAAGGGCATAGCATTTATGGGAGATATAAGGAGTTTTGAGAGCTCATTTTCGGGCATTATGGTATTTTGATATTTTCTCTCTGGTGAGACTTGCATCTTTGTCAGCAGGAATCCATAGCTTTGTGAGGACGAAAACCTTCACAGGGAACATTACTTGCGGGTGTGAAAGATCAATCCTGAGCAATCATAAGCTAGTTTTCATTCAGAAGCTGGGATTTGTGCTTCAACTGAGATTCATAGAGGTATTCAGTTTGATTTGATTGTTGATATTTTTGGGGTTTTATATCACAGTGATTGCAGGAGTTTTTGGAGGGCATTTTGTGTGTTGAATCTATGGCAAGCCTGGCCGTACCAGTTCCTGTACCAGGTCGTACCACCTTTTGGCATCCTACATTCAAGGTTCAAGGCAATCAGTTCTAGTTGGCCGTACATCTTGAGATCTTCCTAGGGTTTGTGAAAGAGGTTCTAGGTGTTCCACCAAACCATCCATATGGCTAGGGCGACCCTATTACAAGTGATTTTCATAGGTTATAAGGCAGAAACAATTTACTTGTGGGAGTCGTGCCATTCCTGGTACAGTCCGTACCACCTGGAAGAGAAGCATTTTCAGAGTTTGGTAAGGTACTTGCAGATGGACAGTGCATAGTTCAAATTTATGTCATTGGGTGACTCTTTTCAGGCACTGTTTGGGCAGTTGATGTTGTTCACTACTTCTTCAAGGCTACCATACACCTTCTAGCATCCGTACAACTCCTGCATGGTGAAATAAACATTTTTTATTTGTGTAACAGACCTGCAATAATCGTAGGTGGGTCATTTCAGTGGTATCAAAGCTCATAGTATCCTGCCATCATGTCGGGTAGAGTGGAAATTGACATTCAAGTTTGAGTAGCATGTCATTAAACAATGAAGAATAGTTGGTCGATAAAATTAAAAATGTAGAGGTTAAGCTTGGACACCTATCTCAGCCAAAGGATGATCTTCTCAGCACTCTGAAGGAAGTGGAGGATTGTTTGCACATGGTAAATCAGTCACTTTCTAAGATAATACACACAACTATAATTCCTACAATGACTTCCTTAAATCAGCATGAATGGTTGAGACACACAGATAGCGAGGTAAGACTTATGGTTACTTCTTGTTTGAGTGAGATCTTGAGAATTTCAGCACCTAAAGCCCCTTATAGCGATGACACATAGAGAAAGATAATGTGGATGTTGGTAGAGAGTTTCAAAGGGTTAGGGAATGTCACAAGTTCTCATTTTACTAGGAGAGTTACCATACTTGAAACATTTGCAAAAACCGGATTGGGCAACATCATGTTAGATTTGGTTTTGGATGAGTTAATTTACAAAATGTTTTAGCATTTCATCGCTACAGCCAAAAAAGAACATGCTGATAATGTTATTGCAGCCATGCGAAACATTATGGTTTTGACCATTAATGAAAGTGATGATATCTTCCAGCCACTCTTATCTATGTTATTGGTCGTTTGGAGGCAAGATCTAGTTGCTTCTACAACTGCACATGAATTGGTTAACGGTGTTGTCAAACAGTGTGTGAAGAAGTTGAAACCTTTCTTGCACAATGAGGAGAATAGTGAAGAAGAGAAGCTCATGACAAAAATTTTGCATGAAGAAAATACCACATCACATGAGGTATGTATGGTTGAGTCCCAAATTGACTCCATTGACATGCATGCATCTACACATGTTGAAAATGCACCTAATGAAGATGTTAAATCAGCAACATTGGATGAAAATGTGGATCAAATCAGTGAAGATTCCAAGAATATCAGTTGCCTTGATGACACTAGTGGAAGGAAAGCCAATGACAAATTTGTTGGGATCACTAACACCATCCCAGAAAAAGAACATGTTGCTGATTTCCAATCAGCATATAGTGATGAATCCTTTCACCATGTTAGTAATGATAGCTCATAGGAAGAAAGACATGCTCTAATGACAAATGTGTTTCAGTTTGACATGCAAACAGAATCTATGGAGAAGAGTGTTCATGATAGCTTCCATGTTCTTGATTTGGAGAGTGATTTGTTCAGAGAAACAATCACTCATGATGAACACAATGCACATATAGTTTGCAAAAAGCAATCGGACCATGGTAAGTGATTTATTCAAAGAGACAATCACTAATGATGAACACAATACACATATTTTTTCTGAACAAAACAATCAGCTCATAGTCCCATGGGATCCAGGTGTTTTGGTACCAAAGTATATCTTAGTGGGAGTTGATTTTGACAAGCATGATCCTGTAGACAAATCTTAAATTTTAATGCATGAAGCTGGTTATGATTGGAATCCTAGTGATGGTGGTGGGACGAGTTTCGAAGGAGAGACACTTGAAGTTCGGGGCAGCCATGGAGACACTGCTGATAGGTATGAGGTTAGTTCTGATTTTTGCATGCATTCTAACAAATCATTAAATTTGCATGATCTTGATATCCATGATGAAAAATGGAAGAACCAACTATTGGTGTCTGCTGAAAATGAAGTGCACATGTTATCTAAGTTAGATGACACAAAAAGATATGTTGAAAATGTCATCCAAAAGACACCAAGAAACCAGTATGAACAAATCATTTCCATTGTTGATTTGCAAAGAATTGAGAGCACAATGAATGAAATGAAATTAGCTTACTTACATATGATCAAAGACAGATATGTGGCTATCAGGATTGCAGATGAGGCCTTATCTCATGTCAGGGAAACACAGGTAAAGGTGGATGAGCTCACTCTTGAGCTTAGTACAACTAGAGATTCTTTGACAGGTATTTAAATGGCATTGCACCAAACTGAAGAAGAACTTGCTGCTGTCACAAAATTCAGAGAGCAAGAAAATGAGGAAAGAGCAAAGGAGATTGGGCAAGTGATCGAAGAACTGGATAGCATACAGGAGGTTTATAATCTAGTTCAATATCCCAAGAAATCAGAAAAAGAAAGTTTAGATCAGCAGGTTGAGCAGGAGGACAATGAGAGTATTCAGTTGGTTGACAATCCATTGTCTGAGATGGATACTGGTTCATCTTTTGACAATCCACTCTTTCAAATGCATGATGACAGTTTGGGAAAGGAACACAGTCCTTATGAATTAATGATTGACCTTGTGGACTCACCACAAGGAGAGGAGTTCTATTATGATTTAGAGGATGTTGGAGTTGAGAGGCCTTATATTGAATCTTCAAGCATCACCAAATCCTCTAAAGGTGATATTCATATGATGATCGGTGTAATGCAGCTCTAGGTAAGTTTCTATACCCAGGATCATGTACATGGGCTGTTAGACATATTAGATGATGGGAGAGACATACCTTGGGTGATTTTTGATCAAAAGAATGGAAGATATGCTGCTGTTACCATTTTGAACAGCCACCTTTTAGATCCATTTGTGTTCATACAAGTGGATTGGAGAGAGATTTTGAGCAAAAATTGGAGACTTGCTGAGTTGGTGACTTTTTGGGAGGCCATTTTAGTTGAGGATATGATCATATTTTGCATTCTGGTCGTCATGTTTCAGTGTTGCAGCAGTTGTGCTTCTTTGAGGATGCTGATTTTTCAAAAATCAGACTATAAGTTGTTAATTTCAGACATGGATAGCTGCAAGTTTGTTAAATTTCAGACCATTAAATTTTATGATCAGGTTAGTTTTTGGTTAATATTGCAGCTAACCAGATTCAGTGTTAAATGGGTATTTGGGCATCAAATCAGAGTTATTGCAGCCATTTCATGTGGATAGATTATATATCTATTGATGTTGTTTTGATGTTCACAACTGTTTGGGTAAATTGGAATGATGGGGATCATTTTCTTGACACTGGGAGGTTAAGTGCCAACATATTGTTTTCGGTTTTTGATAGCATATGCATTCCCAGGATGATCATTTTCAGATCTGACATTACTGTCCTCTTCTATATCAGCCACTCATCGGAGGCTAATCAGCATCCTTTTTGGGTCACCATGGTGAGAGATGTTGTGTACCATGTTTCCTTGTTGAGCAGATTATATTCTCAGGTGCCCAGGATCATGTTGGACAGTGGGAGTGCAGGAGTAGTCCAAACTGAGATGTTTCGGCATGAGCTTTTTCATGGCATAGAGCTCAGTCCTTACAAGTATCCTAGTTCAGCTTTTGAGGATGATGACATTTTGGGGCTACAGGAGAGGAGAGTGCAGTTCTGGCACGATGAGTTCCTAGTTGTGATCAGTGTGGCGCAGCGACAACATGGTGGAATTTTTTTGAGGTTGTTATGGGACACTAGGATCATACGTGACTGCAGCCAGGAGCAGACACATGATTTGAGTATGATTTGACATTGCTCGAGGACAAGCAATCTTTCGGAAGGACGGACTGTAATATCCCCTTTCTAGGCAGCCAATGAGTTAGGGTGGATTAGCCTACTACTGGGTTCCCATAGGCTAGTGATGGTGATTGGGAACCCTAATTGGGTTGGTTCCTTGTGTTTTGTGCCTCGCCATCTTTCCTCTGCCTCTTTCTGGAGGCGTTTCGGGGTTGTGTGCCATCACTTACTTTTTTATAGTAACATACTATTTTTAGTAAGTTGGAGTTTTGATAGTCAGTGGTGATGGCATGTTGGAGGTTCTTGCTCAAAGAGATGCTGCTAGTGTGTTTTGGAGGTTCAGCTGTCACCTGCTATTTATAGCTGTGCTTACTATTTTTAGTAAGTGTGGTCGGTGGATGTTGTTTGATCAGGATTTCGATCGAAGATATGTTTTTGGCTCTTGGAGTCCGTTTCAGTGCATTTTGTAGATCAGTAAAGTTATTTACCATTTTTGGCAGTACTTACTATTTTTAGTAAGTAGGATTTTCGGGTGTGATCCTGATCAAGGTTGGCAGTTTGTGATGTTCGAGGTGTTTTGAGACAATATGCTTCACAGTTGGATCGATAATTGGGTCTGGAGTTTATTATTTAATATTTAACGTTATATTGACGTTATATTAAATAATAATAAAGTGTTTTTTTTCCACACTTAGAAGAACTCAAATAGCAGCAATGGTATTTCATTATTCTCTAGAACAATACATTGAGGAACAAGCCTTGTATGAAAGCAACATGCATACAATGGTAAATCCAAACAACATAACCATGAACTATCAAAAGGTTGTACTAGAATATAACCATACTCAACGAACATATATATAAATATATATATATATATATATATGTTGAAGAGCGGTTACAATTTACATACATAAATTTTTAAAATAACCCATAAAACGTATATTATTACATCATAAGGGTGTCGCGCACACATGCGCCAACCCCATGACATGTATGATAAAATGGCAAAACTACAATTATGTATAACACAAAATGCTCGAACTGTGTGGTGCTTAAGCTCACACCACATTAGTTTTGCCACCTACAAGGATAACCCCTTCCTAAAGACATAATGCCCACTGTCCAAAATCAATTACCAAATTAGTGATCTAGGACGAGCAATAGTAGAGGCACTTTTGGTACTGTTGTCACATTTTGCACGGGGTGCAATGTCTTCAGTGTTGTAACAGTGTTGCTCTTCTTTTTCCCTCTTACCCTATTTTCCTTCCTTCTCCTCTCCCTTTCCTTTTCCTTCCCGCATTCTCTTTCTTTCCCCCCTTTCTTGGAGTCCCCCAGTTGATTTTTCAACTTTCCAGCAAGTTACCTGAAAAATGGCTAAGTGTTGGTGCGAAGTTCGCACTTCGCCCAGTTTTGGTGCGAAGTTCGCACTTCGCCCAGTTTTGGTGCGAAGTCTGACTTCGCCCCACTTTCTGGGCGCACCTTGCAACTGGCAGATTGACAGGCTGGCAGGCTGACAGAAGATGATAAAAGGCCGGAGCAGAGTCCGTACGGCGGCAGACACCAGTTTCCACCTGTGCGCAGCCCGACTTCGCAGTAAAGTCGGAGTGCGCCCTTGACAGTGCGCGATAGGGAACAAACCCGGAATTTGACCAAGGCATGAAGGCCTTCCCGATCGCACTGTTTTCGCCCGCGCAACCCGAGACGCTCCGATCCCAAGCGAAGTTGGACGGACTGCCTTCCAAGGCAGACACGTGTCACACAGCATCATCCATCATCTGACAAGTGTCCAGCTTCGGGATTAGAGCCGAAAAAAGGACAAGCATGGGCTGCACTGCCTACGCCAGTAGCCTCATTCAAAGTTGATCTGAGGTTTCACCTGCTCCAGCTACCCGCATCACCGCCAGAAGAAGATTCTGCCCAACACACCGCCATGTAGCTGTCCAGCTTCCAAGAGGACCATGCTGCGGGTACAGTCCGGTCCAACAAAAGGTCAGCATTTGCAGCTCTTTCGCCGCTTTTGTCAGCTTATGTTTGACTGGGACCTTGTGCCCATTAATGTAACAGGGAGGGACTCGGGCTATAAAAGCCCACCGTGAATTCATTGTAAAGGGTGGAAGGGGAATGTCTGTTAGGGAACCACTGTGCCCATTGTAACCGTGCTTACGCTTATAAATATAATCTGTATGCTTGGTTACGTTCTCGCTATCGTTTTTTATGCTGCCTTTCTTTATATTCATGCCTTAGGCTAACCTGTGTCATGGCTCGTTGATTCATTTCAGCATTTGATGATCAGGTGCCTCTAGCATTGCTTGTTTAAAGCACCCCTGTACTTCATGAATTAAAAGGATACATAGAATAGTTGTAGTAGCGAGTTCCATCGGTTGTGTGTTTTGTTGCTTGGTCCGTATCTCGGTGATTGGTGCGCTGTTGCCATCTTGTTAGTTCCTTGTAGGGAATGTCACGTTAAGGGGCCATTGAAGCTTGTGCGGTTAAATTCTCTACATAAACACATATACCGGCTCTGATATCTCTATGATTGCTTTCTACCTATGTTAGTGTCCGTAGGTGGTGATTGACGCGTTGTCGTACTGTTAGTTCCTTGTAGGGAATGTCTGTTAGGGAGCCGTTGTAGCCGTGCGTACACTGCTTGGGTATCAGAAGTATACGTTAGATTTTGCAGTTCTTTGTCATGCTTTGTGTTTATATGCAGTAAGTAGCGGTGATTGGTGTGTTCCCGTACTGTTAGTTCCCCCCACCAACCTTTGAATATATTTGTAAATCTCTTTCTGTACATTTATTTCTTTCCTGTACTCTTAGCTTGAACATAAGCCCCCCAAAAAGGAGTCGGCCTTCTCCGGAGATCGGCTCGGAAGGCATCTCTTCCTTCCGGCCTTTCATGCTGGTGGGCGAATCTGGGCGCATTAACCCAAATCCTTTCCTCATGGCAGATTCGTAACCAACAGGTACAACCACAATACAAAGAAAATCTTGGTTCAAATGATCAAAATTCAATCAAGACTTAATTTTACTTAGATCAATCATTTTATGGATGACCATTGTTAGCATTTTATATAATATGCCAAGGGAGATAACAATCATGAGATGCAGAATAATATGAAAGAAAGTAAATCTGCTAGATGACTAAGATATGCAATAAACATAAATATATAAATGAATATAATGTAGCTATGGAGGAAATGAACACTCCATCAATAAAGCTACTGGACTACATTGCACCCATCACCACTGGATGGTGATCCACACAAAATTGTACTACCTACTAAGATCTCTAAGCTACTGTGTCACCGAATCTCCTTGTTCTATCTATCTAACAATGAGGCCTTCCTTATATAGGTAAAATAGGATACTTGGCCAACACTCTATCTAGTTGTACAAGTGACACCTTGCACATTTACAACTTGCATATTGACACTTGTGCATTTATTACATTGCATGAAGTAACTAGATAACTTTCCCCTAAAGTAATCTAATGTCCTAAGTATGTACCTTGGAAGATACATTTACATAAACCAAATGATGGAATATAATCTATTTCTAACACCCCCTGTATTACATTATTTGGATATTGAAGACTTTTAGTCTTTAATATGGATCTTCATCTTCTTCATCCTGAACTTTGTATTTTTCCTCCGCATTCTTTGTGTTCAGGTTCAATAGGTATTCTGTGTCTTCATATGATGTAGCGTAAGCTGTAGCTGAGGCTTCTTCTTTCAATTGACTTTGCATTGTATTCCTCCTTTATCGCCTTTGTCTTCTTCTTCATCTCTAGCTTTGCCTTTGATTCTGGTTTCTGTGTTCTCATAGGAGGTTGAGCTGCTACCTGGTTCTTGTGAAGATGATTCTCCTTTCCTGTCTTTAATCTATACAGAAGTTTCTGAACAACCACTTAAGACATCATGATAAGACTTTGAGTTAGTAGAACATGAAGTGTTGATGCTGCATGAGGATTGAATAAAATTGCTAGATATGATTCATCAAGTTCTAACTTATTTTTGAGTAATTCTATCAATCCTTTTTGCTCTTCATTTTCTGCCTTGTAGTGTTTATATGTGAGAAGTCCCATGTATAATATGCTTGCAAAGTCTAAGAAAAGTAAAATATCACTTTTTCCATCGTCAATTGCTTCATTGAGACGAGTTTGAATATAGCATTCCATAGAATCAAAATTATATTCTAAAGCTTCACTATGGATTACTTTTGAAGCTAGATCTAATCTTCCTTCCAATTTCTTGAGTAGATTCATGATCTCAAGTTTTATGGCATTGAATTTTTTTTTTCTGAAGCACTTATTGGTAGAAGTAGACATCCTTATATAGCTCCCTAGTCTTAGGATATGTGCTCCTTAATTAATGTATATAAGCTTGATTTGATGAAACCTTTAGTAATATTTTAGATTTGTAGGCTTCCTTATGTCTCCCTAGTAATGAGAGTATGAACACCTAAATTTAGGTTTTGAAGAAAGCTTATATCTTCCCAACTTGACAACCTTTGATCAAGTTTTGTAGAATGCCTTATGACTCCCTAATGTTTTTGGAGTATGTTATAGTGCTTTTGTAAATATAAAGTTCAATTTTATGATTGATTTTGTACAATCAAAAATAAAATTTTCTAACACCTTATTTCTCCTAATTGAACTAAGCACTTTTCCAATTTTGAAGAGGTTTTAATGTTGGATTCCTTTTGTCCCTTTTGAGAAATTTAGAGACAAGAAAATATAAATTTCCAACTTTAACAATAAATATTTAATAACCTCTTTTTATAACCCTTAGGTTTTAATTTCTAATTTCCAAAGACCCAGTTTGATGTTGTAACCCTTATCGCTCCCAAATTTGGAAAATTAGAAAATTAATAATATTTGCAAAATATCAAAGAAATTAATCCAAGTTGAATTCCTTATTTCTCCTAGGTTGAGATGCAAATATTATTTTAATTTGGTAAGTTATCCCTTATAGCTTTTGCTTTCACTAAACTAAATTTTCTACCTTAGTTTATAACCCTTATATCTCCAAAGTTGAAAGCAATAATAAAGTGGGATTTAAACCTTACCTTTTTTATGCTAGTCTCCTCACTGTTCAGCAATCCCTTTGGCTGAATATAACAATGATGATAAGGTTCCCTTGGGTGCTGGAATCAATGGAGATGCTCGTCTTTAATGCTGGAACGTATACGCTGCTGAATTTGGAAGATTTGACCTTCAAGACTTGGAGACTTAAATGCTCCTTCTACCTTCCTTCCACGTTGTGCTTGACTAGCTTTGACTGTGTTTCGCTCTCTCTGCCTTCTGTGATATTTGGACTTCGGGCGCTTTTTATTGGAGGAGTAAACTCAAGCCTTGTGACACGTGTCACGTCCGTTACGTATGGACGCTCCTTCGTAATTCTTTCTTGTTCAACATTGCCGGTCACTTTGTAATGCCTGCTCACTCGTGCGGGACTTGATGAGAATAACAAGTGCCACCACATATGCTTGTGCGTTGAGAGATGAAGTTCATGTAACGTATGTTTGAGTGAAGTTCTTGTCAACGTATGCTTGAACGTTGAGAGACGATGTTCTTGTAACGTATGTGCCTTAGAATATTGATGCCAAGTGGCATTCACGCTCACTACATGTAGTCCTTCATCGTAATGCCTACCAAGGAGATTATTATAACTCCTTAGGTCTTTTCTTTTGCCATTCCATTGCTTTGCTATATTTCTGTAGCAGCAAGCAAACTTATCTTCTGTAGGTGGATTGATGAGGTGCTATGGAGCTTGAATAGTGATTCCAATGCTTCGTTTGGTGGACGATCTTCACCAAGTTCTGAATGTAGCTCCTTTGTTCTTTATCTTCTATGACTCCAACGTATTAATGTCTGTGCGTCTTTGTAGTGTAGATGTTCATTTCACTTTGATAGAAATAGATACCTTTTAGATGTTGTCCATCCCACGTTGTTGTCCATCTCACGTTGGTAGAAGTAGACGCCTTCTCTTTGCAGTGTAGATGTTGTTCATCCCATGTTGTTGTCCGTCTCACGTTGTTGTTCGTCTCGTAGATGTGCACTATTTTCTCTACGTAGATGTAGCTTTGACAATAGCCTCTTGTGGGCTTTGTTTTGCAGGTTCATCCATCCAAGATGAGCCCTTTGAGTGGCTCCTATTGCTTGGGAAGAAGAGTGCTTACGTTCAACCTTTCTTAGCTGCTTTTTCCTGTTGATATTGTGCCTTTTGAGGACACATCCAAATCTACTCTTGGGCTGTAAAAAACCAGATTAAAATGGTGCAGTAAAATGTACTATAGATTGTACATAAACCTCCTTCTTTTGCACTCTTATTTCAGATTTGAAATTCTGGTTTTATGGCAGATTTTTCTTCCTGCAATACAAGGGTTTTGAGGTTGTATTTTATGAGTAGACACCTTCCCCTTTTTGCTTGGACACTTTTATAATAAATCCAAGCTTAGATAACAGTAAATAGAAGCTTTTTAGTTTATGCAATTTTCTGCATTTTCTTTTCTTGCATCCAATCTTGTAATGCTTTGGATTTGAGACTCACCAAGTCTCAATCTTGAAGCTTCTATTTTTGTTTTTGTTTTCTTCCCGGACCGTTTTGGGTGTTTTATTTCGGCCACTACAACTTGTAGATTTTTGTGCTTCAATAGTGTCTTTAGACACTTGATATAAATAAGATTTTGTGCCCTTCAAGCACACAAAACTAATTTCTTTTGAGAGTAGTATAATAGTGCAAAATAAATCTAATAGACTTTCTTTTTAGTGCACTAACAATTTCACCTTATCACTCCAATTAAATCTCAAGATAATGCACTTTAATAATCAACTGCAACTAAGCAAGAATAACCTAAAATAAATCTTTAAAAGTTATTCTGCAAATTCACTACAACTAATATTGTAGGACTTAGTCTTCTTTTCTATTTCCAAAGTAGATGATAGGTAGTTGAAAGATGTAATTCTGAAATCCAATCAACTCCTAATTAATGTGCAAATGAACCTTAAAAAGAACCTTTTCCTTTTTGCACTTTTGAAGAACGTAATCTACTTTTTCTTCATGCAACTTTAATCCAGAGAAGGTGGTCTAATGAATCTGATAAGAAGTCTAATTAATGAGTTAGTTAGCACCAGTAGTTGCATACCTTTTTGTAATATTCTGTAGCTCTTTTTTTGCTTATGTAGAGGATGTGGATCTTGGTGTCTAAGATCACCAAGTTGCTGCTTAGAGTAGGATTTTGCAGCTCTTTGTAGACTATTTTGAACAACTTCTTCTTCACCAAATGATGGTCTCAAAATTTCTTTCACAAGCCTAAGATTTGATGGCTTGTTCTCCTCTTGTAATCTCCTCCTTCTGTTGTAGATTTGGAGAAGTCTTTGTCTCTGAAGCGATGTCTTATTGTTGTGAGAGACAATCTTCAAATCTCCTAGATTTGATGAGCTTCTTCTGTCTTCGAGTCTTCTTGTCAAATTCTGACTTCAAGTAGGATCTTCTTCTCAAGATTTTGAATGTCTTGAGGTCTTTCACTGGATTCTTCTTCTCAAGATTTTGAATGTCTTGAGGTCTTTCACTGGTCTCTTGGGCTTGTTGTTGGATGGCGACAATTGTCCCAAGTCCTTCACTATCAGGGGCTTCTCCTTGGTAGTGGATTTCTCTAGTGAGATCTCCTTTCATGATTTCTTCAATAAGGATTTCCTAGCCTTTTTCTAGATGCTCGATGAGACCTTCCCAAGGTCTTTGATCTTGCAGCTTCTGCTGGTCTTCCCTTGAGACCTCTTCAACCTTTTGCTCCTAGAAGTGTTGGCGGTGTGATCTACTCTTGGATATTTGATTCTGTTGCTTCTGGATTCAAGCAGGACTCTCCTAGTTCTTCTTCCAAGTCTGGAAATCCTTCAATGATATCTTCTCCTGATCTCTTTTGCTTCAGGTGTTGAATTGATTATGAAGAATATACCCTTCCTAACTTTCTTGTAGGAAGTTTCCCAACTCATCGAATCTTCTTTTCCTGCAACAAAAATGTTAATACCAAAATCTTAATCTACTTCTGAATAAGGTATTCCTTTCGAATTCTTCTTCAAGATCAAGGCTTTTGCGGCCTATTTAAGTATCAAGGCTTCTGTGGCCTTTTTAGTATCAAGACTCCTATGGCCTTTTCAATATCAAGGCTTCTATGGCCTTTTCAGTATCAATACTTTTGTGGCCTTTACGCTTAAGGCTTCTATGGCCTTTTCTTCAAGGCTACTATGGCCTTTTTGTATCAAGGCTTCTATGGCCTGTTCTTCAATCTGCAATGGAGATCTTTAGTCTCCTAGCTTCACCATGCCTTTTCTTCAGAAGTCTTCTTCCGTAGTGTTCTTCTCCTACACAAGGAACTAATCTCTGCACTATGAGGGCACGCCGACATTCGGGCAATGAAGTTGGAGTCTCCTAGATTTCTGTCATAGGAGGAGTACCAATCCTTTGAGAATTAATTATCTCCAACAAAATAAATTTTGGATAATAGTTAGCAATTTCCATATATCCTAGATATTCACTAGATGATTTGTCAATCCAGTGGATTGAATGTTGCGTCATGGTCTTCACGAGTTTTCCTATAACTCTGCGGAAGGACTCTAGTCAAATGCAATCTCAGTATTTTCTGGAATATAGATTTCTTTCAGTCCTCACTTGTGATTGTTGACAATTTTGTCACATTGCACAAGGGGTAGAAAAAAATCAAAAAATTTCCTTTTGCAAGAGTATTTCTTTTCATTTGTAAGTGTTGCAGCAATTTTGGCTTTCCATGCCACTCCCTTGTATACAGAATGAAGAAGAAAAAGCTTCGCTACCAAGCAGGCCAAAGAAAATAGCTCCAAAGCGCAATAATGAAAAAGTGTCGCGATATCGCGACATGTCGCAAAATCGCGGCCGACAACGAGGGAAAAGCGCCAGCAAGAAAAGCGTCGCGATATTGCGACGTGTTGCATTTTCGCGATGCAAGAAGCAGAACTGAGCAGAAGACAAAAAGCGTCGCGATATCGCGACATGTCGCATTTTCGCGGCTCAAAGCGACAAGGGAGAGCAAAGGACAAAAACTGTCGCGATATCGCGACACGTCACACTTTCGCGACCTGGAAGCAAGAAGATGAGCCGGAATGAAAACTGTCGCGATATCGCGACATGTCGCATTTTCGCAACCGACAGCAAGGAGGAAGGGCAGAAACAGAAAGCGTCGCGATATCGCGACATGTCGCATTTTTGCGACCGATAGTGAAGAAAAGGCACAAGAACCAGAAAGCGTCGCGATATCGCGACGTGTTGCATTTTCGCGATGCAAGAAGCAGAACTGAGCAGAAGACAAAAGGCGTCGCGATATCGCGACATGTCGCGTTTTCGCAGCTCAAAGTGGCAAGGGAGAGCAGAGAAGAAAGCTGTCGCGATATCGCGACGTATCTCATTTTCGCGGCTTAAAGCAAGAAGAAGTGCCAGTAGGGAAAAGTTGTCGCGATATCGCGACGTGTCGCATTTTCGCGGCCAACAGCAAGGAAAGGGCTAAGAAGGAGAAAAGGTCGCGATATCGCGACATGTCACATTTTCGCGACTCACAGCACAAGGAAGGGCAAAAATGAAAAACTGTCGCGATATCGTGACATGTCGCATTTTCGCGACCGATAACAAGGCAAAAGCAAATAAAGTAAAAGGTGTCGCGATATCGCGACATGTCGCATTTTCGCGACCGACAGCGAGGAGAAAGCGCAGCAAAGAAAAGTTGTCGCGATATCGCGACATGTCGCATTTTCGCGACCAACAGCAAGGAAGTGCAAGAGGCCGGAAAGTGTCGCGATATCGCGACACGTCGCATTTTCGCGACTCCAAGCAACAAAAGAAGACAAAGGCATAGACATGTCGCGATTTCGCGACATGTCATATTTTCGCGATGCAACAAGAAGAACCAAGCTAAAGGCGTAGAAATGTCACGATATCGTGACATGTTGCTTTTTCGCGAGGGGCACGCACTCCAAGCCGGGTATTTTCCTGAGACCATCAAGTGCCTCATAAATGCATTCTTTCTTGCCCAATAAGCTCGCTGTCCTTTTTTGGCAATTGAAAGCGAAATGTCAGTCCTTGAAGGAGAAATTCGGCGAGCATGGCGGCCACTCGAACATTGCACCAGGGATGCTCAGGCGGTTCATCAATGCATATTTCCGCGGTTGACCCGGTCACAGTTACTTGTTCTGGTAATGGATTAGAAAGCTCAATCTCGAGGGCCGCGAGAAGCCGACTTCTCAGATCTCAAGAATACTTCACCATTCTGTGTAATTATGACTCAGAGGGTCGGGTCCTCTATAAAAACCCAGATTTTATAATGTAAAAGGGGGGGGAACTTTCTGCTAGAAAGCTGCTGTAACTTGATGTCCTGCGTTTAATACTAAAGACTTTTGTGCTCTATTTCTCTCTTTTATGCTGCCTTATGTGCTTAATTCTTTTGTCTTTTCTCGTTCGCGTATTGAGACTATGAATCCTGAATCCGATGCGCGATCGGGGACTCGAACCCCTGAAATTCGCCCTGAAGGATACATAGGAGAGGAAAAACGCCTTGTCGCTTTCCTTTATGCTGCCTGGTGGGATGAGGTTTCTGTTATTCCCTTATCTCAATCGCTGTTACTCTGAATCCTGAATTCCAGCGAGAGGGAAAGGAGAACCCTGCGAACCCGTCCAGAGGATACATAGGAAGTTCGGCATTTCATTTCTTTCGTGTTATTCTTGGTATTTCTTGCTGCTATTCAAGTTGTTAGCGAGTAATCGTGCTTCCTGTTCTCTCCCACCTTAAATCATCATCTTCTAACCCTTACTCCTTTTATTTCTTTCTCTAACCCTTACCCTCTTTTTTATTTCTTTTCCTAACCCTTACTCTGTTTATTTCTTTCCTGCACTCTTGTCTCAAACCCCAAAAGTAGATTAGTATAGGAGCCGGCCTTTCTCCGGAGATTGGCACGAGGGGCATCTCTTCCCCTCGGCCTTTCAATGTTGGTCACAGGTCCAAGGCGCGTAAACCCACCGAAAGTCCTTTCCTGTGCGGATTTGATGACCAACAGTTTTGGCATGCCCGGTGGGACTAACGTCCCATATTTTCACAGACCTCAAGCCCGTCTCCACCGGAGCCAATAGTTCTAACAGTTCCTGGTGAGATCCGATCAGTCTCATCTTCTAAGTGGTAGTGAGAATTGATGCTGTCATTACCAAAAGACTCCTAGCATCTGGCGACTCTGTTTTATCCGAAAATCTCTAAGTCGTAAAGACCAGTACCTTCATGCCAAAAGTCCCGTGTTTTAAGAAAGCTCGAGTTTGGTGAATCTCTGGCTTGTCTTTATCTAGCAAAATCACCTGGCGACTCTGTTGAGCTGAATACCCAGATTTCTTGATCATAGGCGCCCCTTTTTTTTTTTAAGCTGAAAGAAGATATCCCGAAGGAATCAAGGTTCGGTGAGCAGCCTTGACCTCACAGGCGGAGAAAGAATGTTCACCTGGCGACTCCGACTCAGCGGTGATAACCGTGATATCTGTAGACCGCTGCTATAATGGCAGGGGTAAGCTTTCCCAGCTGGGATGACCGAGGCCCCTTGAACCTCCAAAGCTACCACAAGATTCCCGACATCGCCTTGAAGGCATTGACAACATACGATGGCCCAAGAGCACCTTGAAGCTGTTGCTGATTTAGCGTTCCTCTATGACATAATCCACGAAGATGTCATGGTCAGACTTCTGGTCCTGTCTCTGGAAGGAAGGGCACTGCAGTGGTACAGACTGCTCGGGCCTAGGAGTATCTGCTCATGGGATGACTTAGCGGGAGCACTATTCGAAACATTTGATGGCTCTCAAGATCCCTTCCAGCTTTTGACGCACCTCTCCACCATCAAGAGAGCATCTTTGGAGAGCGTCACGGACTTCAATATCCGATTCATCAGAAGTTGGAAGAGAATTCCAAGGGAGATCCAACCGACGCCCACCCAAGCCCACCTCTACTATGTTCGGGCTTTTCACCCGGACATAGGCCTCCTCTTGCTGCGATCTGGTGAACAAAGATTCCCTCAGATATTCGAGGAAGCAGTACGCGCAGAACAGTTTCTATCGGGAAAGTGGCAGTGGGGAGAGGCCCCATCACTTTCTCCAATAGTTGCTACTCCTGTCTGTCCAACGCAGTATTCTTCATGGCAGACTCCTCATACTGAGCAGAAGCCTGAGATGCAGTCATGTGGAGCTCGAGAGGCAGATCCCATCCAAGTCCAACCCTGGCAGTTTGCAAGCTTTGCCCCAACAATGAACAATACGGTTGCTTGCGATCTCCATCAGAGGATGGGCCAAGAAGAGGAGCAGGCTCAAGTGGTAGAGCCTAAAAACGAAGAGGGCCCAGTTTTGCACTCTTTTTGTATCCCTGAGCATAGCACGCAAATGTTCAGCCAAAATCCGTCAAGCGTACCTCACCAAGAGGCTGAACCTGAAGAGATCATAGAAGTTTGCTCTTTGCCGGAGGAGCCCTGTTACCGCATCGAGAAAATGGAGGAACCTGTACCCAGCCCACAGTTACTAGACTCTTCGGTATTCTGGTTCCAGCCATCACTATGGCCAGTGCCCCAAGAAGACCCTCGCGTGGCGAACTTCTTCGCCACATCTTTCATCAACAGTGCGGGTACTGGCAGGAGTGACAACTCACTGCGCTGCTTCCTGTTTGCAGCATGGACAGCTTCGGGAAGAAGCCAGCCGGACTTCAAAGATCAACTGAAGTTCAATCTGATCTGGTCCGGGCACTGCAGATTCACCGGATAGACACCCGAGGCTGAGTTTGTGATGGCGGTATGTCTGTCATGCCGCAAATTTTGTATAAATTGTAAATAGCCCGGCTAGTAAATAAGAGCCGAAAGCACTAAGGTTGCTTAGGAGCTTAGGCACAAACAAAAAATATATGCTGTCAGTGGATGATCAGAGAAGAAGATAATGAGAATGACTCTGTTGCCCAATGGATAAAGGCCTGGGATCTCTGCATTCAGACTAGCAAAATGCCCCGCGAGCCGCCAAGAATGTTGACAATTTTGTCACATTGCACAAGGGGTAGAAAAAAATCAAAAAATTTCCTTTTGCAAGAGTATTTCTTTTCATTTGTAAGTGTTGCAGCAATTTTGGCTTTCCATGCCACTCCCTTGTATACAGAATGAAGAAGAAAAAGCTTCACTACCAAGCAGGCCAAAGAAAATAGCTCCAAAGCGCAATAATGAAAAAGTGTCGCGATATCGCGACATGTCGCAAAATCGCGGCCGACAACGAGGGAAAAGCGCCAGCAAGAAAAGCGTCGCGATATCACGACGTGTTGCATTTTCGCGATGCAAGAAGCAGCACTGAGCAGAAGACAAAAAGCGTTGCGATATCGCGACATGTCGCGTTTTCGCGGCTCAAAGCGACAAGGGAGAGCAAAGGACAAAAACTGTCGCGATATCGCGACACGTCGCACTTTCGCGACCTGGAAGCAAGAAGATGAGCCGGAATGAAAACTGTCGCGATATCGCGACATGTCGCATTTTCGCGACCGACAGCGAGGAGGAAGGGCAGAAACAGAAAGCGTCGCGATATCGCGACATGTCGCATTTTCGCGATCGATAGTGAAGAAAAGGCACAAGAACCAGAAAGCGTCGTGATATCGCGACGTGTTGCATTTTCGCGATGCAAGAAGCAGAACTGAGCAGAAGACAAAAGGCGTCGCGATATCGCGACATGTCGCGTTTTCGCGGCTCAAAGCGGCAAGGGAGAGCAGAGAAGAAAGCTGTCGCGATATCGCGACGTGTCGGCCAGTAGGGAAAAGTTGTCGCGATATCGCGACGTGTCGCATTTTCGCGGCCAACAGCAAAGAAAGGGCTAAGAAGGAGAAAAGGTCGCGATATCGCGACATGTCGCATTTTCGCGACTCACAGCACAAGGAAGGGCAAGAATGAAAAACTGTCGCGATATCGCGACATGTCGCATTTTCGCGACCGACAACAAGGCAAAAGCACATAAAGTAAAAGGTGTCGCGATATCGCGACATGTCGCATTTTCGTGACCGACAGCGAGGAGAAAGCGCAGCAAAGAAAAGTTGTTGCGATATCGCGACGTGTCGCATTTTTGCGGCCAACAGCAAGGAAGTGCAAGAGCAGAAAGCGTCGCGATATCGCAACACGTCGCATTTTCGCGACTCCAAGCAACAAAAGAAGACAAAGGCATAGACATGTCGCGATTTCGCGACATGTCATATTTTCGCGATGCAACAAGAAGAACCAAGCTAAAGGCGTAGAAATGTCGCAATATCGCGACATGTTGCTTTTTCGCGAGGGGCACGCACTCCAAGCCGGGTATTTTCCTGAGACCATCAAGTGCCTCGTAAATGCATTCTTTCTTGCCCAATAAGCTCGTTGTCCTTTTTTGGCAATTGGAAGCGAAGTGTCAGTCCCTGAAGGAGAAGTTCGGCGAGCATGGCGGCCACTCGAGCATTGCACCAGGGATGCTCAGGCGGTTCATCAATGCATATTTCCGCGGTTGACCCGGTCACAGTTGCCTGTTCTAGTAATGGATTAGAAAGCTCAGTCTCGAGGGCCGCGAGAAGCCGACTTCTCAAATCTCAAGAATACTTCACCATTCTGTGTAATTATGACTCAGAGGGTCGGGTCCTCTATAAAAACCCAAATTTTATAATGTAAAAGTGGGGGGAACTTTCTGCTAGAAAGCTGCTGTAACTTGATGTCCTGCGTTTAATACTAAAGACTTTTGTGCTCTATTTCTCTCTTTTATGCTGCCTTCGTGCTTAATTCTTTTGTCTTTTCTCGTTCGCGTATTGAGACTTTGAATCCTGAATCCGGTGTGCGATCGGGGATTGAACCCCTGAAATTCGCCCTGAAGGATACATAGGAGAGGAAAAACGCCTTGTCGCTTTCCTTTATGCTGCCTGGTGGGTTGAGGTTTCTGTTATTCCCTTATCTCAATCGCTGTTACTCTGAATCCTGAATTCCAGCGAGAGGGAAAGGAGAACCCTGCGAACCCGTCCAAAGGATACATAGGAAGTTCGGCATTTCGTTTCTTTCGTGTCATTCTTGGTATTTCTTGCTGCTATTCAAGTTGTTAGCGAGTAATCGTGCTTCCTGTTCTCTCCCACCTTAAATCATCATCTTCTAACCCTTACTCATTTTATTTCTTTCTCTAACCCCTACCCTCTTTTTTATTTCTTTTCCTAACCCTTACTCTGTTTATTTCTTTCCTGCACTCTTGTCTCAAACCCCAAAAGTAGATTAGTATAGGAGCCGGCCTTTCTCCGGAGATTGGCACGAGGGGCATCTCTTCCCCTCGGCCTTTCAATGTTGGTCGCAGGTCCAGGGCACGTAAACCCACCAAAAGTCCTTTCCTGTGCGGATTTGATGACCAACAGTGACTCTCTCTGATTCTATCACCTAGATTCTTCTGAGATATTTTGATAGTGACTGGTCCAATGGCACGTCAGGTTGACAAAACACTCAAGCTCAATAATGATGGTGATTTTCTTGTAGACCTACACAGACTAGATCTACCGTAGCTCTGATACCACTGTTAGCTTTTGATATATTATGCCAAGGGAGATAACAATCACGAGATGCAGAATAATATGAAATAAAGTAAATCTGCTAGATGACTGAGATACGCAATAAACATAAATGATATAAATAAATACAATGTAGCTATGGAGGAAATGAACATTCCATCAATAAAGCTATTGGACTACATTGCACCCATCACCACTGGATGGTGATCCACATAGAACTGTACTACCTACCAAGATCTCTAAGTTACTGTGTCATCGACTCTCCCTATTCTTAGACACGACTACATATATGACAATTAACTTTCATGGATTCTGAATCAAAATGGAGAGATAGACAACCCCAATTCACCATTCAAACTTGCTATAAGATGTGATACAGAAACATCCTGTTGTTTCCATATCCAACCATGGTTCTTATATAAGGGCCTTGGATTTGGTCCAAATTTATCCTTCCCAATTAAAGTATTCTTTGTTGGAAACTAGTTTTAGGGCAATTGGTCTTTTAGAAATACTCAACCAATGTGGTATAGCAGGTCCTATTGCATGCCTTTCATGTCACCTACACTTGGTACATCAAAATCTCTAGAATTAAAAGCCTTTGGGCACAACTGATTTGGTTTTCAGTTTCCATGGTTTTTGACCTCCACCTAATGCCAGCATATTATAGTAGGGAGATTTTTGGATGCTGGACCTAATGGCATCCTGGCAAAACAATGGATTGACAACTAGAAACAGTTTTGCTTCATCTTTGAAATCCAATAGACATGTATAATTTATGCCACAATTGTGGATATGGACAATTTCTCAATCAAAAACCAGGACCTCCTTATGATGCCTATTTCAAGCTGCGTTTTCTACTACGGAGTTGACAAGCATGCCTGCTCTTCTGCAGTGATTTTCATTCATACGATATTATTATAGACCATGGGATTTTTCCATGAGAAATGTGTAGTGTTCCTATTTAGTCTCAGAGAGAAATTCTCCAGCAGCGTGTAAAGTTAAACATTTATAAGGCTAGGGATAGCAATGAGCTCCAGTTACACCCAATTGCAGAAGGGGTCACCCCAGCCCTCCGAACTGTAGAATCAAACAGTCTTAGAGATGTAGGTGGGAAGAAAAGTGATGGTGTTGGGTTGTGTTTTGTGAGCACATGGTTTATGAACCATGGTTTTGAAATGTGATCTTCACTGTAAAAAAGAGAAGTAGATGTATACGTTCAGCAAGATAGATTTGATGGGAGTTGGAGAAAGTTGTGAATAATATGATTCAAGATGATGGCTGTGTAAATCTCTTCTACAAATGTGAATGTGTTGGTAAAAGTTTGATGCGTCAAGCTTCTGTCTGCATCTAATTTAAATTTATTGCTTTGTTGAGATCTTGTTCTTTAGTCATCACTTGTCAAGAGGGCGTGTCAAAGCTGTGATGAACTCCCGATAAGCCATCTCTATAATGGTTTAATTCTCAAACAAGTAGCTTAAAGCTTCATAGGAAGGCATATTCTAGCCCCGGAGAAAGAAAGTTGAAATGTAAAGTGAAGGAGAAGGGTTACCTGAAACCTGGAATATATAGACTACGAGCTGCTTCAACAACCAACATCATTTGTTCGCTTTGCATGTCAAAGATGCATTTTCCCGCAACATAGCTGCTTCCGAAGGCCGTTCGCGCTATGACATCCGCGGTTAATTCACGAAATTCTTTTGACACCTCTATCTCTGCATCTCTCGCATCGACTCTTTCGTTCCACCTTCCCAACATATCTGCAGCGCTTGCGGCCACAGTTGGAATCATGCCCTGCACCCACCATCAATCTGTTTAGCTCCCTGAAAAAACAAAGGCCATAGGAAACACTTTTATATTATGTAACATGATACGATGCCACCTTCAAGTTTTCAACGTAGAAAGCAGGATTGATGATTCGTCTGTGCTTGGCCCATTGCTACCCTTCGAGAGATGCGAGGCTATCTCCGCCCAGCTGCTTCGTTAGAGGTGTTGGCGGCGGCTTTTCGAAGTGCCCGAACTTGGTGGAGAGTATCTCCTTTATTAGATCAACGTCGTGGATATTCAACCTCGGTTTTGTACCAAACCAATACAAGAAGATCCGCCCTGTGTACAATGCCCACCAATATAAACAATCTTTACAAATCCTAAAACGCATAAACGACCTTGGCATTCAAAAGTAGCTTTTGTAGTCGTAGGTTTCTTATGCATTCCTTAACTTCATAATAAGGACGCATTTGAACTGCTTAGCGTCAAATCATAAACTAATTCTAAGAGAAAATTCTGGACAGAAAGGGAGGTGATAAAAATTGCACCATATTTCTGAAGGCTAGTGTCATAGTAGGGAATAATCCGAGGTAGTATCCGATGAGAAAGCTCCATGGGTTTAGACCTGGCCTCTTGCTTCATCTTCTTCATTTCCAGGAGGTTTCCGTACAGGAGTTTGTAGGAAGGACCTGCGATCCCCTGGGCTGCAAGATTCCTCTGAATTTGTCTTGGCCTCCACCATATGGCCTTACCTATTCTCACCACCAAGGCTGCCAACCCTAGCAACAATCCCCAAAGCCATAGTTCCCTGCGTATATTCATTTCCATTGTTGAAGACTATCAGTATTACTGAACTGAGGGCACCAGAAATATACAAGGTTGAAGTGGTTGCTGCCTTCTCTTCCTCTGTCTACGGTGAGGACCTCAAAGGACCGTAATTTGGTGGAAGCTTCCTTCCAAGGGCACCGGGAAAGGACAGATAGGGAGATTATCTCCGATTTCACCTTCCTTTGAACGAAAGCCTTCCACGTTACGTAGAACCAGATATTAAAGTGGACAAAACATGTTATATAATAGATTGCTAAAAGAAGAGTAATGTAGTGATTTTCATATAAATCAAGAGGTTCAATTATCTCTCACAAATTCTGCGACTTATTCCATACTTACCACGATGTTAATAAGGGTGAATTCCAGCTAAACAGAACGGAAGGATTATAGAAGAGTATCCATTGCTCACGATCGAAACAGATATATTCGAAGGAAACAGATATCTGCGTCTTCGAAAGTCACAGATGATGAAGAAACAAAATAGATGATATCAAATCTTGCAAATATGTTATCTTTATTCACATGGTCAACTTACGACTAAAAGCAGACGTAAGGTAGGGGCCCTGAATTATTAATATAGATGCAAACCACTCTTTGACTATAAATTAAGTTCATTGTCTATCAAGATCATATGCAAACCCCCCTGCAAATAGATTTGACTATAAATTAAGTTCATTGTCTATCAAGATAATATGCAAACAACCCTACAAAATATTTGAATATAAATTATCCTTGAAATATGTCTCAGTAGTAGTGGGTATCATCCACCACTAACAAAATATTAATATTTATAGGTCTTATAGGCTCATAATTTCACCCTCCATCATTTTCCATAGATTGAGAAGGAGCCAAATTTCAAGAGAGGCCATAGAAGATCCGTTGAACGTTAAAATAAAAAACGCATTTCAAGGCGTGAATTTATTGAGAACTTTATCTCACTTTGAAAACCAATATGAAAAAGTTCATTAGTTTTATTCGTAGTCTTTCTATTTCTAGTTCTCGCTCTATGGTCACAATCTTATTTAAATCTCTAACCAGGTTACCAATACATACATCATGTTCACTTTTCATTGAAAAATAAGATGAAACAATTGACAGAAAATTAATATCATTTCAGTTGGCCTCTATTCCAGAGGGAGTTTCTTTTGAGCATCAATAGTAACAAACTAGACGAACAATATGGTTTCTGAGAACGACAAATCAATAATAACAAAATAAACGAACGATATGGTTTCTAAGAAAGATAAGCTTTTTCAGGCTACAAAGTTCCCATCTTTATCATAAAGAGGGAGGTCTTTGTTTTGAAGAGTGTGGTCTTTAGTTGTACCATCCATTATATTTTACCTTCCAAAAAAATTTCATATTAGTTTTGTTGTTCAAGTTGATAATAACCAATTGAGAGTCTTCTCACATTATAAGTTGTTTGATTTTTTTTTACTTCCAACTCCATTCCTGTCTAAGCACATGAAATTTTATGAAATTGATGGTATTATAACAGATCAATTGAAATTAAAACCATACTTGACGATTGTTTCTCTAAAAATACCTGTTTTAAGGGTATGAAATCTTATAAAATTGATGGTATTATAACCAATCAATCAATTGAAATAAAACCATATTCCTTGCCATATTTGTTGAGGATTGTTTCTTTGGAAATGTTGAGCTACCTTTGAAAATCTCATAAGTATTTTGTGCTGTCTTTTCTTAAAAAAATTAATTATTAACATAAACATTTTTTTTTAAATGATCAATAAAAATAATTTATATTATTTTATAATTATTGCATAAATAACAAAGTCCTTTTATTTTTTTAAATAATTAATTAATAATAATTTATATCTTATTTTTAATTTATCTTATAAATAAATTTACAAAGTTATCCTCGTGTGGTCTATAGGTAAGGATGTCACTTGCAGTGATGTGACCCGGGTTCAATCCCAATGGTGGATGTGTATAAGAAGTAGTACTCACACAAATAAATAAATAATAATAAATTTACAAAGTCCTCTTCTTTTATTTTTATTTTAAGATATACACTTATGTGGGGGTCTTTGGTAAATGCAACAACCTTGGAAGTGGATGTCTTTCATCTACCATTGACTTTTTTAATTGTTAATTAATTAGTAATAATAATATTAAAAGGTTTGTATTAATAATAATCATGTAAGGCTGAAACATTTTGTGAAAACCAACGTGTTGGCTGGTGAAAGGTGTGATATAGTTTGGCTTTAGATATGGTAGCTTCGGGGGGTCCTGGTGACCCTCGATATTTGTCTTTTAGGAATGCTATTTTGCATAAGGATGCCTCTTCTTTTGATCATGCAAATGTCATGAATTTTTTTTTGCATGCAACCCTTGATCTTGTTTCTAATTCCTCTTCGATTTCGAAGTCGAAGAATAATGAATGCTTGGAGAAAAGCAAAGATCATCCTATCTTGTTTATCAGTCCTAATTTTGTTGCAGATGATGTTTTATATTTTTCTGAGCATGCGCTCATCTACAAATTTATAGATCTTAGAATTTTTATGCCTTTTTTAGAAAATTGGGTTAGGAGAAATTGGAGCCCTAAAGGTGATTTGGAGATTATTCTTGCAACTAATGGATATTTTATTGTGGTGTCCTCACGTATGACAGATCGTAGTAAAGTGTTCGAGGGGGGTCCTTACTTTCACAATCAGTCTGGATTACTTATCAAACCCTAGCATTTAGGATTTGATCCGGTGGAGGAGAGGCTTTATAGGATTCCTATGTGGGTCTGTTTGCCACGATTCCCTATGGAATATTGGAGGTCAAATATTATTCATTCTATTGCAAAGATTATTGGGAAACTGGTTGGTCCATCTCGCCAAACTTTGGATAGGAACTTTGCTTCTTTTGCATGAATTTATGTTGAAGTAGATCTGAATAATCTGCTGCCTAAATCATTGGAGATTAAACTGGGAAAAATGTCTTGGGTACAACAGCTAGATTATGAAGATCTCCCATTTCGATGTCGTATATGCCATGAATATGGGTATCTTCAAAGAAATTGTAAGAAAGTGAATTCTAAGCCTTCATCCTCTTCACCTGACTTTCAAAATGCATCTACAAAGGTAAAAGGAAGAGCTCTTATGGTTAATGAGATGCTTGGTTCTGATGGATTTATTCCTGGTAAGTCTCGTTCAAGATCTAGGCCTTTTGTTCGTCATAATAAAGGTGTTGGGAAGGGAGATTCTGGTAACATATTTGATGTGCTTGAGACTTTTGAGGAGCCACATGCTGAGTGTCAAATCTCTAGATTGTCAACACTATTTGAACACCAAATTTTTTTAAAAAATAGTTTTCTTTTACTTTGCTTTTAAGTCCAATGTAATGTTAGATAAAGCATAATAGCTTTTCACACTTCAAGACTGTTCACCACTGCAGTTGGTGTCTTAACTATTCGGGACTGGCCACATCCCGCAAGTATCACTGTATAGGATTCTGACTCCTCTCATGAGATATTCTGGAATCCGACGAGGGGTTGTCCTTTCAGGGCCCATATCACCTGAAGGGGTACGCTATCTCCTCTGTCCAAAACTACAAGATGCACATTCTTATGAGTCCCCGACTCAATTCATTTTGGAACCAGAGTTATTATGTCAGTGCTAGCCCTTAACCCTCTACTAAGGTTTGGCTAGAGTCCACCATCTCATGGCTTAAGGACTAGATGTTTAGGACTCAACTCGGCTAACGGTAATGCTGCCCATACCATCTACCACTGGAGTCAACCAACTGCATGTCTAAACTCTCTAACCATGCATCTTGTTGGTGCTTCCCCAACCTGAGTGAAATGCTGAACACCTTCATTCTCTAACTGTCTGCCCACTTAGAGCGACGTCTCATATCGCTGCTCTTTACACTCAATAGTTTGGACTCCCTGTCCATGAGTAGTTGGAGTACAGTGGCGCAGACACACGTAAGCCACCTCGTGACTTAGCGAGGTTGGATGGAATATGTCCTTACTCGACATACTCAATATAAGAGTAAAGTATCTTTGTATGTTTTGTCAATGCAGGTTATGGTTTTTCTTTTTGAAGGATAAAAAGGATATTATTTTTTTTTTGAACGGTAAATATTGACATGCCTAATCAACATACTATAAATTGAAAATGAACTTAAATTATAAGATCTATAAAACAAAATTGAATTATATTGACTAATTTAACCTCACATTACATAGCTTGTCATACACTTTTAAGACTCATGATAAACCTATCAATTAAAACCTATGATATGTTTCCATTTTAAACACGTATGCTAATCTGACAAGATAAACATTATAAATAAAAATCTTTTGATATAAATATGTCTCATATAAACACATATGCTAGTCTTCCAAATAAATAAAAACTTTAACATATTTCAAAAAGTAATCACATAAGCTATTTGATCAGTCAAAACTCATTTTTTTTAACATAACAATATAAGAACTTTATTTAACCTATTTAAACTAATCGACGCTTTCCAATTCATTGATATTATCGCATAATATTTTAACTAAAGACAATTGTTATTGTATAAAGGAAACCCTTTGTTTTTAAAAAAAAACTATTAACACCCCACTATATACGAATTCTCATTCACAACGCTACCTATCCACATACATAGAGGTCCATGCAGCGCTTTGTTTTAAACAATGAATCCTTAGCTCTATACAATCAAATTAAGTGTAATTGTTTTCAAGCCCTGGTTCAAACATTCAACATTCTACAGCAAAATGTAAAACAATTTTCCAACCTTACATCCAATGATAGCATAAAAGAACATTGTATACAATTAGGAATTGTTGACTGTCGTATTCCTAATTTTAACAAAATTTCACATAAGGTTTTAAATTATCATTTCAACACAAGATTCACAGCCAATTAAAATCTGAGATGGTCTTTATTTCAAGCGCCACATGCTCCTTCCAAGCTTCTCACTAGTTTTCGACCAAACAGTCCATGCCGACAATTCCAGACGTCAATGAGCACTTACCCCTACTGACCACGACATAAATAGATGGCTAGGACGGGGTCAGCGTGGTCCTAACTCTACATGACATACTCTCAAGCAGCAGAGATGCAAACATACAACTATACACCAAGTACCTGACGCATGCAGGGATTTTTCTTATGCAAAAGAAACAATAATGCTAATCGCTCAAATTCAAAGATCACACAACCATAGTTACCGCTTGTTTATCTTTTACGATTATTTCCTCTCAATATTTCAAAGTTAAATATTTAATATCTTTTTTTATTTAATCAATAGCAGAGAAGAAATCTCCTATTAGATACCTCTATTCATTTTATAGCAGCGTTCTCTAATGGAAATGAAATACGACGTCTCTTGTTTTCAAGAACACACAAGGCACTATGACATACTCCAATAAAACTCAGAACAGCACATAGTTTTTTCTAATTATGACATATAAGCAATACAATTAAGCCTTGTTATCTTCAGCCATCAAGCAACTCATGTTTTAAAATAAAAAATTTGATAAAAAGAATATCCAGATTTTGCCAGCTTAAACACCATACAAGACTGGTTTACCTACGTTTTCAACCATACCAATTTATAAGAGAAACCTGACCTTCTTATGACGCAAGCAAGATAATTTCGTCCACCTCTCAGTCTGTTTCCGCCCAATCCGGAGTACAATATGTCCTCAAGCGACCAACCAACTTCCATTAAAAAGGAAGTGGCAACTATTAGAAAATCGACACCTCGGACAAACGTTTCCAGATGGTGGTTTCTTGGCTTACCATATGTGCTTATTAAAATGACTATGGCCATTACATAACCCTTCTGCATCCCCCTTTAGTTTAATAGAGCTCCTTAAGAGACTTAGGCCCTTTACTTTTAATTTGTCATCTTTTGTTTAGTCTCTTGCAACTTAGAGGTAGCCATTAGTCGCAAATGATTTCTCTTTTTTATATATATAAATATTGTATATTCCTATTAATATATATATTTTTATTTTACTTTGTTTACTTTTATTATTTTTATGAGTTTTCTATAACTTTATATAAATACATTTTGAATATATATATTTTTTTATAATTATTTTTAATAATTTTATATATTTTTTAATATTTATTTTTTAAAAGGTAATTTTTTTTTTTTAAATAACATGCGACAAATGTCAATCCAGATTAAACCAACAACATGCAAATATTCAAACAGTCATGTCAGGCAGAATACAATGCAAATGCAAAACCTAAGGTGGGCTTCCATGTACCCATGGACCACGGTGCATGAGGCACGACATCATATCCCGCTTACCTAGCTTTTCCAATCTACTGCTTTGGTCAAGGGCTGGGTGCTCTCCTCTGTCGCTGACTCGAAAACCTGCACCTAAACCACAAAACTAAATGCATTATCACATTCTTCCAAATAAATTAATCACAAGTAGTGGGGATGTGACATACTCCCCCCTTAGATTTAACGTAGTCCCTGTGTTAACCTAATAATACATAAGTCAATAAATATATTTGCTTGATAGCCATATAAACAGAGTATTTGCATAAAATAAAATCATTATAGCTATGTTCAAACATGTATAATAAAGCATGTCATGACATTTCATGAAAGAAATTTTTATAAACCAAAATATCTGACATATACAATAAGGTTCATCACATCATTACAAAGAAGAATAGAAATTGGCATCTTAGCAGTAGTTTGTCTTAGATATCAATTTTCAAACAAATAAGGAAACTAATTTCTCATGCTAGATATGTCTTCCCAGGTGGCATTTCGTTCAGAGTACTAATCCCACTGTACTCGACATTGCTCTACAGATATTTTTCTCAATTACTTGGTTTTGAAGCCCAAAATTTTGACTGGTCATACCTCAATGAGCTGTGGGTCCGACATCTGTAAATGAATTGCATCCAAAATATGGGATGGTTCAGAAACATATTTACGTAGAAGGGATAATGAAAAACACTGTGGATTCTTGACAGATTGGGTGGCAGTGCAAGTTTGTAGGCAACAAGATTGATTTTGGCAGTTATGTCAAATGAACCTATGAATCTAGGACTCAGTTGGTGGATTTAATAGAGCTTTTGGATGGTTTAACTCAAAATAAAACCTTATCTCCTATGAAAAATTCATAAGGTGATCTTTTACGATTAACATAGCTTTTCTGTCGATCAACGACTTCTCGTAGTTGTTGGCGGATTTCTTTAAGTTGATTTTCTATTTTCTTTACAGCTTCAGGACCGATCGCCTCACGATCATCCTAATTATCCCACGTTAATGGTGTCTTGCACCTACGCCCATATAGAGCCTCGAAAAGGGCCATGCCCAACATGGTATGATAGTTGTTATTGTAAGTAAATTCCACCAGGAAGAGATAATATTCCCATTTACTTTGGTGGTCCATACAGTACATGCGCAACATGTCCTCAAGCACTTGGTTGACCCTCTCGGTCTGTCCATCCATCTCTGGATGATAAGCAGTGCTAATATTGAGCCTTGTTTCCTAGGCTCGATGCAAAGCTTACCAAAACTCCAAGGTAAATCGTGAATCTCTATCAGATATAATCACTTCTGGAAATCCATGTAGCCTTACAATATCTCGTGCAAACTTCTATGCTATAGCCGAGGCATCATCCCTTACACTGCCAGGTATAAAATATGCCACTTTGGTTATCTTATCCACTACTATAAATATCACATCATGCTGAAATTGGGTTTTTGGAAGTCCCACAATGAAATCCATAGTTATGACCTGCCACTTATGTTCGGGTACCTCATATAAATATAACCTACCTCCAGGATGCTGGTGTTCTGCCTTAACCTTATGGCATTCAAGACATCTAGCAACAAATTGCACTATATCTTTCTTCATCCCAGGCCAATAATAATATTTTCTTAATTTTTCCCTCATTTTGACTACACCCGGATGAGCAGAATAGGGAGCATAATGAGCCTCTTGTAGAATAGTTCTTTTAAGTTCTTCATTATTGGGTATTACAATTTTGTTTTGATAGTATACTAGACCTTCCTTAATACCATAATCCTCATGCTGACTGGTTTTTAGCTCTATCTTTTGACGGTATGCTTTACAAAATTCATCAATATTTTGTTGTTCTACGTTCTGATTCTTCAGTTCATACTGACACCTCGTGATAGCAGTTATGTGTCTTCTTCTACTGAGAGCATCTGCCAATTTGTTCTCTTTCCCCTTGATATATTCAGTACCAAAATCATATTCAGCTAAAAATTCTATCCATCTACATTGTCGTGCATTCAATAATGGTTGTGTAAAGATGTATCTTAGACTCTGGTGATCATTTTTGAGTTCAAAAGGTTTTCCTAGCAGGTAGTGTCTCCAAATTTTAAGAGCATGAACTATAGCTGCTAGTTCTAAATCATGAGTGGCGTAATTTATCTCATGTTTCTTGAGTTTTATGGATTCATATGCCACAACAACTTCCTCCTGCATCGATATACCTCCTAATCCTTCTTTTAAAGCATCGGTACAAACTATGAATGGTTTGTTTAGATCTGCTATCTTTAATATCGGTGTGGTTATCAATTTCTCTTTGAGAATTATGAAGGCTTCTTCACACTAATTTGTCCATTTAAATACTTTTCCCTTTATTTGCAGATTAGTGATGGGGTATGCAACTTTCAAAAACCCTTTCACAAATCGTCGGTAATAGCCAGCCATTCCCATAAAACTTCTTACTTTTATCACATTGGCTGGGGCTGGCCAATCTATTATAGCCTCGATATTTTTAGGATCCACGACTATTCCATCAACTGAAACAATATGTCCCAAATATTGCACCTGAGGTGTATAGAATTCACATTTGGACAACTTTCCATATAATTGATTTTTCTTGAGAATCCCTAGCACTATCCTCATGTTCTCATCGTGCTTCTCTTTGTTTTGGGAATAAATCAGTATATCATCCAAAAATATAAGCACAAATCGATCTAACTGCTCTCGGAACACACTATTCATCAGGTTCATAAATACGGCTGGTGCATTAGTTAAGTCAAAAGGTAATACTATACTGTGAACTCATAATGCCCATACCGTGTTCTAAAAGCAGTTTTATAGGTATCCTCCTTTCAGATCCTTAATTGATGATAACCTGATCTAAGATCAATTTTAGAGAATATGGTGGCTCCTCTTAGCTGGTCAAACAAATCATCAATCCTAGGCAATGGATACTTATTTTTAATAGTCATCTTATTAAGAATCCTATAATCAATGTATAATCTTAGGGAACCATCCTTCTTTTAAACAAATAGAACTAGCGCTCCCCAGGCCGGTACACTAGGTTTGATGTGCCCTTTTTCTAGCAAATCTTGCAGTTGTGTCTTAAGTTCTTGCAATTCAAATGGTGTCATATGGTATGGAGTTCGAACTACTGGCTTTGCTCCTGGTACAAGTTTGATTGAGAAGTCAAACTCTCTTTTTGGTAGTAACCCTAGTAGATCTTCAAGAAAAACATCCCTGAATTCACTCAGTACTGGATACTATTGAAATATTGCTGAACTTGAGTCAGTTTATTCCTTTTTGTTCATCTTTACCACATACAACTTGCATCCTTTCCTCCAGGATCTCTTGGCTTGCATACTACTTATCAGATGGGGCTCAAAGGATGTTCTATTGCATTGAATGCTGATTCTTTGATTGACATCATTGGTAAAGTCCATCCATCTCTCTTCAAAATTTAATATAGCCTTATGAGCCTTGAGTCAATCTACTCCTAAGATTATTTCAAATGCATGTAAGGGAGCTACATATAGATGCCAATTGATCTTTCATTGGGGTATTTCTATTGGAGACTCAAATAAACATTGATTAACTAGATAATTCTATCCTGAACCATACTCAACTTGCCACCCTTTTGCCATTACCCCATGTTTAACAGGTACATCCCTCAAAACATTATGGGAAATAAAACTATCGGTAGCACCACTATCAATTAAAATATTCACATTTATTTTGCCCATTCTTCCTTTAATTAAAAATGGAGTGGTTTACCCTACAAGGTTAGGGTTACCTGTGGCCGCAAAAATCATGTGGGATGCTTCACCAGTGGGGTTCCCTCGATCAACTCTTTTTGAACATTACCTAGCATAATGATCCAGAGCTCCACATACATAACAGGCGTTGGGACCATCATTCTTTTTTTTGTCATTCTCCTTGGTGTGATTTCCATTCTTACCTTGCTCTTTATTATTATTTTTCTTCTCTTGGAAGTTCCTTCGATCAGCCTGCCCCTTGTGCCCCTGGTTTCTGCTCTTATTTTTGTTATCATTTCTGCTATGACCCCTATCTCTATTTCTATGGTTTTGATCCGCACCATGATTCTGCTCAGGGTACCTTCTTTTCTTTGAATTCTCTTGTTGGTAGAAGGTTTTTACCTCTTTTTGGCTTGTTTTCTCGTATCGAGCTGCAGCATAAGCAGTGGATAGGGTCTGAGGTAGTTTTCCTCCTATAGGCTGACTAATCTTTGGATGCAATCCCATGACAAATTTGTGTGCCTTAAACTTCTCTTGTCCTTCAAACTCTAGGGCATACTTTAGTAGTTGCACAAACTTTTGGTAATACTCAACCACCGTCATATTACCTTGATGTAAATTTGTAAATTCCTCGTGTTTCTCAATATAAAATTGCTCTGTAAGGAAATGAATTTTGAATTCCCTTACAAATTCCTCCCAAGGTATATTTGTTGCCTCTCTTTGAGTAGCTTTCTTATATGTGGTCCACCAGGTTTTGGCAGGACCTTCCAAATGAGCAACTGCCCATGTAGTTTTTGCCTCAAAACAAAGGGGTTGGATGGCAAAATATCCTTCAGCTTCACTAAGCCAATTAACGGTGATTTCCCCATCGCCACATCCATAAAACTTAGAAATATCTAATTTCTTTAACTCTTTTTGCAGTTCCTCACCCACTTGTCTCCTTGAGGATCCCTTTGGAAATTGACTCACATTACTTTTTGTCTTCTTCTGAGTCAGGTTTTCAATAACTTTTTGTTGTTGGGTGATAAGTTCCTGCTGTTGGGCCATCTGTGCCCACTGTTGGTCCATATGCTCACTCATCTGAGCCCTCTGGATTTCCATTTGCTCACGCTTCTGATTCAATTGTTCCTGCATGAGCTGGATCATACAAGCCACGTTCTCATCATTGTGGGTAGCCCTTGCTGCTATCGACTCTTTTTCTTTTCTTACCACACACCGTGGTGTTTTAGCAGTTTGCACCCTCTCTGACTCTTTTATGAGTCGTCTTGGTCCTTTCCTTGGGACCTTTGTAATCTCATCTTGCAGATTTAAAATAGCCCTCCGTGAGGTACCTGCCATATTTGGCATCAATTTTTTTTGTCAAAATAGCTATATTAGCCAGGGTTTCACAAACCTAGGTTTTGATACCAACTGTCACATCTCTAGATTGTCAACACTATTTGAACACCAAATTTAAAAAAAAAATAGTTTTCTTTTACTTTGCTTTTAAGTCCAACGTAATGTTAGATGAGACACACTTCAATACTGTTCACCACTGTAGCTAGTGTATTAAGTGTTAGGGACTGGCCACATCCCACAAGTATTGTCGTATAGGATTCTGACTCCTCTCATGAGATATTCTAGAATCCGACGAGGGGTTGTCCTTTCAAGACCCATATCACCTGAAAGGGGTACGCTATCTCCTCTGTCCAAAACTACAAGATGCACATTCTTATGAGTCCCCGACTCAATTCATTTTGGAACCAATGTTATTATGCTAGTGCTAGCCCTTAACCCTCTGCTAAGTTTTGGATAGAGTCCACCATCTCATGGCTTAAGGACTAGATGGTCAAGACTCAACCCGGGCTGATGGTAATGCTGCCCATACCATCTACCACTGGAGTCAACCAACTGCATGCCTAAACTCTCTAGCCATGCATCTTGTTGGCGCTTCCCAAACCCGAGTGAAATTTTGAACACCTTCACTCTCAAACTGTCTGCCCACTTGGAGCGATGTCCCATACCGTCGCTCTTTACACTCAACAGCTTGGACCCCCTATCCATGAGTAGTTGGAGTACAGTGGCGCAGACACATGTAAGCCACCTCGTGACTTAGCGGGGTTGGATGGAATATGTCCTTACTCGACATACTCAATATAAGAGCAAAGTATCTTTGTATGTTTTGTCAATGCAGGTTATGGTTTTTTTTTTTGAAGGATAGAAAAGATATATTTTTTTCTAAACGGTAAATATTGACATGCCTAATCAATATACTATAAATTGAAAATGAACTTAAAATATAAGATCTATATAACAAAATTGAAGTATATTAACTAATTTAACCTCACATAACATATCTTGTCCCATAATAAACAAGTATATTAACTAAATTAATTTAATATAATATAGCTTGTCTTAAATTCCAAATACATACACTATTAAGACTCATGATAAACCTATCAATTAAAACCTATGATATGTTTCCATTTTAAACACGCATGCTAATCTGACAAGATAAACATTATAAATAAAAAAAATTTAATATAAATATGTCTAATATAAACACATATGCTAGTCTTCCAGATAAATAAAAACTTTAATATATTTCAAAAAGTAATCACATAAGCTATCTGATCAGTCAAAACTCATTTTTTTAACAGAATAATATAAAAAATTTTAATTAACCTATTTAAACTAATGGACGCTTTCTAATTTATTGAGAAAATCGCATGATATTTTAACCAAATACAATTTTTATTGTATAAAGAAAAACCCTTTGTTTTTTAAAATAAAACTATTAACACCCCACTATATACGAATTCTGATTCACGACGCTACCTATCCACATACATAGAGGTCCATGCAGCGCTTTGTTTTAAACAATGAATCCTTAGCTCTATACAATCAAATTAAGTGTAATTGTTTTCAAGCCCTGGTTCAAACGTTCAACATTCTACAACAAAACGCAAAATAATTTTCCAACCTTACATCCAATGATAACATAAAAGAACATTGTATACAATTAGGAATTGTTGACTGTCGTATTCCTAATTTTAACATAATTTTACATAAGGATTGTCATTTCAACACAAGATTCACAACCAATTAAAATACGAGATGGTCTTTATTTCAGGTGCCACATGCTCCTTCCAGGCTTGTCACTAGTTTTCGACCAAATAGTCCACACCGGCAATTCCAGACATCGATGAGCACTTACCCCCATTGACCGTGGTAGAAATAGATGACTAGGACGAGGTCATCGTGGTCCTAACTCTACATGACATACTCTCAAGAAGCAAATATGCAAACATACAACTATACACCAACTACCTGACGCATGCAGGGATTTTTCTTATGCAAAAGAAAAAATAATGCTAATCGCTCAAATTCAAAGATCACACAGCCATAGTTACCGCTTGTTTACCTATTACGATTATCTCTTATTCAGCAGAGAAGAATATCTCTTATTTTTGTGTTATGGCAGTGTTATATGTATTATTTTATAGTTTAATTAATCAATAACAGAGAAGAAATATCCTATTAGATACCTCTATTCATTGTATAGTAGCGTTCTTTAATGGAAACGAAATACGTCTTTTGTTTTCCAGAACACACAAGGCACTATGACATACTCCAATAAAACTCATAACAACACAGTTTTTTTTAATTATGACATATAAGCAATACAATTAAGCCTTGTTATCTTCAACCATCAAGCAACTCATGTTTTAAAATAAAAAATTTGATAAAAAGAATATCCAGATTTTGTCAGCTTAAACACCATACAAGACTGGTTTATCTACGTTTTCAACCAAACCAATTTATAAGAGAAACCTGACCTTCTTATGATGCAAGCAAGATAAGTTCGTCTGCCTCTCAGTCTGTTTTCGCCCAATTTGGAGTACAATATGTCCTCAAGTGACCAACCAGCTTCCATTAAAAAGGAAGTGAATATTGGACAATCGACACCTCGGACAAACATTTACAGATGGTGGTTTCTTGGCTTACCATATGTGCTTATTAAAATGACTATAGCCATTATGTAACCCTTCTGCATCCCCCTTTAGTTTAATAAATATCCTTAAGAGACTTAGGCCCTTTACTTTTAATTTGTCATCTTTTATTTAGTCTCTTGCAACTTAGAGGTAGCCATTAGTCACAAATGATTTCTCTTTTTTTTATATATATAAATATTGTATATTCCCATTAATATATATTTTTTATTTTACTTTGTTTACTTTTATTATTTTTATGAGTTTTTTATAACTTTATATAAATACATTTTTAATATATATATATATTATTATTTTTAATAATTTCATATATATTTTAATATTTATTTTTTTAAAGGTAATTTTTTTTTAAAATAACATGCGACAAACGTCAATTCGGAGTAAACCAACAACATGCAAATATTCAAGCAGTCATGTTAGGCAGAATGTAATGCAAATGCGGTGGGCTTCCATGTACCCACGGACCACGGTGCATGACGCACGACATCATATCCCGCTTACCTGGATTTTCCAATCTGCTGCCTTCGTTAAAGGGTGGGTGCTCTCCTCTGACGCTGACTCGAAAACCTGCACCTGCACCATAAAACTAAATGCAGGATCACATTCTTCCAAATAAATTAATCACAAGTAGTGGGGATGTGATACTGAGGAGCAAGTCTGAAACGAAGGTGATATAAATGCTTGTATTCAAGAGTTGGGTGGTGCCTAATAACCCTCTTGTAAGAAATGAAGATAAGTCCAAAGAGGTGTCATATTGTCTTGATAAAGTTTTTGATCATTCCATTTTGATTGAAAATTTGATTGAGGAGGATGAGACTAGGTTTGAACCCTCCTAAGACATGATTGTCAGAGAGGAAGGGAAAAAGAAATTTTCTTTTGTGTTAGGCATTCACCCAAAAACTATCAAAAAATGTGGGGTGGAGAAGGTGGGAAAAGCAGGAAGACAAAAGGATCAAGAAAAAGTGAAATTGATAGGGGAATCTTTAGTTGAGTCTGGTGTGGTTAAGACATTAGATTCTCACTTCTCTATTCCCCAAAATAAAAGTGATATCTTGGAATGTTGGGGGTTTGGGTAGCAACCCTAGACAAACAGCTACTCAGAATTTGATCAGAGTTCATAGACCTGATATTGTTTTCATCCAAGAAACAAAATTGTCTTGTAAATATATGGTTAAAATTGCTTCTAAGGTATAGAAAAGTTAATCACTGTATTTCTATTGGAACCTAGGGTTTGGCAGGTGGTGTTGCATGTTTATGGGATCCACGAAGCTTAACTCCCTCTTGGTGGGTGGGTAGCAGGAACTATCTCTCTATGGTTGCTACCTGCTTTTCATTTGGATCTTCTATTCTTCTATCTAATATGTATGCCCCTAGTGATTTATCAGGTAAAATTCTCTTATGGAATCATCTTAGATTAATTCGATCTCTTGCTTCCAATTCTTCTTGGATTATGGTTGGGGATTTTAATTCTATCATGTCCCTAGAGGAGAAAAATGGTGGTGTGGAGTGTTTGGGTCATTCTTCTACTTTGATGCAGGACAATATTTATTTCCTTAATCTTGTTGATGTGAAGCCTTCAAATGGGCTCTTTACTTGGACTAATAGAAGATGTGGAACAGATTTTATTTCTGAAAGATTGGATTGGTTCCTTACTTCAGATAGTTGGTTTGATGATAGCTGGACTTAGTTCTCAGAGATTCTAGCCTGGAGGGGCTCTGATCACTAGCCCATTCTCTTCCAGTCATCAAGATTCTCATTGCCAAGAAATCCACCTTTCAAATTTCAACTTATGTGGCTCAGGGATAATGATTTGTATGAATATGTGGAAAGGTGGTGGGTCGAAGGAAAACCCAAATTTGGCACTGCTATGTTTACTTTTTCAAAAGCCTCCAGTTTGTCAAATTCAAACTCAAGCAATGAAACAAATTTTCTTTTGGAAATATTTTTCAAAAGAAAAAGCAACTACAAGATAGCCTGTAGGAGATCACTTTTCAAATTAAATATGAAGGATTGACAAAGGATCTGTTGGAAATGGAAGCTTACCTTTCTAGTCAGCTTGCTGAATGGGAGCTTCGTGAGGAGATTTTTTGGAAGCAAAAATTTCGGATTGACTGGTTTTTGGAAGGGGATGGAAACACCTCTTTTTTTCATAATTTGGTTAAAGACCGTAGGAATGGTAATGCTATAATCTCACTTACTTTTGATCAGGGGGAAACTCTCTCATCCTTTGAAGATATCTCTAATGAAGCAGTTAGGTTCTCCTCTCTTTTCTTTGAGCAGGGTCCTCATGATGTTGTTAATATGAGGCTTATTTTGGAGTGTATTCCTAGGCTGGTATCTAATGATATGAATAAGATGCTAATGGACCCCATCTCGATGGAGGAACTTAAAGAGGTGGTTTTTCAAATGAAAAAAATGTAAAGCACCTGGACCTGATGGTTTCCCTATAGAATTTTTCTAAGAATTTTGGGAAGCGTTATATTTTGATCTGCTAAAATTTGTTCAGGAATCCCAAGTCAATAAGCAAATTCTTAAATCTATTAATTCAACCATCTTGCTCTTATTCCAAAATCTAAAAATGCTAGCTCATTGGGGTCTTTCTGTCCTATTTTCCTATGCAATGTTACTTACAAAATTATTACCAATATTATTGTGGATAGGCTAAAGAAAGTTCTTGGTTTTCTTATTCTCCCTAAGAAAGGTGGGTTTGTTAAGGGTTGTCATATTTTGGATGGGGTGGTGGTTGCTTCTGAAGCTATTCACTCTATGGATATATCTAAGGAAAAAGCTATGTTAATTAAGCTTGATATGTCCAAGGCTTATGACAAAGTTAGTTGGCCTTTTTTGTAGAATATTCTTCAAGATTTTGGGTTCTTGTATAAGTGGATTGAATGGGTCATGAGTTGTGTGACTTCAACCTCCTTTGCAGTTTTAATCAATGGTTTACCATCTGCTTTCTTCTCGACCTCTAGGAATATTTGTCAAGGAGATCCCTTTCCCCCTATCTTTTCATCCTTATGGTTGAAGGTTTGGGCATACTTCTCAAGAGTTTTCAAAATCATGGTGCTATCCAGGGATGGTCTCACATATTCAGTTTATCAATGATACTGCTCTGATGGGGAGGGAAAAATTTGAGGAAGAAGTGAATTTTAGGAAGGCTTTAGATATTTACTTATCTGCCTCTGGTCAAATGATTAATGAAGAGAAATAAAATATCTTCTTCTTCAATACAGATGGTCGGATTCAACGTAGGATTTCTAATATTCTACGTTTTCAGGTGGGTTGTTTTCCAGTGGAGTATCTGAGGATTCCTATTTCTTCTAAAAATCTTGGAAGGGCTTACTGGAAAAGTAGTTTGGATAGATTTTGATCAAAGGGTTAATCATTGGACTTTTCGGTGGCTATCCTTTGCTGGTAGATTAATGCTTTTGAAGTTTGTCCTTCATGCTTTACCTATTTACAGGTTTTCTATCTTGGTTGCTCCTAAGTGCTTTCTCAAAGAATTTGATTCTCTTTCTAGAAAATTTTTATGGGCAGAAAACCTGGACTATAATAAGTAGAGTTTGGTCAGTTGGGATACTTGTGTTGCCCTAAAGAGATGGGGGGTGTTGGTTTGAGCCAATCCGATTTCAATAGTCTCACTTTGGCTGCTAAAATTTATTGGAGGTGGTACAATAATCTTGATCATCTTTGGGCTAAAATTCTTAGCCTCAAATATTTTTGTGGTGCTCCGACTGATGAGATTCTAAGATTGGAGCTAAGGGGGAAAGGTTCCATTGTTTGGGACACTCTCAAAAAAGGTGTCATGCTTATTAAGAATGATATCTTTTGGATTGTTAATAAGGGAAACAATCCCTTATTTTGGGATATTCTTGGGATAATCATCCTCCTATCCTTTCTTCTTTCCCCCACCTTCGTCTTCTTTAGGATATTTTTTATGATGCAGGCTGGTCTAAGGTGGCTAACTTCAAGCGACAAAGTCCTCTTGGCAGTTATTTTACTCACTGCTGGTGGGATTCGTAGGGTTGGCCAGAGGGTGGTTGTCTTGAGGATTGTGACACCCTAGCTTCTATTTTGACTAAGAGACCGTGTTGTTCTGTTGAAGACTCTGATATTCTTGCTTAGGACCATAATTCGAAAGGGAAATACACTGTTGCTCTGGGTTATCAAACCCTTATTATGTAGAGAACAGAGGAGATTGTGTCCCCTGGTGGAAGAGGATTTGAAATAAGTTTGGTTGGCCCAAATGTAATTTTTTCTTTGGCTTATGTGTCAAAATAAATGTTTAACTTGGGATAATATTCAGAAAAGAGGTTTTCAGGGTCCTTCACTATGTTTTCTTTGTGGAAATAACGAGGAAACCATTCCCCATCGTTTCTTCCAATGCTCATATTCCTTGGAGGTCTGGAACTTGTAGTGGTAGATCTGGAAAAGGTCCATTATCCATGCTACCTCTGTTAATAAGTTTTGGGAAAGCTTGGGTAGATCCCATGCCTCTGCTTCATGTCTTCAAACTTCCTGGGATATTGGTCCTTCATCTTTTGGTAGATTTGGTTGGAATGCAACCGAAGAATTTTCCAAGGATGTCAACTTGGAGCCTTACAGATATGGCTCAAATTCAAAAGAATGATTAAGGAGACTATTGAGGCCAAGTGTGTTCTGAGTTATCCTCTTACTTCCTCTGACTGACATATTATCAATAGATTAGAGATTTCTTTATCATCACCAGCTACAAATATAGGCCCTATTAGGGGGATTGGTTCATTGAAGGTCAATAGATCTGGGAAGTGGAGTCCCCCCTAGGGATGTTATAAAAATAAACACGTATGGTTCTTCTAGGGAAAACCCAGGTAATACTAGTATAGGAGGAATTGGTCGTGATAGTGAGGGTGTGGCCCACCTCTTTTTCTCTATGTACAAGGGAATTCATTCGAATCATCATATGAAAGCATTGGCAATTCTCCATGCATTGGAAATTTCTTTTTCTTTGGGATGAATAAGGGTTATTTGTGAATCTGATTCCATGATAGTGGTGTCTCTTCTAAACAAGAATAGTGAAACTAATTTTGAGCTTAATTGGGAATTTTGTTGAAATTTCTTTTTTTCATATCCCAAGCGAACAAAATAGAGTGGTTGATTGTTTGGTGAAGTGGGCTTTTGAAGGATTTCCTTACTAGAAAGTTGATAGCTAGAATGATCTTGATCAGGATAAATCCAAACTGCTTAATCAGTTAATTCATGAGGACCACGAAAGATAATTTCAAGGTGGAGGAACCCGATTTTCATGGGTTCTTTTGTCCTGTCGAAGTTTTTGTTAGAATGATCCATGGATTTCCTTGGTGGATTTATTGTATTTTGTATGATGTGTTGACTTGGATCACTTGGAAATCCTTGTGAAATGTATTGTTTTAGATTTTGTTTTTCAAATAAAAATCATATAAAAAGGTTTTATAAACTTTTCATAACAATAAATATAGCAAAATTATAATTTATAAACTTAAAATTATTATTGATTAAAAGAAAGAAAAATAACATGGAGAAATACAGAGTGCATCACTACTTTAAATCCTTATCATAAATATATGGAACATTGTTTCCAAAAAATTGTCAAAGCAAAGAAATATCACGAGAAAAAAGAGACAAGAGCAAGTGTAAGTTGAGAGAGAGTGCAAGCGAGAAGTAAGTACGAGTTGGAAGGGAGTACAAGCCAAGAGGGAATGTGAACCAAAAGCAACCCCCATTAGCTCGTATGGGAAGAAAGTCATATTTGAAATCCCTAATGAGAAGTTAGAATGCCCTAGCTAGAAATCAGGATGCCCTAGCTGGAATTATGGAGGCCCAAGTTGGAGATAAATGAAAGAGCAAGTACATGAAAAGTTCAATATAGGTAGCAAACGAAAGAGCAAGTACATGGTAAGTTCAATCCATATAGCAAATGTTACACCAGAAGTAAGTATCAAGGATGAGATAATTGAGCATGATATAATGATTCTTAAAAGTAAAGGGTTAATATGTAATTTTCGTAGATCATGGCCATGGTTTCTCGAGATTAAAATTGGATCAAGTGGAAGTAGGGATTGAATTCAAATTATTTTGTAACTTTTCTTCTTAAAGGTTTTTTCATCATATTTTCCAACTCAAAGATTAGGGATAAAATAATGGATGGTGGCCTATGGTTTAGGGGGGGAGATGCACTTTATTTGAGACCATGGAATGAAATTTTTTCTATTGAGATAGAAACTATAAAGAAGCTTCCAATGTAGGTTAAGATTTTTGGACTTCCATATCAACTTATCAACAAATATGGAAATACCCTAAAGGAATTCATGAAGTAAGGACTAACTATTAAAGAGCCAAAGCATGCTATATATATCCAAAAATGTGTTGCTATTGATATTTCAAAACCTTTGCCACAATCCATTAAGATTAAATTTGAATCAAGAGAATGATATCAACAAGTGGATTATAAAAATATCATATTTTGATGCCACAATTGTTATGAGATTGGACACATGGCAAGAGTTTGTAAAGTGAAAACTATGAAAAAGAGAGAAAATTTTGGTCATGAAATAAGCTTCACGATGAAGCCAAAAAATCATACAATAATAGAAGCTAGATCAAATCAAGGATATTCCATTCCAAACGAAGAAGCAAAGAAAACTTGTCTACAACATCATTTGACAAGTTCAGAAGGATTTAAAAGTGCAAAAGAAGATGTGGACAAAAATCCTAATGATAAAAGAGGTCAATTTTATTCTAGGTAAATCATCTTCATTTTGAAGGCTTCAATTTATTGATAACTTCATCTCACTTTGAGAACCAATATGAAAACGTTAATCGTAGTCTTTCTATTTCTATTTCTATTTCACGTTCTATAGTTACCAATACATACATCATGTTCACTTCTCATTGAAAAATATGATGAAACAATGGACAGAAGATTAATTAGAGTTCATTTTTAATTTCATTTCAGTTGACCTCTATTCCAGAGGGATTTTCTCTTGAGCATCAATAGTTAACAAACTATGGTTTCTGAGAAAGACAGATCAATAATAACAAGAAAAACGAACAATATGGTTTCTGAGAAAGACAAGCTTTTCTATTCACCTATCTGAGAGTCTCTATGTCGAAAATGGTTTTAAAGAAAGAGTTAAGCAACTCTGCAAACACTGCGATACCACACATTAAGGGATGCATAGAGCAACGTTTGTACTCGTAAGTCCCTTTGAGAAGTATAGCTTATTAGTATTGTAAAGACATAAATATGTTTCTAACGAAAGAGACGAGTTGTTATCCAAGATAAGATTTTTGTGATTCTTTTAGGACTAGAAATTTTAAAAGAACGCTATCCTAAGTAAAAGCATTGTGGTTTAAAGGTAGAAATTTTTGAACTTTGAATAGGGGGTTGAAGTTTAAATTTTTATAAGGTGTAAGTTATATACTATGTAATGTTATATGACAGGAGTATGAATTGTATATAAAGTCATAGTTTGTTTTTCTTTTTATTTATATATTAAATGATAAGTTAATTGTTTTTAAAAAGGAAAATAAATTTGTATTGTATGTGAATAATTACATAATATGTATATATATGGGATTAAGTTTGATTCATATTTATTGTATATGTTGATTGTTTTACTTGTGATGTGTGTGACTTTATATGTGATGTCATTACATGTTCCATCAGTGTTGCATAATCAACTATCATTGGCATTGCTTGTATTAGTGGTATTGTGTGCTCTCTTGTCATGACAAGTCTAATTAGCGTTGAATGTTCAGCTGACACTGCATATCTTTCTAGCACTACAGTTTCTACTTTTGTTCTGTAGATTATTTGATTAATATATTTTCAGTACCCCTTCCCCTAACCTATTCTTATATTGGTTGGTTGATCTGCTTTTTTATTTAGATTCTTAGGGATATGTTCAAAATTAAGGTTGATTTCTTTTTGTTTGTGTTGAGACACCCTAGTGGTATGTGGTTGGATTGTTATCCAGGTTACCCAAGTTTAAAACACAAGGAGGGAGGATCTTGTTGTGTCCTTGGAGAGTATGGCGTTTAGTTGTGCCACCCATTATACTTAACCTTCAAAAAAAAAAGATTAGCTTTGTTGTTCAAGTTGATAATAACCAATTGAGAGTCCCCTCACATTATAAGTTGTTTGATTTCTTTTCTACTTCTAACTCCAATCCTGTCTTAAGTGCATGGAATTCTATGAAATTGATGGTATTATAACCAATCAATTGAAATTAAAATAATACCTCCTTACCATATTTGTTAATGATTGTTTCTCTAAAAATATTTGTCTTAATGGCATAAAATTCTATGAAATCGGTGGTATTATAACCAATCAATTGAAAGTAAAACCATACTCCTTGCCATCTTTGTTGAGGATTGTTTCTTTGAAAAAGTTGAGTTACCTTTAAAAATCACATCAAACTTCAACTAGTATTATGTGCCTATATTTTCTTAAAAAAATTAATTATTAACATAAATATATATTTTTAATAATCAATAAAAATAATGTATATTATATTTTTTAGTTATTATATAAACAACAATATAAAGTCCTGCTCTTTTATTTTTTAAATAATCAATAAATAATAATTTATATCGTTATTTTTATTTATCTTATAAATAATGATACAAAGTCCTCTTTTATTTTTATTTTAACATATATACTTATGTGGGGGCCTTTGGTAAATTCAAAAGCCTTGAAAGTTGATGTCTTTCATCTACCATTGTCTTTTTTTAATTGTTATTTAATTAGTAATAATAATATTAAAAGTTTTGTAATAATAATAATCATATAAAAAAGTTTTATAAACTTTTCATAACAATAAATATAGCAAAATTATAATTTATAAACTTAAAATTATTATTTATTAAAAAAAATAAAAATAACGAGTATAAAATTTTATAGGGAGCTAAGAGCCAAGAGGGAGTGAGAGCCAGGATTCAGTCATGGTGGTTCATCCAGAGTGCATTACTACTTTAAATCCTTATCACAAATACATGGAATATTGTTTCAAAAAAATTGTCAAAGCAAAGAAATATCAGAGACAGGAACAAGTGTGAGTTGAAAGGGAGTGCAAGCCCATACGAGTTGGCAGGAAGTACAAGCCAAGAGGGAGTGTGAACCAGGAGCGAGCCCCATTAGCTAGTATGGGAGGAAAGTCATATTTAAAATCCCTAATGGGAAGTTAGAATGTCCTAGCTAGAAATTAGGATGCCCTAGCTGGAAGTATGGAGGTCCAAGTTGGAGATAAATGAAAGAGCAAGTACACGACAAGTTCAATCCATAGCTGGAAGTATGGAGGTCCAAGTTGGAGATAAACGAAAGAGCAAGTACATGACAAGTTCAATCTAGGTAGCAAATGTTACACCAAAAGTAAGTATCAAGGATGAGATAATTGAGCATGATATAATGGTTCTTCAAAGTAAAGGGTTAATATGTAAGTTTCATACATCATGACCATGGTTTTTGGAGATTAAAATTGGATCAAGTGGAAGTGGGGATTGAATTCAAATTATTTTGTAACTTTTCTTCTTAAAGATTTTTTCATCATCTTTTTTAGCTCAAAAACTAGGGATAAAATAATGGGTGGTGGCCTATGGTTTAGGGGGAGATATGCATTTTATTTGAGACCATGGAATGAAATTTTTTCTATTGAGATAGAAATTATTAAGAAGCTTCCAATATAGGTTAAGCTTTTTGGACTTCCATATCAACTTATCAATAAATATGGAAATACCCTAAAGGAATTCATGAAGGAAGGACTAAATACTAAGGAGCGAAAGCATGCTATACATACCCAAAAAAGTGTTGCTATTGGTATTTCAAAACCTTTGCCACAATCTATTAAGATTAAATTTGAATCAAGAGAATGGTATCAACAAGTGGATTATCAAAATATCATATTTTTATGCCACAATTGTTATGGGATTGGACACATAACAAGAGTTTGCAAAGTGAAAACTATGAAAAAATAGAGAAAATTTTGGTCATGAAATAAGCTTCAATATGAAACAAGGAAATCATACAATAATAGAATCTAGATTAGATCAAGAATATTCCATTCCAAAAGAAGAGGCAAAGAAATTCTATCTACAACATCATTTGGAAAGTTCAAAAGGATTTAAAGGTGCAAAAGAAGATGTGGACGAAAATCCTAATGACAAAAGAGGTCAATTTTATTCTAGCTAAATCATCTTCATTTTACTCAAGTAGTATAGAATCTTCTCCTAGTAATAAATGTGAAAGTGGTGTAGATATTATCCCTTGCACTTTAAGGTTTCAAGAGCAACATATTAAAGAAATGAGGATGGAGGGAGTTTGTAACAATTTAAGGTTGTTAGGGCAGATTAAAAAGGTAATTCTTACAAAAGAGCATCCTTGCACTTTAGGGTTGCCAAGGAAACATAAAGAAGAATGTGCTTTTAAGGTTATTGCTTGCACTTCAAATCCTTTAGAGTGAGACAAACCTAAAGATGATAAGTCTTACTATGAGTAGTGTGAGAAGATTAAAGAGATTGATGAAGAAGAAAGTATTGCTAGGAATAAAAAAAGAGAGGAAGATCTAAGAAGCAAAAACAAAAAGAAAAAAACAAAATAATAATGATATGGAATGAAGTGACATGTCAAGACGAGGTTTTGGACCGCGTGTCTCTTAAGTCATGTGATAGAGTATCAAAAAAGTCCATGTTGGTTTTCTAAAATCATACTTGATCATCATAGAAGTGGATGCCAATCTAACATATGGTCCTTATCAAATCTAGAGGTTGATTTCTTGGGCTATCTACTTATGGACCTTTTATTTTTTCTTTGGCAAGATTACTAGGATGCAAGGCAGTGGATTTTCAGTTTGCATGAACCCATTGTTACTTATGTTGGTTTCATGACTTAAAGTGGGATGCTTCTCAAAAAGTGGTTTAGTCATGTTTGGAACATTCCTCATGATTTTTCCATTGTCCCAAAAAAATCACCTTGGCCTTATCTTGATCAATGCTTTTGATTAACGAGAACTGAGTATTCCTCAAAGCAACAAAACACATTTTTTAAAGTTACACATCCTTTTGGGGGTTGGTAATTTTTTTCTGAGCACAAGACCTTTTGAAAAGAGATGGATATTTGTAAATCTACCTAGTTGGAGTGCCCATAGTGTTCAGTTTTATATAATGTAAGGGGTGATAATTGAACCAAAAATCCTCAATTTGGATGAGGAGGTTAGAAATATTATGAAGAAAGGAGTCTTGCTTTAGTGCCTAATGAAGTTCAACATATTTGACAACGATATTTTGAGGCAAATGAATTTCTCCTAGAAGAATGGGGTGGTGAAAGTGGGAATATTAGAGTTTAAAATTCCATACCTCTAATTGCAGAGGTTACTGGCCTTCCTTTGGAAGGCCCCTACCTAAACAAGGAAAAACATTTGCTAGCCAAGGAAACAAATATTTTTATGGGTGAAGATGAAGAGTTGGAAAAGGTTTAGAATGAATATCAGAGAAGCTTACTCAAAGCATTGTGGAATATGGTGGTGCTGGTCATTATGGAGTACTTTACATTAGACAACAATGTTAGGAATGGAGCCTAATTATGAGGAGGCTAAACAGAGAAATTTTTTGGATTTACTGCAGGACGGGCAGGGAAAGTTTCTAGATTTACAGTCTGTTAGTCTACTAGAGAAAGTTTTCAAATTTACAACAGGACAGCCAGGGAATTTTTTTTTGTTTTTATCCCAAAATTAGGTGCTGGGAACTCAGTGTTAATCTTGGAATGTATTAAGAAAAGCAGTTTTTTTTTTTTGTTTTTTTCTTATATATAGTTGTGAGGAAAAACAAAGTATACAATGAAAAATTACTGTGTTGATTCCTTGTAAATATAGAGAGGAAATTACAGCAGATGTTTGTTGTAGGTTGTAACCCTCTATTGCTTGGATTGAGAAAGAAGGACTAAAAATTCTCGGTGGATGTAACCCACATTGGGTGAACCACGTTAAAATCGTTGTCTCTTCTACTATGTGTTTGTCTTATTTTGTTAATTCTGCTATTAAAGTTTGAAACACTATAATTGCTTTTCTATATTTTATATAGTGATTTACTCTAACAAGTGGTATCAGAGCGGTTGTTTTGTTGGGTGCACTTGACAGAAGGAGAATTTATGGATCAAGTGGGAGCAATGGCGGAAGAAGGTAGGTTTAGAGTTCAAAAATTTAATGGCCAGAACTTTCAATTCTAGAAGATGCAGATGGAGGATTACTTGTACCAGAAGGATCTTTACTTACCTCTTGAGAGGGAAACAAAGAGACCTTCAACTATGTCTGATGAGGAGTGGAGTCTCCTTGATAGAAATGCATTGGGTACTGTGAGGTTGTGCTTGGGAGCAATCGTAGCCTTCAACATCTCTGATGAAAATAGTGATTATTGGGTAATTGATAGTGGTGCTTCATTCCATGCTACCTCACATAAGGAATACTTCATAGATTATGTTTCTATAGATTATGGACAGGTTCTGTTGGGAAATGACCAACCATGTAAAATCGTGGGTATTGGAAAGATTTTTATTAAATCCCCAAATGGATGTCAATGGTCTCTTAAAGAGGTGAGACACATACCAGATTTAAAGAGAAATATTATATCGACAAGTAAGCTTGATGGTGAAGGATACACGGTTGCATTTGAAGAAAATGCTTGGAAAGTTACTAAAGGTTCATTGATAGTAGCTAGAGGTAAATTGGTGGGTACTCTTTATTTACTTACTAATTTTTCTCACTGCTCCATGAATTTAGTTTCTACAGGTGAGAGTGCATCTTTGTGGCACCAAAGACTTGGCCATATGAGTGGAAAAGGTATGGAAATTTTACATTCAAGAAAGTTATTGCCTAAGTTAAAAGAGATTAATTTGGAATTCTGTGAGGATTGTGTTTATGGTAAAGCAAAGAGAGTTAGATTTCTCAAGGATGGCAAGGAAAGGAAGAAAGAGAAATTGGAGCTTATGCACTCATATGTTTGGGGCCCAACTCAGGTAACTTCTCTTGGAGGTTCCTCTTACTATGTACTTTTTATTGATGATGCAACAAGGAAAACATGGATATATTGCATTAATAATAAAAGTGATGTTTTTAATACCTTCAAGAATTGGAAAGCATTAGTTGAAAATGAAACTGGAAAAAGGTTAAAGTGTCTAAAGTCGGATAATGGTGGAGAATATTGCAAGAGAGAATTTGATGTGTTTTGTTCTAAAAATGGAATTAGAAGAATCAAGGTAGCTCCAAGAACACCTCAAGAAAATGGGGTTGCAGAAAAAATGAATAGAACCATCATGGAGCGTGCTAGGAGCATGATAATACATGTAGGCTTACCATTATTTTTATGGGCTCATGCTGTTGATACTGCAGTATATCTAATTAATAGAGGACCGTCTAGTGCCTTAGATGGAGGAATTCTGGAAGAGCTTTGGACAGGTAAACCAATAAATTATTCTTTCCTTAAGGTATTTGGATGTGAGGCTTTTATGCATATAGACAAAGAGAACAGAAATAAGTTAGATGCTAAGGCCCAAAAGTGCTATTTTATTGGTTACGGTATTGATGGCTTGGGTTACAGATTATGGGATTGTTATAACCCAAAAGTCATTAGAAGTAGGGATGTCATATTTAATGAAAACAATTTGTATAAATATCGGTTGCAGGGAAAGAAACAGAAAGAGGAAATTACTGAATACATAGACCTTGATGGACACATAGAAAAGGTAACTCCAAAAGTGGTAGAAGATCAAAATGTACATCAGTAGCAACAAGCACCTCAATCTCCAGAAAGTGTTGTTAGACGATCTACCAGGATAAGTAAAATTCCTCAACGTTTCTTTGATTATGTTTTGTATACTGATGCTGGTGAGCCAGAATGTTTTCAGGAAGCATTACAAATGGATACCAGGAATAAGTGGGAGCTTGCAATGAATGAAGAATGGACTCTTTATTCCACAACCAAACTTGGGATTTGGTTGAGCTACCCAAAGGTAAAAGAGCTTTGACCAATAAATGGGTGTACAGGATTAAAGAGGAGAATGAAGGGCATAAGAGATACAAAGCAAGACTAGTGGTCAAGGGATTCACTCAGAAAAAAGGTATTGATTTTAATGAGATTTTTTCTCCAGTTGTAAAAATGACCTCTATTAGAGCTATTTTGAGTCTTATAGCTATAGAAAAATTGTATCTGGAGCAATTGGATGTGAAGAGAACATTTATTCATGGTGATTTGGAGGAGGAAATTTATATGCATCAACCAGAAGGCTTTCAATTGAAAGGTAAATAGGATTGGGTATGTAAACTGAAAAAGAGCTTGTATGGGTTAAAACAAGCTCCTAGACAGTGGTATTTAAAATTTGATAAGTTCATGGCTAATCAAAGGTTTGAAATATGTCAAAGTGATCATTGTATATATTTTAAGCAAATTGGAAATGGTAACTATGTTATTTTGCTATTGTATATGGATGCCATGTTAGTTGCAGGAACAAATATGCAAGATATAAACATGCTCAAGAAGAAGTTGGCTAAATCCTTTGCCATGAAGGATTTGGGAGAAGCCAAACAAATACTTGGTATGAGGATGACAAGAGACAAGGAGAGTCACACTCTGAAATTATCACAAGCAAAATACATTGAAAAAGTGCTTAAGAGATTCAACATGAACAATGCAAAGTCTGTTGCTACTCCATTGGCAAAGCATTTCCAACTCACCAAAGATTTGTGTCCCAAGACACAAAAGGAACAAGAGCATATGGCTAAGGTTCCCTATGCATCAACGGTTGGAAGCTTGATGTATGCAATGGTTTGTACAAGACCAGGCATTGCCCATGCAGTGGGAGTAGTGAGTAGATTTATGAGTAATCCGAGAAAAGGACATTGGCAAGCGGTAAAATGGATACTCAGGTACTTGAGAGGAACTTCAAATTATTCTTTGAATTTTGGAGGCTCTAATATATGCTTGAAAGGTTTTGTAGATTCTAATATGGCAGGTGAACTTGATGGTGGAAGGAGCAATACTGGCTACATCTTTACTATAGGAGGAGGAGCGGTTAGTTGGATTTCTAAACTCCAACATGTAGTTGCCCTTTCAACCACTGAAGCTAAATATGTTGTTGCTATAGAAGCAAGCAAAGAGATGGTTTGGTTGCAAAGACTAATGGAAGAACTTGGGAAGAAGCAAGAGGATAATAGGTTGTGGAGTGATAGCCGGAGTGCTATACACCTTGCGAAGAATTCGGCATTCCATTCAAAAACTAAACACATCAAACTCAGGTATCATTTCATTAGATCAGTAGTGGAAGATGGATCTTTGAAATTAGGGAAAGTTCACACATCACAAAATCCTGCTGATATGCTTACAAAAGTGGTGTCAAGAGAAAAGTTGATCTTTTGCTCAACTTTAGTTGACCTTAAGGAATAAGAGGCCATGATGAGAATTTTTCAGTCCTTGGTTGCAGTATGGTGCAATGGAATTAGTCTCCAAGTGGGAGATTGTTAGGAATGGAGCCTAATTATGAGGAGGCTAAACAGAGAAAGTTTTTGGATTTATTGTAGGACGGGCAGGGAAAGTTTCCAGATTTACAGTCTGTTAGTCTACCAGAGAAAGTTTTCGGATTTACAACAGGATAGCCAGGGAATTTTTTTTTGTTTTTATCCCAAAATTAGGTGCTAGGAACTCAGTGTTAATCTTGGAATGTATTAAGAAAAGCAGTTTTTTTTTTCTGTTTTTTTCTTATATATAGTTGTGAGGAAAAACATAGTATACAATGAAAAATTACTGTGTTGATTCCTTGTAAATATAGAGAGGAAATTACAGCAGATGTTTGATGTAGGTTGTAACCCTCTATTGCTTGGATTGAGAAAGGAAGGACTGAAAATTCTCGGTGGATGTAACCCACATTGGGTGAACCACGTTAAAATCATTGTCTCTTCTACTGTGTGTTTGTCTTATTTTGTTAATTCTATTGTTAAAGTTTGAAACACTATAATTGCTTTTCTATATTTTATATAGTGATTTACTCTAACAAACAACCAGGATATTCTCAGAAGCTTTCATTTTGCATTCTTGAATTGGCTTTTTTATAAGAGAAAATTTCAACATTCCTTCCTTCCCCTTCAAGTCTTTGGAGAAATCAATGTTGCAGGTGAAAAAAGGCATTGCATCAAACCTGATTAACCAGGGTTTCGCAAAATTGATCTTTGATTATATGGCCAATAAAAGGGGTATCTTGGAGGAGGTGAAACTGACTCTAGTTGAAAATCCAGGGGAACCCCCTGTTGAGGAGGAATCCCAGGACTCTTCCTAGCCTAAATATATCAACTCTCAAGACCTTGGGACCATCCTTAGCTCCACACAAGGTGATAAGGAGACATCGAAGGGATAAGGTGAAGTCTTTGAGACTCCTATAGGGGTTGGTAGAAGTGAGGAGAAAACTAGATACTCTAGGCACCTTTTCTCCAAAGCAGTCAAAGTTGAGAAGACCCCCCTATACATTATTGACTCCAAAGGTTTGAATCCTATTAGAAAGAAGGTTAAGCACTCCACAAGGTTTGGAAGTAGGAAAATGGTGAATATTTATAGTTCTCAGGAACCTTCTAGAGCCCCAAAATCTTCCAAAAAAATTATGTTGGAGTTCATGCGATTGCTAATTAGGATCCTAAATGTTGTCATCTCATGTGCAGAAGAAATTAAATTCATGATGGGTCGGATCAATGGGATTTAAATGGTCCAAATATGATCAAGGAATCAATTGGTGATATGGTCCATGAGGATTGAGGGCTTTGTATTCCTCCTATTTTATTTCTCTTTTTTGGGTTGTTTCTTGGTCCATAGGGTGGGATGGATGGTTAACTTGTGGTATTTTTGGTCTTATCTCTATTTAGGAACCTTTGTTTATTGGTTCTCTAGCTTCTCAGGGTTCTCCCTGATCCTTTATTGCTTCTTATTATGGCCTCGTTGGTGTGGGTGTGGATTGGGATGGTGGTGTGTCCCTTTGGTGGGGATAGCCCTTCTCTGTAGTTGCTAGATGTTATCCTTGGAATTTTTTGTTTCCTCTTTGTAAAAGGTTTAGGGACCCTTTCAAAACCCTTCTTTCATCTAATAAAAAAAATATCCAAAAGTGATAAGCATTATTATGAAAGGAGTTTCAAAATTATTGAAATTTTTAGTTTTGACTAATTTTAAATTCTCATAAATGTTATTATCCATCTTTAATAACAAAAGTTTGAAACAAATCTTGTAAATTTATTGAATTCAATAGGAACCAAAAAACATTATTTGGGACATGTATCTCAATTAATATAAATGTTTTTAGAGCAAGTTAATCAATTTTCTAAAAAAAGAAAAAAAACACCCTTTAGGCATGAGAACTTTGAAGTATTGAACCTTCTTATCAAATATGTGTAGTCTAGAAAAATAATAGCATAAACAATACAATAAAATAGATAAATTATATTTTCTAACAAGTGAGAATAAAAATACAATATAAAGATATGATGTTGCTTTAATTAACTTCATCTTTTCCAAGAAAAATTTAATCTATAAAACCTCTCTCATTGAGCATGAGGTCATGTTTTCTTATTTCATCATGTACAAAAATTTATTTTCACTACACATAATAGTGACATGCCTTTGTTTGGTCATGTGAGATGGTGTCTCTCCTATAGGACTTGTGATAAAATAATAGACTCATGACCACTTTTCTCCACTAGTGACTTGAACCCCAAAGGAATAACATCATGACCCTTCTACACCCATTTCTTGTTCTCAATGTCTAATGCATAGAAACATGCATATAAACAAGCATTTGTGGTTTAATCAATAGAAAAAATTATCTAAATTAAATATTAGGTTAACCATTAAAGTAACATAAAAATTCATTTTTTTATTTGAAGAAAATTAGACAAATGAAAGATCACTAGAATATACATTGAAGAGGAAGAGGCATGATTTTTTACCTTCCATGTCCCAGTTTCCTTTTTTATTTTTGAAAAAGCATAAACTGGGGTTGCTGCTACATTTCCTAGCCATTGGAAAGAGTTTGTACAAGTTTTGAGTTTTGCAAATTATTTTGCTCTAATTTTGTAGGAGATAATTTGTTGTAATTCACACATGTTATATTCCTATAACTTATGGATAATATAATTTGCTACAACTATTTTCTATGGTTTTTCTTCCTCTAGAAGGATTTTATTGTTTAAGTCCTTGCGTTCCTATTGGTTTTGATGACAAAATATTCTATTGTCATTGGTTGTTCACTTTATTATATTGTAATTGTGTATTGTTCAATTGATTTTCTTTGCTTTAATGCATTGAGTAAGATGCACTATATTATTTCAATTTTATTGTTAAAATATTTGTGTGAGTTTAAAGGATGCCATAAATTATATGGTATTATAGTGCTTTTTCTAAGCTTGCATATGTATATATTCAATTTATAAGAAAGGAAAAGAGTATTTTTTATCTATAGATCCAAAAATTAAAACTAAATTGTGGAAGCTGCATTTAAAGACAATGGCAAAAGATGCATATTCTTTCTTCAATATTGGAACTAGTTTGGCCAAAATTGAAAAAGGATGGATCAAGTTCTCGTAGTGTTAATGAAGAGAACTACTAGTAGAAAAGAGAAGTATGAGCATATTGAAACAAAGGAAGGTTTATAGTCCTATTATATATTTTTCATCCCACCAACACTTAAGATAAGGTGAAGGCCAAGTTTGAGATTTAATATTTCAAGAAAAATCAAAATGCAAAAGAATTGAAGCATTGGTTTGAGCAATTGAAGGTTTTCTTTGACGCTCATGAATATGGTGATGCATAGATAATTGCTTTTGCATCATTGAAAATGTCCAAGATGCATTAATCTAGTGTAGGAGCTATAGTGACACCTGGGCACATGATGGAGAGTCGTCTATAAAAAATTGATTACAAATGAAGGAGATCATGATTGAATAATTTTATCCTCCTGGTATATTTCTAAAAAGAATAAAAAATGGCAATTCTTATGGTAACTATAATGACAAAATGTTGAAGAATATACTACCAAATTTTAAAAACAAGCCATGTTGATAAGTAAGTTATTGAATGATGAAGAGGTACTTGCAAAATATCTTGGTGCACTTCAGCCTCATATAGAGAGAATTAATTATTTTTTCTCATTAATACCTTAAAAGAGTCTAGCATCAAAACTCATCCCACTAATTATAATTACAAAAAAAACTTATCTCATCCTATAATGGAAGCAAGGAGAAAGACCAAGTAAGTTACACAAAAACAAATGAAAGAAGTAATCCCCACACAAAAAAAATTACCAACACCATAATCAAAGATTTAAAAAAAAACATTGTATTCATTATGATCTAGAGGACCATGAAAAGACTACCTATTGCAAACTGCATCCAAAGATATGTGAATAAATTTTGAAGAAGAATAGGAAGAAGACTATGCCACAAGTATTGAAGTAAAATATGTGGAGAATAAGTATAATTTAGATGATAAGACTATTTCTTCTATTACACTTCCCAAATTAATTACTTCCAAGGAAGAAATCAACAAGAATGAAGAAGAAGATAACACCAATGAATAAGAGATGGAGTGCTTGTTTCCTTTTGAGCATATATGAAAATGACAAAGTTTAAATGGATTGATTGATTCTAATAAAAAAAATGACTTATAAAAGCTGGTAAAGAAACTCAATTTGAGCACTCTTCCTTATCCAAAGTCTTATCCTCTTGGTTAGGTTAATAATACTGAACCAAGTGTTGGATTGTAATATAGAGTGAAGTATTAACTTTTGTTGGATTTGTTGATGATGTATTATGCTATGTAAACTACTGTATATTTTTAATCTTGTGTTTGATAGCCCTATTTGTGGATGATAAATATTTTCATGAGAAGAGGGAAAAAGTACTTCTTGACCAAAGAAAGACAACAATACATGATACAATATTATAAAGTAAAACCATCCATTGCACTTATTTCATTCAATCAACCAAAGAGAATGGTAAATGCAAAGAAAATATTTATGCTTCTTTTAATTGAACCTAAGAAGGAAGGAGGAGATGTTGAAGTTGCTCATATTTTAGTTACACTCTATAATGGATAGGAAAAATAAATGAGTTGCTTTCATCCTTTTGTTAGTGTTTAAGAAAGCTACATGAATCCCAACAAAGAGAAAAGTTGAGTATGAGATTCATTTTTAGTTAGAAACCCCTTTCCAAATTTAGCATTATATCATAAATCCATAATGGAGAGTGAGAAAATCAAGAGGTAAAATTAGTTGTTATTGGACCAAGAAGTCATTAAACCAATTTAACCACTTGTAGCACATCCATGTCTTAGTGTCCAAGAAATATGGCACAGTAAATCTGCATAGATCAGTGAACATTGAATTAAATCATCATTAAGAATCATCATCCATTGCATTAAATAAACGACCTTTTAAACCAATTTTAGAAGGAAAAGTCTTCATAAAGCTATATTTGAAATCTAATTACCACCAAATTCATTTTGAGGAGAAATGCTTGGAAGGTAGCCTTTAAGAAAGATCAAGATCTATAAAAATGGTTAGTTTTGTCTCTTGGCCTATGCAATCCTCTTGCTATATTCATGAGGATTATAGATTCATTGATTATTGTAGAGTTAGGTGATATTCTAGTTTTTAGTGAGACATGGGATGAGGATGAACATTTGAGAAATATATAGATTTATTACAATAAAATTGACTTAAAGCCAATTTGAAAAAGTGTGGATTTGTAAAGCAAAGGTTTTGTGTATCTTGGTTTTTAATATATGTGGAGGTGAATTGAAGATTAATTTAACCAAAATTGAGGTAATTTTGAAGTGGCCTACTCCCACTATGATTACTAAAATTAAAAATTCTATTAGAGCAATAAAATTTTCAAGAAAATTCATTCCTCACTTTTTATCTATTAATGCCCCTTTATATATCTTATTTTTCAAGAGAATTTTTTTTATTTAGAAGAAACAGTGGCTCAAACATTTAAATAATTAAGTCATAAAATTAGAAATACCTATTTCGGCATTGTCTAACTTATAATAAACATTTGAGGTGAATATTGATACATCTAATTATGCTATGCATTTTATGCACTTGTAAGAGAAAAGACCTATTTGCTACCACTCATAAACTTGTTTAGAATTATCCCACTTATAAAAAGGAGTTGTATACCTTGGTGTAAGCCATCAAGAAATGGAAGTACTATATAATGCATATATGAACCATTGCTCATATATATCATTGACCTTTGTAATATCTTTAAACTTGAAGCAATTTTTAAATATCTAGATTTTTAGATGGATGGAATTCTTATAGTAATTTCATCTTGTTATTAAGTGCAGGCAAGGTGCTAATAAAAATATGGTTGGTTTATTATCCATACCTCTCACTTCTATACCTAGTTTTATGATGCAAGTTGAACCCTTGGCATAACATACTTTTTGGTTCCAATCATAAATATTTTAGCAATTACCCCAATCTTATTTTCAAATTCCTAATCTTGTACCTATTGAACTTCAAGATCTTACTACCTAAATTGAGCAATTACAATAAAAAATGACCATAATTTAAACTCCTTTCCCTAATAAAAGGTGCTTAGTGTTAGAGAATATTACATTATTCGATCTATTGTTTATGAAAATCTCTATGTGCAGGATGTGCACAAGTGTCATAAAAGTAAAGTAATTAGAAAGACAAGAGTATTGCAAACAAATGGTAAGATGAGAAGCTAAATATCATGTAGGAGATACAATAATCAATAAATTGAAGAGTCGTTCTATACAACTATATCAAGGAGAAAAAGCTCTTAATTATGTACAAAAAGAAAAGTTTATGTATATTGTACTTCTTTTTGAGTTATTTGTTGCAAGTATTCTAAATACATGATTTTAACCATTTACATTCATATTTGATATTATAAGTAAATGTTATTTACATTATTATGTTGGCCTTGATATACATATTAGAATACTCATATATATAATTCTACTCTTTATTACTATTTCGACCTTTAATATTATGGCTTATTTATTAAGGGGTCTATGATATTTTTATGGTTGTAAGACTTAAAAATCCAACAGCGGTATTAGAGCTACCACCTAACTCTACCTATTTGTTATAAAGTTATATATATTAGCCAACATCATCATTATTTAACTTTGTCCTTTCTTCATAGAGTTAAATTTGAGTCTATCCACTTTGAAGGTAGTGAAGACTTGGACTCTATTTTAGAAGCTCTTATTGAGTAGAGATTGAGGGGACAAGGATTAATCACCCTGATTTGAATGTTAGGGACTTTCCACTTGGTTGAAGGAAAACCAACGAATACTAGGACTCAACTTAGGTTGATTGAGGGCCAACTGGAAAGAAAGTTGGAAGTGTGAGAATATTCAAAGTCACCCTGATAATATTCAGGATTCTTTAGAGAAGAATAGAATACTTATTAAATATTGAGAGAGAGCCAACTCAGGAGAAATTTTGCCATTCAAGGACATTCATAATAACCTTGATAATATATTAGATTCTCTAGAAGAAGAGGAGAATCAATTTTTGGTTCTTAGGTGCAACTTAAGACATTATTGGATTAAAGAGCATCAAAGCTCTCATATGATTGAGAAGCAATACAAGCTTCCAGAGATTAATATAACTCGGATAAAATACAGAGTTTAGTAGAAAGAATAAAATGATACCTTTCTACTAATATTGAAAGACTATTTTGCAACTAAGTAAGATTGGAGCTAAGGTACAAAGGAGATGTATGCCCAAGCAGAGAAGATTCACTTCAAACCTATTACAGTCTAAGCACAGAGATGAGACACATCAAGTCTAGTTAAACTAGAACAAAAGAAGCACCCAAATCAAGCATAGAAGTGAAGTAAATAAGAAGTCAAGCACCTGAATCAAGCATTAAAGAGAAGCAACATTCAAGCACTATAGATAAGTGAATTAGTTTGATCAAAAATTCTCAACTATAGCAGTGGCCTAGTGCAAAGAAGAAGAGATTGTATCTACTCAATATCATGGTAGAATTAAAGTAGTGCTCATGAAAGGAATATTGCAACAGTCACAAGTAGTGAAGTGCTCATGGATGAACATTTACAAGCAGTGAAGCACTCATGGAATAAAACTCATAGGAAGTAAAGCGCTCACTTGAGAGCAATAATAGGCAGTGGTATAGGCTCTTGTAAGAGCACCCTTAGGAATAGAAACATCATTGAAGATCATTTATTTGCAATGATATAGAGTCACTAAGGAGCTCTCACAAGTAGAGATTATAGTGTACACAATAATACACTCACAAAGGATAAAATGCATGAGATGCGCTCATAAAGTGTAAAGTAGTGGGTAGTCAAAGTCACTTGATAATATCATAGATAAAAACAAGTAGAAACTTATTAATGCATACACAAACTTGATGAAGGGAGCAAGAGTAGTCTTCAAAAATAGAAATGTCTAAGGAAGAATGTTTCAGGGAAGAGAAGTTAGTACGTCCAACTACAAAGTGTTGTTAGGTGAAACGACAACTGAAGCATCTAAGAAAATCCTAAGGAATATAATCCATTTGAATATGAGAAATCACAAAGTAGTGCCAGGCAAAATAAAATTCCAAGTGACTGAGTTATGGGAAAATCCAGTGGACATTAAAACAATTGATGTAATGCTTACATAACATTCCGTGCAATTCTTATAATGTTACTTTAATAATACTTATGTTTGCAAAATATATAGGTTGAAAGCTATTAAGGAAGGCATCGGGAGGAATCAACAAGCTCACAAAAATTGTAGGGGATTTTAGAGGAATAACGTAAGACTCATTATCTTATCGTGGATATTAAAAGATCTAATGTTTTATTAAAGTTATATTGGAGTTATAAGTAGTTAAAGTTATTTTATGATTTAATTAAAGGAGTCATAAGGTTTATATGGAGTAATAAGTTTATATAATAGGAGTTATAAGGTTTTATAGGAATTTTTATAATTTGATTATTTAAAGGAGTTATAAAAAAAAAATTTAACTATAGTTTGAAATCTATAGTTCAAATTTTTATTATTTTTAATTATTAAAGTTTGGAGTGATAAGATTTTCAACTTCAAATCGGATTTAAGAATTTAGAATCAATCATGGATTACTGGTATATTGACTCCTGATCAAGTAGGCATATGAGAAGAAATAAACAATGGTTTAAACCTTTTCAAGAAAAAAGAATGAAAAACCTATTGTTGTAGCAGATAATATGACTTACGAAGTTAACGAAGTAGGAGATGTTTTAATTGATGAAAAAGGATTAATTAATAGTGTGCTATATGTACTTGGATTAATTGCTAATCTTCTTTTAGTATCTCAATTAATGGATCAAAATTTAGCAATTGAATTCAAAATTATTAAAAAAAGTAAGGAATGCCTTATTATCAAACAAGGAAAATTCATAGTTTTTGGTTCATATAAAAATAGTCTATTTGTTCTTGACACGTCATCAAATATGGATTTGACAATAGGCATTTCAAAACAAAAACAATTGGCATAAGAGGCTAGGATATATAAGTGCATCTTCATTGAATCAAATGAATAAGCATCAAATGGTTAAGGGTTTACCTAAACTCTCATGCAAATCTACAGTCTATCTAGAATATATTGTAGGAAAACAACATAGAATACCCTTTGAACTCGATCAACATAGAACTAAAGAACCTTGCAATTAATATATATAGATTTATGTGGTCCACTGAACATTACTAGTATTGGAGGACATAGATACTTTCAACTATATATTGATGATTAATCCAAAACAATATGTGTATATTTTATGAAATTCAAATTTGAAGCATTTAGTTGTTTCAAACAATTCAAACTACTAGTGGAAAAAGAAATAGGAAAATCAATCAAGAATATTCATTCAAATAGAGGAGGTGAATTTTTGTCAAAATAATTTAACTTGTTTTTAGAAACCAATGGTATAAAAATACAACTTACCACAACATATTCACCACAACAAAATGGTTTGCAAAAATAAGAAATAGATCAATTATGGAAATGGTTCAATTCATGCTAAAAGAAGTTCATCTTCATCATCAATATTAGGCAGAAGTAGTTAAAATAGTTGTATACATACAAAATAGTTCATCTACAAGGATAATGTTACTCCTAAAGAAGTATGGTTAGGACAAAAACCAACAATAGAACATTTGAGAATCTTTGGATGCAAGGCATACATGCATATCCTAAAGCAAATAAGAACTAAACTAGATGAAAAAATTGTGTGGAATATTTCTTGGTTATGATGATGATTCAATAGGTTACATAATAATTGATCTAACAACAAAGAAAATTTACATAAGCAAAGATGTGGTATTTGATGAAGGAAACAAAAATGTTACTAAAGAACAAGTTGATTCATGGACAATTCTAAGTTTTTCAAAAGAAGACTCAAAATCAGACATGATGAACAAATTGAGAACTTAGAGACTGCAACAACACTTCAAAGGAACGAACCAATATGGCTCAAAAGTATACTTAAAGACTCAAAACTAGAGCAAACGTCAGACCTCACTACTACAAGACCTAAAAATCATAGTTTGATGAGAATGAATAGGGTATTGATAAGTTTTTTAGAAGAACTTACAACTACTAAAACTACTTTAAGTCATTCATAATGGAAGACAACCATGGAATCAAAATATGCAACATTAATAAATAATAAAACATGGAATCTAGTTGATCTACTACAAGGAAAGAAAGTAGTAGGATGTAAATGGATCTACAAGATAAAATACAAAGCAGATGGTTCTCCTGACATATACAAATATCGATTAGTTGCAAATGGATATACTCAAAAAATGAATAGATTATGAAGAAACCTTTTCACCAACATAAAGAATGACTACTATTCGAATGGTTTGTGCTTTAGCAACACATCATGAATGGAAAATTCATCAAATGGATGTGAAAAGTGCATTTTCTTAATGATGATCTTGAAGAAGTATATATGTCCTAGCCAAAAGGATTTGCGAAAAAGGACAAGAACAAAAAGTCTATAAGTTGAACAAATCCATGTATAGTTTAAAGCAAGTACCAAGAGCATGGTATATAAAGATTAATATTCATTTGTTACAACACAATTTTAAAAGAAGTTCATGTTGGTCATCAAATCCGCACAAGAAAGGACTTTTGGTGGGTTTGCGCGCCCTGGACCTGCGACCAACGTTGAAAGACCAAAGGGAAGAGATGCCCCTCGTGCCAATCTCCGGAGAAAGGGTGGCTCCTATACTAATCTACTTTTGGGGTTTGAGATAAGAGTGCAAGAAAGAGATAAAAGAAGTTCGGGTTAGAGAAAGAAATAAAAATGATAAGGGTTAGAGATTGATGATTCAAGGTGGGGAAGAACAGGAAGCACGATCACTCGCTAATAACTTGAATAGCAACAAAGAACACCAAGAATAGATGAAAGAAACGCGATACTCACTTTCCTATGTATCCTCTGGACGAGTTCACAGGGTCCTCCTTTCTCTCTCGCTGGAATTCAGGGTTCAGAGTAGCAACGATTAAGGCAAGGGAATAATAGAAACCACGACCCACCAGGCAGCATAAAAGAAAGCTTATACGACACTTTTCCTCTCCTATGTATCCTTCAGGGCGAATTTTAGGGTACAGTCCCCAATCGTACACCGGATTCAGGATTCAGAGTCTCAGTATACGAGTGCAGACAGACAAAAGAATTAAGCACAGAAGGCAACATAAAAGAGAGAAATGGAGTACAAAAATATTTAGTATTAGACGCAGGACATCAAGTTACAGCAGCTTTCTAGTAGAAAGTTCCCCCCCTTTTTACATTACATGCTTGGGTTTTTATAGAGGACCCAACCCTTTGAGTCATTATTACAAAAAAGGTGGAGTACACCCTCGGGCTCTGAGAAATCGGCTCCTCACGGATGCTGCGACTGAGTTTTCAAATCGGTTGTCGAAACTAGCAACTGTGGTCGGGTCAACCGTGGAAACATTCATTTAATGCATCGTTTGAGTGTCCCCAGCCTCTAGATGCTATGCTTGAGTGATCGTTACGCCCGTCGGGTTTTACTTCGATGACTGTTACGTCCCTTTCGTTTGCTAAGAATGGTCAGCAGACTTTTCGGGCAAGAAAGGGGGTACTTATAAGGGGCCTTCGATCACCTTGGGAAGCTACCCGCCTTGGAACGTGGGCCCGGAAAGTGCTTCGCTACATATCCGCCTCGCCAAAACCTTGGGCCGAAGTAGATTCTCCTTGATTTTTTCTTTGCAAAATAATGCTTTGTAGAAACTACTTCGGGGATGTTGAGTGCCGAGCGGATTCCATCTTTGAAATGGGGCTCTTTGTCCTTTGTTGGCGAAACTACTTCGATTGGACAACGTTTCGGCCTGATTCTTTCTCAAAACTGCGATTTGGGGAATACCCTCCCGAAGCACTTCTCTATTTCTGAAACATTGCCATTTTGCTTTGGGCACCACCGATTCGGGTGAAAACTGGCAAAAGTAGGTGTCAAAAATACTTCGGGCCTGAAGTAGTTTCCTTGCCTTGGCTGATTTGCATTATGCTCTCCTCCTTCGGCGAAGCCGTTTGGATGCTGCTTCACAAAACTTCCGCCCAAAGCGGCTGCTGAAAATGCTTTGGGTGTGAAGCGTTATCTTTGTATTTTCTTCGACGAAATTACTTCGCAAGGTTTTCGCCCGAAGTGGTGATTTGAAGTGCTTCGGGCTCGAAGCTCTTTTCACATTCTCCTCATTTTCCTTTGGCGAAGCTATTTTCCTTGGCCTATTTGGTAGCGAAGCTCTTTCTTCTTCATTTTATAAAAGGGGCGATAGGGAGAGTCAAAATTGTTGCAACTTAAAATAAAAGAAAAACTTTCAACAAGGAAATATTATACAAAATTCTACTATTCTTCTACCCCTTGTATAATGTGACAAAAAGGTGTCAACATTCTTGGCGGCTCGCGGGGTGACGAGCCCATCTCGGCGGAAGAACCCTTTAGTCCTGATCCATTGGGCTATGGAGTCACTGGTCTTCCCCAGACCCTGCTTCTGCGGTCTGTCCCTCCTCTTGTTCCTCTTCTCCTTCTTCTTCTTCTTCCTTCGACGCGGATTTTGGCTGAGGCGATGGTTCGAGGCAATCACGGATGTGCTTCATCGTTCTTCGGACATGAGTCCAGGCACTCTTTTGGAATGGCTCTTGATCTTGTAATGCCTTAACCAAAACGCGAAACCAATCAATCTGCCCGATGTCAGCATGTTTGGCCCTGATGAATAAATCATTTAGGCATGCTACCATCTTGCAGTATCTCAAGATGAAGTCTGTCACTTGTCCTTCTGAGATCGGCTCCGCCCACCCGTCTATCTCCGATACATCGCCCTCGAACTAGAGCCAGACTAGCTTGAGGTCATCTTTAGTTAGAATGTTCCTGTCATCGTCTGTAAAACTCGAGAAACCCAAGGAAGAAAGGCCTTGAAAATAATTCATTGAGGCGCGCTACTCATTGTCAAAAATGTCTTGGAGGCTTTTGGCTTTCTGAGCTTTTCGCACCTTGGAGAAAAAGGCGCTAACCATGGCCTGAGCTGTGGACCAATCCCTAGTCGTCCGAGTCATCGCAGTGACCTGCAAGTATTGATATTTCATATTTTGGACGTCGAAGGCTAACTTGAACCGGCGCCTGGCTTTCTGCGTGACTTCATCAATGATTGGCCCTCCTTCGGCAATAGCGTGTTGGGCTTCGATGATGAAGGTTAGTATTGTGAGGGCGCTGGAACACCAAGACCTAAAATTCTTGAGCAAGTGGGCATGAATCTCCTTGATTATGCTCCTATCGAACATCGTCAGGTCTTCCTTTTCGTATAGCTGGGATTGCATTTGTGCAATCCTGCCTTCCAGATCCTTGGCATTTAGGTCATTTTCGGCTTGTCTCTGCGCCTGATTTTCTTCAAAATTCTGGAGCTGTAGAACTTGCAGCTTTAGGGCACGTGTTTCCCTTTTCATGGCCTTGCACTGCTCCTCGGCCTCTACCAACTTGGAGCGGACCCTTGCCAAATATTCTTCTAGCTTAACATTTGCGGCCTCGACCTCGATCCTGCGCTGGTTGGCGATGACTGCATGAGCCCTAAAGGTCTCAATTCGGACATGCATGGATGTCGATTCGTTATCCACATTCAGATGCACCAAGTCCTTAGGTGTTTCTTGGTAATCATAGTCTGTTGGAGTCATTTCATCTAGAGGCTTTTGTACCTTGGGGACCTTCTTGATTTTATGCATCTTCCCAGCTTTCAAATCAAATACGATGCATTTTTCAACTTGAGCTGTCGCTTGCCCCCTTTTCTTTCTTGCCTCCTTTAGGATTTTGTCGGTATTCTGCCAAGCTTGGAGCAGCTTCTCGAAAAGGGGGCGTTCCTTGATCAAGGATATCTCAAATTCGAACAAGGCTGGGTCACCAGCCGAAGGAGTGAACAAATACAGGGAGTGGATGGGGGATGCTTTGTCAGAAGGTCCGACGGTGGGTGTAGCAGGCATTTCGGCAATGGTGGCCACATCATGCGAGAAGAGGGATTGGGTGGTGGGGCTCGGTGTCGAAGCGATACCTCCGCTTCTACTAAAAATCAAGGGGTTGGCAACGCGAGTGGGCAAAGTGACTTCAATGGAATTATCCCGATCGGGATCGTGGGATGGACTTGGACTAGCCACGGGTGACGCATGATGGGGCAATGGGCTACATAGGGGAGACTGGTGAGAACTCTCGACCATGGCCGCAGGGGGCATGGGTGAGTCTTGAGCAAGGGGTGGAGAATGCGTACCTGAGTGCCCTCCTGGTATTGTGGCAGTGGTGGCTTCTGGTGCAGCCGCATCTTGTTCTTCCTTTGCTTTGGCATCTCCAACCTCCATGGTTTCCACCTCAGCGTCCCCTTCAGATTGGAGGAGTTCCTCCACATTGATGACATCAATATTCGGGACGATTTCGGTGCTTGGTGGTGCTACACCTTCAACATTTGCTTCGAACGGACCTGGTGTAGATCGTCCAGTGGAGGGACTCTGAAAACTTGTACGGGGTCGCTTTGAAAAGCTTGGGGACACTGAGCCTTGTTCTGGCCTCTTCCTTTTTGTTCTGACCAACGGTTGTTCTGACTCTTTGAAGCTTGTTTCTTGGCCTACCACAGGTACTTGAGGTGGCCTCCGTGGTGTGGCTTTGGCATTTTTCTCCTTCTTTGGCTCCAAAGTCTTGCTTTCTCTTCTTAGGCTTTCGCTTGAACCTGGAATAGCTGGAGGAATGAGGTCGACGAAGGAAAGAGGCTTCCATGTCTCGAAATTGGCCTCATAGACCGCTATGAAGTCTTTGTCAGATGACAAAAGACCGTAAGAATTTGTCTTTCGATGATGGACCCTTATTACCCACCACTCTCTTAATTGGGCCACGTCCCAATCTTTCGTTGCTTCCTTCAAATCATCTTTTGCCTTCTTCCAAAAGGTAGAGTTGGGGCTCGGGAGAGGGTGCCGAACTGGGTCATATGTGACCTCCATCGGGTAGAACTCATGTCAGGGAGGTAGCATTTCCATTTTCTCCAAATGCCACTCCAGATCCTTCCCATTAGGATTGTTCCTTTGCTCCACAATTTCTAGATAGGGGCAAGCGTGGAAGTTCTTAAATTGCAGATGGTCCCTCATTACCCCCAAGGGGTCATAGAGCCATTGCTGAGGAAGCTGGATTAGGCCAAAATTGGCGAGTTTCTCCTCCAAGAAAACATTTTTTTTTAGGGAAAACACCTCGATAACTCCCATTTTGAAAGGGAAATCATAGGTGTGAGCCCATTTCTTTCCATGGCCATAAATGGCGTTTGTTGCATCACTTTGTCGAGCGACCTCCAATGCGAACTGGTATTCGAAGGGATAGACTGGCAGCAGGAAAGGCTTCCCTATGAAGCCGAATATGCGAATTTTGAGCCCCTGTGTCAGCTAAAAAATGTCTCCCCTCTTCTCTTGTACCACCTTGTCCCTTAGGAGGAGGTGAACCCGAGGGGAAGACCCTGTTAGCATGTGCATTGCAGGTCCCAAGAATTGTTGGTTAAAAGAATAATAGGACTCCATCTTCAGTAGGAGAGGGGTCCACTGGTATACAGGCAGAGGATTTCCATCCTCGCCACTTGTTGTAATGGCAACATAAGGGAAACTCTTATGTACATGAAAGAAAAATAACCAAACAAGAAGAGAACAGGGCGAGAAGTACTTGTTTGTCCCAGCATTCTTCATGCTGGCAAGCTGCGTATGTAGGGTCCTGGCCACCCATTCTGCCCAGTCGAAAAATACTGGGTTGGTGCTCGGCCTCGAAGCATCAGGGGCATAAAATTACCCTCTAGAGATACACTCAGCCAAAGATACCTTCCATGGGTGCACCGAAGCGTCGGTAGATAGGCCTGCCACCCATGTGATGATGGAGAAGATGTCGACATTTTTGAAGGCCTCCAAGGGTAGAGGCATTTGGGGCAATTTGCCCAAAGGGAGCCCGCTCTTGAGGCTCTGTTGCAAAAAATTAATCATGTAGTTGGAGGACGTGAACCTCTCCATTTGTTCGCTAAGAATGACGTTGCGAACCGTATACCCCTTAGGAGGGCCCTGTTGTGGCGCAAAGGCTGCCTGGACATCCTCCTTCAGAATGGAGAACAGCTTGTGGCCAGAGGCATCTACCACTTGCCTGGAGGAGGGCTGATAGTTCTGTGCAATGGCATCAATCAGCTCGGGGCAGTGATGTGTGGGGGGCGTCAGATACCAATATATCTAGGAGTAGTAAGCGACAGCTCTTTTGTTGTCTGCTGAGAGCCTGCTTTTCATGAACTCGATGGTGCTCCTAAGTTCAGCCACACTCCTTGACAGCTTGGTGTCTCTGATTCTATCCCATGCATCAACTGGAAATTCTTCAGGCTGCTCATCCCCAGAATCCTCTCTTTCTCTCATGACTTGTTTCTCAGGACGACAGCTAACATCATCTTTCTTCGACCCTTTGTCATGGCCCTTTGCCTTTGGTTGTTTGGAGGCCACCACTTCTGGTTCCTTCCCCTTTTCCTTGGATTTTTTCTTTCCCATGGTCGATGATTAGGGCGGCGAAGTCTGCAATATGTTGGGGTTCGGAGGCTTGAAGGTGCAAGATAGGAGAGCTTGAAGGCTAGCAGTGAAGTTTGCATGAATTATCGAGCAAGTAGCTTCTCTACTGTTGGAGTTCATGTTATATAGTCGTAGAAGGCAACCACCAGTATTTATGGCACTTGCCATAATTAACTTCGCATCGCTTCCTCTAATTTGTCGCATGGTGGAGTGGTACACATGACTGTGTGCTATGATGATTGCGGATTGCTTTGGAAGCGTGACCCTCTACCAATTTGTACCCGAGCATGAACTTTTTGCCTGACTGAATCCTTAGAGGACATACCCGCCACCTTTTCATTTAACTCACCTGCTTCGAACGCTTTTGAAGGTGACTATCGGCATGTTTCCCTAGGCACATTTTAAATGCCCTTGCCTCTTCTGTCATTGGGTTGGTGAAGTTGAGGTCAGGGTTGAAATGCTTCGGGGCAAACCCGTGGTGTGAGCTGTTTCTTTTACGCTTCGGGCCCGAAGTGATTCCCTTCGCAGGAGACTGGTTCCGAAGTGCTTTCAACTTGAGAAGTGGTTCGCCAGTTCTCTTTCGATACTGCTTCGCTTGGACCCCTTGGAGAAGTACCTCCCGGTCCTCGGCCTAAGTCTTGCTCGGTCAACAAAATTTGCTGCGAGATATTTTCTATCAAGCTACTTTGCACGCTTAGTGCCCGAGCTTCTCTTCTTTTTTTTTTTTTAGTTGGAGTTGTTGAAGTAAAACTCAACCTAAGCTTTTGAGCAACACCTTATTTATCAGCCAAACTATTTACAGTATTTACACAATTCTTTTGCGGCATAATCGGCATGCCGCCACCACGGACTCAGCTTCGGGTAATTATCTAGTGAACCTACAATGTCCGGACCAAATCTGATTGTACTTTAGCATACCCTTGAATTTTTGCTGGGCCACTCCCGAAGTTGTCCATGCTGTGAACAGGAAGCAATGCAGCCAGTTTCCATTCCTGCTAGTGCCCAGATCATTGGCAAAGAATTTCGCCAGTTGAGAGCCTTCTTGGGACATCGGTCTTAGGGATAGCCGGAACCAATACCAGACCCAATGCCAGAATTCTGTAGATTCTTCCAAATGAAAGCCAAGTACAGGTTCTTCCATCCCGCTGATATGGTAACAAGGTTCCTCTGATGAAGAGTAGTCCTCCAGAATCTCTTCAGGCTCATCCTCTGAATTGGACAGGCTTGATGAGCTTTGGATGAACACTTGCATGCCATCTCTTGGGATACAAAAAGGGTGCAAAAATGTGCCCTCTTTGTTCTCGGGTCCTACCACTCGAGTCTGCTCCTCTCCTCGGTTCATCTTTTGATGAAGATCACAAGCAGCCATGTTGTTCATTAGGTGGGTCGCGCTTGCGTACTTCCATTGTTGGGCTAGTATGAGGTCTGCATCCTGAGATCTAAATGATTGCATCTCAGGCCTTGGCTCAGTGTGAGGAATGCCCCATGATGAGTACTGCGTTGGCCGGACAGGAGCAGTAATTATCGGAGGAAGCGACGAAGCTTCTCTCCACTGCCACTTTCCCAATAGGAGCAAAAGTTGTTTCGCTCGTATTACCTCCTCAAATATTTGAGGAAACATTCGTTCCCCTGATTGCAGTAGACCCTCTGAGTCATTATTACAAAAATGGCAGAGTACACCCTCGGGCTTTGAGAAATCGGCTCCTCGCGACTACTGCGACTGAGTTTTCAAATTGATTGTTGAAACTGGCAACTGTGGTCGGGTCAACCGTGGAAACCTTCATTTAATGCACCGTCCAAGTGTCCCCAGCCTCTAGATGTTGTGCTTGAGTGATCGTTACGCCCACCGGGTTTTACTTCGAGGACTGTTATGTCCCTTTCGTTTGCCAAGAATGGTCAGCAGACTTATCGAGAAAGAAAGGGGGTACTTATAAGGGGCCTTCGATCACCTTGGGAAGCTGCCTACCTTGGAACGTGGGCCTAGAAAGTGCTTCGCTACATATTCGCCTCGCCAAAACCTTGGTCCGAACTAGATTCTCCTTGATTTGTTCTTCGTAAAATAATGCTTCGTAGAAACTACTTCGGGGATGTTGAGTGCCGAGCGGATTCCATCTTTGAAATGGGGCTCTTTGTCCTTTGCTGGAAAAACTACTTCGGTTGGACAGCGTTTCGGCCCGATTCTTTCTCAAAACTGCAGTTCGGGGAATACCCTCCTGAAGCACTTCTCTGTTTCCAAAACATTGCCATTTTGCTTCGGGCACCACCGCTTCGGGTGAAAACTGGCTGAAGTAGGTGTCAGAAATACTTCGGGCCCAAAGTAGTTTCCTTGCCTTAGCTGATTTGGATTATGCTCTCCTCCTTCGACGAAGCCGTTTGGATGCTGCTTCACAAAACTTTCGCCCGAAGCGGCTGCTGAAAATGCTTCGGGTGCGAAGCGTTATCTTTGTATTTTCTTCGACGAAATTACTTCTCAAGGTTTTCGCCCAAAGTGGTGATTTGAAGTGCTTCGGGCCCAAAGCTCTTTTCACATTCTCCTCCTTTTCTTTGGGTGAAGCTATTTTCCTTGGCCTATTTGGTAGCGAAGCTCTTTCTTCTTCATTTCATAAAAGGGGCGATAGGGAGAGTCAAAATTTTTGCAACTTAAAATAAAAGAAAAACTTTCAACAAGGAAATATTATACAAAATTCTAATATTCTTCTACCCCTTGTATAATGTGACAAAAAGGTGTCAACAGTTCATCAGATCCAAATATCTATACAAAACATGTTGGACTAGACAAAATAATACTTATAGTATATGCTAATGATATAGTAATCATTGGAAGCTCTATAAATCTGATAGATGAAGTCAAAGAGAATTTAGAAAAGGATTTTGAAATGGTATATTTGGGACTTCTCCATTACTGTCTTGGTTTAGAAATTTTCCAAAATGAAGACAATATCACAATAACAAAAACAAAATATGTAAAATCATTACTTGAAAAGTACAAAATAAAGAATTGTAAATTCAAAGATACACCTATGGAATAAGGACTACAATTTTTGAGATATAATAAAACCTCTCTAGTTTCAATCACTATTTATAATCAATTAATTGGAAGTCTTCTGTATTTAACTAACACTAGATCAAACCTAGTTTTTGATAATTATCTTTCAATAGCTATATAAGGATCTAGTTAAAGAAGAGCAACTACTCTATCTGGTTAATCCTCTAATTCCTACTCTAGCATAGATGATGCATTTAAAAAATCTGGTGATGGATGACACCCAACTCTACAACACTATAAAGTTAACATATTCAGTAAGGTGTCGCTGCAATCCTCTGTTATTTTTCTGATAGCAACTCTGCTATTCTCAAGAACAAGTTATTTAGAAGTATTTTTGAGCCAAAACAACAAGAAAATATAGATATGTTTCTATAATAAAAATAATAAGTCCTAACAAGCCCTCAACCAATCTAGAGCTTTAATCCAATACATTTCTCAACTGCATCTATTCAAAGTAAAGAAAAATAAAGAACATCTCAGGTAGAATTGGATGTTCCTCAACGTTTGCCATTGCCACGTCAAGGCTAAAACATCTATGGCACAAAGGTCCTCAGACACGGTGATGCCTTCATCATCTACCTCCTATCAATATTATTCTAGTTAGCTCATATTCTTTCTAAGCTTGGAAAATAAAAACCAATTGCTACCATTTTCCAAAACCTAACTTTCCAGAGATAACAATGCAATACTCGTTGCTAACATAAGCCTATCAAGATGTGCAGTTTGCTATAGGCTCCATTTTCAACTACTTGCCATTAGCTTTTTTGCTGGAAAAAACATGCTTTGGATTTGATCCCATAACTTGTGTTGTTGAGTATATCTAACACCCGAAATCCAACCTAGAAAGTTAAGAGATTCATTCCAACCACTTTTTGATTGGAAATTGATCATAAAAATCACTCACTATCTTGGCATTACCTAGTTCTACATTGATACAACCTGACTCCTCGGTTCACTGCCAGTTCCTCATTCATAATAATAAAAAGGAAAGGAATGCACTCTGGTCACACATGCTATGTCTATTGTGATAGTTTAAGTCACACATACTACGTCTATGGAACAACTTGAGTCACACAAGATACGTCTATTGAACAACTTAAGTCACACATTGGACTATTCTCCACTAGACTTTGTGGCCATCATAGCACACACAAATACTAATAATTTTAACATGTATAACTATAACTTTTATGCTAACTCATTCCAACTGAGTATTTCCAAGGTTACCTCAAGTATGCAGTCCATTCCAGTCCAGAATTGCTCTTCTACTCTCGCGTTCCTGAACCTCGTTTCTAGCACTGATTTTTCTTTCTCCTTCTAGTGTTTGTCCCTTCGTCCCCTTAAATTTTTAATTCCCTTATTTTTTTCTCTATTTTTCTTACCACTTTCAATGAACTATTCGTCTTCTTGCTTCATTACCAGCACTTGGCATAGCCACCTGATTTCCAAACCATTATCTGTCTCCAAACATTAGTTCGAGACCTTGGATGCCAAAAATATTTGTTTCTATATAGATCACTTCATGGCTAAAACATAAAACAAGTCCACATATTAAAGACTAGATGTTTATTTTATATCATGTTATCCTCTAAATAGACTTCATAAATATGGAGCAAGTCCACCATGAACTAACCACTAGGAGTTGAGAAATAAAGATAATCAATCATCTTCAACTTATTCGGTTATGCTTAACCAACATTCTCTCTCTTTTTTTAAAAAGGTTAAAGTAGAAATTATAGTTTCCTTTTATATTGTTTGAACAAATATAAAATAAATTTCCATAAGAGAGGACATTCATCCATGTAGCCTCTCTAATATTTCGACCATTATCATAACATTTCTCATAAGCTTTCCCTTTTTGTGGTTACTCTCCTGCCATAGTAGGGGGCTTGTTCCTGCAAAAGTACACTTTTCATTAGTAGCATCCTGTTCCCACATTCAATGTATGTTTATCATATCCAAACATGGAATTATCCTACATCCCACAAAGGATTCACATATCATATTTTCCATAAGAAACAAGCAATTTGCATAATCAAAATGATATAGTCAGTCATTCCATCCAAAAGAAATACAACAAAACATAAATCCATCAAAATAGAAAGTTTTCCAAGGGTGGGGTCATGACAGACATAAAGAGATACCCTTACTTTGCATCCCCTTAAGGGACACTTTCCAACTCCAAGAAGCTCCCACATGTGCACACCAATGACCTCAAACATGAACTTGGTCAAGATATCCACTTCCTACTCAATGAAGGCACAAACACTAGATCTATAATTCCATGAATATGAAGTCATATCACAAAGTGGATTCATATATTTATGTGCTTAATCCACTATTAGAACACTATATTGTGGGTAAGTTGTGTTGGAATATTTTCAACATTGCCTCCTAAGTCCAACATACTTCTTTCCTTTAGGAAGCTCTACTAGCTCCCAAGTATTGTTGTTTTTTATAGAGGTTATCTCCTCTTTCATGGCATCTTGCCATATCTTCTGAGTACAAGCCTTCTCATAACTAGAAGTTTCAAGTTGTGCATTAGTTAACAAGGCATAGTTAACTACATCTCCCTGAGGTTCTTGGGAGTCATCATCTCCATACAAATGCATATTTTCAAGTCTTTGCAAAACTGAACCCATTTCACTTTCTTTACTTCTAGTATATCGTCTTTGAAAATTTTTATCCAACATCTGATAATATGGATGATGTTGGAGAGTTCTCTTACCTCTATATGGAGAATCAATATCCATTGGTGGGGAACTAACTGACCTTTGTGGAGAAGGACTTGGTGATGGTGATGATGAACTAGAAGTCGAATGTCTACTTGGGCTTGGAGGAGGAGGAGACTTCTTGGTTTTCTGTGGTGCCTGTTGAATTTTTGAAGAACCTGCATCATGAGATTCAACATCACTATAAATTTTAGGATTTCCCCATTCTCCCCCTTCGTCAAAATTCACATCCGTTGAAAGTATTATCATTCGAGTCCTAGGATTGTAGAGTCTGTAAGCTTTTGTGTTCTTAGAGTACTCTACAAAAATTCATGCTTGACTCTTAGGATCGAGCTTCTTCCTCTGTTCATCAGGAATGTGTAAGTAGGCAAGTAAACCAAACACTCTGAAATGCTTGACATTCGGTTTCTTACCATACCATGCTTGGTAAGGAGTTTTCCCTTTCAAACTTGAAGTAGGACTCCTATTCAAAATATACACACTGAATTTGGCTGCATTTGCCCAATACATATTGCTCAAATGCTTTGTCTGAAGCATATATCTTGCCATCTCAACAATGGTGTGGTTTTTCCTTTCAGCCACACCATTCTCGTCATGGAGTATAGGCGATGAGTGAACTGCCTCTTTATTCCATGTTTTTACAAAAAATTAAAAATTCATTAGAGTATTCTCCTCCTTTATCTGATACGAGACACTTAACAAAATATCCACTCTCATTTTCAACTCTTGCTTTAAAATCTATGAAGCAATCAAATGCTTCATCTTTATGCTTCAAAAAATCAAGCTTTTCAAGCCCCTTGGGCGATTTACAATTTGCAACAATTTCTCTAAAGTTTACAATTAAACCTTATAAAGCACCTTAATAATTTTAATTTAATAATAAAAAAATATGCTTATTTAATTTTAAATAATTAAAAGCATTATTTTTAAATTATTAAATTAATATTTAAAAGCACTAAAGGTTTAAAGTAAAAAAAGAAACCTTTTAGTGGGTCGAACTCGTGACCTCGAGCCTCCAAGTTGGGTTTTTTTTTTTTTTTTAAAGCGAAAAACCCCTTGTGGGGCCGCCTTGGTCTGAGAGACCACGAACAGGGGGTTCTACACCGTCAAAGTCACCCGGGAGTCACACCCGACCCTGCTCGCACCAACATTATCAATTGGATTTTGGGTACCCAATTCAGCTTTTTGGTAGGGTGGAGATTCAAACCTGGGACCTCCCTTGGAGGATTGCCCTCTCCTCTCCAACTCACCTACAACACCTGGGTTCCAAGTGGGGGTTTTGACCGCTACTCTCGCGGTCCCTTTTGAAATCAAAAGGTGCCCTTGCACCTTTACTTCATACGGCGGCTGGCACACAAAAAAAAAACAAAAAAAAATGGTTTGCCCTCGCATCGAAACCTTTCGCTTACAAGCAACAGTCCTTGCCACGCGTGTTATGCGCTCCTTTGGATTAGAAAGCAGGTGATATATTATTTAAACACAGTGGATCATATTGTTTTTTTTTTAAAAGACTCACAATAATCCCACATGCATTGGGATAAAGGTGCAGGAGAGGTTTAAATACGTGAACGAGTGCCTTCGAGCAATCGTGTCCTTCAGCTCCTTTTGTTGATCGTCCAATCGCGAATAGCCAACTTAGCACCCTTTTGCCACATTGAACGCCTGGATGCCACCTCAGCGTCTCTACCAACTCCACCTCAGCCCCATGTGTCATGCTCTTAGCTCGCCACCTCAGTAGTCTCCTCGAATCTCGTGCCAACAGCTTTAGCTTCGCACTCGCCACATGTCACTTGCTCCTTGCGCCATGTTCATCTTCGACGTCATACTCCTTTGCCAGCTCTGTGTGACCTCAATTTTTGTGCTTTCATGCGGACTTTGCCTGCACCCATCTGGGACACCCAGTAAACTTCGACCTCAAACAATGTGCCTCGAACAGCGTTTCGATAGCCTCAATTTTCATGCCCTCCTGACGCTCTGATATCAGAATGAGGCAGAATATGGAGTCACAACAAAAATATTAGGTGAGCAAACAAAATTAAATTAAATTCGACACACCAAAATCCTTAGAATCATATACACATATATATAGGGAATGGGAGATGTGGCGGTGAGGAGATAAGGAGAAGAAGTTGGAGAGAAAAAAAGGGAGAAACGGAAGGAGGAATAAGGGGAGAAGAAATAGGAGGAAAAGGAGGAGGAATAAGGGGAGAGAAAAAATAAAATCATGTCGACAAAAATGAAGCCCGTTCACACTACAACATGAAAACAAGCTTTTTCTAGGCCACTTAAGATGAAGCCACATTCACACTTGCAACAAGTTGTATTGTGCTTTAATTATCACATCAAAGGGTGATTAGAAAGATCAAATGAATGATGATCTCCTCCAAAATCATAGGCAACCACTTTATATACTTATCTACCTCATTGGTACCATAATATTTAGTTTCTTTGGAGGATTGAGCAATAGTGGGTTGTCATATAAAGAACATAATAAAACTAGGTTTAATACCAAATAGAACACAAAGCCTCTGAAGGACTATTGCTCATCCAAGTTGTCTATCTAATTATCATCTAAAAATCCTATCAAATTTAAAGGGAAGATAATAGAGTAGTGAATACCCATTTAATAGGTTTCATTGATGTATAAGTATCATCTTTGTTATTGTCTAGTGACTCTTGTGGGGTGCCTACAACAAAGGCTACATAAGGTATAATGTAAGATAGATAAGTCCTTCCATAAGAGACTAATGCAACATGGCATCAACTAAAGGTGTGGTTCAACCAATCCAATTTTTTAGGCATGATATAAAAGGAGTTTGAGTAGGATTACAGTCCATCCTAAAACACTGAAGAAGATCCAATATATACTTGGGCCAAGAAATGGTGATGTCGGAGTCTATTTGATTGATTTGAATCCCCAAGAAATAATGCAAAAGCCCTAAATCTATCATCTCAAATATGGAATAAATTCATTACTTCATATCCTGTATTAGAGTAGAGAAGCTACCAATGATGAGAATATTGATAACATACAACATAATCACTAAAAAATTTCCATCTTGATGTTTGATATAAACATCATGTTTAGCCTCACATCATTAAAACCCATAACTAAGAAAAAAGAAATGGATCTTTTTATATCATACACAAGGATCTTGCTTCATGCCATACAAGGGCCTAATTAAAAAAATAAGCTAATAGAGTGAATCCTTTAAGCTCAAAACTAAGTGGTTGTTGTATATAGATTTCTTCCTAAATATCCCAATGTAAAAAGGCACTCTTCACATCCATCTGATGTACCTTCCATCCATAGTAGGTTACAATGGAAAGAATTGTTGGAGGTATTACATTATTTGGCCCCATTGAAAATATTTAGATTAGGGTGTGAGTTTGATATCTATGTATATAGTATGTTTCAAGTTAGTAGGTGTGAGCATGTGTTATGTAATTAAATGTGTGACGTGTCTAGCTAGCAAGTGAAGAGTTAATAGTGTTATGTATCAAGTTTAGAAGTAGGGATCTATGTGTAATCATGAGATACTTTATCTTTAATTAATATGTGAGATTTATGTAAGAGATCAATATAAAGAGTTAAGTTCTCCCATGAGTGTGAAGAGAGCAAAGATCAAGAGTCATGTACTATGAAGAGTCTCATGTATCTTTATATTGAAGACAAATCCATGCAAAAGGTAACTCAAAGAAGCTTTGCTTTATGCATTGCTTGATTTTTTTATCAATAAAGTTTTTAAAGTGTGATTTATGTGAGATTAGATTTTATTTGATATATGCTTGATATTGATGATATTGATGTGATTTATTGATCCTAGAATTCTTTAACCTATGAGAATAGCATTATTTTTCTAACAAGAATCATTTTGATAGATTCCATCCTAGCCATTGGTCCAAATTTCTTAAAATAGTCTACTCCCTTTTGTTGAGATAATTCCATAACAACAATAATATATTATGCTTATCTACCTAACCATCCAATGTGTATTTGATCATATAGACCCATTTGCAATCAACAACATTCTTTCATTTTGGAAGAGGGACTAGTTCCCATGTCTTCTTCTTCATTAGGACCTCATGCTCTACCAACATAAAACCTTCCTATTTTGGCTTACCCTTAGCCTGAGGACATGCGAGAGGATCCTAATATATATTATCTTCAAAATAAATGCTAAAGAAGGAGCCTTTTAATATCACTCAAGAGATAGAATAGGCTAAGCATACTTTAGAAGTGTCTTAACCCACTTGGGTGTTGGATTAATTGAAGAATCATGTGTATCTTATAAGAATTTAACATCAAAAGTACAAACTAAAAAATCCACTTCATCATGCAAGATTGAAGCATTCTAAAATGATGTGTCTTGCTCATCTTTCCCTACCCTTGGAGAAGAGAATCCTAATTGTGATTCTTCCCATGAAGGGGTCAAACATATAGGAAAAGAACAACCACTCAAGGAAGATGAAGGAGATGAAAAATATGCTCTAATAGGAATGGTTCCAACCAAAATCTTAGAAGAATCATCTAAATAAAAAAATAGTCAAAGGGTCAAAACAATCATTGTCTAAAAGCTCAGGTGGTGGGTTGGAAGGAGTACTTGGAAGAACCTCATCAAAGATGACATCTTTCTATATCAAAATTCCATGTTTTTGAGGATCATAAAGATGATATACCTTTAATGCATGAGAATACCCCATAAAAATGACTCTTTGATGCCTCCTTTCAAATATCATTGGTATTTTATCCCATGCTAAAGATCCAAAGATACTAAATTAGAACACATCATGCTCATCCCCTATAAATATTTCAAGATGTATCACACCCTAGACTACCTTGGTAGGAACTCTATTGATGATGTATGTTGCATAATTGATAGCCTCATCCCAAAACTTATGGTCCATCTCCTTGGCATAAATCATGCATTGAGCCATATCCATGATCACCCTATTTTTTTCTCCTAGCCACACCATTTTATTCAAGAAAATAGTGAATAGTCTTCTAATATGCATTACCATGAGAAGCTAAAAAATCATTAAAAGCATAGCTAACATATTCACCACCCCCATCTATCCTTAGACATTTTATTCTTCTATATAGCTTATTTTTAACAAGGGACTTAAAGGTATTAAACCTATAAAAAACTTCATCCTTAGTGTGAATGGTGTATAATCACACATATCCGTAGAAATCATCAATAAAAAGTACATATTTCTTGAGAGAGATGGTATGCTTGTAGGTCTACAAATATCACTATGTATGATATCCAAGGAATGAAAAGGCATCCCTATGATGCTTCCTAGAATACACCCATCACATGCACCACATGAAGGAGATATACATGGAAGCCCAATAGCTATCTAAAGCTTATTCATGTATCTGAAAGAACCATAACTGATATGACCAAGCTTGTGATGCCATTTTTGACTTTCATTATCATCCGGTGCAACCATTATGACAAAGATGTTTGTTCCTACAAGGAGGAACATAAGGGAAAACTCTTTCTCCCAACTTATACACGTGGTCAATCTCATCAAAATAATGAAAAGTAATAGTTTTGAAACCATTGTGTATATATTTAATTACCCATCTATCGGGTATAATTTTACCTTCTTATTTGTATGAGAAATGTGATAAATAGATAAAAGGTTAGAGATAACATTAATAACATGAAGTACCTCATCAAATGAAAAATATTCAATGTTGATGTCTCCATACCCAACAACCTACGATGAATAATCATCTCAAATCACAATATGTTCTGATGCATATGCTTTGTTGTAGCCTAGAAGAAGATGTTTATTCTTTATTGTATGCTTATTTGCCCCTAAATTTACTATGGAATTATCCAAATAAGTGGATCTCCAATATGTAAAATGAATTTCTATATGATCCTATGAGGTTTCTCCATCAAAAATATCCTCACCTTGTCAATAGAAGAGAGTGGCATCAACAACCCCTTTCTTGGTACTTCCTCAAATTTCTCAAGATCCAAGTCAAATTGTTTTATATACATACTAACAACTTAAGGAGATTGTATGTAACTAGAGAGGAAAATGTTGGGGGAGAGAACTAAAAAGCACTAGATCCAAATGACCATTGAATGGATATTCGTATTTCTTTTTCTATTTCCCCTAGGCTTAACCTCTTAAATATCTCCTTAATATAATACTTGGGGGAATTATGTGTATTTTATATTCCGAGGAATCAGGTGGATGATTGGTGGATGATCTTGATTAAAAATAGAATTTTTCTTATGCCTATTTCTCCTAGCATGATAGGGAAAAATTACTTAAATACCTCATCAATAGGTGGTGTAGGAGAATCTAGAAAGTACACATGAAGCATATCAAATACATTAATAACCATCTCATATATTTCAAACACATTGTTGAAGATAATATTGAGTAGTTCAATGTTCCTTTCCTTTTCTAGTGCTTCTTATTTTTATCTTCTCTCCTTGGGTAGTTCTCTTGCGATTCATATGTCCTATTATAGTTTCTTGAACCAACTAATATACTTATCAATAATATCAAACAAGTCCATGGATAAGGTTGTCAACTTATCCTCCAATATATTAATTAAAATGGATCGCACAACCCCTAAAATTTCTCAAGCAACACTTTAGGGTCTATGGTACTACTAACATGAGTGTCATATACATTGTCAACATAAAGAGCAGTGACACCATAAGCTTCATCCTTTTTGTCCGTATAGAGCTACTCCACTTCTTCAAATTCAATATCACAAGGATCCTCATTTACCTATTTGAGGAATCCTTTACTTTGAAGTAGAGCTTTAGTCTTGATCTTCTAGATAGCATAGTTAGGACCACCCAACAAGGGCACATCATGATCCATAAGTATTCTTCCAAAATACAAAAATGTGTATGCATATTTGACCAAAAACAACACCACTAATGCTTAAATATTGAAAAACCATGTTATTGAACAAAAAATATGCTCAAAACACTTTTGTATGCATAAGTTATGAACCCTAGAAGTTATTCCCTAAAATTGCAAAAAATACCTCCAAAACGTTTGAAAAAATTTAGTACCTATAGTGAATAAGAGGATGGCATGTGTTGTTGCATGAGTGGCTGAGGGGGTGCTAAGCATGCACTAATTGTGCAATTTATCAATGAATTGCATGACATCACTTGTTATAATATGATTTTCTACCTGATTTGTGAACCATGCTATGCCACTTACAACATCCTAATTTACTTCAAATTTGTGGTACCAAGTTTGTTGCTAACTATGAAAGCTCCTTTTCAAGTTCAATGGGTTGGTAGAATGTGATTGGTCAAACTTATATTTATACATGCCAAGTGGCATATGATCTATCATATCAGCCCAACTAGAGTGCCCAATATCAGCTTATATGTCATACCCTACATCATCTACCACATGTTACCTTAGAATACCTATATCATAAATAGAGTTAGCACCTCCACCAATCACCATATGTCATGCCATGTCACATGCATGGACTACCATGTGTTGCCTAAAGATTTATATTTTGAAAGCTAAATTAGTTTGACAAATTGCAACATTAGTTGTGTGGACCACCATGAGTTACCTCAAGATTTATGCCCTAGTCATCAAATTAGTTGTACAAACTACCATGTGGCATTCATAAAACCCTATCAAGTCATCACAACTAAGCAAAGGGTGACATCATCTAATGCCACATCATCATATGTTTCTATGTCATCATGAATTTCCACATTATCATACATGTTGATATCATTACATTCATCAAAAAGGTTGAGGGAAATCCTTAAGTCCTCCTTTCTAGCCATCTCCCCAATATTCACGCTTGGAGAGAGAAGACAAATGTTAAATTTTAAGTAAATAAAAATACTTTCCCATCCCTTTGAGTGCCTTGTGCTAATGCATGCATGTGTGTGCTCTTTCCACAAAAAATGTTGCCTTCTCTAGGAATATTCTCTTTTTAAAATTTAAAAATTCAAAATATGGAGGGAAATAGCAATTTTTGAATGGAAATTTAGGATATCTAGAGGCAAAATGGATAAAAATATTTTATTGGAATCCCCTTAACATTTTACAAAGAATCTAGAAATGATAGTTTTCCCAACAAAACCATTTTGTCAAACTCGATCAATTAGGATATACTCTCATACCTATGCAACAGAGACGTCAGACCATTTCTACAACTTTATCAAGTGGCCTGGACTGCTTTGCTAAGCATGGAAACTTGCCCATGGATTCTTTAGCACTAGGGGTCTACATGAAAAATATTAGCTCATTCTTTCTTATTTCATGGGGGCTAAGTAGTCTACCCTCTTGTATATACTACCTTTGGACAAAAAATTCTAGAAGAGAAAAGAAAATAGATTCTTCAAAAAAATCCATAAAATACAAATGAGGTTTTTGAAAAACCTCTAAAAACCCAATCCCAAAACTAGGGCATTCATCTGGTTAGAACATTTGAAACAAAACAATATTAGGTGCACATGAAAGAAAAAAAACTATTGGTGAATATTTCTCTTGAGCAAATCTGCTAATTCTAGTGAGATCCTTGTGATCTAAGTGCACCTAGAGTTTTATCAAAAAAAACCTTTAGATTATGCTTTTAGCCTTCAAAAAAATATTAGTAGCTAACTACAAAACATTACCTCAAGAGAAGATAGTAGAAAAATACAATCGATGAAAGTATTCAAGTAATGAAGATTCACACATGCTCTGATACCATTTTGGATTTCATAGCATTTCTAGAAATAGATAGAATAAAAAATTACTTAGTATTGATTAACAAATGAATACACAATTAAAAATATGAAAATATAATATGATAGGGTGCCCATGGAAAAATAATCTCACTAAAATGTAATTGAAATTACACTCCAACAAACACTCAAAAAGGTTGGCATGGAGGTATACTTATACCCAAATACATGATAACTTTAGGTCAAGGTTGTGAGACAAACTCTGAGGAATAAAATATTACAAAAATTATAGAAGTGTGTTTTTCAAGGTTTAGATGGGCCCAAAGAGAAAATACAAGTACAAAATAGTCATTTGTGGCCTCAAGAGAAGCTTAACCACCATAAATTCCAATAGAAAAGGCTAGATAGGGCTTATTTGGGCCTAAACAAGGAGGGATTGGCCTACCCCAAATACTTAGATACTTTGACGGATATTTTTTTGCATGGATAGATAGTAACTAATTAAGGATTGACCTACCCCAAAGAATTAGAGCTTCATAGTGCTTTGGGTCTTGTCTTAATTTGTATTGAAGATTTATATTGGGACTTTCATGCATTGCTTAGCCACTACATCAAGTGACCAAATGAGGTGCCAAATCTAATATCCATTAAGGAGACACATCAAAATATTTCGAAAACTTGAAATACCAATTATGTTTAGATCTCTTCCTACCTGATTTGAAACAATATGTAAAGATAATAATCAATGCATCAAAGTACATATTAGGAGTTGTTCTCACATAACACGGGCATATAATTATCTATCAAAGTGATACATTCAATGAAGCAATCCAAAGATACCCCACATATGACAAAGAGCTCTATGCCATTACACAAGCAAGTAAATGGTGGAAACACAACATATTAGGTAATGAAATAATCATTCATATAGATAATGATCCTATTCAATTTATTTAGACATACAGTAAGCTAAGGAATGAAAGACATCAAAAATAGATCATACATCTACAATAATCCCATCTGATCATTAGTCATAAGCAAGGGAGTTCCAATTTAATAGAAAAAATTCTAAGGCAACCACCAATTATTTCACTCATCACCATTCTTGATTCCTATGGGCATGAGACTATCAATTGGTCCCCCTTGAATATAGTTAATTTTAATTTTATATACATATATTAATTTCCTCATGTGGGCAAGTGTGTTATTGATTATTTGTAAGATAATTTTCTTTGTCACGTGGAACTTAATTATGTATGATCCAGTGAGTGCTCAAAGATGATTTGGGAATCATATATTAGAAAAGTAATAGTTCACCTTGGGATGGAGAAAATATTGTTAATGCTCCAAAAGTACTTATATTTTCTCAAGATAAGAAATGATGTCGAGAGGTTCATGGAGTGATGCATCCCCTATGTGTTGCCAAATTGACTAACAATAAGAAAGGATTATGCACATAATTATCAATACTAGCCAGGCCTTAGGAATATCTCTCTATGGATTTTCTCTTATGTTTCATACATCTAATTACTATAATGATTATATTTCATAGTATTTGATAATTTTTCAAGAATGGTTTTTCAATTCTAGTTAGAATACCATTTAGTTATGGATATTTTTAAACTCTATTTGAGTCGTGTATCACTAAAATTTGTTGGCTAAAGTCCATTGTCTCTAACATAAATTGTAGATTTTTGAGTATTTTTTAGTCCATCCTATTAAGCATGATAGACGCTAAGCTAACCATGCTTATAGCCTTCCATCCTTAGACTAACTATTAGACTAAAGTTTGAACTGGTTGATTATACATTTTCAAATGTATAATTCCAATCATCCACATACATGGGATGACAACCTTCCCAATATTCAACATGGTATAATTGAGCTCTACATGGCTCTATAAACACAATTTATTTTATGTTTGTTTTAGGTTCCAACCCTTCACACCCACTAATATAGCTCTTCATGTGCATCCCATGGAGTACTCATCTCATATATAGAAAAAAATAGAAAAGGCAACATGGTTTGTGGAGAAAATTTAGCATATTCAACAATAGGTCCATGACCTCTTGGAGAAGACAAATTAGAAATATAAGCAATTCCGTGACTAACATATTTTTCCTCATTAGTTCAAAGTTAGAGATAAAGAATGGTTACATATTTAGGAGAGATTTGCACAACCCCATAAGAATATCAAACGTCTTCATTATTGACCATACACAATCACCAATAAAGTGAGGGATAATATTTTCATGTTGAATCTTTCATCATATCTTGGTTTTCATCCAAACTTAAATGTTGAACTTCTTAAGGCTCATCATCCAACTCTATTGAACACTTTTATAGTAGCCAAATAATTGGACCTTTAAGAAGTCAATGCAAACAATTTAGAATTGATAAAGGAGAACCAAATTATTGATACATGGACTAAGAACATGAGAAATCAAACCATTTAGAACTATGGAGTGGTTAAGGTAGGGCAAGTTGGTCACCAAGGGGAATGGGTCACAAAGAATCAAATAAAGAAATAGTTTCTACACTTGATGTTAAAAGTTGACACAATGAGGACCATTAATTTTCAAGGAGGGATGAATGACCCAGACAAGTGACCTATCCATTCCATATTGCTAGAAGCATAACTTTGTGCTTGGAACTCCGTTTTGATCCCTCCAAAAAAGTGTTGGAAAGATTAGATGAAGAACAATACCTTTCAACAACAATTGCATCAAAAAACATGATTTGGAGATGATTTCTTGCATTGTATTCTATTTTTTTAGCAATATAATCATTTTTTAATTTTATCATATGTTTTTGTGCTTTGATTTATTATGTTGTATTATTTTTCAACTTATCATATTTCTTAATCTTTCTTAACTTGAGACTTAAGTTTTAGATCACAAACCCTCCTAGTAAAAATATTGAATATATAATGTCCAAGTACGGAGTATCCTCTCTCAAACACCCAATTTGATCTTTGAAGAAGAATAATATCTCCTTAGTTTTATTCTTTAGAATTTATTTCTCTTGGTCTCCATATGCATCTTGTTAAATGCTTCTTCCCCTTGCCACTTTTTTCATGCATAATCATTTGATCCATATAGATATTTTGTTGATTCAATCATCAAAACATATCTTTCTAGATAATTCTCAAATTTTATTTACTTGAACTTAGATATAGTCCTTAATATTTCTTTCTTTTTAAGTTCAACAAATTCTTTAATTTGGACTTTGCCTTATTTTTTGAAGAATTTAAAATATTGTTTATCAAATTACAAATTATACAAGTTTCACATCGAATGAAAATCATTATTCAAATATGTCATATATTATCTTATCTCCCTCAAATAATTGAGTACTTAGAGTTCTTGATCTCTCCTATCTTTGTGAATAATTTGTTTTTTTCTCTAGTTCTATGCAAAAAATAGTCCTCCATTGCATGTTGTTATACTTGAGTTTCTTATTTTTATAACACCCAAGAATATATCATAACCTCCATATTTAGAGGTTATTATACAAAAAAATTGGGTTGAAAACAAATTCATTCTCAAGCCAAAAATCCAAGTTGTTAAGCTTAACTTGGTATGTATCTTCCTATCATGGGAGGATATTTCTATTGTTTTAATAGCCATATTAAGTCTCTCACTTGTGCCCCTATATTAGTGTTCTTTGTAATTTATAATTTTAAGTCATCAAATAAAATAAAAAATTAGAACATATTTGTACTCAAATAATGATGTTTTTCATCTACTCATCATTGAGATTTGATCAATTTTGATTGAATTTAAAAATAATGATAACTTCAACATGGCATCCAAGCAATAAACTTATAAAATAATTTTGGAAGCACTATTTGTAGGTTGTTTTTTAGCTACTTCCTTGATTAAATATATATTGTGAATCCTTTTTTTGGTGATCATATAAAGCTTCAATCACTTGAATAAAAAATAGTCAAATATATTTTTCTGCTTAAAACTAGGACTACTCCTAATTTCATACTTGCACGGTTTTATTATTCCATACAAAATAGTCCTCCATTGCATGTTGTTATACTTGAATTCCTTATTTGTTTGTACACTTGACAATATATTCTAACCTTCATATTTAGAGGTTAATGTACATAAAAATTGGCAAAAGTAATTTTATTTTCAAACCCAAAATCCAAGCAAGTTGTTAAGTTTAATTAGGTAGGAATATTTATATCAATTTGAGGAATTGTGTTTTCTTTATGGTCACATTAATTCTCTAACATGTACCCCTACATGAGGGTTCTTATAATTTTTAATTTTATGTAATCAATAAAAAACATGTGATACATCTTCGTAGATAAAATTATACAATGTTTTGCCAACAGGTCCTTGGTTCAACGGTTGGGACAAATAGTTGATGTAGCCCACACTAAGGTTCAAATATTGGTGGCACCAAATAGCTCAATGCGACTAAGTCGATGTAAAAAGGAAAGGGAAACCCTTTCAAAACTCTACTTAAAAAAACAATAATAATAATACAATTTTCATGGGCTAGCATTCAAGATTTGATCAATCTTTGATTATATCTAGAAATTTTGATAACTCCAACATGGCATCTTAGCAAGATACTTACAAACTACTTTTGGAAACATTTTTTTTGTAAAGATTTCAAAATTAGTCTCTCAAAATAAGAAGGATGCTAAGGTATCTTTTTAATTGTTCCCTTGATAAAACATATTTTTCAATCCCTTTTTGGTGGTTGTATATAGTTCTAATCACTTGAATATAAAATATTGAATTTTTATTTTTTGTTTAAAACTAGGTTTGCTCCTAGTTTTGATGATAATTTTTGCTCTAAGTACTCTATGTTGCCATGGTTCTTTATTATTCCAACACTATTAGAAAGTAGATTCAAATAACTTATTTTTAATATATTGTATGGTTGTCACCTATTAGTGAAGGTTTTAATAGTGGGATCTCAAATATCTTTTTCAAAATTGTTTCACATTGATTATAGCTAAAAACTTTAAACAAAGTTTTTTTTGGTCATTTTGTGGCATAAATTCTTGTATAGCAACTCATTATATAGTTTTACCCCCTATCCCAAACACATTCATAGGGTCTAACAATGTAATTTGAGTGCATCTAATCTACTTTTTCAAGCTCTTTACGTATTTTCTTATATATGTCTTAGACCTTCATATTTGCGTAAGAAAATATAAAACACATTTTTAAGTTATTTTTAAAGCTTGAAAATTATAGTTTTTTGTCTTGTCAAGATTCTTAAATAAAAATAACCTTTTCCATCATCATTCCCATGGATGTGAGATTGACTAACTCAAATTTCTACTCTTGAAAATTTTATATGTAGGATGTTGTAAAGGATTGGATTATATCATTATGGTGACGAAAATTAAACTTGAAGAATATAAAAACCAAAGAAATATAAGGACAAACAACTCAACCAAACAAACAAAGCTTCAATATTAATCTATATATTGGTTTCTAATAACCTTAAATTTATTTTTAAGGCACTAATACTACACGGGAATCTTGGAAGAAGTGTGGAAAATTGTTTGGCAAGCATAATATCATCAAAAGGTACCAATTGGAAAACTAATTAATAAATTTTTCTTGTGTCAAAGATTTCATTTCCAATGTTAAATAATTGTGTCTCTAGCTCAATACTATAAACTTCAAAATATAGATGAACATCTAATGTATCTTGTCCTATTCAAATTGAAAATGAATTAATTATCTTTGTTTTTATTTTTTATTTAAATTGTGATAACTTCTTCAATGCTTATAAGATACCTAGTTTTGATAAATTCAATATCAACAAAATAAGATCCTACACATTAGTACCCTTGAGAATCTAAATTCTAGATATAGGGCATTCATAGCCAAGGAAAATCCTCCTCAATATTTCAAGCAACAACATCTAAATCAAGGATCCCACTCACTAGGAAGAAACCAAAATTTGGTTTGTTTAAAGGAATAAAGTTCTCTTGTTCTAACTATATTATTCTAAGTCATGAGGAATCATGATTTTAAAAGAATTTGGAAGCATGGGAAGGCAAATCTAAAGAAGCACATTATTTAGTTGGATTAGCTTTCTTTACCACATTGTTTTCTAAAATGTTATCTCTAGAAACTTCAAGTGCCCATCAATTTTTTATCGAATGGTTTATTTTTTTGTATTTCTTCTATAAAGTTTGTGATTCAAATCCTATATTTGAAGTTGATGTACACGATTTAGCTTTGAAATACTTATATTTGTTATTTCCTTTGCCAATTCATGCTAGTGATTTTGTAGTTTGAACAATATTGTGAGAAAATTTGACTAATAGTAGAAAATTGTAGATAGGGTCTATTGTTATGCACTAGTTAACTTCTATTAGGATCTTTAAATGTGATCTATTTTTGAACAATTTTTTATGTTCATTCCACTCTATAATGATATGGATATTTGGAAATATGTTTTGAAAGGGACATTAGTACAACCTGCCTATTAATTTATTGGCAATACATTCTCAAAGGGACATTAGTACAACCATCCTATTGTTTTATTAGCACTTTTATTTACATGATATAAATTAAGATAATATGTGTGGTATTTGCTCTATACGAGAGGTTTGTTGTTGGATTATATTCATCACTTCCTTATTTGAAACACTAGAACTTGATAATATATTTATAAAAGACTCCAACATAGAAAATTTAGTGTTTTTCTTTGTATCTTATCCTATTAGTTATTGTTGCTTTGGCAAGCTAATGTGCTAGTTTTTGTATGGTGATTTATTGAAACCACTATGAGATTTGTTCCTATGTACATGACCTGATATGGTTTATATATTGATGGTCTTGATTGTGATTATGGCCTTTAAATTATGGCTAATATTGGTACCATCATAGTTTTGGTTTATGTAACACTAAAATCCTCATATGTTCTCCATTCCATATTTCAAGCATTTTTAAAAACAACCACGAATGATACTATTCTAAAAACATGTGGGAAATTTTTTGGCCCATTTACCCAACCAAAATTAAAATAAAAAACTCATGAGTAGTCCTAAACCTAATCTATCTTAAATCTAACTCCTTCCAACCCGTCACTAACTCACACTAAATGAAGCATGGAAAGGTCACTCTAAAGAAGAATAACATTCAATTAGATTAACATTGTTGCTCTCAAGCAATTAGAGGACATGTCCTCTTTGCATCATTGGGTTTTAAATGTGCTCCTTTAGAAATTTCAAGTGCTTATTAATATTTTTTATAGAAATGATTTATCTCTTTGTATTTTATCTATAGTATCTGTGATTGAATTTAGTATTTGAACTTGATATGCATGATTTAGCTTCAAAATTCTTATCTTAGTTATCTTGGTGTTGATTCATGAAATCATCTAATACATTGTATATGCCTATGAGATCACACTGTTAGTCTCACAATGACACTGAGAGGGGGGGTGAATCAGTGTAGCTCTTTAAAACTTAAATCTTCAACTCTTAAAGCCGAAACAATGAAAACTTAAAACCAAATAAAGTAAATATAACAAGAGAGCATCACACAACACAAGATGTACCGAGGTTCACAATTTTTGGCTACTCCTCAAAAATTGACTGTTTGGACTCCCATCCAAATCCAGCCTTTGCAAAGCAACAACTTTACAATCAATTTACCAGCACACACTACAAGGAGCACCAACCCCTGATTTATCTGCACCAACATAAAGGAGCACCAACCCTGATTTATCTGCACCAACAAAAAGGAGCACCAACCCCTGATTTATCTACACCAACAGAAAGGAGCACCAACCCCTGATTTATCAGCACCAACTGGAAGGAGCACCAACCCCTGATTTATCTGTACCAACGAAAGGAGCACCAACCCCCGATTTATCTGCACCAACAGAAAGGAGCACCAACCCCTGATTTACCAGCACCAACTGGAAGGAGCACCAACCCTTGATTTATCTGCACAAACAGAAAGGAGCACCAACCCTTGATGCCAAGCACCAACTTGGACTTCAATTCTGAAACTAGAAGATTGACATATAAATGCCTTCACTTTTACAAGACCCTGACTGGTCTATTGCTTACTCAACATCTCCCACAATTCACAAAACACACATTCTTCTTGCTCGCCTCTAGCTCGCCTCTCGCTCTCCTCTCGCGCACTTCACCGAATAAATTCCCCAAATTAATTCTCCAAGTAGCACTCCTTTTATAACAATCCTTTCTCTTTGTAACTCTAGTCGTAAATCCTCCTTTCAATTCTCATATGCCACTTGTCAATTGTAACGCCTTCTTTATGTAACTCCTTTTGTATATATAGAGTAGGCATTTCATCAAACATGTTACATGCAAATAATTGACACCATATTCTCCTACCATGACTGTTCGTCTTCTCGGTCATGACTGTTTGTTTTCTCCTTTGTGCATGCATGTGTTTTGGTTTCCGAAAAAGCTTTTCGATTCTATTTTGATGACTGTTCGTTTTCTCCTTCTTTGACTGTTCGTTTTCTCCACATGGGCATGCATCCGTTTCTTTCCACGTGTAACGTCCATATTAAATTATTTTAAATCATTAAAGATTCCTTATGGGTCCACATCACTATGTAGTCTTCAGTTTCACCATCCTGGTCTTCAGTCGCGAAAATGTGACATGTCGCGATATCGCGACACTTTTGTTTCACTGTCTGACTGGCCTTTTCAAGTCGTGAAAATGTGACATGTCGTGATATCGTGACACTTTTGTTTCTCTGCCTGCCTGGCCTTTTCGAGTCGTGAAAATGCGACATGTCATGATATCGCGACACTTTTGTTTCTCTGCCAGCCTGCCCTTTTTGAGTCACGAAAATGCGACATGTCGCGATATCGCAACACTTTTTCTTTCTCTGCCTGCCTGCCCTTTTGAGTCGCAAAAATGCAACATGTCCTGATATCGCGACACTTTTTTTTTCTCTGCCTTCCTGCCCTTTTGAGTCGTGAAAATGCGACATGTCGCGATATCGTGACACTTTTGCTTCTCTGCCTTCCTGCCCTTTTCAAGTCGCGAAAATGTGACATGTCGCGATATCGCGACACTTTTGCTTCTCTGCCTTCCTGCCCTTTTCAAGTCACGAAAATGCGACATGTCGCGATATCGCGACACTTTTTCCTTCTTGCATTTTCTCTTTGCTTTGGACCGCGAAAATGCAACATGTCGCGATATCGCGACACTTTTTCCTCCTCGCATTTTCTCTTCGCTTTGGACCACAAAAATGCAACATGTCACAATATCGCGACACTTTTTCCTCCTTGCATTTTCTCTTCGCTTTGGACCGCGAAAATGCAACATGTCGCGATATCGCAACACTTTTTCCTCCTTGCATTTTCTCTTCGCTTTGGACCGTGAAAATGCAACATGTCGCGATATCGCGACACTTTTTCCTTCTTGTCCTTTCTCTTTGCTTTGGCCCACGAAAATACAACATGTCGCGATATCGCGACACTTTTTCTCCTTGCTCTTTCTCTTTCCTTTGGCCCGCGAAAATACAACATGTCGCGATATCGCGACACTTTTTCTCCTTGCATTTTCTCTTCTCTTTTGGCCGCGAAAATGCAACATGTCGTGATATCGCGACACTTTTTCTCCTTGCATTTTCTCTTCTCTTTTGGCCGCGAAAATGCAACATGTCGCGATATCGCGACACTTTTTCCTTCCTTGCTTTTCCGCTTCTTTAGCATATGGGTCACTTCGGTCTTCTTGGACAGCCTGTAACAACTTCACCCAAACATCAAAAACATCTTCATAAGCATTTAACATCACTGTACATACTCTGAATAACCTCTGAACTCTTGTCCACTGCATCAACCGATCTATCTGACTGTGTTGACAACAATGACAATACCGTCGCTTCACCTTGCTCTACACACACTTCAACATAGAAAGTAGATCAAGTAAATCCTCAATCCTTGTGTTAAAGGATCAACTCCCAACTAAATTAATTAATCTAAATTAATCTAAAATATTTTGTAGGAAAAAGGATGCATGAATGTAAATTGTAGAACAAGTACAATCTCTTGATCATAGCAAAAGTGTGTTGAAGTGACAAAATAAATTCAATGTGAGCAAATACACGAATACCATGTAATAAAAAAGTGATAGGACTAACAAGAGAAGGGAAGGTCGAGCCATAAGCATCATACATCCATGAATAGAGAGGTAAAAGTTGATCCACAAAATTCATGCATAGTCTCTACATTCATAGTAGTTCAAAATCAATATTACAATTTGTAATCATAAGGACTAGCTCCAATATTTTGAAAATAGCCAAAGGATCATTACAAATGAGCTTTTAATCTTAATTATAGCATAAATTGAATATAAGTCTTAAATGAGGTAAAAACAATTCTAATCCTAATAAAGTTTAGCTTGACATCTTTCCACAAAATTTATGCTTAGACAACCAAAATTACCTCTAAACTCATTCTACATGGCTTTAATAGCTCAATTTCCTTCACGGCCATTACCTTGAACTTGGCATGCCAATATGACCCCTTTTTTGGGATTTTGCCTTGGGAAGTGATTTGCTTTTCAGAAAGGCAATGCTCACCCTTTAAAGATGACAACTACTTACTCTTTGGTCAATGACCAAATCAATCCCTTCTATACTAGGCCAATTTTATATTTCAGCACTAATCACACACATGAACGAATTGCATTTGTCATGTCTTAGTTAGACTTGAAGGTGTGCCTTGGTCACCTTTTAGCTAATACTGTCTTGTTAATTATATTTTGAGATAAAAGACTTCAATTCCTACACCTCCCTCTTTTTCTATGGTTGGTCTTGCTACTCAAGTGCAATGGTAGTGGTTAAACTACTACACTTGGGTATTCATATTGCTAATTTACACTAGTGATTTTGTAGTTTGAAGAATTTTGATATCGTGAGAAAGAGTGACTAAGAGTAGAAAATTATAGATAGTGTCTAATGTTATGTATTGGCTAACATTTTTTTAGGATCTTTATAGGTGATTTATTGGTGAAAGCATTTTTTGCTTATTTTACTTTATTTTTATATGTATATTTTAGTAATATGTTTTCAAGGGGACATTAATACAACCAATCTAGTGTTTTATTGATGCTTTTGTTTTGAATAATGAAATTTAAGAGAATATGTATGGTCTCTACTCTATGTAGTAGGTTTCATATTAGATTTATTTTCATCACATGCTTGTTTGAAACATGAGCAATTATTAATATATTTCTAATGGACTTCAACAAGGCCAATTTAGTGTCTTTCTTTGTACCATATTATATTAATTGTTGTTTTGGCAAGTCAATGTTCTAATTTTTGTATGTTGATTTCAAAAGAGTTAATTAAACCATTGTGGGATTTTTTTCCTATATACATGAGTTGATATGCCTTACAAATTGATGTTTTTTTGTTGTGGTTATTGGCCTTTGTATCATGGATAATATTGTTATCATTGTAGTTTTGGATCCTATTACATTGGCATGTCCATGGTTTGTTCATTCCTTATTTCAAACATTTTAAAAAACAACCAAGAATAATTGTGGTTTTGGATCATATTAGAGGACATGCTCTCTTTGCATCATTGGTTTTTAAAACTACATCTCTAGAAACTTGAAGTGTTTATCAATTTCTTTATCAAATGGTCTATCTTTTTGTATTTCATCTATATTCTTTATGATTGAAATCCAAAATTTGAAGCTCATGTGCATGATTATATTAGGTATTGTAGATATTTGTTTTGATATTTTTGTAGTTTGAATAATTTTGAAATTGTGAAGAAGTCACTGATAGGAAAAATTTATAGATAGGGTCTAATGTTATGCACTAACCTTTTTAGGATCTTTATGGGCAATCTATTGGCGAATGAATTTTTCTACTCATTTTGCTCTATTTTGAAATGGGCATTTGGTGAAGGATAAAACTTAATCCCGTAAGTCGCTGCGCTACTAAGCGATTCTTTGAAATTGCTCTCAAAGGCTGCGAGACCCGAGAGTCGCTCGAACAATGAGCGAGACTTAGAGAAAAGCAGGAGGATTTTAATTGGGTCTGGATGCTGCGATTCGCAAGGGAGAGGGCCAAAATCCAAAATTCGTACAACAATGGTGTGAGACAGAGATTCGCACTATTTGGGCAGCGATACTTAGGTTTCCTCGAAATCTTGCAAGATGAAGATATTTGAATCCTTCCCCAAGAAGAAACTTAGGGTTTGCTAGGCAATGCTACAATTTGAGTGCAAGATGGGAGTGTGCAAGAAAGATTGACCCAAACTCAAATTTTATTAGATAAAAGCATCAAATTACAAAAAACTTCCTCCATTGAGGATTACAGTCATATGCAAACTGATTGCAGGATAAACTCAAAATATGAACACCCGAAACTGCAGTTCGGATTTGTGCTCCTACTGCCGCTTTCAACTATTGCTATCTTGCGGCTATTCTTCCACACACCTGGCTCTTCCCAGTCTTCTTATCTCGTTCTTATCCCCATAGCAAAATGGCATTCAAACCGGTTTTTATAGCCGAGCATGGAAAACCAATCAACAACCAGCACGTGAGAATTAACTCCGATGTCAAATCAAACAATACACGGGAAATCCCATTTTTCGCAGCGCCAGGTGTGCGATTCCTGGAGTCGCTCCTTTCCTAAGCGACTCCCAGGAATTGCTGCTTTCCTGAGCGACTCCCAGGAATCGCTCGTCTCCTGAGCAATTCCCAGGAATCATTGCAGTAGCGAGCGATTCTCCGGAGTGACATTCAGGAGGCGGTAAATTCAGAGTCAGGTTTATTTTTCTAACATCCTCCTTTAAACCTGACTTCACAACGACTTTGATGCCCAACTTTTCATGCAGTTTGCAGAAGTCCTCCTTCAAAGGCTTTGTGAAATTGTCAGCTACCTGCTCCTTGGATCTGCAAAACTGTAGCTGAACTTCACCCAACTTCACCAGCTCTCTGATGAAGTGATACCGGATATCAATGTGCTTCGTCCGACCATGAAACACTGGATCCTTTGACAGTGCTATGACGGAATTGTTGTCACAAAATATGGTTGTCGCGCCTTCTGGTATATGGTTCAGTTCACCCAAAATCCTCTGCAACCATAATGCTTGACATGCGGCTAACGTGACAGTGACATATTTGGATTCAATAGTGGACAATGCAACGATTGGTTGTTTCTTGGACGACCATGACACTGCTCCCGATTCAAGATGGAAAGCATACCCGAAAGTGCTCTTCCGATCATCAGTGATGCCAGCCCAATCACTATCTATGTAGCCCACTAGTTTGAGTTGGTCTCGTCTGGCATAAAATATTTCATGGTTCCTCATGCGTAGGATCCGATTGCCTGCTTGCCAGTGTGTGTCCTTCGAAGTCTCCATAAATCTGCTGATCAAGCTGACTCCAAACATCAGATCTGGTCGAGTTGCAATCAAATACATGAGACTACCAACTAGCCGCTTAAACAGAGTTGGATCAACATTCTTGCTGGAATCCAACTTGCTTAGCTTCAATCCTGTGGCAACAGGTGTGATGGCAGGTTTGTTGTCCTCCATCTTGAACCGCTTCAGGACATCCTTCGCATACTTTCCTATAGAAATGAAGATGCCATATGTTGATTGGTCAATTTCGATGCCGATAAAGTACTTCATCAGCCCTAAGTCCGTCATCTCGAAATCCTTCTTCATGGCTGTTCTGAAATGGTCAAACAGTATATCACTGTTGTCAGTATAAATCAGATCATCCACATACAGGCAGACGATTATCAGCTCCCCTGCTTCATTTGTCTTTAGGTACATGGTGTTCTCATATGGGCATTTAACAAGCCCATTCTCCTGAAAATAGCCATCAATCCGGCTATACCATGCCCTGGGTGCCTGCTTCAACCCATACAGGGCCTTCTTCAACTTCAAAAATTTCCCTTCTTGCCCTTGCAATTCATAACCGAGTGGCTGGTCTATGTAGACCTCATCTTCCAACACACCGTTGAGGAAGGCTGACTTGACGTCTATCTGGTACACTTTCCAACCCTGCTGGGCTGCCAATGCTAGGATCATCCTAACTGTGTCAAGTCGAGCTACAGGCGCACACACTTCATGGTAGTCAATTCTTGATTTCTGCTTGTAGCCTTTCGCTACCAATATGGCCTTATGTCGATCAACTTCTCCTTGGGCGTTGAACTTGGTTTTGTAAACCCACTTGACCCCAATGGTCTTCTTCCCTGTTGGGAGTTCTATCAACTACTAAGTTTCATTATTCTCAATGGCTTCTATCTCCTCATCCATTGCCTTCACCCATTTCTGATTTTGACTTGCCTCTTCAAACGAAATTGGATCACACTAAGTAAAAAACACAAAGTCAAAGTGTTCCTCATATTCATGATTTCGGGTTGCCTCGTAGATGTCTTGAAAGCTCCTCTTCTTCGCGGGTGTTCGCAAGTTGGGAATCTTGCTTGCAAGTGGAGGCAACCAAGATGGTGAGGTTGTGTTGTTGTTGGCACCGTTGTTGCTGCTTGAGGCTACAGGTGGCTGCTCGTTGTTCTCCTCCAAGTCCACAGTTTCGATAATTGTTGGCTTTGGATGGCCAGTCTTCGATTTCCAGTTCCATGCTTCATCTTCGAGGAACTTCACGTCTCAACTAATGATGAGCTTCTTCGTCACAGGATTATACAGTCGATACGCCTTTGCTTGCTCATTGTATCCTGTGAAGATACACTTCTCCACCTTGTCATCTAGCTTTTGCCTCTTTTCTTCTAGAACATGTGCATATGCAATGCACCTGAAAACACGCAAATGATCCACACTTGGCTTTTGACTGCTCTAGGCCTCCTTAGGGACCTTGTCCTTCATGCTTTTGGTGGGACATTTGTTCAGCAGATAGACTGCACAGGTTACAACTTCTACCCAAAACACATGTGGCAAGTCCTTTTCCTTTAGCATGCTTCGTGCCATCTCCATAATGGTTATGTTCTTCCTCTTAGCTACACCGTTCTGCTACAGTGTGTATCTGGAAGAGATCTGCCTCCGAATTCCATGTTGCTTGCAAAATTTGTGGAATTCGTTGGATATGTATTCACCTCCACCATTAGTTCTGAGAGTCTTCACCTGGTAACCGCTCTGTTTCTCTACCAGAGCCTTGAACTCCCTGAACTTGCCGAAAGCCTCCGATTTTTGCTTGATGGGATATACCCATGTCTTCCGACTGAATTCATCAATGAAGGTCACGAAGTATTTGTTGCCGGTAAAAGTGTTGGTCTGCATTAGATCGCAAATGTCTGAGTGCACCAGATCCAATGGTTGTGAAGCTCTCCAAGAATGCCCTAAAGGGAATGAATCCATGTGCTGCTTGCTGACTAAGCAACCTTCACAAATCTAATTCGGTTGCTCAATAAGGGGTAAACCCTTCACCATATGCTTCTTGTGCAGCAAGTTCAAGCCACTGAAACTCAGGTGACCAAATTTGATATGCCACAGCCAAGTAGCATCCTTCACAACTGCACTCAGAGGCATTGGTGATTCATTCTGAACCTACAGTGAAAACATCTTGTTCTTCATGGACACTATTGCAATTTGTCCATGCTCTCTATCTCTGATGGTGTAGAATCCGTATTTGAATTGAACAGTGTGCCCCTCTTGCACAAGCTATCCAACGATCAACAGGTTGTGCTTCAGGCTAGGCACATAGTAGACATCACAGATATGCTTCCTCTCTCCATACCTGGTGCGGATGAGGATTTTACCTTTCCCCATCACAGGAACCTTGTTGTTGTTCCCCATATTCACCTCAGACTAAACTGTTTCATCTAGTTGTGAGAACATCTCCCTGTTCCCAGTCATGTGGTTGCTACACCCACTATCGATATACCAAACATTCTTCTGGCTCTCCTCCTCAATACTGCAAGTCAACAACATGTTCCCACATGCATCTTTGCACCTCGCATTTCTAGCTTCATCTGTGTAGTGGGCTTGTTGTTGGTTGTCCTTGGCCAAATTCTTCCTGCACTCGGAGATATAGTGGCCAAAATTCTTGCAATAATAGCATTGGATCTTGGATTTGTCTGGATTTGTCCTTCTTTTGACCAGATCTAGCTTGCTAATTTTTCACACTACCTCTTCCTCCTTGCTGATGGAAGTTGCAGTTGGTCTCTCCGTCATTAGGTTTTGACCTTCCTCCTTGCTTGTTGCCTTTCCCACGCCTGCCTTGACCTCTTTCCCCTTGAGAACTGGAGGCACCTTGGTGGGAATCTTATCTGCCACTATCTCGGAATGAGACCTGCGCCTTGAACGCTTGCTCCAAAGAGGACTGAGATGAGCGGCTCAGCCTCTGCTCATGCGTCTGAAGGGAACCCATGAGCTAATCCACCAAGAGGGTTTTCAAATCCCTCCTCTTCAATCGCTATCACGATTGAGTCAAACTTAGCAGGTAGGCTTCTCAGAATCTTCTCCACGATTCTCTGGTTCTGCATGATCTCTCCATTCAACCACATCTGGTCGATGACGTTCGTTGTTCGGGTGAAGAAGTCGCTCATGGACTCAACTCGTTCATTTGCAGATTCTCTAATTCCCTCCTTAACATCTGCAGCTTCACCAACTTCACCTTGTTGGTGCCCTGATATGAACTGGCTAGGATTTCCCAGGCTTGCTTTACCTTGGTTGCCGCTGCAATCCACGAGAAAATCGTCTCTTCAACTGCCTGCATGATGTAGAACAGCGCCTTCTGGTCCTTATTTTGGTTTTCCCTCAACAGGTCCTTATCTGCTTAGGAGAGCACGACTAGTGTTGTTGCATCTGTCGGTTCTAGATAACCGTTCTCGACCAAGTCCCAAAGCTCCTGCGACCCGAACAGGATCTTCAACTAGATGCTCCAGTAGTCGTAGTTCTTGTCATTGAACCGCGGGATCTGCAACTACAAGGAGTTGTTTTCGAAAGCCATGCTTCAATCTTCCGCAGAACGACACAACTCTGATACCAATTTGAAGGATTAAAATTAATCCCGTAAGTCGCTGCGTTACTAAGCGATTCTTGGAAATCGCTCTCACAGGTTGCGAGACCCGAGAGTCGCTCAAACAATGAGAAGACTCGGGAGTCGCTCGAACAATGAGCAAGACTCGGGAGTCGCTCGAACAATGAGTGAGACTAGGGCGAAAAGCAGGAGGATTTTAATTGGGTCTGGATGTTGCGATTGACAAGGGAGAGGGTCAAAATCCAGAATTCACACAACAATGGTGCGAGACAAAGATTCACACTATTTGGGCAGCGATACTTAGGTTTCCTCGAAAATCTTACAAGATGAAGATATTTGAATCCTGCCCTGGTTCACTCGCGTCAAGAAGAAACTTAGGGTTTGCTAGGCAATGCTGCAATTTGAGTGCAAGATGGGAGTGTGCAAGAAAGATTGACCCAAAATCAGATAGATAAAAGCATCAAATTACAAAAAACTTCCTCCATTGAGGATTACAGTCATCTGCAAACTGATTGCAGGATAAACTCAAAATATGAACACCCAAAACTGCAGTTCGGATTTGTGCTCCTACTATCGCTTTCAATTGCTGCTATCTTGCAGCTATTCTTCCACACACCTGGTTCTTCCCAGTCTTCTTCTCTCGTTGTTCTCCCTCTAGCAAAATGGCATTCAAACCGGTTTTTATAGCTGAGCATGGGAAACCAATCAACAACCAACAAGTGAGAATTAACTCCGTGTTGGCAATTTTGGGTACCTTGGGTACATTGCATTTGCTCAAGTGGATAAGTTGTCATTGATGTCAAGAAGCTTTCGAAGGAATTTGGTTTGATGGCAAATAATTTGTTTTGATGAAGGTTACGGCATGACAAGTTCAAAGATTATTCAGAGCATGGACAGTGAGTTTCCAGGAAGATCATAGTAGCCCATTTGCAAAAGATCAAAGAAAAAGACAAGTAAGAAAAGTGTCGCGATATCGTGACATAAACAGCAGGATGGAAAAACAGTCACGATTTTGCGACATGTTAGAGGAGAGAGAAAGTGCTGGAAAAACTGTTGCAATTTCACGACATGTTAGAGGAGAGAGAAAGTGCTGGAAAAACTGTCGCAATTTCACGACATGTTAGAGGAGAGAAAGTGCTGGAAAAACTTTCGCGATTTCGCGACATGTTGGAAGACAGAGAAGAAGCAGGAAAAACTGTCGCGATTTCGCGACATGTTGGCAGAGAAAGAAAGCAAGGTGGAAAGTGTAGCGATTTCGCGACATGTCGCATTTTCGCGACTCGAAAAGTGCAGGAAGGCAAAGAAGGAAAAGTGTCGCGATTTCGCGACATAATGCAAGGAGGGTTGTACGGACGAAAAAATGTCACGATTTCGTGACATAATGCAGGAGAGAGAGTTCGAGAGAAAATGTGTCGCGATTTCGCGACATAATGCAAGAGAGAGAGTCCGGGAGAAAAAGTGTCGCGATATCGCGACATGTCGGGTTTTCGCGACCCGAAGAAAAGAAAAAGCGCTAAGGAGAAAAAGTGTCGCGATTTCGCGACATGCTACAGAAGTCGAAATGAGAATTGTCGCGATTTCGCGACAGGTTGCAAAGAAGACGTACGAAAGCTGAAAGCGTCGCGATTTCACGACAGGCTGAAAAGAAGTCGTATGGATGCAGAAAGTGTCGCGATTTCGCGACAGGTTGAAGAGAAAGCTTATGGATGCAAAAAGTGTCACGATTTCGCGACAGAGACAGTAAGCAAGTCTTCAATAGAAGAAGCGTCGCGATTTCGCGACGAATTCAAGAAGGAAGAGCTCGAAGGCGAAAGCGTTGTGATTTTGCGACATGTTCCAGTTTCGCGGGCGTAAGGTAGAGAAAAAAACAAGGCAGTGAAAGTGTCGCGATTTCGCGACATGTTCCGTTTTCGCTAGTGCAAGCAGACAAGAGTGCAAGGAAGAGAAAGTGTCGCGATTTCGCGATAGATTGAGATGGCAGCGTTCGGTTGGAGAAAGTGTCGCGATTTCGCGACAGAAACACAAAGCAGGTCTTCAACAGGAGAAGTGTCGCAATTTCGCGACAGAAGCCAAGTTGTGAACGATGAAGACAGAAGTGTCACGATTTCGCGACAGAAGTGAAGTCGGAGTCTGCAGAGGCAGAAGTGTCGCGATTTCGCGACAAAAGCAAAGTTGATGCTGACAAAGACAAAAGTGTCGCGATATCGCGACAAGAGCTTAGATTAAGTTGTTAAAGGCTAAAGTGTTGCATTTTCGCGACAAAAGGCAAAAGAAAGTGTACGGTTGCAAAGGTGTCGCGATATCGCGACATGTTGTAGTTTCATGGCAGAAGCTACAGAAGAGTTGCAAAGGCAATGAGGCCGACAAAGTTAAATTTGGGCCGACGAAGATTAGGGTTTGCAGCCGACGTAGTTTAAGGTTGTGCAACCGACTAAGATCAAGGTTTTGATCTTGAAAGTATTAGTATAAAAGGAGGGCTGTTCGAAGAGTTAAAGTATCGATTCGGTGTGTGCGTTCGAAGTGCGACATTCGCAGATAGAGTGCGGGGGAGAAGTCCGATCGCTGAGAGCAGAGTGCAAAGATAGTGCTGCTGTGTTTGCGCACAGAGAGCAGAAAAGCACAAAGCTGTTGGGTGCATTGTTTTTGCGACGTTCGATGATAGTGCACAGGCTTGATGGTTTTTGACAAGTCATTGAGAGGGATTGTTACACAGATTTGAGCAAACTTTTCTTGAGCTAGTGAAGCAGTTTGGGCAGGTTCTAGTAAGAACTTGCAAAGCAGATCTGAGACAAGTCTTGGTGAAGACTTGGGTGAAGATCAAGCAAGCTTTAGAGAAAGCTTGTGAACCACTTTTGTGAACCAGATTTGAGGACCAGTTGAGGACAGAGATTGGTGCAGATTCGAGGTCATTTGTGCCAGACCGAAGGACTGTGTTTGGTGCAGATCAGAGAAAGACGAAAGAGGACATTTGTGCTAGACCGAAGGATCGTGTTTAGTGCAAATTTGAGGACCAGCTTTGGAGGTGACAAATTTGAGGACAGAGGTCTCCGACGAGAGCAGGGAAGACAGTGTCTTCCGCGGATAGAGTTCCATTTGCTAAGGGCAGCGGAGGCAGAGGTCTTCTAGAGGATCACCGACCAGAGCAGAGCTAGGGGATTGGTGTCTCCTTTGGGTTGGTGCCCATAAACATTGTAATCGGGAAAGGTATTCCCAGAATTTGATTTGATAAAATTTAGTGAAAGATTTTATCCGTGGAGTAGCCCACTTTGGGTGAACCACGTAATTTGTTGTCTCTCTTTGTGGATGGTGTTTTGTGCATTGCTTTGATTACGGCTTTTGTTACTGCTATCTATACACTGCATAATATTGAATTGAAGGAAAAAGTAAAAAGTGGTCTTATACTGTTCATCCCCCCCTCTCAGTATAAGCTTGTGTTCTTCACTCCGATGTCAAATCAAACAATACGCGAGAAATCCCATTTTTCGCAGCGCTAGGTGTGTGATTCCTGGAGTCGCTCCTTTCCTGAGCGACTCCCAGGAATCGTTGCTTTCCTGAGGGACTCCTAGGAATCGCTCGTCTCCTGAGCGATTCCCAGGAATCACTACAGTAGCGAGCGATTCTCTGGGGCAACATTCGGGAGGCGGCGAAGTCAGAGTCAGGTTTATTTTTCTAACATTTGGTAATATGTTCCCAAAGAGACATTATTACAACCAGTCTATTGTTTTATTGGAGCTTTTACTCCAAATGATGAAAATTAAGAGAACATGTATGGTCTTTGCTCTAGGAGGTTTGATGTCAGATTTATTTTTGTCACATCCTTGTTTGAAACATAGGCATTTAATATTACATTTCTAATGGATTCCATTATAGCCAATTTATTGTTTTCTTTGTAGCATATCATAGTAGTTGTTGTTGCTTGGAAAATTCAATGCTCTAGTTTTTGTATGGTGATTTCAAAAGAATCATTGAACCATTGTGTGAGTTTGTTCCTCTATAGTTTGTTCCACATTAATATCTATTTATCTATCCATAGATGACCTGGTATGATTTACAAATTGATGGCTTTTGATTGTGGTTATAGGCCTTCAAATGCTGGTTAATATTGCCACCATCGTAATTTTGGATCATGTTACACCAAAATGCCCATGCTTTCTCCATTTCATCTTTTAAGCATTTTTAAAACTAACCACAAATAATATTATTCAAAAAAGATATAGGAAATTTCAAGGCATTTTGGTACAATTTACCCAACCAAATTAAAATTATAAAACTTCTAAGTAGTCCAAAATTTAATCCAACCTAAAGCTAACACCTCCAAACCTATCACTAATTCTCACCAAAGGAAGCATGCAAATGCAATTCTAGAAAAGCATAATATCAAGTTGGATTAACATTCTTCCTCTCGAGCAAGTAGAGTACATGTTCTCTTTACAACATTGGTTATTGAACTTGTGTCTCTAGGAACTTCAATTGCTTATCAATTTTTTTAATCAAATGATCTATCTCTATATAATTCAGGTATGACTTCAGTTATTAAAGTCCAATATTTGAAGTTGATACACACGAGTTAAGCTTCAAAACTCTTATCTTAGGTATATTAGAGGTTTCTATTGTGAATCCATGCTAGTAATTTTGTATATTGAAGAATTTTTATATTGTGAAAGTGACTAGAATTAGAAAATTATACACATGATCTAATGCTATGTACTGGTTAACTTCTTTTAGGATCTTTATAGGTGATCTATTGATGAATAAAATTTTGTGCGCATTTTGCTTTATTTTGATATAGGCATTTGATAATATGTTCCCAAGGGACATTAGCACAACCATTTTGCCTTTTTTATTGTTCTTTTTTTTTGAATGATGAAAATTAATAGAATATATACATTCTCTACTTTGTATAGTAGGTTTGATGTTGGATCTATTGTCATCACATCCTTGTCTGAAATATAGCACTTAAGAGTTTATTTCTAATGGACTCTAGAATTGCCAATCTAATGTTTTCCTTTGTATCATATCCTATTAGTTTTTGTTGCTTTGGTTTCCTTTGTAGCATATCTTATTAGTTTTTGTTGCTTTGGCAAATCAATGTTCTACTTTTTGTATGGCGATTTCAAAAGAGTACTGGAACCATTGTGGGATATTACTCCCCCATACATGAACTGATATCTTAATAAATTGATTGTTTTTTATTTTGGTTACCATCCTTCAAATCATGGCTAATATTGCTACCACTACAATTTTGGATCATGTTACACCAAAATGGCCATGGGTTCTCCATTCCATCTTTCAAGCATTTTAAAAAACAACCAGGAATAATACTTTTTAAAAAACATATGCCAAGTTTCAAAGAATTTTTGGGCCATTTACCAAATAAAAATTAGAATTAAAAAACTCCTAATCAATCCTAAACCTAATCTAGCCTAAAGTTGACTCCTCCAAACCCATCACTTAGTCACACATAAGAAATAAACGTAAATTATTACATTCCATTTTTCCTTTTATGCTCCAATGCTAGACATTTCTCCAAACAAAAATGGAGAAAACATGGAGACTGCTTTCACATTTTCTCTAACAGTTGAAATTTCCTCCACTGCTTCTCAATTTCCAGGCTTTTGAATCTTGCTCGCAACATTGTCTGCTGAATTTTATTTGAATAGCTATATTTAGTTTTGCTTCTAAATTTTCAAAAATATCATGTGCTTATCACATTGTCTCCTAAATTTTATATGAATAGCTATATTTAGTTTTGCTTTTATATTTGCTTCCAAATTTTCAGCAAAATCATGTGTTTATCGCATTGTCTGCTAAATTTTATTTGAATAGCTATATTTTGTTTTGTTTTTATATTTGCTTCTAAATTTTCAAAAATATATCTCTTCTGCACATAATTCTTAAAACTCTCTCTCATTCATTTTCTAGACAGCTGGATTATTTCATATCCAAGGGTCCTCCACAAATTGTTGTTTCTCATTTCCATTTTTGTATCCAGATAACTTAGGTTCTAACCTTCTAGAATTCTTAAATCCAATAAAGCTACAAACTTCCAAGGAAAATACTTTGCAACATTCATTCTGTTTATTTCCTAACAAACAGTTTACATAGGTCCCACCTTAGTCTATGGTAATTTTCATATTCACTTTGCTCATTAGACATTTCATATGGTTCACTCCTATCTAGGTGCACCTTACTATACATATCTCTTTAGTCTATGAAGTCTATGAAGACAACAGAGGGGGGAAATAAAAGGGAGGGCAGTGTTCTAGAAGATAGGTGCTTAGATGAAAACAGATACCAACAAAGAGGTTCAATTGATAAGAAATCAAACAAGGAAATAGGATAGCTGACCAACACAATGAACCACATCAAAACTGTAGGTTTTCTGTGTGTACAAATGGATTTACAGCATTGACTTAGTAAGGATTGTTGGCCAATTATACTGCTGTATCTCATATAAGAGCTACCTCTAATGTCAAAGATTTTTCATGAAAGTCAACTTCTCGTCGCTTTCATTTCATAAATGTAAAATTTTCAATTCAGTTTTGATTTCACACATGTTGATATAATATTTTCAATTCACATCCCAGCGCCCTGTCATGTTTTAGTTAATAATTGTTGCCATTGCAGATGGAAAAAAGAGACTGAAGCATAATATGCTTTGAAACATTAGACATGTGATATTCTCTAATTACAGGTTTGAACATAATCAGACATGACTATGAGAGTGAGAATAGTTTGTAAATTTCAAGGCTCTTTGAAAACTTCCACTACAATTTTCTATCTAATTAATGTCCTGATATATAAAGTATAGTAGCTATTCCCCAATTTAAAGATAGTTGACCATCAAGTTAACTCGGTGCATTTCCTAACTATCCTGCTTCTCATAGTGAAACCTTCTTGCCTGCTTAGCTACTGTAAGCAGTAGCATGAAATGTTTTTGACCCTGTTTGATCTCCACTTGTCAGAACTTTCTTTCATTCTACAGTTGGCTAACAATTATCTGAGCTCCAAATTGAGGCTGCAGAGTGATGACAGTGGTAGGTGCATGAGAATAGGAGGGGGAGAGTGAAAACGAGAATTGCTGCAAAATCATTGCCAGCACCACCTTGGCTTCAATCATAGCAAAATTCAGACCTATGCAAATTCTAGGTCCAAATGAGAATGGCATAAATGCCAATGGATGTTTAGCAGCGTTAGCAACACCCTCAGCAAAGCGTTGAGGCTTGAACTCATCTGCATCATTTCCCCATAATTTTGGGTCACGGTGTATTGCTAGTATTGGAAGTAAAAGTTCTGTGCCAGCTGGAATAGTGAAGTCCCCAAGCTGCATTTCCTTGTAAGTGTGTCGTAGCAGCAGCACCCCAGGAGGGTACAATCTCAGAGATTCATTCAGAATCATGGTCACCTGCAGGAACAAATTATAAATTGGTTTTTAGGCAATATGCTCTGTTCATACAGGGTACATGCACAACAAGAAAATATTTCAAAGATGGGAAGTTTTTATAGACCTTAATGATTTAGCATTGAGCAAGTATGTATTAATTTCACCCCTCTAATTAAATGGAGACTTCTCTTCCAAAGTTGACTTGAAAACTACTATTTGTAAAGTACACGCATACGCATGCACACACACACATGAACAAACCAAACTGATGGAAACCATAGTTGTTTGCAGATTTACATAATTTCATTTCTGAATACGAATGCAAAAATTACACAAATCTTACAATTTTCAACCGGTTGATGTTGTCAGAGTTGGGAACACTTTTTCCACAGATGTCTAACACTTCTTTTCGTGCTGCTTCTTGCCACTCTTGATGCATTCCAAGCAGCACCATAGTCCACGTTAAAAGTACAGATGTTGTCTCATGGCCAGCAAAGAAGAAAATTTTGCATTCATCAATGATCTCTTCAACTGTCATGGAGGTATTCTGAGTTCCTGGATCTTTCTTATTTGTGGCCATCATGATACCTAGTAGATCATTACCATACCCTTCAGATTTACCCATGCTTAATGCCTGCTTTCGCTCGTTAATCAACATTTTCAATGACCTTTTTATTTCTTTGTCTAGCTTCCAACGTCGCATGTTTTTCCTTGTAGGTAGGAATCTGAACCAATACATGAGCAGCTACTACTTAGATGTGTGTGTATAGATTCCACTTTGAAGCTAAATGGAAATATAAAATTACAACATAGTCCCTAGGCACCATTGAGTGCATAAAGGAAAAAAAGCGATCCACAACAGCAGATAATCATGGTTGAAAGTAATAATGAAAGTAGCAAAACCATGTGAAATCTCTCTCTCTCTCTCTCTCTGCAAATATACCAAATTCTAGTTCTTCATACACAATAATGCCAAAATTTATCTGGTCATGGCCTCATCAATCCAATGCCTCTGGAATCTAGCTTGACTATTTGGAGATTGATGCAGAAAACTTCATATCAAATTAGCCTGAGGTATATTCCTCAATTGAATTGTTGACTACAGTGAAAACTTAGGTGCTAATATTTTTCAAGCATTTAACTATTATGCATGGTACCTTGTTTTAGCATAGGATAAAGCTTATTTCACTTTTGTATCAAACTTTATGGGCAGTCCATGACAACTGCCTCATAAATTAGGTTTAAAATTTTCAACAAGTGCTTTGGATTGCTTCCTCTTCTATCTGTTTTTCTTCGGTTGAAAGGCACCCTATCATCCCACAGGACATTTGAAGATAAAACAGAGGTGATTTAGCAGCTTGCCTTTTGTCATGTATGTTGAAAAAATCACCAATTTTGCCGTGCGAATGTAGAAGAACTTATCTGAGTTGCCTGATCCTTCTTTAGATATGATTATTTCAGATATTTCTTAGGTTTGTCATCTTGTTCTGTGGGATATATGTCAATCAAAAATATTCTTTATTTTGGTTTCTTCTATGCTGAATTTAATGTATGTCAAATCTAAAGATGCAATCTACTTGGCTCTATAGAGAGTGAGAGATATTTTTAAAATGTGAATCACAATCAATAAGGTTGGATCTGCTTTAGATATTTTCAGCATTATTGTTGTTGTTTATTAAGTTCAGATGCATTTCTGTTGCTATTTACTTCAGCATACCTATGGTAATTACTCCATCATGTGTAAACCCTGGTTACTTTCCTTCAACAGAGATGTTGAACAAGTATTTGTTTAGGATGTAGTTATTTGGATGATAATGGTATTTCATTCAGCATGAAAGTTAAGTACACAGTGAACTCAAAACAAATATAAATAATCATAACTATTTCCTCAGCATATAAATTAATCAATTCCAGCAAGCATAAACCTTAGGGTCATCGTCTCAGACAGGATAGCATGCACAGCCTAAACTTTTTACTCACAAGATGCAAGCCTTCGTAGAAACACATTTGTCCATGTTCCATGGGAAATGTGGCACCATGTATTGTCATCGGCATATCATATGTATTTTTCTTCCTCTGATCAAATTTCTGTAGTTTTGGTAGCCGTTGGCATTTCTTGAAAATTATGGAAAAACTCAAGAAGTTGTCCAATATTTCTTAAACAGGAAGCTAATCAAGAGTTCCTGCTCAGCCTTGGGGAATTTGAGGCTCTTCAAGCAGAACTCAGCTATGATTCTGAAAGCTAAGCTTGCTTGTTCACAAAAACATGTTGATTCCTTGCCCATTGCAGCCCAAGCTCAGGTGCTATCTTTCCTTGCTTTTAGAGAGAGACATCTTCCTTGTAATTTTCTTGTTCAGCCACTTTTAATATCTGGTCCTTTGACATAGTACAGGATACCTAAGAGTGATTTTCATGGTTTCAAAAAGAGGTATATCAAGGACTTCCTGAGAACATTGTATGAATTTTCTTTCTTAAATTCCCTCAATGCATTATCTTCACCGGTTTGTTTATTGTTTCGAATCAATGTAATTATCATTTCTGCAATTCTTGTTATCATCAAAGATTTACTTGTCAGTTTCCATTAATCATTATATTCATTTCTACTTGTCTTGTTGCTGCTCAATCAAGGGATTATGCTGGATGTTTTGGAAAACAAATATCTGTATCTGCATCAATATGTCATGGTTCTGCATTTAGACACAATTTAAGCATAAGCACAAAACCTCTCAGCCACTTTTGCTTCAATAAGCAGTTAATCTACTCTTTCTTTTGGTTGCTTCAGTGTAATGCTTCTCAATAGCTAAAGGGGTTATATTTGCTCTCTTACAGCTTCCTTTGATCTATCTAGCTGACATGCATTCAACTCAAGTACTTAGTTTCACAGGATCAAGAATAATGTTTTTCAATAACTGCCTAGGTGTTCTTCTTTCCTCTATTTTTTAGTTCATCATAAATGCCCACAGATGTGTCCGTCGAAGGCATTTGCAGGTCTAGCTTATAATGGTTTAGAAGCTTTTACTCCTGCATTGCACACTAAAGATGCCACCCATCTGGCTGTGCACTTGATGGACAACTGATTGTCTGAGATGAATGATTTCCATTTGCTGCAATTATTTCAGATATTTCTGGATTTCCCATTTTACTGGGACGCACATATGTAAATATGATTTTCTTAGTGATTTTGGTTTATTGTATAGGGGCACCTCATATGGTTGTAAACATGTAACAGCCAATATTCCATACCTAGGAAAGGGATAATTTCATTTTTTATTTGATTAAGACTGCTGGGATTCTAAAGTAAAAATAAATGAATGATGGTCTGTAGTCAATTTTGTTCAGCCTTGGCCGCCATCAAAGAGCAGCAGAAAGAAAACCTAAGTTGTATGCTTGAACATACAAGAGAACAACAACATACTTCAGTATATCATCTCAACCTCCATGCTCACAAAAAATGTATAAGGCTATAAGCTGAGAAGCACGTGTAGGGCTTACACAGAATGCCAGAGAGATATGTGTTTTTCTTTAAAATCCTAAATGCTAAAAGATGCTTTTTTTATTTTGTTTGGTTTTTAACCCTATGAAAATGACCAAAATATAGAATGAACTCAGTTAATGAAGTCGTAGAATTAATTCAAAAATATGCCCATATCAAATTACTCGTGATAGAAATGAAGTGGCATTTTCTAGCATCGATCACATGAAGGTATGGGCCTTGCTATTGGAACAGTAACCCTGTTTAGAAAGCATATGCTCTATATGGTCTTTGCCCTCAAACAGTTTAGATCATTTTGCTTTAATGCCATGTCTAAGTTCCCCCATAAGTTCAATCACTCAAAGCTGCATACATTTGATTAAATGAACTGAACCTTTTTTCTTTACATCATGCAAAATAACATGGGCTATTACAAACAAATGTTTCTCTCTCAACTAGTCAGGCCACACTTGGGCTACCATTTACAGTAATGTGGATGTCAATTACAGTTCTCTTCACATATGACAAACCTCTTAAAGTAAATTAATACCAACAACTACAAAAAAATGACACTTGCAAAAGCACTTGACATGATAGCACTTAAAACACAAATAGCAAAAGCAATGGAATGTCTTGTAAAAATCGAATAAGCAATCCTATAACTCTTGCTAAAACAATAATCGATTCACCAAAACAAATTCATGGAATAAGAATTACGTTATACAGGAAAAGACAACCCAATGGAAAAATAATTTACAAACGCCTGTGATTATGTATCACAGAATAAACAGAGATCAAAGCATGTATTCTTCTCATTCCAATCATTTGGAATACATCTCTGGAATATGATCTGGTCAAGCACGCAACACACAATATTCTACCACAATACATTAGAATCGTATGCTATCATAGATGGAGAGCATGCCTAAATATGCTCGAGACCAAGATATACAGGTAGTAACCACATGAAGGTTAGTAAACAACAATCACCGTACCCACCTAACTTCCCACCCACCCACATACACACAAAACATTAGAAGTACCTCTAACATTATATACATCACATTCTCTTTGATACCACAATTATTCTCTCACACACACGAGATAACATCAAAACATAACATAGCATATATACCACTCATATGGGCTTGTTTGGCTCATTTGGACCAAGTTGTCTAACTACGCCTATATTTGATAAAGCCATGGTTTTGGGGGTTGGTGCTTGGCAAAAACCGTTTGCCTCATTTTGTCAATTTCTGGTACTTGTTTGGAAAGGCCATAATCAGTTCAGTATGCTTGGTTTACATAAATTCTTAGCCCTTCCGTCCCTTAAGGACAGCTGTAGAGTGGACTTTTGGCATATAATTCTGGTTATTTTTGAGCCACAGTAGTTAATTGTAAGTCCGATATTTTTCTATCTTTGGTTTGTCTCAGTATTGCCAGTATGAGGAATGACTTTTGGGGAGAAGCAAGACCTATGGAGTTTAAGAATTATTTGCAGTTTCCCATTTCCAGATGCCTGTTGTTTGCTATTTCTCCTACAATACAGTTCAGAAGACACTAGCAAGTTGTAAAGATAACAAGCAGAAGGCCAAATGGATGCATTGCAGGCTCATTTTATGAACTTTTCTGGTAGCAAATTTTGTCCTCAGTACCTTTTTTCCTTTTTAACCATGATATCCAAGAATAATAAGGCAGTATCCCTTTGGTTGATAACATGACCTGGTTGGTACATGTTTTAGTTGAGTAAGTTATCAGTTTGGATTTGGTCTGGTTGTTTATCGGTATCTAGTTAATGAATTGTTTCTGTTCTTTCAGGAAGATTGAATATTTAATTAGCAAATTGATTGGGGTCCTTTGGGTCGAAATTGTGGCAATTTTTTCCTTTAAAAAGGGTCATGGCCAATAGAACTCCTATCTTTCCCAAACCACTCTCTCCAAGATGGAATATTTTAGGAACTTTAAACCATTTTCCTACCTTAAGACCTCACAAATCTCAACCCGTATGTGGGGTATACCATTCAGGAATTACAGGCAGTTCTAGAGTGCATATAACCATTGCCAATACACTAGAGTAATTTTTGTTGGTCCATGTTAGCCATAGCTGTCCACATGTTCATTTGTGCATGTATTCTTTGTAGCATCTTCAAGCCTCTCAATTAAAATAGTCACAAGTGTCAACTATTTCCACTGTTGAAAGCATGGGACTCTGTTTCCATGAACTTTCTCAACAAACATTCTTTGACATGCCATAAAAGTGACAATGTCATGGTTATAGCGAAGGAATACAATAGAATAGCAATCCTAAATCTGTGCAAACATGCCATGGCCTGTCAAGAAGAGCAAGGAAAGTCACAAAATTATTTTCCAAGTCTGGGTACACTTCATGCCGATTATGAGGTGAAGCTTGGCCTTCCAGATTGCATTAACTGCATGTTCCCTAATAGAGAATTGCGCGATAAAGTACGTGAAGAGATAGAGGATTATAAGCAATGTCGGGGCCTCCAATTCCCATCCGAAAATGCATTCAAATGAGGTCAAAGTAACCCTCATCAAATTATCATTTATTTTGTCTCTTGATTTTGTTTTAAAAAATAATCTTAATTTACTATTTTACATGTGAATTATTAAATTTCTTTTATTTTTTTGGTTGTTTCTAGATTTATGGTGGGAGGACTTTGGTGACTTTATGCCCAATTTGCAGCGCATGGCCATCAAAATCTTAACTCAACCATGCAACGCTTCAGGTTGTAAGCACAATTGGAGTATGTTTGAGCACATACACTCCAAGAAGTGCAATAGACTTACACAAGAAAGGTTGAATGATCTTGTGTTTGTGCATTAAAACCTTTGCCTACACCCAAAATTTTTTGCAAAAACAAGTACTGAGCCCATTGACCTAAGTGACATTGATCCATCTTCTGACTGGATCACAAATGCAAAGCAAGAGCAATAGGAAGAACCTCTCTTCTCCCTAGATGAATTACAAAACTTTGAAGACCTAGTGGAGAAGATAGCAACCAAGGACCAAGAAGAGGCATAGGCACAAGAAGCAGCAAGAGCACGTCAACAAAGAGAGACTAGGGCTTCTGCTGTTAGAAAATATATCAAAATTATGTGCAAGCAGAAAAACACAATAACACAAGAAAAAACAGTAACACAGATTTTACGTGGAAAACCATCATAACACAAGAAAAAACAGTAACACAGATTTTACGTGGAAAACCACTTGGCAATGGCAGCTTGACCTTTTATTGATTTCGGCAGAATTACATTCAATCATAATTTACATGCAAGGGGTCATTTCCCTTTTATAGAAAAAACAAAAACTGTTCATTTCCTCTTCCAAAGGAAGAGTCCAAAAACTGTTTGTTTCCTCTTCCAAAGGAAGAGTCCAAAAAACTGTTCGTTTCCTCTTCCAAAGGAAGAGTCCCAAAGACTGTTTGTTTCCTCTCCCAAAGGAAGACTACAGAATACTGTTTGTTTCCTCTTTATAAGCTGCACCACCATGCACCTCTCTGTTGACGAACATTGGAGATCTGGATATTGACTTCACCTCCTAAGATTCTCCCACTGTTTTGCCTATGTTTTTCCATCCAAGTGCCAATTGCCCAATGCTGCCCTTATCACATTTTCAGCAAGCCCAGAGAAGTTTTGCACCACTCAAACTTCTTTGTCTTGACCAGCTTTGTAAGCATATCTGCAGGATTCACTTCAATGTCGATTTTCTGCAACAGGATCCTACCTTCTTCCACCACATTTCTTATAAAGTGGTACTTGACATCAATGTGTTTCATGCGATCATGGAATGTTGGGTTCTTCACTAGCTGAATAGAACTTTGGCTATCACAATGCAACATAATTTTCCCCTGCATTACCTTGAAGTCACCCAACAATCACTCTAGCCAAATTGCCTCTTTCTTGGCATGAGTCGCTGCAATATATTCCTGCTTCGAGTGGTTGATAAAGCCACCACAGACTGCAACTTAGAAGCCCAACTCACAACTCCACCAGCAAGAGTGAAAGTATATCCTGTAGTGGACTTTCTCCCATCTCTATCTCCACCATAATCGGAATCCACAAAACCTTTAACTTGCAAACTATCCTATCCGTAGTAAATAGCAGCATCTGAAGTGCCTCTAAAATATCTAAATATCCACTTCACAGCATTCCAATGCTCCTTACCAAGATTTGCCATGTACCGGCTAACTACTCCCACTGCTTGGGCAATATCCGGTCTGGTGCTCACCATGGCATACATGAGGCTTCCTACTGCTGATGAATACGGTACACGAGACATGCTTGTCTTCTCTTCTTCTGTTCTAGGACACTGGTTGGAAGACAATTTTAAGTTTGAAAGAAGTGGGGTACTAACTGGTTTTGCATTCTGCATATTGAAGCGTTGCAGAATCTTTTCTATATATGACTTTTGACTTAACCAGATCTTTCTTCCTTTTCTGTCCCTGTGTATCTTCATCCCTAAAATTTGGTTTGCTGCTCCTAATCTTTCATTTCAAATGTCCTAGCCAACTGAGCCTTAAGATCAATGATTTTCTTCATGCTGGTTGCCAGCATATCATCAACATACAACAGCAAAATAATAAAACTGCCATCATCAAACCTCTTATAGTATCCACAATGGTCAGCTTCACTCCTGCTGAAACCTTGGCTCTTCATGAAGGTGTCAAATTTCCTGTACCACATCCTTGGCACCTGTTTCAACCCGTACAAAGATTTCTTCAGTCTGCAAACCAAATGCTCTTTGCCTCTTTCCTCATAGCCCTCAGGTTGATCCATATAAATCTCCTCCTCGAGATCACCATGCAAGAAAGCAGTCTTTACATCAAGCTGCTCCAGTTCTAAATCCTGTGCAGCTACAAGTGCAAGTAGAACTCTAATAGTAGTCATCTTCACAACTGGAGAGAAAATTTCATTGAAGTCTACACCTTTTGCACATAGCCTTTTGCCACCAAGCGAGCTTTATAGCGTTCCAACAGCCCATCGTTGTTCTTCTTCACTTTGTACACCCACTTGTTTCCAACAGTCTTTCTTCCAAGTGGGAGATCCACAAGTTCTCACGTTTTATTCTTGCGAAGTGCCTCGATTTCCTCCTCCATGGATTTCCTCCACTTTTCTGCATTCTCAGACTCTCTAGCTTCCTGAAATGAACTAGGCTCACCATCATCAGTTAACAAAGCAAAAGAGGACTGATAAACATGAGAATACCTTTCCGGATACTTTTGTGGACGTGTAGATATTCTAACCCAATGATCTGTTGATTGTGGTTCTTGGTCTTGTGACTGTTGTGGCTGCTCTACTTGTTGTTCTACTTGCTGTTCTGCATGCTGGTCAAAAAATTCAGCATGATGATCAAAAATTTCAGCATGCTGATTTTCATTTTCATCTTCGTTCTGTCTACTTCAACTGGTACAACATTAGGTGTTTGTTGTACCTCCTTCCTTTGCATGGATTTTTCATCAAAAATAACATCTCGGCTAATACTTACCTTGTGGGCAGTAGGATCCCACAGTCTATACCCCTTTATTGCATCTCCATAGCCGAGAAAAACACATTTGCTTGACTTCGGGTCAAGTTTGGACCTTTTTTCTTTAGGCACATGGGCAAATGCATCACGGCCAAAGGTACGCAAATGAGAGTAATCAAATGGCTTACCACACCAAACCTCCTCCGGAATTTGTCCATCCAACGCAGTTGTAGGTGACCTGTTAATGAGGTAAACAAGCTGTATTAACAACCTCTCGCCCGGAACCTTTTATCCAACATGGATGCGCTGAGCATGCTTCTTGCACGTTCCATGATTGTGCGATTCATTCGCTCGACCACACCATTTTGTTGTGGAGTATATGGTACGAGTCTTACGGTGCTTAATTCCTTCCTGCGTACAAAATTTATCAAATTCCTTGGAGCAATATTCACCCCCATTATCTGACCTAAGACATAAAACAGGCTTGCCCAAACTTTTCTCTACTCGAGTTTTGAACTCTTTAAATTTCTGCAAAGCTTCCGACTTCTTCTTCAAAAAATAAACCCACACTCCTAGAATAATCATCTATAAATGTCAGAAAATAGATGGCACCATTTAAGGACTGAGTGGGGACTGGTCCAAATATATCCGAATGTATAAGTTGCAGAAAATCAGAACTCTTACCGGGGCTTGCGATAAACCGAACCCTCTTTTGTTTACCAAAAATACGGTGCTCACACAAGTCTAAATTGCAAGACTTAATCCCGGAAAGCATACCTCTGTCATGCAGAATTTTCAGACCTTTTTCACTCATATGGCCTAGGCGTTGATGCCATAGCATTATTGCATCCTGAACAGAAGTTGCTACTGCTGCATGGTTCGTCACCGTATCACCGCATAAACGATATAGGGTCCCATAAGATTCTCCCTTTGCTACTACAATAGCACCTCCGGTAATTTTGCAATAGTTGTTACCGAAAGTGACAGAATACCCTAGCTTATCCATCATCTTGATTGAGAGCAAATTCTTCCGCAAATCTGGCACATGTCGCACATCACATAACATCCTTTCTCTACCATCGTCCAACTTGATCCTTATGTCCCCTCTTCCCACAATTTCTAAAGGGTGATCATCACCCAAGTAGACTTTCCCACCACTATATGGCTGATATTTGTCAAACCAATCTCTGTGAGGAGACATGTGGAAAGATGCACCCGAGTCCAAAACCCAGGTATATAAAATAGATCTGTTGTTGCTGATACAGAAAGCCTCACATGTTGCCATCTCTCCAAAATTTACTGTACTGGCTTCAGCTGAAGGCTGAAATTGGTTTTCACCATTTTTTTCCTTTTTTAACTGCCAACAATCCTTCTTTGAGTGCCCTGGCTTCCCGCAATGCCAGCACTTCCCTTTCAGCTTTTGTCCTTTAGACTTAGATCTGGACTGTGATCTACTTTGTTGACTCTTCTCGAAAGATCGACCTCTCACAGCTAGGGCTTCATTGGTTGAGGGTTCCAAAGACGTTTTCCGCCTCAAATCTTCTGCCAACAAAGCGGCTACCACATCATCAAAAGTTAGAGCTCCTGATGATGAATTGCTGATGGTCATCACCAAATGATCCCAAGTCTCTGGGAGGGAACAAAGGAGGGTGATAGCTTTGTCCTCATCCTCCATCTTCACATTAATTGAAACCGGTTTACTGATAAGGGTATTAAACTCATTCAAGTGATCCGCCACAGATGAGCCCTCCTTCATCCTTAGGGTCTGTAAAGCTGTTTTTTCAGAAAAACCTTATTTGTTGCAGATTTTGTCTCATACAACTTTTCAAGCTTCTTCCAAAGGGCTTCCGCGGTTTTTTCTTCAACAACATTGAACAAGACGGAGTCCGCTAGGCATAGACGGATTGTAGAAACCGCCTTCCTATCTAGCGTTGCCCACTCCTCATCTTTCATGCTGCTTGGTTTACTCGCGACCCCTTTCAAGGCTAGGGCTTGGTCATTTTGAACCAACAAATCCTCCACCTTCATCTTCCATAGGGCAAAGTTCCTGCCATCAAACTTTTCAATCTCAAACTTGGTTACACTTCCAGTCATTGTTGCAGCTCCCACTGGCACAAAACCCTAGGCTCTGATACCAAATGTTAGAAAATATATCAAAATTATGTGCAAGCAAGAAAAACACAATAACACAGGAAAAAACAGTAACACAGATTTTACGTGGAAAACCTGCAATGTGCAGGAAAAACCACGGGGCAATGGCAGCTTGATCTTTTATTGATTTCGGCAGAATTACATTCAATCATAATTTACATGCAAGGGGTCATTTCCCTTTTATAGAAAAAACAAAAATTGTTCATTTCCTCTTCCAAAGGAAGAGTCCAAAAACTGTTTGTTTCCTCTTCCAAAGGAAGAGTCCAAAAAACTGTTCGTTTCCTCTTCCAAAGGAAGAGTCCAAAAGACTGTTTGTTTCCTCTCCCAAAGGAAGACTACAGAATACTGTTTGTTTCCTCTTTATAAGCTGCACCACCATGCACCTCTCTGCTGAAGAACATTGGAGATCTGGATATTGACTTCACCTCCTAACATCTGCTAGGGCAAAGGCTAAAGGAACTGCAAGGCAGTAGATAATGGGCCTATTGAGGCATTTTGACACATTTTGTAAGTTGTACCTTTTCATATTATAAGCAATACAAGATGTGTTTTGTCACTTTCATGTGTAGTTAAAGCTTGTATGATGTATCACTTGCCACTTTCATGTGTAGTTTAAGCTTACAGTCTTACATCATTAATATTTGATTTGCATAATGTTAATTCATTGTGATATGCATGAAAACAAATTTTTTCCCGTGAAAATTTGTGTTTTCTTCTGTTTTTTTTGGGCCAATTTTTTCCCCGATTTTTTCCGATTCCTGATTTTTTCTCCAGCCCAATTCTGATCCGATTTCTGATTTTCTATATATATATATATATATATATATATATATATATATATATTGTAAGTCTTTTTATTGAACAATGATTATGGATGGAGCTGGTCTCCCTGTTACTATGCGTTATTTGACTTAGTCATATGAGCTGCCTCTCACAAATGTAGCATTAGTCTTTGGGACAGTGACCCAAACGTTTGGTCCTCTTCCTTCCATTAGTCCCTTTGTTTTATGATTCTTATATTGGTATGAGTTTAATGCAAGCAATGTTATTTATATTATTCATTTCTATATCTGACCGTGCATGAGCACTGCTCCCTCTACAACTATGCGTCAACTAAGGTGCCTCTTACAGCTCGAGCACCACCCTTTGTTAGTCCTCTTGTGCGAGGCTGATAGCATAAATAGTTGTTTAGTTAATTTAGCTTCTATGCAATTGTGGTCATCTTTGTCTTATAGTTTGTGTTTTGCTAAGAGCAGCTTGTATGTTATCAACAGTCTTGAATGTCATTGTAGTTCTCTTCCCATTTCCCTTCAAGAAGAAAATCGTAAAATATTGTAAAATAGAATCTTTGTACATTAGCATTCATGGAGCAAGCCATCTGTGGAGGTTGTCTAGGACAGAATCTGGACATCCACTATGCTAGTGATTGGAGCACAAGTGACTACCCTAGTGTAATGTCCCCTTTCTAGGCAGTCAATGAGTCAGGGTGGATTAGCCTACTACTGGGTTCCCGTAGGCTAGTGATGGTAATTGGGAACCCTAATTGGGTTGGTTCCTTGTGTTTTGTGCTTCACCAGCTTTCCTCTGCCTCTTTTTGGAGGTGTTTCGGGGTTGTGGGTCATCACTTACTTTTTATAGTAACTTACTATTTTTAGTAAGTTGGAGTTTGGACAGTCAGTGGTGATGGTGTGTTGGAGGTTCTTGCTCAGAGAGATGCTGCTAGCGTGTTTTGGAGGTTCGGTTGTCACCTGCTATTTATAGTTGTACTTACTATTTTTTGTAAGTGTGGTCGGTGGACGTTGTTTGATCAGGATTTCGATGGGAGATGTGTTTCTGGCTCTTGGAGTCCGTTTCAGTGCGTTTCGGAGATCGATGTAGTTATTTACCATTTTTAGTAGTACTTACTATTTTTAGTAAGTAGGGTTTCCGGGCGTGGTCCTGATCAGGGTTGGCAGTTTGTGATGTTCGAGGTGTTTTGAGACAATATGCTTCACAGTTGGATCGATAATTGGGTTTGGAGTTTATTATTTAATATTTAACATCATATTGGCGTTATATTAAATAATTAATAAGTTTTTTTTCCTAAGTCAGGGAAATTAAATATTTAATTGATAAAGTGGCTCATTTCCCTAAGTTAAAAGAAATATTATTATTTTGATAAAGTGACTTAGGAAAAGTGCTCTAAGGGGGTCGAACTAAAAAGTAATTTTAAAATATTAAAAGTTCCCTCAAAACCCTAAAAAGGGCATAGCATTTATGGGAGATATAAGGAGTTTTGAGAGCTCATTTTCGGGCATTATGGTATTTTGATATTTTCTCTCTGGTGAGACTTGCATCTTTGTTAGCAGGAATCCATAGCTTTGTGAGGACGAGAACCTTCACAGGGAACATTGCTTGCGGGTGTGAAAGATCAATCTTGAGCAATCATCAGCCAGTTTTCATTCAGAAGTTGGGATTTGTGCTTCAACTGAGATTCATAGAGGTATTCAGTTTGATTTGATTGTTGATATTTTTGGGGTTTTATATCACAGTGATTGCAAGAGTTTTTGGAGGGCATTTTGTGTGTTGAATCTATGGCAAGCCTGGCCGTACCAGTTTCCTGTACCAAGTCGTACCACCTTTTGGCATCCTGCATTCAGGGTTCAAGGCAATCAATTCTAATTGGCCGTACATCTTGAGATCTTCCTGGGGTTTGTGAAAGAGGTTCTGGGTGTTCCACCAAACCATCCATCTGGCTAGGGCGACCCTATTACAGGTGATTTTCAGAGGTTATAAGGCAGAAACAATTTACTTGTGGGAGTCGTGCCATTCCTGGTACAGTCCGTACCACCTGGAAGAGAAGCATTTTCAGAGTTTGGTAAGGTACTTGCAGATGGGCAGTGCATAGTTCAGATTTATGTCATTGGGTGACTCCTTTCAGGCATTGTTTGGGCAGTTGATGTTGCTCACTACTTCTTCAAGGCTACCATACACCTTCTAGCATCCGTACTACTCCTGCATGGTGAAATAAACATTTCTGATTTGTGTAACAGACCTGCAATAATCTTGGGTGGGTCATTTCAATGGTATCAAAGCTCATAGTATCCTACCATCCTGTCGGGTAGAGTGGAGATTGACATTCAAGTTTGAGTAGCATGTCATCAAACAATGAAGAAGATTTGGTCAATAAACTTTAAAATGTAGGGGTTAAGCTTGGACACCTATCTCAGCCAAAGGATGATCTTCTTAGCACTCTGAAGGAAGTGGAGGATTGTTTGCACATGGTAAATCAGTCACTTTCTAATATAATACAAACAGCTATAATTCCTACAATGACTTCCTTATATCAGCATGAATGGTTGAGACACACAGATAGGGAGGTAAGACTTATGGTTACTTCTTGTTTGAGTGAGATCTTGAGAATTTCAGCACCTAAAGCCCCTTATAGCGATGACACATAGAGAAAGATAATGCGGATGTTGGTAGAGAGTTTCAAAGGGTTAGGGAATCTCACAAGTTCTCATTTTACTAGGAGAGATACCATACTTGAAACATTTGCAAAAACCGGATTGGGCAACATCATGTTAGATTTGGTTTTGGATGAGTTAATTTACAAAATGTTTTAGCATTTCATTGCTACAGCCAAAAAAGAACATGCTGATAATGTTATTGCAGCCATGTGAAACATTATGGTTTTGACCATTAATGAAAGTGATGATATCTTCCAGCCACTCTTATCTATGTTATTGGTCGTTTGGAGGCAAGATCTAGTTGCTTCTACAACTGCACATGAATTGGTTAACGGTGTTGTCAAACTGTGTGTGAAGAAGTTGAAACCTTTCTTGCACATTGAGGAGAATAGTGAAGAAGAGAAGCTCATGACAAAAATTTTGCATGAAGAAAATACCACATCACATGAGGTATGTATGGTTGAGTCCCAAATTGACTCCATTGACATGCATGCATCTACACATGTTGAAAATGCACCTAATGAAGATGTTAAATCAGCAACATCGGATGTAAATGTGGATCAAATCAGTGAAGATTCCAAGACTATCAGTTGCCTTGATGACACTAGTGGAAGGAAAGCCAATGACAAATTTGTTGGGATCACTAACACCATCCCAGAAAAAGAACATGTTGCTGATTTCCAATCAGCATATAGTGATGAATCCTTTCACCATGTTAGTAATGACAGCTCAGAGGAAGAAAGACATGCTCTAATGACAAATGTGTTTCAGTTTGACATGCAAACAGAATCTATGGAGAAGAGTGTTCATGATAGCTTCCATGTTCTTGATTTGGAGAGTGATTTGTTCAGAGAAATAATCACTCATGATGAACACAATGCACATATAGTTTGAACAAAGCAATCGGCCCATGGTAAGTGATTTATTCAAAGAGACAATCACTCATGATGAACACAATGCACATATTTTTTCTGAACAAAGCAATCAGCTCATAGTCCCATGGGATCCAGGTGTTTTGGTACCAAAGTATATCTTAGTGGGAGTTGATTTTGACAGGCATGATCCTGTAGACAAATCTGAAATTTTAATGCATGAAGCTGATTATGATTGGAATCCTAGTGATGGTGGTGGGACGAGTTTCGAGGGAGAGACACTTGAAGTTCGGGGCAGCCATGGAGACACTGCTGATAGGTATGAGGTTAGTTATGATTTTTGCATGCATTCTAACAACTCATTAAATTTGCATGATCTTGATATCCATGATGAAAAATGGAAGAACCAACTATTGGTGTCTGCTGAAAATGAAGTGCACATGTTATCTAAGTTAGATGACACAAAAAGATATGTTGAAGTTTCGAACGAGAGACACTTGAAGTTCGGGGCAGCCATGGAGACACTACTGATAGGTATGAGGTTAGTTCTGATTTTTGCATGCATTCTAACAACTCATTAGATTTGCATGATCTTGATATCCATGATGAAAAATGGAAGAACCAACTATTGGTGTCTGCTGAAAATGAAGTGCACATGTTATCTAAGTTAGATGACACAAAAAGATATGTTGAAATTTCGAAGGAGAGACACTTGAAGTTCGGGGCAGCCATGGAGACACTGCTGATATGTACGAGGTTAGTTCTGATTTTTGCATGCATTCTAACAACTCATTAAATTTGCATGATCTTGATATCCATGATGAAAAATGGAAGAACCAACTATTGGTGTCTGCTGAAAATGAAGTGCACATGTTATCTAAGTTAGATGACACAAAAAGATATGTTGAAGTTTCGAACGAGAGACACTTGAAGTTCAGGGCAGCCATGGAGACACTACTGATAGGTATGAGGTTAGTTCTGATTTTTGCATGCATTCTAACAACTCATTAGATTTGCATGATCTTGATATCCATGATGAAAAATGGAAGAACCAACTATTGGTGTCTGCTGAAAATGAAGTGCACATGTTATCTAAGTTAGATGACACAAAAAGATATGTTGAAGTTTCGAAGGAGAGACACTTGAAGTTCGGGGCAGCCATGGAGACACTGCTGATAGGTACGAGGTTAGTTCTGATTTTTGCATGCATTCTAACAACTCATTAAATTTGCATGATCTTGATATCCATGATGAAAAATGGAAGAACCAACTATTGGTGTCTGCTGAAAATGAAGTGCACATGTTATCTAAGTTAGATGACACAAAAAGATTTGTTGAAAATGTCATCCAAAAGACACCAAGAAACCAGTATGAACAAATCATTTCCATTGTTGATTTGCAAAGAATTGAGAGCACAATGAATGAAATGAAATTAGCTTACTTACATATGATCAAAGACAGAGATGTGGCTACCAGGATTGCAGATGAGGCCTTATCTCATGTCAGGGAAACACAGGTAAAGGTGGATGAGCTCACTCTTGAGCTTAGCACAACTAGAGATTCTTTGACAGGTATTTAAATGGCATTGCACCAAACTGAAGAAGAACTTGCTGCTGTCACAAAATTCAGAAAGCAAGAAAATGAGGAAAGAGCAAAGGAGATTGGGCAAGTGATCGAAGAACTGGATAGTATACAGGAGATTTATAATCTAGTTCAATATCCCAAGAAATCAGAAAAAGAAAGTTTAGATCAGCAGGTTGAGCAGGAGGGCAATGAGAGTATTCAGTTGGTTGACAATCCATTGTCTGAGATGCATACTGATTCATCTTTTGAAAATCCACTCTTTAAGATGCATGATGACAGTTTGGGAAAGGAACACGGTCCTTATGGCTTGATGATTGACCTTGTGGACTCACCACAAGGAGAGGAGTTCTATTATGATTTAGAGGATGTTGGAGTTGAGAGGCCTTATATTGAATCTTCAAGCATCACCAAATCCTCTAAAGGTGATATTCATATGATGATCAGTGTAATGCAGCTCCAACATAACAGAGCCCCTTTGGAGGTAAGTTTCTATACCCAGGATCATGTACATGGGCTGTTAGACATATCAGATGATGGGAGAGGCATACCTTGGGTGATTTTTGATCAAAATAATGGAAGATATGCTGCTGTTACCCTTTTGAACAGCCACCTTTTAGATCCATTTGTGTTCATACAAGTGGATTGGAGAGAGATTTTGAGCAAAAATTGGAGACTTGCTGAGTTGGTGACTTTTTGGGAGGCCATTTTAGTTGAGGATATGATCATATTTTGCATTATGGTCGTCATGTTTCAGCGTTGCAGCAGTTGTGCTTCTTTGAGGATGCTGATTTTTCAAAAATCAGACTATAAGTTGTTAATTTCAGACTTGGATAGCTGCAAGTTTGTTAAATTTCAGACCATTAAACTTTATGATCGGGTTAGTTTTTGGTTTCACATGAAGAAAATAAATATTGCAGCTAACCAGATTCAGTGTTGGATGGGTATTTGGGCATCAAATCAGAGTTATTGCAGCCATTTCATGTGGATAGATTATATATCTACTGATGTTGTTTTGATGTTCACAACTGTTTGGGTAAATTAGAATGATGGGGATCATTTTCTTGACACTGGGAGGTTAAGTGCCAACATATTGTTTTCGGTTTTTGACAGCATATGCATTCCCAGGATGATCATTTTCAGATCTGACATTACTGTCCTCTTCTATATCAGCCACTCATCGGAGGCTAATCAGCATCCTTTTTGGGTCACCATGGTGAGAGATGTTGTGTACCATGTTTCCTTGTTGAGAAGATTATATTCTCAGGTGCCCAGGATCATGTTGGACAGTGGGAGTGCAGGAGTAGTTCAAACTGAGATGTTTCGGCATGAGCTTTTTCATGGCATAGAGCTCAGTCCTTACAGGTATCCTCGTTCAAGTTTTGAGGATGATGACGTTTTGGGGCTACAAGAGAGGAGAGTGCAATTCTGGCACGATGAGTTCCCAGTTGTGATCAGTGTGGCGCAGCGACAGCATGGTGGAATTTTTTTGAGGTTGTTATGGGACCCTGGGATCATACGTGACTGCAGCCAGGAGCAGACAGATGATTTGAGTATGATTTGACATTGCTTGAGGACAAGCAATCTTTGGAAAGGACGGATTGTAATGTTCCCTTTCTAGGCAGCCAATGAGTTAGGGTGGATTAGCCTACTACTGGGTTCCCATAGGCTAGTGATGGTGATTGGGAACCCTAATTGGGTTGGTTCCTTGTGTTTTGTGCCTCGCCAGCTTTCCTCTGCCTCTTTCTGGAGGCGTTTCGGGGATGTGTGCCATCACTTACTTTTTATAGTAACATACTATTTTTAGTAAGTTGGAGTTTTGATAGTCAGTGGTGATGGTGTGTTGGAGGTTCTTGCTCAAAGAGATGCTGCTAGCATGTTTTGGAGGTTCGGCTGTCACCTGCTATTTATAGCTGTGCTTACTATTTTTAGTAAGTGTGGTCGGTGGACGTTGTTTGATCAGGATTTCGATGGGAGATGTGTTTTTGGCTCTTGGAGTCCGTTTCAGTGCGTTTTGGAGATCGGTGCAGTTATTTACCATTTTTGGCAGTACTTACTATTTTTAGTAAGTAGGGTTTTCGGGTGTGATCCTGATCAAGGTTTGGCAGTTTGTGATGTTCGAGGTGTTTTGAGACAATATGCTTCATAGTTGGATCGATAATTGGGTCTGGAGTTTATTATTTAATATTGAACGTCATATTGACGTTATCTTAAATAATAATAAAGTGTTTTTTTTCCACAGTTAGAAGAACTCAAATAGCAGCAATGGTATTTCATTATTCTCTAGAATAGTACATTGAGGAACAAGCCTTGTATGAAAGCAACATGCATACAATGGTAAATCCAAACAACATAACCATGAACTATCAAAAGGTTGTACTAGAATATAACCATACTCAACGAACATATATATATATATGTTGAAGAGCGGTTACAACCATATTTACATACATCAATTTTTAAAATAACCCATAAAACGTATATTATTACAACATAAGGGTGTCGCGCACACATGCGCCAACCCGATGACATGTATGATAAAATGGCAAAACTACAATTATGTATAACACAAAATGCTCGAACTATGTGGTGCTTAAGCTCACACCACATTGGTTTTATCACCTACAAGGATAACCCCTTCCTAAAGACATATTGCCCACTACCCAAAATCAATTACCAAATTAGTGATCTAGGACGAGCAATAGTAGAGGCACTTTTGGTACAACCACAATACAAAGAGAATCTTGGTTCAAATGATTAAAATTCAATCAGGAATTAATTTTACTTAGATCAATCATTTTATGGATGACCATTGTTAGCATTTTATATAATATGCCAAGGGAGATAACAATCATGAGATGCAGAATAATATTAGATGACTGAGATATGCAATAAACATAAATGATATAAATGAATACAATGTAGCTATGGAGGAAATGAACACTCCATCAATAAAGCTATTGGACTACATTGCACTCATCACCACTCGATGGTGATCCACACAAAATCATACTACCTACCAAGATATCTAAGCTACCGTTCACCGACTCTCCCTGTTCTATCTATCTAACAATGAGGCCTTCCTTATATAGGCAAAATAGGATACTTGGCCAACACTCTAACTAGCTGTACAAGTGACACGTTGCACTTTTACAACTTGCATATTGACACTTGTGCATTTATTACATTGCATGAAGCAACTAGATAACTTTCCCATAAAGTAATCTAATGTCCTAAGTATGTACCTTGGAAGATATATTTACATAACCCAAATGATGGAATATAATCTATTTTTAACATCCCCCTGTATTACATTATTAGGGTAATATGAATCTTCATCTTCTTCATCCTGAACTTTGTATTTTTCCTCCGTATTCTTTGTGTTCAGGTTCAATAGGTATTTTGTGTCTTCATATGATGTAACCTAAGTTGGAGCTGAGGCTTCTTCTTTCAATTGACTTTTCATTGTATTCCTCCTTTATCGCCTTTGTCTTCTTCTTCATCTCTAGCTTTGCCTTTGATTCTGGTTTCTGTGTTCTCATAGGAGGTTGAGCTGCTACCTGGTTCTTGTGAAGATGATTCTCTTTTCTTGTCTTTAATATGTACAGAAGTTTCTGAACAATCACTTAAGGCATCATGATAAGACTTTGAGTTAGTAGAACATGAAGTGTTGATGCTGCATGAGGATTGAAAAAAAAATTCTAGATATGATTCATCAAGTTCTGACTTCTTTTTGAGTAATTCTATCAATTCTTTTTGCTCTTCATTTTCTGCCTTGTAGTGTTTATATGTGAGAAGTCCCATGTATAATATGCTTGCAAAGTCTAAGAAAAGTAAAATATCACTTTTTCCATCGTCAATTGCTTCATTGAGACGAGTTTGAATATAGCATTCCATAGTATCAAAATTATCTTCTAAAGCTTCACTATGGATTACTTTTGAAGCTAGATCTAATCTTCCTTCCGATTTCTTGAGTAGATTCATGATCTCAAGTTTTATGGCATTGGCTTTTTCCTTTCTGAAGCACTTATGGGTAGAAGTAGACATCCTTATATAGCTCCCTAGTCTTAGGATATGTGCTCCTTAATTAATGTATATAAGCTTGATTTGATGAAACCTTCAATAATCTTTTAGATTTGTAGGCTTCCTTATGTCTCCCTAGTAATGAGAGTATGAACACCTAAATTTAGGTTTTGAAGAAAGCTTATATCTTCCCAACTTGACAACCTTTGATCAAGTTTTGTAGAATGCCTTATGACTCTCTAATGTTTTTGGAGTATGTTATAGTGCTTTTGTAAATATAAAGTTCAATTTTATGTTTGATTTTGTACAATCAGAAATAAATTTTTCTAACACCTTATTTCTCCTAATTGAACTAAGCAATTTTCCAATTTTGAAGATGTTTTAATGTTGGATTCCTTTTGTCCCTTTTGAGAAATTTAGAGACAAGAAAATATAAATTTCCAACTTTAACAATAAATATTTAATAACCTCTTTTTATAACCCTTAGGTTTTAATTTCTAATTTCCAAAGACCTAGTTTGATGGTGTAACCCTTATCGCTCCCAAATTTGGAAAATTAGAAAATTAATAATATTTGCAAAATATTTAAGAAATTAATCCAAGTTGAATTCCTTATTTCTCCTAGGTTGAGATGCAAATATTATTTTTATTTGGTAAGTTATCCCTTATAGCTTTTGCTTTCACTAAACTAAATTTTCTACCTTAGTTTATAACCCTTATATCTTCAAAGTTGAAAGCAATAATAAAGTGGGATTTAACCCTTACCTTTTGATGCTAGTCTCCTCACTGTTCGACACTCCCTTTGGCTGAATATAACAACGATGATAAGGTTCCCTTGGGTGCTGGAATCAATGGAGATGCTCGTCTTTAATGCTGGAACGTATACACTGCTGAATTTGGAATATTTGACCTTCAAGGCCTGGAGACTTAAATGCTCCTTCTACCTTCCTTCCACGTTGTGCTTGACTGGCTTTGACTGCGTTTCGCTCTCTCTCTGCCTTCTGTGATATTTGGACTTCGGGCTCGTTTTATTGGAGCAAACTCAAGCCTTGTGACACATGTCACGTCCGTTACATATGGACGCTCCTTCGTAACTCTTTCTTGTTCAACATTATTGGTCACTTTGTAACACCTGCTCACTCGTGTGGGACTTGAGGAGAATAACAAGTGTCACCACATATGCTTGTGCGTTGAGAGATGAAGTTCATGTAACGTATGCTTGAGTGAAGTTCTTGTAACGTATGCTTGAGCGTTGAGAGACGATGTTCTTGTAACGTATGTGCCTTAGAAGATTGATGCCAAGTGGCATTCACGCTCTCTACATGTAGTCCTTCACCGTAATGCCTTCCAAGGAGATTATTATAACTCCTTAGGTCTTTTCATCTGCCATTCCTTTGCTTTGCTATGTTTCTTGAGCAGCAAGCAAACTTATCTTCTGCAGGTGGATTGATGAGGCGCTATGGAGCTTGAATAGTGATTCCGATGCTTCGTTTGGTGGACGATCTTCACCAAGTTCTAAATGTAGCTCCTTTGTTCTTTATCTTCTATGCCTCCAACGTATTAATACCTGTGCGTCTTTGTAGTGTAGATGTTGTTCGTTTCACTTTGGTAGAAATAGATGTCTTTCAGATGTCTGTCCCACATTGTTGTCCATCTCACGTTGGTAGAAGTAGACGCCTTCTCTTTGCAGTGTAGATGTTATTCATCCCACGTTGTTGTCCGTCTCACGTTGTTGTTCGTCTCGTAGATGTAGCATTGACGATAGCCTCTTGTGGGCTTTGTTTTGCAAGTTCCTCCATCCAAGATGAGCCCTTTGAGTGGTTCCTATTGCTTGGGAAGAAGAGTGCCTACGTTCAACCTTTCTTAGCTGCTTTTTCCTGTTGATATTGTGCCTTTTGAGGACACATCCAAATCTGCTCTTGGGCTGTAAAAAACCAGATTAAAATGGTGCAGTAAAATGTACTATAGATTGTACATAAACCTCCTTTTACACTCTTATTTCAGATTTGAAATTCTGATTTTATGGCAGATTTTTCTTCCTGCAATTCAAGGGTTTTGAGGTTGTATTTTATGAGTAGACACCTTCCCCTTTTTGCTTGGACACTTTTATTATTAATCCAAGCTTAGATAACAGTAAATAGAAGCATTTTTTTTTTTGGTAATTATAATAATAGATTAATTGTGGGTTTTTATAAAGGATCCCAAAACCTTATGTACAAAATCAGCCTTGCTAAAAGATATTTCATGCCGGATGGCTGGGTAAATAGAGCAGTTCGTAAAAAAGACAAGGAAATACAATATGCCCGAGGGCCCCAGAAGACGCGGACAGTCTTGGAAATCTTGATCTTGAAATACATTAAAACAGAATAATAGCCGAAGACAATATATCAACAAACTTGGGAGAAGACCTATGATACAAATTCTTCATCATGAGGGAATATCTGCCTTGGCCAAACTGTCCACCTCGGTTGGGAAACGAGAACGCCAAACAACCGGGCACGTGGTCATCAGTCCTTTGTTGGCCAAGTGATCCGCCACCCGGTTACCTTCTCTGTAGATGTGCCCCGCCTCCCACCTGGTGCGCCGAGAGAGGAGCATCCTAGCCTCGAGGATGATATTTAGGACCCGCCACGACAGGTCTTTGGAGCCATGAAGGTAGTTGATAATGTTTAGAGAATCGCCTTCAATAATTAAAGGCCTAGGATCATTCGATATGACCTGCAACCCTTTCAACACACCACGGGCTTCGGAAAAATGATTGGTTTGAGGGCCCAGATTTTCACAGTAGGCCAAGATCAGCTTCCCATTATGGTCCCTGACAAGCCCCCGGAACCAGCGGGCCCCGGGTTGCCTTTAGAAGCCCCGTCAAAATTAAGTTTGATCCACCCCAAAGGAGGTTTGGTCCAAGTGACCTCCCTGCGGCCATTCACTGAGTCAACTCTGGAAGAGGAGCCAAGGTCCAATATTTTGAAAATAATTGCCTCCCAAGGATTGTGAGGGCGGGAGCTGGGAATAGTTTTTGAATTCTCGACAGCAAAGGAGAAGGCCCGCCGGGCAACAGAGGGAGCCATTCTAGGGATCTTGCCGAAGACTCTAGCATTACGCTCCAGCAAAATTTGCCAGATGGAATGGTGAAAGGCAGCCTCACAAAGGAATCGGAGCTTAGAATTCTTAAAGGGCTTGGGCCATTGGAGGAAGGCGTCTTTAAGGGAGCGAGGGGAGCACCAGAGTACTTGGAAGGAAGACAACACACGACTTAGGACCGAATTGGAAAAGGGGCAATGCAAAAATAAGTGATCAGATGTTTCACGATCAGCTAAGCAAAGATAACACCTGTTGGGAATTGCAAGGCCTCTCTTGTGGAGATTGTCTATGGTAAGGGCTTTGTTATAAAAGGCAATCCAAGCAAAGTAATTTATCTTAGGAATAATCCCTTTCCTCCAAATTGCTTTCCACCGGGGTCCACAGTAGCCTCACACGACAGAAGATCATAAGCGGACTTAACAGAAAACCGCCCATCCTGCGTGTTGCTCCAAATAATTATGTCGTCTCTTATGACCGAAGGAATTAACACCGATTGGAGGACACTGTACAAGAAATTCACCTCATTATCAAACCCATCCACCGTCGGAAGTTTCCACCGAGGGGGAAGGGAACTCCGGTCAATGCAATCCGAAACCTTGAGATGACTATTTGGATCAATCTGGGCCCTCAAGCCGACCAAGTTCTGATTTACAGCGAGAGCTTCATCTCGTAGCCCACCTATCTCTCCAAAAAAGGATCGTGGATCCATCCCCCAAGATCCAATGAGCACCCCTGTTAATCACCGAACGGCCTTGAAGCACCGTCTTCTAGAAAGCCGAAGCTTCATGAGGAGACTCAGCTTCCAGGAGAGAATTTTCCCCAAGATACTTTCTTTTAACTATATTGACCCATTCCGCCGGTGCATTAATAAGAATTCTCCAAGCATGTTTGGCAATTAAGGCAGTGTTCATGAGCTCGGATCTTCTCAATCCCATGCCCCCTTGGTCCTTTCGCAGGCAAACCTTATCCCACGCCACCGGAGGAACTCTGGATTTTTCTTCGCTGCTGGACCGGAGAAAATTCCTTTGAATCTGCTCGATTTTGGAATGGATAAACACAGGAAGCATGAAAACAGACATGAAATAGGTGGGAATTCCTTGAAGACGGGCTTTGGTGAGGGTTGCCTTCCCAACTTGAGATAGTAATTTGCCTTTCCAGTCTTGAGTTTCTTATGAAGGCTGTTCCAAAATCGAATTCCGGATGTTCCCACCGCCTCGCCCATTGCAAACTAGCGGCAACCCCAAATAAGTTGCGGGCAGGGAATCAATAGTGCATTCGAGAATTCTGGCAATGCGAATTTGCCTACGCAGAGGGGTATTAACAAAATAAATTTTGCTCTTCAAATAATTAACTTTTTGGCCAGAAGCCTTCTCATACCGGGACAAAATGCGCTTGATAGATTTGGCCTGAGTGACAGACGCTCCAGTGGATATGAGCGTGTCATCCACAAACTGTTGGTGAGTGACAGGATCAACTCTGGAAGTAGGCAGAATGCCAGAAATCTTGCTTCGGCGGAGGGCTTCATTCAAAGACCAGCTAAGGACCTTTGCCAAAAGAATGAATAAAATAGGAGACAGTGGATCACCTTGTCTGAGGCCGCGAGCACTCTGGAAGATTCCAGCGGGGGACCCGTTGATCAGCACAGAAAAGGACCGAGTGGAAATGCAACTGTTCACAAGGTCAATCCAGTGATGATGGAAGCCCAACTTGCAAAGGACAGAGGAACCTCCTGTCCACTCTGTCAAAAGCTTTATTCATGTCTAGTTTAAGGAAAAGTGCAGCATTCTTGGAACATTGGGCAGTATGGAGGGTTTCGTGAATAGTAATGACGCCGTCAAGGATGTTTCTACCCTTAACGGTGCTCCCTTGAGCTGAACCTACCAAAGATGGGAGGAGGGATCTCAGACGATTGGCAATGGTCTTGGTAAGAATCTTGTAGAAAACATTGCAGAGGCTTATGGGATGATAGTCAGAAAAACTTTTGCAGGCGGGCGACTTAGGAATGAGAGCTAGGAAGGTAGAGTTGAGCTTCGGATGGATGGATCTTGATGCTTGGATTTCTAAGATAGCCTCGCAGACATCAGGCCCCACAACATCCCACATAACTTGAAAGAATCGGGGGGAACCCATCAAGCCCGGGGGCCTTATCTGGTTGCATGGAAAAAAGAGCATCCTTAATCTCGGAATGGGAAAAAGGTTCCAGGAGTTTAATACTTGCCTCATGGGGGACTTTGTTAGGGAAATTAGCAAGCAAGGATTTCTAAACTTGGAGGACGCTATCAGGAGAAGCACCCAGCAAATCCTGGAAGAAATTGACTGCTTCGCTTCGAATTTCTTCAATCTCCCTGGTAGTGCGCCCATCCTTACACAACACCTGTCTGATCTTGTTGGCCCCCCGTGTCTCATGGTAGACGCGTGGAAAAACTTTGAATTTGAATCACCGCTCTTCAACTAGAGATCCCTGGACTTCTGACGCCAAAACGTTTCCTCACTGGCAAGAATGGAATGATAGTCCACCAGGAGGCTCCGTTCCTCCTCTCTGAGGCCTTCAGAATACCCTTTGACCTCCATCTTTTCCTCTAAACTCTTCAAGCGCTTAGAGATGGACCTTTTAGACTAAAAAATGTTGCCAAAAACCTCCTTATTCCACGCCTTTAAGTTCTTTTTAATCATCTTAAGTTTTAGGGCCAGTCTTTTGGACGCTGAACCAACCACCGTCACCTGCCACCCTTCTGAAACCAACTGTTTGAAATCCTTGTGGGAAATCCACATGGACTCAAATCTGAAAGGGATCTTAAACCTAGGCCCGCCAATGGCCTCTAACAGAATGGGATTATGGTCCAACCCAATTCTTGGCAAAGCTGAGAGAGTTGCAGCGCCGAGGAAGGGAATAGCTTCGTGGGAAATGAGGAACCGGTCGAGTTTGACCTGGATGAGATTGCTCCCAATCCTCCTGTTGCTCCAGGTGAAGGACGCCCCCTTAAGTTCGATGTCTAGCAGATTATTGGATGAAACAAAATCTCTGAAATCCTCCATGCTACGGCTGGCCAGCTCAGCGCCTCCCTTCTTTTCGGAGGGATGAAGAGGGCAATTGAAATCCCCTCCCACAACCCACGGGAAGTCACTAAAACTTTCCCTCATCAGAGAGATGGTTTTCCACAACTCAACTCGCTTCGAAGCAGAGTTCGAGGCGTAAACATTGGTCAAAATCCATGAAAAATTATCAACCTTGGAGTGAAACAGGACATTGATAGTCCTGCTGGAAGCCGATAGAAGACTACCCTCGACCTTGTCAAGTCCCACAAGACCATGAGACCGCTGCGTGAACCTATTGCGAGGTCGGAAAGGAATTTGGCCTTGGCCCAAATGGCCCCGGCAACCTTGACAGAGGCAGAGGCATCGGACTTAGTCTCCGCAAAATGAGGATGGATGGGTTAGACTTCTTTCGGAGATCGGCCACCACCCTACGTTTGGCCGCTCCGTTAAGACCTCTCACATTCCATGAGAGGATTTTCATCTGGACATTTTAAAGACTTTCTTGCCTCCCTTTCCCTGCTGGATGGGAGGTTTTGGGATAGGCGAATCACCCACCAGGGAGTCGGAATCTTCTTGAAAAAGCAACCGCTGGGATCCATTTGCAATGTCTGTTGTCGTTTCCTTATCCCTTCTTTCTTTGTTAGGAGGTCGCCCCTGTTTTCTTTCACAACCGAAATCCACCCCTTGCTTCCGGCTTCTAGTGTTTCGCGGACTAATGTTGCCATGCTGGTCGTCCCTCTTGCTCAGCAGATACTCTTCCAACAGGGACTCGGGAGGTTTCTGGTTTTGACAGATAGGGGAATCAGCCTGAGCAGACATACGGGAAGGAGACTGATCCTTTTCCACTTGAGGTTCTGGTTGGGAACTTGCATTGCACAGAACGACGTCCGACTCGGGGAGAACCCCAGAAGGATCTGGAGACTCAGGCACTGTCGCTATAGGGTGTTTCGGTTGTTTTCCTTCTTGCTCGGGGGGTTGCCAGAAGCCCCACCCTTCATCCCCGGCTTTTGAAGAGGACAATTTGACTAAAGATGCCCCTGGGAACTGCATCGGGAGCAAAATGCTGGTCTATTTTCGTAGTTAATGACTTGCTTATGAAGAACGGAGCCTCCAGACCGAAGAGTGATGGAGGATGGAAGGTTCACCTCCAAATTCGCCAGGACACAGAAGCGAGCTTGGACAAATCTGGTTCGGGCCCGAGTGGGAGGGTCAATGGTGACCAACTCACTAATGGAACGGGCGATACCCCTGATAACATTTTCATGCCAGCAGAAAAGGGGAAGGTTCGGCAGCCTAACCCATATTGGGGCAATATTAATACTCTGGGTTTCGGGGTTAAAATCCATCCCCCACTTCCTGAGGAAGAGACTCCTGTGTCCCAGCAACCAAGGGCCCCCAACCAAAATTTTACAGTAATCCTTCGCATTATTCAGCCTAATTGCGAAAAAACCCCGGGATAGGGCAGCCAGCTCCATATGACCCGAGGTCCGCCATTTTCCTGCCGCCCACTTGCGGATGGTCTCCATATCGGGACACCCTCCAATAAACTTCCCGATTAGGGTAAATTTTTCAAATTCGACGAAACTTGATAGGATTTCCTCCGGGATGTCCAGTTCATCCCCGGACGGAAAGAGGTCCTTAGTGAAAATACCATTTGGGGTTTCAGAAGCCGCTGCCTCTGCATACGATTTCTGTTGGCAGTCTCTCCCTTTGTCAGGCGGATCCTTCCCGCGTCTGCCTCCATCTTTGGGTAACTCCGTCAAGCCTCCATTCTCTGACTACCCTCCCTGCACCTTGCTGCGGCCTTCCAACTTGCCGGTGCCCAGGTTCACAGTGCTGGCGCTCCCACTCCCGTGCCCTCCCGCCGCTACCTTCCCGCTCATCGCTGAAATTATGCAGAAATAGCTTCACAATCTCACTCCTGAATTAGTGATTATGTATCATAATCCTTTTAAATATTATTCTATATTTATTACCTTCATAAATAGAAGCATTTTAGTTTATGCAATTTTCTGCATTTTCTTTTCTTGCATCCAATCTTGTAATGCTTTGGATTTGAGACTCACCAAGTCTCAATCTTGAAGCTTCTATTTTTGTTTTTCGTTAGTTGTGTTCTTCTCCAAGTTTTGGAGGATTCTAACCGTTTTGGGTGTTTTATTTCGGCCACTACGACTTGTAGATTTTTGTGCTTCAATAGTGTCTTTAGACACTTGATACAAATAAGATTTTGTGCCCTTCAAGAACACAAAACTAATTTCTTTTGAGAGTAGTATAATAGTGCAAAATAAATCTAATACACTTTCTTTTTAATGCACTAACAATTTCACCTTATCACTCCAATTAACTCTCAAGATAATGCACTTTAATCAATCTACTGCAACTAATCAAGAATAACCTAAAATAAATCTTTAAAAGTTATTCTGCAAATTCACTACAACTAATATTGTAGGACTTAGTCTTCTTTTATATTTCCAAAGTAGATGATAGGTAGTTGAAAGATGTAATTCTGAAATCCAATCAACTCCTAATTAATGTGCAAATGAACCTTAAAAAGAACCTTTTCCTTTTTGCACTTTTGAAGAACGTAATCTACTTTTTCTTCATGCAACTTTAATCCAGATAAGGTGCTCTAATGAATCTGATAAGAAGTCTAATTAATGATTTAGTTAGCACCAGTAGTTGCATACCTTTTTGTAATATTTTGTAGCTCATTTTTGCGCTTCTGTAGAGAATGTGGATCTTGGTGTCTAAGATCACCAAATTGCTGCTTAGAGTAGGATTTTGCAGCTCTTTGTTGACTATTTTGAACAGCTTCTTCTTCACCAAATGATGGTCTTGAAATTTCTTTCACAAGCCTAAGATTTGATGGCTTGTTATCCTCTTGCAATCTCCTCATTCTGTTGTAGATTTGGAGAAGTCTTTGTCTCTGAAGCGATGCCTTATTGCTGTGAGAGACAATCTTCAAGTCTCCTAGATTTGATGAGCTTCTTCTGTCTTCGAGTCTTCTTGTCAAATTCTGACTTCAAGCAGGATCTTCTTCTCAAGATTTTGAATGTCTTGAGGTCTTTCACTGGATTCTTCTTCTCAAGATTTTGAATGTCTTGAGGTCTTTCACTGGATTCTTCTTCTGCAATTTGGCACTCCTTGCCAAATTCTCCTTCTCTTGGGCTTGTTGTTGGATGGCGACAATTGTCCCAAGTCCTTCACTATCAGGGGCTTCTCCTTGGTAGTGGATTTCTCTAGTGAGATCTCCTTTGATGATTTCTTCAATAAGGCTTTCCTAGCCTTTTTCTGGATGCTCGATGAGACCTTCCCAAGGTCTTTGATCTTGCAGCTTCTGCTGGTCTTACCTTGAGACCTGTTCAACCTTTTGCTCCTGGAAGTGTTGGCGATGTGATCTACTCCTAGATCTCTGATTTTGTTGCTTCTGGATTCAAGCAGGACTCTCCTAGTTCTTCTTCCAAGTCTAGAAGTCCTTCAATGAGATCTTCTCCTGATCTCTTTTGCTTTAGGTGTTGAATTGATTATGAAGAATATACCCTTCCTAACTTTCTTGTAGGAAGTTTCCCAACTCACTGAATCTTCTTTCCCTGCAACAAAAATATTAATACCAAAATCTTAATCTGCTTCTGAATCAGGTATTCCTTTCGAATTCTTCTTCAAGATCAAGGCTTCTGCGGCCTATTTCAGTATCAAGGCTTCTGTGGCTTTTTTAGTATCAAGACTCCTATGGCATTTTCAATATCAAGGCTTCTATGGCCTTTTCAGTATCAATACTTTTGTGGCTTCTGCTTGCTTCTATGGCCTTTTCTTCATACTATGGCCTTTTTGTACCAAGGCTTCTATAGCCTGTTCTTCAATCTGAAATGGAGATCTTAAGTCTCCTAGCTTCACCATGCCTTTTCTTCAGAAGTCTTCTTCCGTAACGTTCTTCTCTTACACAAGGAACTAATCTCTGCACTATGAGGGCACACCGACATTCGGGCAACAAAGTTGGAGTCTCCTAGCTTTCTGTCATAGGAGTACGAATCCTTTGAGAATTAATTATCTACAACAAAAGAAATTTTGGACAACAGTTAGCAATTTCCATATATCCTGGATATTCACTAGATGATTTGTCAATCTAGTGGATTGAATGTTGAGTCCTGGTCTTCACGAGTTTTCCTATAACTCTGTGGAAAGACTCTAGTCAAATGCAATCTCAGTATTTTCTGGAATAGATATTTCTTTCAGTCCTCACTTGTGACTCTCTCTGATTCTATCACCTAGATTCTTCTGAGATATTTTGACAGTGACTGGTCCAATGGCACGTCAAGTTGAAAAAACACTCAAGCTCAATAATGATGATGATTTTCTTGTAGACCTACACAGACTAGATCTACCGTAGCTCTAATACCACTGTTAGCTTTTGATATAATATGCCAAGGGAGATAACAATCACAAGATGCAGAATAATATGAAAGAAAGTAAATCTGCTAGATGATTGAGATATGCAATAAACATAAATGATATAAATGAATACAATGTAGCTATGGAGGAAATGAACACTCCATCAATAAAGCTATTGGACTACATTGCACCCATCACCACTGGATGGTGATCCACATCAGAACTATACTACCTACCAAGATCTCTAAGTTACTGTGTCATCGACTCTCCCTATTCTATCTATATAACTATGAGGCCTTCCTTATATAGGCAAAATAGGACACTTGGCCAACACTCTATTTAGCTGTACAAGTGACATCTTGCACATTTACAACTTGCAACTTGACACTTGTGCATTTATTACATTGCATGAAGTAACTAGATAACTTCCCCCTAAAGTAATATAATGTCCTAAGTATGTATCTTGGAAGATACATTTACATAACCCAAATGATGGAATATAATCTATTTCTAACAACCATTTAGGTCAGTGGTCGGTTATTGGATATTCCTTTACGTTGTTCATAAACCATGATATGTTCTTAAAAAAATTCTACAACAAGAACAATTCTTAGACACGACTACATATATGACAATTAACTTTCATGGATTCTGAATCAAAATAGAGAGATAGACAACCCCAATTCACCATTCAAACTTGCTATAAGATGTGATACAGAAACATCCTGTTGTTTCCATATCCAACCATGGTTCTTATATAAGGGCCTTGGATTTGGTCCAAATTTATCCTACCCAATTAAAGTATTCTTTGTTGGAAACTAGTTTTAGGGCCATTGGTCTTTTAGAGCAGGTCCTATTGCATGCCTTTCATGTCGCCTACACTTGGTACATCAAAATCTCTAGCATTAAAAGCCTTTGGGCACAACTGATTTGGTTTTCAGTTTCTATGGTTTTTGACCTCCACCTAATGCCAGCATATTATAGTAGGGAGATTTTTGGATGCTGGACCTAATGGCATCCTGGCAAAACAATGGATTGACAACTAGAAACAGTTTTGCTTCCTTTTTAGAATCCAATAGACATGTATAATTTATGCCACAATTGTGGATATGGACAATTTCTCAATCAAAAACCAGGACCTCCTTATGATGCCTATTTCAAGCTGCGTTTTCTACTACTGAGTTGACAAGCATGCCTGCTCTTCTGCAGTGATTTTCATTCATACGATATTATTATAGACCATGGGATTTTTCCATGAGAAATGTGTAGTGTTCCTATTTAGTCTCAGAGAGAAATTCTCCAGCAGCGTGTAAAGTTAAACATTTATAAGGCTAGGGATAGCAATGAGCTCCAGTTACACCCAATTGCAGAAGGGGTCACCCCAGCCCTCCGAACTGTAGAATCAAACAGTCTTAGAGATGTAGGTGAGAAGAAAAGTAATGGTGTTGGGTTGTGGTTTGTGAGCACATGGTTTATGAACCATGGTTTTGAAATGTGATCTTCACTGTAAAAAAGAGAAGTAGATGTATACGTTCAGCAAGATAGATTTGATGGGAGTTGGAGAAAGTTGTGAATAATATGATTCGAGATGATGGCTGTGTAAATCTCTTCTACAAATGTGAATGTGTTAGTAAAAGTTTGATGCGTCAAGCTTCTGTCTGCATCTAATTTAAATTTATTGCTTTGTTGAGATCTTGTTCTTTAGTCATCACTTGTCAAGAGGGCGTGTCAAAGCTGTGATGAACTCCCGATAAGCCATCTCTATAATGGTTTAATTCTCAAACAAGTAGCTTAAAGCTTCATAGGAAGGCATATTCTAGCCCCAGAAAAATCTATAACGGAGATGTTTTTGGAGAAAGAAAGTTGAAATGTAAAGTGAAGGAGAAGGGTTACCTGAAACCTGGAATATATAGACTACGAGCTGCTTCAACAACCAACATCATTTGTTCGCTTTGCATGTCAAAGATGCATTTTCCGGCAACATAGCTGCTTCCGAAGGCCGTTCGCGCTATGATATCCGCGGTTAATTCACGAAATTCTTTTGACACCTCTATCTCTGCGTCTCTCGCACCGACTCTTTCGTTCCAGCTTCCCAACATATCTGCAGCGCTTGCGGCCACAGTTGGAATCATGCCCTGCACCCACCACCAATCTGTTTAGCTCCCTGAAAAAACAAAGGCCATAGGAAACATTGTTATATCCCATAACATAATACGATGCAACCTTCAAGTTTTCAACGTAGAAAGCAGGATTGATGATTCGTCTGTGCTTGGCCCATTGCTGCCCTTCGAGAGATGCGAGGCCATCTCCGCCCAGCTGCTTCGTTAGAGGTGTTGGCGGCGGCTTTTCGAAGTGCCCGAACTTGGTGGAGAGTATCTCCTTTATTAGATCAACGTCGTGGATATTCAACCTCGGTTTTGTACCAAACCAATACAAGAAGATCCGCCCTGTGTACAAGCCAACCAACATAAACAATCTTTAGAAATCCTAAAACGCGTAAACGACCTTGGCATTCAAAAAAGTATCTCTTGTAGTCTTAGGTTTCTTATGCATTCCTTAACTATTTGAACTGCTTAGCGTCAAATCATAAACTAATTCTAAGAGAAAGGAACGCATTTGAACTGCTTAGCGTCAAATCATAAACTAATTCTAAGAGAAAATTCTGGACAGAAAGGGATGTGATAAAAATTGCACCATATTTCTGAAGGCTAGTGTCATAGTAGGGAATAATCCGAGGTAGTATCCGATTAGAAAGCTCCATGGGTTTAGACTTGGCCTCTTGCAACATCTTCTTCAATTCCAGGAGGTTTCCAAACAAAAGTTTGTAGGAAGGACCTGTGATCCCCTGAGCTGCAAGATGCCTCTGAATTTGTCTTGGCCTCCACCATATGGCCTTACCTATTCTCACCACCAAGGCTACCACCCCTAACAGCAATCCCCAAAGCCAAAGTTCCCTACATATATTCATTTCCATTGTTGAAGACTATCAGTATTACTGAACCGAGGGCGGCACCATAAATATATAAGGTGGAAGCGCTTGCTGCCTTCTCTTCCTCTGTCTACGGTGAGGACCTCAAAGGACCGTAATTTGGTGGAAGCTTACTTCCAACAGCATCAGAGGAGGACGGATATGGTGATTATCGAAGCAAATGTCTGCGTCTTTGAAAGTCACAGGTGATGAACAAACAAAACAAAATATTAGAAAACAAAAGAGATGATATCAAATATCGCAAATCTCTTATCTTTACTCACATAGTCAACTTACGATTAAAAGCAGACGTAAGGTAGGGACCCTGAGTTATTAATATAGTACGTTAAGATCATATGCAGACAACGCTGCAAAGAGATTTGAATATTATGGACGTATGTCGTCGAAGTCGGTATTATCCACCACTAACAAAATATTAATATTAATAAGTCTAAAAGGCTCACAATTTCACCCTCAATCATATTCCATACATAGAGAAGGACCCAAATTTCAAGATAAGGTTGCCAAATTGGTGGTCTTTATGAAATGAAAGATTTTAATTGGGTCCCAAATTTCAAGATAAGGTTGCCATATTGGTGGTATTTATGAAATGAAAGATTTTAATTGTGCGAGACCCAAAACATTGTTTATGGGATTTTTAAATATTTTTTTTATGATCGTACTCTCACCTCTTTACACACTCATTCACGTCACGGTCTGAACCTTGGAGCTCTCGAAGAAGAGCCAAAGCTCAAACCGTTAGCCGTTCACCCAGGACTGGACCTTCAAATATGGAAACACAATTATTCAAATCATATGACCATTAATATCCTTAAGAAGGTTGTTCCTTCTCTTGCTAATTTGGGTTAGCAACTTCCCAACCTTTTTTATTTTAATGTCTTCAAATAACTTTGTCATAGACCCTTTTCTAAGCGTTTCTTTGTACTTGCCACGGATGTATGAAAAACTCGTGTATTCATAGATGAAATGTTTTTTTGCCCCTGTACTGCATAAAGTACATATCCTTTCTTCCCATTGTTCCTTGGGCGTTGTTCATCTCCCTATTTCACATCTAAGCCTATGAGAGCTAGTCCTTATCTAAGCAACGAGGATTTTTTCCCTTCACTTAATTTCAACGTCTATATATGCTTTTTCCTTGTGGTCATACGTGGGGTTAAACTTTGCAATATAGTATTGTCTTTTCTTGCTTGTATTTTTTCACATCCCACTTATAAACTTTTCATTCACATAGTTTTTATGTCTTTGTTGAAATTTGGACATTCATTTATGTGATTTCCCAACATTTCATCCATTTCTGATTTTGTTTCATCCATGTGTTCTTTCACCTATGTAGCTTTTCATCCCTAACTGTCTTAAGTCATTTGTTGTTTTTCATGTTTTTTAATTTTTTCAAGTTACATAACAGCTTGGTCATAGCAATTGCCTCTAAAGGGAACATTCCAGTTTCATCTAGAATAATTTCATAAGGGACCGTGGTCTTAATTCTAAGAAAATTTGTAATTAGACATTTTTGAATCCTTTCTATTTACCTCCATTTTGTATTTGTCGTGCCATTGGCCCACACCTCGCAACCATACAACACAATCGATGTGACAAGTAGACCAAATAAGACTTAGGTGGTCTTCTAGTCCCACAACTCGACATTCCTACAGATTTTGAAGTGCTTAAATCGCTCTCCAACCACTTAGAGTTATTTTCATCCTACATGTATTCCAATTGAGTTTGTCATGAAATTCTATGCCTGGGTATTTGTATTCTACCACTAACTCAAGAGGTTCTCCTACAAATTGAAATTTGAGATGTTGCTTCCTCTTTTTTGCTAAAAAAATCATTATTTTTGTTTTGCTCGTGTTCACCTGCATCCCAACTTCCTTACATAAGAGTTCTAGAGCCCGAAGGTGATCTTCTAGATCTCTAGGTGTTTCGGCCACAAGAATTACATCATCTGCATACATGAGGAGTTTTACCATATATTTGGTTAAGTGCACACCCTCTCCCCCAAATTTGTTTATCTATTCTTTTAACTTGTCAATATACAACCCAAATAATGTTAGAGATAGAGGGCAACCCTCACATTATAAGTTGTTTGATTTCTTTTCCCTTCCCAATTTCATTCTTCTTTTGAGGGCATGAAATCTTACAAAATTGGTGGTATTATAACCAATCAATTGAAAGTAAAACCATATTTCCTTGCTATATTTATTGAGGATTGTTTCTCTAAAATGCAAAGTTACCTTTGAAAATCCTTTCAGACTTCAACTATTATTTTGTGCCTATATTTTCTTAAGAAAATTAGTTATTAACATAAACATTATTTTTATTTATTTTTAATCAATCAATAAAAGTAATTTATATCATATTATTTATTTATCATATAAATAACAATATAAAGTCCTACTTTTTTATTTTAATTTTTTTTTAATAAAAAATAATCTATTTCTTCTTTTTTATTTATCTTATAAATAACAATACAGAATCCTCCTCTTTTATTTTTATTTTAACATATAAGTAGTGGCCTTTGGTAAATGCAAGAGCCTTGAAAGTGGGCATCTTTCATTTACCATTGACTTTTTAAATTATCATTTAATAGTAATAATAATAATATTAATTAGTACTCTCTCGTGAAGGAATTGAAGATTTTTCACGGTAAATGAGAATTCCTTGAAAGTGGGACTCTCTTGTGAAGGAATTGAAGATTTTTTGGGGTAAAGGAGAGACATTGGATAAGTTTCAAAATGGAATTCTCCATGAGTCCCTCCCTAAACCATGGGATAGGGTGGTTCTCCCTATTATTCAGTTCTTTACGCTAGATGAGCATTTCTCAATAGTGAGAAGCTTTCATATGGCATTCCTCAACCCCCTTAGGCACAACTTTCATATGGTGTTCCGAAACCACCTTAGGCACAGGAAAATATGAATATCCCAAGCTTCCTTTTTAGGTCAATCAAGAAGATAATGAAGGAGGTTCAAAAATGAAAATCCTTTGTCCTGTTGCACTAGGGACTACTTAGGGTTCTTTTCCTACATGTGGCTAAGAAAGGCGATTAGAAAGGGGTGGTGAGCCTTGTCCCATTGCACTAGGGACTACTTAGGATTCTTTTCCTGCATGTGGCCAAGAAAAGCGATTAGAAAGGGGTGGTGAGACTTGGTCTGGATTATGAAAGTCCTTATGAGTCTAAGAAGAAAGACTCAAGGAAAGCTTGAAAAGATTTTGGTGATGCGCTCTAGTTATTTGAGGAGAAAGAGATTGAAGCCTTCTCAAAGTTCACCCCTTCGATGGAATGAGGGAAGAATCCTGAGAGTGCTAAGTCGTTGAAAGGGGGAGTTATTATCAAGAAGGAGCCTGGACTTGGGGTGGAGATAGCTGAAGGAACCAAAGAGGAATCGAAGTTCCAGAGGTATTCTAAGCACCTGAAGATAAGGGCAGAGAAAAAGGACAGATCCTCCCTCCATATCATTTTTTACTAGAACTCAAAGAATTCTTAGGAGTCTGTTCTAGTCTCTTTGATTATGAAGAGATCTCAAACATCCCCTCGAATAAGGCTAAGCAACACAATGACACTGCCACAAGGAATAAAACTAAAATAGGCCCTCTGAAGTCTTAGATGGTTCTAAAGAATACATTTTTTAACCTGAGTGACCTCATTAACTCCATGCACAGGATCAATTAGCAAACCATGTTGATGAAGCAACTCTTCACCTAGGAGACCTAAAGAAGAAGATTGATGATTTGGGTTCTAATGCTAAGTTGGAGATCCTAGGAGGGGAGGCTACGAGAAAAGGATTATACTGGGTCTTTTTTTTTTCTCTTTTTATCCTTGGTGTCTATATACTTGGTCTTGTCTGTTGTTAGCTTTTGAGTTTCTATTGATCTAAAGCTCGAAACCCTTTTTGTTGGGCTGACCCTTGTTAGTTTTTATTGTTGGGTTTTTGAGCTTCTTTTTCTTACCTCTTCTAGTTGGATGTAAAAGGTTTGAAGATCCTTTTAAAATCTCTTATCCAACCTAATCAAAAAATACTAAAATGTTTGTAATAATAATAATCATATCAAAAGGTTTTATAAACTTTTTTTAACAATAAATAAAGTAACATTATAATTTATAAATTTAAAATTATTATTAATTAAAAGAAAGAAAAATAACGAGTATAAAATTTGTTAGTCGAGCCGAGAGGGAGTGAAAGCCAACCATGGTGATTCATCCAGAGTGCACCACTAATTTAAACCCTTACCATAAATGCATGGAATATTGTTTCTAAAAAATATTTAAAGCAAAAAAAAAAAGAGACAAAGAAGAGATAGAAGCAAGTGTAAGCCAAGAGGGAGTGCAAGGCATAAAGGAGTGCAAGCCAAGAGCAAGTGTGAGTTGGGAGGGAGTATAAGCCAAGAGGAAGTGCAAACTAGGAGCGAGCCTCATTAGCTAGTATGGAAGGAAATTTAAATTTGAAAGCCTTAATGGGAAGTTAGGATGCCCTAGCTAGAAGTATGGAGGTCCAAGTTAGAGATAAATGGAAAAGCGAGTACACGACAAGCTCGATCTAGGCAGGAAATGTTACACCAAAAGTAAGTATCAAGGATGAGAAAATTGAGCATGATATAATGGTTCTTAAAAGTAAAGGATTAATGTGTAAGTTCCATAGATCATGACCATGGTTTCTGGAGATTAAAAATTGGATCAAGTGGAAGTGGGGATTGAATTCAAATTACTTTGTGATTTTTCTTCCTAAAGGTTTTTTCCTCACCATATTTTCTAGTTCAGAAATTGGGGATAAAATAATGGGTTGTGGCCTATGGTTTAGGGGGAGAGATGCACTATATGAGACCATGGAATGAATTTTTTTCTATTGAGATGGAAACTATTAAGAAGATTTCGGTGTAAGTTAGGCTTTTTGGACTTCCATATCAACTCATCAATTAAGATGTTTTGAAGAATATTGGAAATACCCTAAGGGAATTCATCAAGGAAGGAATAACTACTAAGGAGTGAAAGCATGCTATATATACTTAAATATGTGTTGCTATTGATATTTCAAAACCTTTGCCACAATCCATTAAGATTAAATCTGAATCAAGAGAATGAAATCAACAAGAGGATTATGAAAATATCATAATTTGATGCCATAATTGTTATGAGATTGGACACATGACAAGAGTTTGCAAAGTGAAAACTATGAAGAAAGAGAATAATTTGGTCATGAGATAAAATTCAAGACGAAGCAAAGAAATCATACAATAATAGAAGCTATATCATGTCAAGGATATTTCATTTCAAAAGAAGAGGCAAAGAATAAGAAAGCCCATCTACCACATCATTTGGCAAGTTCAAAAGGATTTAAAGGTGCAAAGGAATATGTGGAGGAAAGTCCTAATGACAAAAGAGGTCAATTTTATTCTAGGTAAATCATCTTCATTTTCCTCAAGTAGTAGAATCCTCTACTAGTAATAATAGTGAAAGTGGTGTAGATGTTATCCCTTGCACTTTATGGTTTCAAGAGTAGCATATAAAAGAAATGAAGATGAGGAAATCTGTAACAATTTAAGGTTTTTAGGTTAGAATAAGAAGGTAATTCTTACGAAAGAACATCCTTGCACTTTAGGGTTTCCAAGGCAACATAAAGAAGAATGTGCTTTTAAGGTTATTGCTTGCACTTCAAATCCTTCAAAGCAAGACAAACCTAAAGATGATAAGTCTTACTATGAGTAGTGTGAGAATATTGAAGAGATTGATGAAGATGAAAGTATTATTGGGAATTAAAAAAGAGAAGACCAAAGAAGTAAAAACAAAGAGAAAAAAAACCTAGAGGAATATTGATAAGGGAAAACAAAATCAAATATCATAAGTGTTAACAAGAAGTGGGGGTAAACCCACAAATAAAAACAAAAAATAACAATGAAAATAATACCTTGGAATATTAGGGGCATAAATAAGAACCCTAAAAAAAGGTATTAAGAAATTGTTAAGTTGTTATAGACAAGATATTTATAGAAATGGAAATTGCACAACAAATCTTTTAGCTGTTCATGGTGTTGAAATTCATCTTAGACAAAGTTTAAATTTCAAAAGGTATTTAATACAAAGGATTTGATTATGGAAACTTAGCAATTTGAGGAAAATGGAGAATATCTTTTATAGAAAGGCAAATGAAGAATATCTTTGATAGAAAGGAAAGTTGGATATGGTTTAATTAACTTGTTAGAAATGTAATGTTTTGTTTTTGTAATGGGAGTGGCCTCCAACAGAAGCTACACATAGCTTTTATATATATATATATATTCTTTCTTTAAAAGAAAATAAGTAGGAAAATAAAATTTAATTAATAATATGATGCTAAATTTTATGTAAATGTATTTTATTTGATAGAAAGGAAAGTTGGATATGGTTTAATTAACTTGTTAGAAATGTAATGTTTTGTTTTTGTAATTGGAGTGGCATATATATATTCTTTCTTTAAAAGAAAATAAGTAGGAAAATAAACTTTAATTAATAATATGATGTTAAATTTTTATGTAAATGTATTTTATTTAATTTGTATCTTTATATTTTAAACCTATAAATTATATTAATTGAAGATCCAAAAGTGTTAAGCATTATAATGAAAGGAGTTTTAAAATTGTTGAAAATTTTAGTTTTGAATAATTTTAAAATCTCGTAAATGTTACTATTCGTTTTTACTAACAAAAGTGTGAAATAAATCTTGTAAATTTATTGAATTATAGGAATAAAAAAAAAGTATTTGATGACATGTAACTCAAGTAATATAAATGTTTGCATAACAAGTTAATTAATTTTAAAAAATAAAGGAAAAAAAAAACACCCATTAGGCATGAGAACTTTGAAGTATTGAACCTTCTCATGAAATATATGTAGTCTAGGTAAATAATAGAATAAACAATACAATAAAATGGATAAGTTATATTTTTTAACAAGTGAGAATAAAAATACAATCTAAAGACATGATGTTGCTTTTTTTAACTTAATCTATTTCCAAGAAAAAATTAATCTATAAAAGCTCCTTCATTGAGCATGAGGTCATGTTTCCTTCTTTCATCATGTACAAAGTTTTGTTTATACTACACATAATAGTGACATGCCTTTGTTTGGTCATGTGATATGGGGTCTCTCCTATGGAACCTGTGACAAAATAACAATCCCATGACCACTTTCTTCCACTAGTGACTTGAATCCCAAAGGAAGAACACCATGACCCTTCTTAACACCCATCCCTCCTTCTCAGTGTCTAAGGCACAAAAACTTAGTCTAATCAATAGGAAACATTTATCTAAATTAAAGATTAGTTTAAATATTAAAAATTAGTAACATGAAAGGTCATTTTTTATTTGAAGATAATTAGACAAATGAAATATCACTAGAGAATATGTTGAAGAGGAAGAGGCATGAGTTTTGACCTTCCATGCCCCATTTTCCTTTTCCATTGTTGGAAAAGCATAAACTAGGTTGTTGCTACATTTCCTAGACATTGGAAAGAGTTTGTAGAAGTTCTGAGTTGTGCAAGTTATTTTGCTCTAATTTTCTAGGAGAGAATTTGCTTTGATTCACACATATTATATTCTTGTTACTTATTAATAATGTTAGTTTCTACAACTATTTTCTATGGGTTTTCTTTCTCTAGTAGGCTTTTCTCATTTAAGTCTTTGCATTCCTATTGGTTTTGATGGCTTATATTCTATTGTCATTGCTTGTTAACTTTTCTATGTTGTAATTGTGTATTGTTCAATTGATTTTATTTTTTTTAATGCATTGAGCAAGATGCATTATATTGTTTTAAATTTATTGTTAAAATATGTGTGTGAGTTTAAAGGATGCCAAAAATTTAAAAATAGGCCATGTTGGTAAGGAAGTTATTGAATGATGAAGAGATAGTTGTGAAATATCTTGGTGCACTTAAACCTCATACAGAGAGAATTTAATCTCTTTTTTCCATTAATACCTTAAAAGAGTTTAGCATCAAATCTCATGCCACTAATTATAATTACAAAACAAACTTATTTCATCCTATAATGTAAGCAAGGAGAAAGACCAAGTAAGTTATACAAAAACAAATGAAAGAAGCAATTCCTCCCCCCTCCCCAAAAAAATTACCAACACCATAGTCAAAGAATAAAAATATTGTACTCATTGTGATCTAGGGGGCCATGAAAAGGCTACCTATTGCAAACTGCATCCAAAGATATGTGAATATTTTTTGAAGAAGAAAGAAAAGAAGACTACGCCACCACTATTGAAGTAAAAAAGGTGGGGAATAAATATAATTTAGATGAGAAGACTGTTTATTCCATTACTCTTTCCAGATTAATTACTTCCAAAGAAGAAATCAACAAGAATGAATAAGAAGATAACACCAATGAATAAGAGATGGAGTGCTTGTTTCCTTTTGAGTATATGTGAAAATGAAAATTTTTAAATGTGTTGATTGATTCCGATTCACAAAAAATGACTTATAAAAAGTTGGTAAAGAAACTCAATTTAAACACTTTTATTTATCCTAAGCCTTTTCCTCTTGGTTAGGTTCATAATAATATTGAAACAAGTGTTGTATAGAGTGAAGTTTTAGGTTTTGTTGGATTTGTTGATGATGTATTATATTATGTATACCATTGTATATTTTGATCTTGTGTTAGGTAGCTCTCTTTTTGGATGAGAAATATTTTCATGAGAAGAGGGCAAAAGTACTTTTTGACCAAATAAAGACAACAATACATCATAAAAGCTTATAAAGTAAAACCATCCATTGTACTTATTTCTTGCAATCAAGCAAAGAGAATGGTAAATGCAAAGAAAAATTTTATGCTTCTTTTCATTGAACCCAAGAAGGAATGAGGAGATGTTGAAGTTGAGAGATCATATGTTAGTTATAATCTATATTGGATAGGGAAAATAAATGAGTTGCTTCCATCGTTCAGTTAGTGTTTAAGGAAGCTACATGACTCCCAACAAAGAGAAAAGTTGAGCATGAGATTCATTTTTAGTTAGAAACCTCTTTTCAAAGTTGGTATTATATCATAAATCAATAATGGAGAGTGAGAAAATCAAGAAGTAAATTTCGTTGTTGTTGGACCAAGGACTCGTTAAACTAGTTTATCCACTTGTAGCACATCCATTTTTTAGTGTCCAATAAAAATGGCACATAGTAAATCTGCATAGATCATTGAGCATTAAATAAAATCATAAATACGAATCATCATCCACTGTCTTAAATAGATTACCTTTTAAACCAATTTTAGAAGGAAAAGTTCTTCATAAAGCTATATTTGAAATCTAATTACCACCAAATTCATGTGGAGGAGAAATGCTTGGAAGATTACCTTTAAGAAAAATCAAAGTCTATAAAAATAGTTAGTTTTGTCTTTTGGCCTATGCAATCCTCTTGTTATGTTCATGAGGATTATGGATTCATTGATAATCATATATTTAGGTGATATTCTAGTTTTCAGTGAGACACGGGATGAGGATATTAACCATTTGAGAAAGATGTAGACTTATTACAATAAAATTGACTTAAAGCCAATTTGAAAAAGTGTGAATCTGTAAAGCAAAGTTTTTGTGTATCTTGGTTTTATTATATGTGGAGGTTAATTAAAGATAAATTTAACCAAAATTGAGATAATTTTAAACTGATCTACTCCCACTATGGTTACTAAAGTTAAAAATTCTATTAGAGCAATACAATTTTCAAGGAAATTCTTTCCTCATTTTTTAGCTATTAATGCCCCTTTATATACCTTATTTCTCAAAAGAAAAAAAATCATTTAGAAGAAAGAATGGCTCCAAAATTTAAATAATTAAGTCATAGAATTAGAAATACTTATGTTGGCATTACCTAAATTATAATAAAAATTCGAGGTGATATGTCTAATTATGTTATGCATTTTATGCACTTGTAAGGGAAAAGACCAATTTGCTACCACTCAAAAACTTGTTTAGAATTACCCCACTTATAACAAGGATTTGTATGCCTTGTTGTAAGCCATCAAGAAATGGAAGTACCATCTAATGTGTATGTAAACCATTGTTCATATAGATAACCAACATTTGTAATATCTTCAAAGTTAAAGCAAATTATAAAATCTAGACATTTTATATGGATGGGTTTCTTATAGTAATTTCATCTTGTTATTAAGTGCAAGCAAGGTGCTAGTAAAAAAATGGTTGGTTTATTATCCAAATATCTCACTTCTATATGTAGTTTTATGATGTAGGTTTAACCCTTGCATAACATACTTATTGGTTCCAATCATAGATATTTTAGCATTTTTTCCAACCTTATATTCAAAATCTTAATCTTGTACCTATTGAACTTCAAGCTCTTAATACCCAAATTGAGCAATTACAACAACACATGGCCATAAGTCAAACTCCTTTCCCTAATCAAAGGTGTTCATCTGAGGATATTTGTAATCAACCACCAGATCATTTCATAGCTAGTAGAACCTTTCCCCCTAAATTTAAGACTCCTAAGTTTTACTTATATAAGGGAAGGGAAGACCCAATTAACCATATTAGGTTATTTTATACAACATTTTGTGACAACCTATGATAAAGATTAATTCTAAAAATATTTCCTAAGATTTTGTGGCACAACATTTGAGTGATATTATCAAGTATCATGCCATTCCCTTAGAAGTTTCAAGGACTTAGTATAAATTTTTGTTAGATATTTCTCACTATGTAATGAAGATAAGGTCATAATCAATAAATTATACCAACTAAAACAATAAAAATAAGAAAGCATTTCTAAATCCTTTGGAAGATGGAGATCCTTAGTAGGGACATTGTAGTATGTACCTCCATAAAAGGATCTCTTGAATATCTTCATTTCAAATATCCATGAACAAATAGAATTTTATCTAGAACCAACAAATATATCTTCTTTTGAGGATGTCATATACAAGGCCAAAAGAGTAGAAACTACACTCATCAAATGAAGGAAACCAAATATAAAAAATTGGAAGTATGAATATAAAACTTCTACTTCCACTAACACTTAACATAGTAAATACAAAGGAAAATATTATAATAAACATATTTTGGTGATGGGTAACAACCTCCCATGATGAAACCAATAATGTCAATACTATAAAAAATCTACAAAGAATTATCCTTTGTGAAGCCAACCAACAATCCTATAATAAGGTTCATTAGAATATATGAAACCTTAGAAGCTATACTAGATCAACTCCTAAAGGTTAAAATCATGGAGTTATCGATAATAATATTATTGTTGGTGAAGACAACCAACAAAAATAACCTCATCCTAGAAGAAATTTCTCTAGAATAGATGAATTGTTAGAAAGAATCCTATATAAACTCCTAAAGGCTAAAATTATGGAGTCACTAGCAATATAACCCCTTGATCCAAGAAGGGAGAGAGAATCTTAGTTTAGACCCGATAACTACTATGTCATCATACTAATAGATGCATGGGATTAAAACATGTAATACAAGACAATATTATTATCAATAATAGCTTTGATTCTTCATCTCCTTTACTCAACTAAGAATTGGAAATATTTGAAAACTTTTACCTTATGATGGTAGTAAAAATAAAAAAACCTATGTTAAAATGTTAGTTACAACAATGTGCCCTCTCCTAATTAAGGAGTGTTTGGTCACATTTAATCAATTTTATTCCATTAACTATATCACTTATTATTTTTGTGTCTTAATCCAACAACAACAAAAAAATTCTAAGTTGATCAACCTTCATCTAATTAACCAATTAAACCTCTTATTCTAATTCAATCTCAATACAAATATAAATCTATAGGTGCCTACAACCTATTAGAGCATACTAAACAAACTATAGCTAAAAATATTTGTTTTGGATGTCCTTAAAGGGTCATCAACTTACTAAGATATCTTGGTCAGGGTTTAAGTAAATGAATAGTTCCTCAAAACCCAGACCCAATTGAATTTGCTTTTATTGCATTGACAAGGGTAGATCATACAAACATATATTTTTACAAATACATATCCCTAGTCAAACTTCATTAATAGGATATCCTTCCTTCTATATCACAATTTAAATCAACGATAAATTTATCAAAAACTCTTAGTTAACAATGGATCTGACTGAATATTTATAGTCTAAAATTTATTATCTATTTTAGCTTAACTAAAAATTACCTTGATAAATCTAATCTTACCATAATGACCTTTAGCAATGGAAAAACAAGTCCAGTGGTACAATAGTATTGCCTCTCAAAGTAGGCCCTCAAACTATTAACACTCTCTTTTATATCATGTTATATGACCTATCTTACAACATAATGTTAGAATGCCCATGGATCCATGAGGTGTAGATAATTACATCCACTCTCCATCATTATCTAAAATTATGAATACAAAGGCTAAAATTATAATATCCCTATCGATCCCAAATCCTTCAAATATTGCAAGCTAATTTAAGTTCAAATCTAAAAACTTGATTTTTGTCCTCATGTAATAGAGGTCAAGGATACAATACTTACTCTTGCTAAAGAGACCCCTAGTCGATTAAAAACACTTGTTATATAGGAAAGTCTAATAAATTTGTAGTTGATCAAATAATAGAAGCCTTAGACTCCCTTAAAATTTTTGACAATAATAATTCAACTATAACAAAACAAACATATTTTAAATTTATTTCTATTAAGGTAACAAATACTAACTCTAATCCTCCTTAGGTGGACCTATTCAATATCCCTCCTCTTAGTATGTTGGGGCTCTCATATTTTTACAAAGGTTAAAATATACAAATGGAAGGTTGCTCTTTCATTTATGCTAGAAGTATTGATGACAAAAAAATTATGGAAACAACTAATACCCTAATAAACTATAGTATACTTCATTCTATTTCCATAACTCTTACCCTATACCAAAATATATGGTAGCCAATATGGATTACCACATTAAGATTGAGAAATTTATAAGAAAGTCATCAATCAATCCCTTCAAGTGGAATTCTAGCTAGGTCAATTTTGGTATAGGGTTTAACTCAATAATGTAAAACCTAATTCAAACTCAATATTTAACAAGGAAGACAAGTCCAATTAAATAGATCGTTATTAAGGAGTCTACATTGCTATTATCATCTCTTCAAATGGTATCAAATGGAATGATGAAGATTCTAGGAATATCGACCATAAAATCTTAGAAAATAACTACAAATATTTATCTAGCATTGTGGTATAAGTTTCTTATCATCATCATCTTCATTATCTTGTTGGGTATGGTTTAGGCACATACCGTATTATCACACTTGATGAGAAAGGACTAAAAAAATCCATGAGTATCATGCATCTCAAATGATAATGTCTAAACAAAGAAAATGTCTATATTTGTATTGACTATTGGTTGAATTCTGATTGGGTCTTGGTTGATTTTGTTGAATTTCTTATCTTTTCTTGACTATTGCTAATATTTTATTGTCAGTTTTACATTATCAACAATAAAAATCTAATTCTTGTATGAATTTGATGTTTTTATTGCCTAAAAGCATTCTACTATAACTTTTATGTTTCTTTATCTTTATCCCTTTGATTTAAATTAATTTTATAGTTTACTTTTATATTCTAAATTTGATAGGTTATTGATGTGATCAAGTATCCATTATCATTATGCTCATCTTGTTTATCTTTACTACTTGCTTTAGATATAATACCCATAGTGATATTGCATATGCTAGTCAAATCTAGATATGAGAGTAAAATACATTATTTTGTCCGGCTTATGACTACATCACAATTTCTATTTATCCATGAGGAAAAAAACATACTAACATGAGTGGACATCATTATCCTTTGTCATCATTTTGAAAAGACTTGTGTCCATTAACCTTGTTTATTGTACTCAAAGAGGAGAAATATGGTTTATGTAGATCCGTTTAGTCAAATATTTTAGGTTAACAAACACATAAAGTTAGAGTCTTATCTTTGAATGAATCTTGTGCCCATAAGCCTAGTTAATTTTTACCTAAGAGGAGAAATACAAGTTATATTATATTCTTTGATATAATCTTCAAATTTAATAGGCACCAAAGTTTTAGCCTTATCCTTTATCATTATTATTAACCTTATTTAATAACATTTATTTTTATTGGTAGAATAATTTTAGCTAGGGTTAGTTGACTTTCCTATTTCCTAGGAATCTAATGCTAGCGGATTATCAATATTTTTCTTATCGACCATCTTCAACTCATCATCAACATATTAATTATACTATTTATTAAATATCTTTATACTTTTTCATGGCTTGGTTTATACCCAATATTGGAAGATAAATATATTCTTTCCTAAGACAAATCATGTCATGAAAAAATATGATGGAATCTTGACTACGAATCATATATTTTGCATCTCATGATGGATTATGAGAAGTACAAAATGTAGGCACACTCTTTATTTCTCATAACTCATCCCTAGACACAACATGCTTAATTATTGGTCTATATTTAAAATATTTATTCAAAACTCATGTTTGTAATGATTCAAGAGATAGTGTACACTTATCCTTTGGTATTTTTATCATTTTATTTTACATATAAAAAACCATTCTATAATCTACTTCAACTAATATTTTCATATCATTTACAATTTTGTAGGTTTTGACAATAGTGGATGCTCATCATTTTACTTTTCTTTATTCTCATACCTACATAAATTTTTATTTTTTATTTTTAAGCGAAAAATCCCTTGCGGGGCTGCCTTGGTCTGAGAGACCACGAACAGGGGGTTCTACACTGTCAAAGTCACCCGAGAGTTGCACCCGACCCTTCCCGCACCAACATTATCAATTGGATTTTGGATATCCAATTCAACTTTTTAGTAGGGTGGAGATTTGAACCTGGGACCTCTCTTGGAGGATTTACCTCTCCTCTCCAACTCACCTAGAACACCTGGGTTAAAAATAATTTATAGTGGAAAACACCCCTTTCGAGGTGCCACTTTCAACAGGTTGGGCATAAGAGGAATGGAGCCTTGTCGGCCTCTACTAGCACATAGGACATCCTAACTATACCATATATCTACAGGATGGAGACAAGGGTAATGGAACCTGGTTCAGCCTCTACCAGCACCCAGGGCATTTACCACTACACCACAACAAGCAGATCTATCTACATAAATTTAATCCTCTCATTTGAGCATTCGTAAGAAACCAAAGGATGAATTTCATGTACAAATGATTTATAATGATCAAATTACGTCACTTTAAGGGTTGAAAACATTAATCTTGAATATCCTCATTTTCATATCTTTTATCATATATAGTTTATATTTAAACTATCTCTTATCCAACAAACCATTTGTCAAGAAATATTGCTTTTGTACTCATTCAAAATATGGTGTGTATTCAATAGGGGGATTTTAAGCACCTATATAGGATTACCAAAATTATTTTGAATGGGGCCATTAAAATTCTATATCATATATAAATACATATGCTTATCTTTAACCCATCTAGTGTAGACAACAGTTCTAAGAAGGATAAACCATGAAGAATTGACTGAGAATAATTTCCATCAATTTTGATTGTATATAGCAATTTTGGTATGTTATTTGGTCCAATGATTTTGTAAAATCATCCAATTATTATAAAAGGCTTTATTACGTACAAGGAGCACTAAAATACAAAAGTAGTTGTCATTGTGTTAATCGACTAACTAGGTAGGTTAGACGTCTAGTTTGTTAAGACGTTTGGTTAGTGTTTAGACGTCTAGTTTAGCATTAACGACGTCTAACAAAGGGTTAAGATGGTTGGGCAGTTGGGAGTGAAGTAGTTGCAGTAACTACTTCACCCTCCTATACAACCCCCTTCAAAATTGTAAACATATCATCATCATCATTTTGCAATAATGCCAATGCTCTTGTACGGAATGGTTGTTCTATGTGTTTGGTGATATTGTGTGTGTTCTTAGTGATTGTAGGTTGTAGTGTTGTTTTGATGTTTACTTGCAGGCTTGGTGCATCTACATGGACAAGAGTTCAGTATTATTATTGCAGGTACAAAATATTGGAGTTACAGACGACAGATCGTGATGTCTGAGTTACCTGTTAGATAGTTATCCGTCTAGTCCAAGCCCTAGATGTCTAACACTCAGACGTCTAATCCCTAGTATGACGTCTAAACCTACACTATACATTTACCCTCACTTTATGTTTAGTCTATCCTATAGACATCTACTTTTAGTCCTATATGTCTATATTTGTAGATGTCTATTCCTAGAATATAGACATCTAACCAATAGATATCTATCTCAAGGTACCCGAACATCTAGAATGAAGTATCTAGACATTTAGCCTCTGATAGCTAGTTCATGACATCTATCCTTGATGTCTAGCTAACTACACTCAAACGTCTAATTCTCTGACATCTAGAATTGGCCATTGAATAATGTAACCCCTAAGGTCTGTAACTAGTCACCCTAACTATCATCATCCCTTAACCCAGGAATGTACTCACCCCTATCTACATTTGGCATCGTTGCCTAATTGAACTCAAAGTCTGGAGCCACAAGTGATAGGAGTAAGAGGTGAATGACTAATGCCAGGTTACAAAACAAAAATCAAATACTTATAAGAAGAAGTGTATCATTGACGAACCTAAGGACACAAGAGGAAACAAAAGTATCTCACTCAAAAGTAGAGAGATTTTGGACCCTAGAAGACGAGGATAATCTGAACATTGAAACATTGTTGGTGACTACAGAAAATGAAGAAGAATAAATAGCTGAGGAAGAGCCCATCATTGAGAACTGGATGGTAACACCAAAACCAATGAGGGAGAGTTGGCCAGAGGATACTGAAGGAAGGAACCTTGTATCAGGACAACTATGCAGAGGTTTGTGGGGAGTAATACCAAAGCCACATTTGGTGTGTTCACAGAGAAGGTAACAAAGTAAAGACCAATTGGATTTGGGTAGAAGGTTATTTGAGTATAATTTTGCACTACCAATAGTATAAAAACAACCAAATCGAACTCCACAACCACCAACACTAGGAAGTTCGACCAACAAGACAAATACTATGGCGACGAATCCCGCCAATAGAACAATACAACATAAATACCCATATTTTTCAAGTTAAGTAAAAGAGGACCCATATTGGCATGTGGGAATTTGCATTACCATTTGGGGAGCAAATGGGGTTACACAAGACACAATATGATTGCAATTATTCCCAACTACATTGCGAGGTATGGCGATAGATTGGTACTTGAAAAGACAAAACACGTAAGCATTTACACAATGGGTAGATTTAAAGAATGTATTTATAGAAGAATTTCAACCGCTTCGAGATGAAACTGACATCATCACAAAAATATGTGTCACGAAGCAAAAACCAGACAAGGATGTTAAGAACTACAATAGAAGATTGAAATAATTGACAAACAAAATGGAGATGACACCTGCTGATGGTATGATAAAGCGATGGTTTTTGGATGGGCTACTACCAAAATTCAAGAAAAGGATGAAGGCAGTACCATCCTCAATATACACAAAAGCATTGGAGAAATCCAAGAACTTCGAAAGTGAAGGTAAACAAAAAATGGCAGGTATTGGAGGCTACTTGAAACATAATGAAGATTCAAACAATGATGCAGAAGATAAAGTTTAGAGCACAATCCACTCCTTTCAGAGAGAATTTGACAAAATTCTAAAGGAATCAAAAGGAGAAGTCCGCAAGGATCGAAAATATATTTTGTCCTCATATTGCAAGACAAAAGGACATTCAATGTCAACTGTCAAAAGAACGCATACTGTAACATATGTGAAATAGCCAGACAATTGTCCATTCAACATGAAAAGCAAGAGGCATAAAACATTGGGTATATAAAAGGAAGAGCAACCAAATGTTCCAAGTAATGGATAAGGATCCACTAGCGAAGGATATAGGAATAGTCATTGAGGAGAAAGACAAGGAGGCCAGATTTGACTAAATATGAATCTGATGGTCGATTGATTATTCAATGTTAAAATTTCTAAGAATGGGGCCACTTTGCGAAGAATTGTTCCAAACCCCAAAATATAGGTAATAACAGTGGTAACAATACCACCCAAATGTGTCAATGGTGTGGTTCAAAAAATCACAAGGAAGGCAATTGTTCGAAGAAGGCAAGTACCAGTGGAACTCAGAATATCAACCTCATCGGTATTGAAGAGGTGATAGAGGCATACAAGGAAGTCTTGGCTGTAATAAGAGCACAAAACAAGAAGACAGAACAATACCCAAATCCTACCAAGGAGAAAGAGTGATGGCATAAAGCCCAAGAACTAATAAAAATAGAACAAGCAAAGGAGAAGCAGGGTCAACTAGTTTTGGAAAAAGTATTGAAGAGACCAGAGATCACCAAGAAGGCATCAGTAGAAGGCTTGGTAACAGAGGTATTAAAAATGAAGGTTTCCAAATTGTTTAGCATAGTACCTGAGTTGTATGCTATGATTGAGGAAGTCATCAAGAAGAAGGATGAAACTCAACAGGTAGCAACTCTCAAGCAAGGACAATTCATCAATTTGACAATCCTAATGATTGAAGCTAGGAGGAGACCAACTATAGTCTAGATGGAGGTTTTGGACCATATACTAAATTAGATGATTATGGATGGAGGGTCTAGTGTGAACATGATACCGAAAAATACATGGCAGATTTTGGAGCAACCCACCTTATGATCTCTAAATTTCAAACTATATGGAACTAATAAATATGGCATTGAAATAATAGGCATCTTGATGAATTAGAAGGTATGTATAGAAGAGCAAGACTTCATCATAGATTTTGTTGTCATTGCTATGCAAAAAACCACATATGATGCATTGCTAGGATGAGGATGGTTGAGAACAACAAAAGTCAACCATAATTGGGAGAAGGAACATTTATCCTTTAAGCAGGGGCAACACAAGTATATAATAAATTTGAAGAATCAAACTATGAGTCAAGATATAGCCACTTCAGATCATTCAGGATCCTCTTCATCAGATGGTGAGACAAGGTATGAACCATATGAGGAAGGAGTGTTGTACCTTGAATACTGCACAAAATATGAGTATGACCAGGACAAAGACTTACTATATTGGCAGTTGGAAGACTACGAGATATTCTCTCCCTAATATTTTTGCATAGATGTGAGAAATAAGATTCAAAAGGATGAGATACAAGAACCTGAAAAGGGAACTAGCAATAGAAGACAGAAAACAATAGAGAAGGACAAGGAAAGGGAGAAGTGGACATTTCCCAAGAATTTTGTAGAATTTACGATGGGGGAGGTAGTCATTGAAGATAAACCAACCCACCCCATCGAGGCACTAAAGGTAGTAAATGAATTTGAATCTATCAAATATGAAGACCCTAAAATGATCTAGGTAAACTTGGGATAAAATGGTGAGGAGAATATGATCAAATGTGGAGATAATTGGGATCTAGTCCTGAAAGTAACAACATTTAAGATTTTTCTAGACTATAAGGATATTTTTGCTTGGACATATAATGACTTGAAGGGAGTACCACCAGAACTCTATGTACACAAGATTCCTCTAATTGAAGGTGCACAACCTATTAGAAGGTGACCTTACAAAATGAATCCCAAATACGCAGCGAAGATGAATGCCAAAATTGAAAAGATGTTAGATGCAGGCATTATATTCAAAGTTATGACAAGTGAGTGGGTGTCACCAATCGTTATTACCCCAAAGAGAGAAGTAGATAAAATTTGAATCTGTGTGGATTTTAGAAGTTTGAATTCTATAACCATAAAGGATCCCTTCCCAATCCTGTTCATAGACTCCATACTGGAATAAGTAGTTGGCCATGATATACATTCATTTTTGGATGGATTCTCAGGATACAACAAAATTAGCATAGCAGAGGAAGACAAGCTGAAGACCACCTTTGTTGTGAAAAATAGGATATATGCATATAAATGCATGCCATTTGGACTATGCAATGCACCAGTTACTTTTTAGAGGATCATCTTGTACATTTTTGATAAGATATTCACAAGAAACTTCAAAGAATTTTTGGATGATTGGTCACTCTATGGCAAGACACTAGAGCATTTAAAGGCCTTAGAAGAGTGTATGGAATTGTGTAGGAATGCACGAATATCATTAAACCCAAATAAATGTGTCTTACTGGTGCCATACAAAAATTTGATGGGACATATAATATTCCAAGAGGGTTTAAAACCTGACCTGGATAAGATACGGATAATATTTCTAATGGAGGAGCCACATGATGTGAGCTTGATCAAAACCTTCTTAGGGATAGTAGGATATTACAAATTTTTTATCAAGAACTATGCACTGACATCTCATCCACTAGACACACTTACGCGTAAGGGTGTTCCATTCAAATGGACAAAGGAACACTAGGGAGAGTTTGAGGGATTGAAAGGGCACTTGGTGAGAGCACCTATCCTAGTTTACCTAGACTGTGAAAAGGAATTCTACGTGCATGCTAATACCTCAAACTTTTCCATTGGATGTGCATTGGCACAAGAAGGCCAATTTAATCTAGATTAGCCCATATACTTTGCAAGTCGATTGCTGTCTAGAGTCAAGAAGAATTACGATACAACATAGCAAGAAGCACTGGGAATGGTGTATGCAGTGCATAAGTATAAACACTATTTACTAGATAATCCCTTTGATTTCTATGTGGATCACTAGGCCCTATTGTACTTAATCAATAAACCAATAATCTATGGACGAGTGAGTCGATGGCTCATCACCCTATAGGAATTCATGTTTAGAGTGACAGTAAGACCATGGAAGAAACATGTAATAGCAAACCAATTTTTAAGGATTCTCTCTGAAGAACCTGGAGAGGGAGGAATACCAAATGAAAACCTCGATTTCCAATTTTTTATGATTAGTACAATACCAGGATGGTACAAGCATATAGGTGAATACTTGTCAACAGGAGAGCTTCTAAAAGAATTTATGATAGTTGAGTGAAGAAATGTGATTAAGAAATCAATGCCCTTCACCTTGATTGTAGGATTGCTTTACAAGATGGGGGAAGACGACATATTGCAAAGATGTGTAATGGAGGATGAAGTGTAGCAAACCCTAAAGAAGACACAAGAGGGATTTGCAGGAGGACACATGGGACTAGATGGGATAGCCAGAAAAGTAATATTGGAAGGCCTATGGTGCCCACCCTCTTTCATGATGCAAAATTTTTTGTGATAGCATGTGATATGTGTTAGAGAACAGGGAAGCCATTGAAAAGACACTTCATGCTATTACATCCATCATAGCCTCAAGAATTCTTTGAGAGATGAGGGTTGGATTTTGTAGGTCCTTTAAAAAAAATTCAAAGGAGAAAATTTTGATATATCGCAGTTGCCACAAAGTACCTCACAAAATGGGTAGAAGTAAGAGCTTTATCGAATAACTCAACAAAAGTATGACTCACTTTGTATGAACAAGTGATTACAAGGTTTAGGATACCTCTACAATTGACAAGCAATAGAGGAGGTCATTTTGTGAATGTAATTATTCAAAATTTGACGAAAGGATTCAAAAAATTTCACTCTTTGTGAAGTTCGTATTACCCTAGATCAAATGGGCAAGCAAAAGCGATGAATAAACTTCTGGTTTCAATCATGTACAAGACATGCGGAGTAGAAAGAGTTGACTGGGAGGAATGGTTACCAATAATATTATGGGTATACAGAACCACTTTTAAGGCCACCATAAACCACACACTCTTTAAACTGATGTATGGATAGGAGGTAGTAGTACCGGTTGAATTCCTTGTACTAAGTTTAAGGGTAGCAGTAAAAAATTGTTTGAATGACAAGGAAATAATGCAAGATCGACTGACATCATTGGTGCAGTTGGATGAAAAGAGGGTAATGGCACAATGGGTAACGAATATCGCATAGAAAAGAAGGAAATTATGGCATGATAAGCATCTTCAGAAAATGGATCTTAAAGCTGGTGAACTAGTTCTCAAATACAATGGTAAGAGATAACTCAAGGTAAGAAAATTGAAATCCCTATGGCTCGGACCCTTCTAGGTGGAGGAAGTACTCAAGAATGGGGCAGTTAAACTAAGAAAATTGGATGGAACACTATGCCTTGAGGTAATCAATGGTTCTAAGTTGAAGCTATATAAGCCACATGCTCAGGTAAATATGATAAACTTGGCGCAATCAAGAAATTTTGAAATAAGGATAGAAGTATATCCAGGAACACAATCCCCTAAAAATGATGAGCCGAGTAATGTTGTTCGAGAGGAGGAAAATCATAACTTGGATTGGTTATTTGGGACTGAAGGAGGACCATTAATTGAATAAAAGGAAGGAAAGCAACGAAGATTGCAGTTACACATTCAATTTCCAAATGACAATGAGGAAGACTGACTCCAAGCCCTGATGGAAGTCTCTCTACAAGAAGTTTTGAAAGAAGAAGAAGGAGAAGAAGAATATGAAGAAGAAGGAGCTATAATTTTACAATGAATGTGATTGGAGACACAGAGGTTGCAAGAAGAATATGAAACTCTAAGACAATATAATAACCAACTATAGGAACAAGTGATTCAAGAGTTGGACACAACCATGCAATTAGTAAATGAACAATATGAAGCATGTCAATCATAATGGTTAGAACAATAACAAGGAGAACTAAGAGGAAGTGCAATAAGTAACTCTTAGAAGAGCAGCTTATTTTCCTTAGCGGAAGAAGAGCAAGAAGATACCGTAAGCCTAGTTGAAAATAGAAGAGGAAAAGCAATAGTAACAAATGCACATTCTAGTAGTTCTTCAACCACATTAAAAATCATGCTTAATTCAAATAAGTCCTCAAGCTCGAAGTCAGTAAAACATCAAGAGATGAGGGAATATCCAGAAAGACCTAGGGTATGGGAAGTAGGACAAAGGTCAACTACCAAACATCAGATAAGCAAGGAGGAAATGGTAGTCATCATATGGAAGGATATTGAGATAGTACCAAAAAAACCAAAAACTGGAGATAGGGTTATGCATAAGCACAAAATATCACAAATTGGCTCTATTTAGGATTTTCAAGATTTTAAATTGGCTAATTTTGGATCCTTTCACTAGGGCCCATTTGCCCACAATTTATGGGGTGGAAGTTTTTTTGGGGGTAAATTCGCCCGTCGTTGATAATCATGAACCTAATATTATTTTAATTCGTCGACCTCAAATTACAAATGATTTTTTATTTCCTGCCTAATTCACCTTCAAATTATACATGATTTTTTATTTCTCACCCAAATCGCCTTCAAATTATAAATGATTTTATATTTCCTCGCCCAAATCACCTCATATACTACCCGTATATATATTGTACTGGGTACTGATAAACATACATCAAAAATACTGTAACTCAAAAATAGCTCTGAAATAATGAAAAACTTGAGGTGTCGATCGACATTCATCTATCGCTTGCAGAGGTGTCAGTCGATTGCAGAAGTGTCGATCGACATTAGCCTATCGGTTGTAGGGATTGTTGATCGACATTTATCTATCGGTTGCAGAGGTGTCGATCATCATTTGCTAGTTGGTTGCAGCACCGTGTCTATCGAAATTACAAGAACCAATCAAATTTACTACAACTGATAGAAATTATTGCATCTGATCGATATGCATACAATTATCATACTTGCAACCGATCGACATGTCTGCAACCGATCGGTAATCGACATATCTACAATCGATCGGTATGGATGCAATCGATCGGTATGGCTACAACCGATCGACATGTCTGCAACTGATTGACATGTTTGCAATCGATCAACATGTCTACAATCGGTTGGCATGTCTGCAATTGATCGATAATTGACATGTCTGCAATCAATCGGTATGGCTACAACTGATCAACATGTCTGTAATCGATCGACATATCTACAATCGATTGGTATATCTACAACCAATTGGTATGGCTACAACCGATCGGTATGGTTTCAATCGATCAATTTGTCTACAATTGATCAACATGAATGTAGTTGATCGGTTTATCTACAATTGATTGACATGTCTACAGTCGATTGGCATGTCTGCAACTGATCGACATATCTGCAATCGATCGTCATCATTGCAGTCGATTGTCATCGCTACAACCAATCGGTATGTATGCAATCAATCGATAATCAACATATCTACAACTGATCGGTATATCTGTAGCTTGTCGATATATCTACAACTAATTGGCATATCTGTAACTGATCATCATCACTGCAACTGATTGACATGTATGCAACCGATCGATATTTTGCAACCGATCGTTATGTCTATTGCTGATTGGCATGCCTGTAACTGATTGAATTTTACATCTTAGACCGATCATCATAAATCATAAAGGCTAAAATCCTTTCTTGTTGGCCTAAATCCTTTAAGTTTACCATACATTTTTAGACTTTGTAACCCGATATTCAAGGCCCCAAACACAAAAAAAATCGCCATAGTTTGAAAATTTTTGGAGAATTTTTTTTTAAATTTGCCATGGTTTGAAATTTTTTGGAGAAAAATAATTGCAATTCGTCATGTATACTTCTACATATTTTTTCGGGATTCCAAGACAATTCACTTTCATTTTATAAATAGATTTTGGGGCCGACCCCTTATGGATAACCCTGAATAGAGATTGGTGGGAGGAGTCAAGTAGTGACGAAAACCTACCATAGATTCCTGATATACCATATGCCAATCCTAACCCAAACCATAGGAGATAGAGAAATGAAGATCGTAATCAACAAGCAGGTGTTAGATTTATAGAAACTACACACATAATTGAAGATGATGCTTCACTAAGTCCACAAGATGAGTACAATAAAGGATTGAATGAGGACATGATGCCAAAAGTACCACCACCTCGTGCATGGAGAACACCATATGTTGGAGCCATGAGACGTCCAACTAAACGAGAAGAAGTAGCTAGGTATCAGATAGCTACATTAGACTGACAACAACATAGAAGAGAAGTAAGAAGATTGCAACAATGGGTTCAAGAAAATTCAGAATGGCTAATGAACATGGTAGGAGAGGGAAATGACTCCAACACTAATTCAGTATTTTCAAAGGAGTATCAAGAAAAATTAACCAATTATGCCATGCAATGACAATTTGAGGAAACTAGGTGGAGATGAAGACTGATAAGGGCTGATAGGAGACTGAGGATCTTGCACCAACTAACACCTGCGCACTTACATCATCCACCAAAAACAAGAGCACAACTGATAAACGACACCCATAGCAAAGATAACTTAGGTACCCTCAAAATATCGTAAGGAATTCTAAGAGCCCCTAATAAGGGCAGTAGCATGGTTGACCTCTATCCCAGTAGCTCAAGAGGAATATATACCCCTCTGGCTACCCATAGGTCATCTAGTTCTTAGATTGGACCATATGAGAACTTAGTCCAAGCCAACCCATTACTATGTGCTCCTGAGAACAGACCTATAGGTCCGCCTTAGCGAGCTCATAAGAATTGAAGATGTCATCAGGAATGATTGAGGGATCGACTGAATCTTGGGAAACTAGGAGTAAGACAACCCCACACTATGGAGATCCGATCGAAATAGGCTGAGGATGTGATAACCAGGTTCGTGGAAGAAGAAACTGGGATAGAAATCTTAATCTAGAACAAAGGGATAAAGAGAGGGCAGTTGTAGGAAATGACAGAGTTTGAGTAAGAGGCCCAAGAGTAAGAGAACTCCACCGAAATAGAGGACATCAGAGACAACAACAACCCAATCAAAATGAACTTGATAAACAGGCACAAGAAGGGGTAAGGTTTCACTACTTGGATGATTGCATAATAATCCAATGAATTGATGGAAGTATGGAATAGATTCCATTGGTGCCATCCCATCCAATAAATGATGTTACATGACTAAATATGACTAGGATACACCCAAAGGATGTCATCAAAAACCTAGATAACAATAATGCTAACTTGAAATAAGGAGAAATCCACATGGTAGAAGATTGGATGGAACAAACATGTTTGGCAATGGAAAGAAATTAGCAAGCTGTTAATAATGATAGATGAGTTAGTAACTACAAATCCTATGAACTAGAAACACAACATCAACCGGTAGAAGCAGAACAATCATATTGGTGTATTGTATCAAGAAATACTAGAAGACGTCAACAACAACCATGATCGAAAACCCTCCTAATATGGAATAATCGTCGAAGACATCAACCGATGGAAAGAACAAAAACTGACGATGAATATGAATTTAGCAATTTTAGAGGAAGTAGTCTTCATCAAGAAAATGGTACGTCTAACACATGGGAGCTATGTATTAGCTTTGCCATACATTTCACCTACCAATGTTGAGAAGAAGATGTCAGGCGCGAAAGAAATTTTTGAAAAATAATAAAAATAGAATAAAAATAAGAAAAAGTCAAAAAGTCAAAAAGAAAATAAAAAGATGAAAAAGAAATAAAACAAAAATTGAATAAGACAGAATAAAACCTTAGAAATCTAGATGGGACGATGTGGTGCATATGCAAGAAAAGGTTGTAAGGTGACGGTTATACAACGATTTTAGGAATGACCACTCAACTATAAAAGGAGGAGAGGCAATGAACTTTTGCACATGATTTTCATTGTGCAGGAGAGAAGAGGAGAAAGCATGATGAAGAAGGGAGCACCTAGAAAAATAATAGTGAACAATACAAGCTAGGGTATCGAGTCAGACGTCTAGGAGGAATGCATAAAGTTGAATGGTAGAAATAGATGTCTAGGAGGAATGCACAGAAGTCCAATGGTAGAAACAAACATCTAGGAGGAGTGCACAGAGAAAGCATCCGATGAAAGTAAAATACGTCTAGTGGGCACAAAGAATACGTTTGAGATAGAGCAGACGTTTGACAATAGCATAAGCCATCTAGGGCAGCAAAAAAGTTGTCTAGGGTAGTAGAGAAGCTTTATAGGGCAGAATATGTCTAGGATGGCAGACATCAAACGATGATGAGACGTCTAGAAGGCGTAAAAGATAGAAGATATCTAGGGTAGGGAATTAATGAAACATGGCGTCTAACGACAGAGGTAGACGTTTGACCAGCAGTAGATAAAAATAAGACATCAAACTGTAGTGAAACATCAAGGGAGGAAGCGAATACGTCGAGACAAAAATAGATGTTTGATGATAGAAAGACGTCTAGTAGAGAAAGCATACATCTATGCAAGATTAACGTCTAGCTAGATAGGGCAAAAAAACTTGATTTCTAGGGTAGAACTGATGTTTGAAGAAGTGTGGAATTGAAGAGAAATCTGATTGAACAAGGCAATGGCACACCAGAAATCTGGCAAGACCCCGATCCGGTCAGAACCCAAAACTGAATTAGTGGTTTCCAAAATATTGAGGTATCAACTAGAGCATGGGATGCATGGTCAGATTGAAAGCCTGGATAAAGGATAGGTTCAAAGTAAAAGGGAAGCAATGGAGGTGGCTACTCGTAAAAACAAGAAAATCCACCGAAGTAGCAATGAACTAATACCTATTGAAAAAATTACCTAGATATGCCCAATGGGTGATTTTTACCATCAATGATGGGCAGAAGCACCAGTAGATAGCCCAATATGAGCAAATATTAAACAAGCAGGGGTGCATTTCATTTTGCAACCTCCACACTTTTATAAGGAGTTTTCCAAAGAGTACATGATTTAGATGCTAGAAACATATAATGAGGAGAAGAACATCAATCGAGTTCAGGTGGAAAATCACACATTGTCAGATGATTTCTCTCCTATAGCATTCTAGCGCACATTTGGGCTTCCACGGAAGGGTGTTTCAGTGGTGAACAAAAGAGTGGACTCCAAGAAAACACCGGAATTGATTAGGAGTGTCACAACCCTGAAGGAGGAGATAGATGCTATGTTGGGCACTCACGGTGGAAGAGGGGTCAAACAGACACAATTGAGGAATAAGGGATTGGAGGCCATAATGAATGTTATCATGGCCAGATTGTCAGGGGAACAATGTAGTTCGGATCTCCCCATTTGGTTGATTCCATACTTTCAAGGGATGGAGCAGGGAACAACCTATGATTGGGTGACACATCTGTCACTTCGCATTCAGGCTTTCCTGATGCGAACAACAAAGAATTTCTCCATGGCATTTCACACCATTAGGTTTCTTTTGGATGCAACTTTTAGATCTGGAGTGCAGATACCAAACTCAGGCTCTCCAAAAGAGCTACCTGACTTAACACCATCTATATGTCGGTGGATGGATACTCAAGTAGCAAATAAGATGACACTAGTGAAAAATGCCCATATAAAAAATATATTGCATAAACCACGTCAAGAGAAACTGGTGGCCGCTTTAGAAGGGAAGGATACAACGGTAGCACAAGTCAGGGAGGAGAAGTAAAAAAAACTAAACATTGTTCAATATTAGGGATGGCACATTAGATCCATAGAGTTTGATGTGCCACCCCCAGTATTTTCCCAAGAAGCACTACAAAAGATAGCTCAAAATTTAGAGGTAGCTCATACTCAAGAACAACAATAGCCAATACAAAGGGAGGAAGTGGAATTTTCCATACCTACAATCCTTCATGAGAAAAAAACTGGAACCAACACGACTACATGATTTGGACCTAAAGACTATTTGGTGGAGGTTGACTTTTTGACCTGCATAGGTTCACCGAGACTAGTTACGAAAGCCTTGGAAAGACCAACTTCACTAGCAAACACATTGAGCACATTTTCACTGGAAGAAATGTTGGCTGCAGTAGCTCAAGAATCAAATTACATAAATAGTTCAGGGGTATAGGAAGGTCTACCACCAGATACAGGGTGATTGACACCTGAGGCGGAAAATCTCATTATCATAGAAGAAGTGGAGGTGTCAAGGGAAATTGAAATATTTATAGAAGAAGGGGAACAACCTCCACAAGTACCAGATATCCAATAATTGGAGCAACAGGATGGTAAGAACAACCAGATTCTAGTATTGTCTAGAATAGCCACAGAGGAGATAGATAGGTCAACCGTTGCTCAAATGGATAAAGGGAAAGCAATAATGTAGGAAGGGAAACAAAAGGATGCTTGGGCCAAAGAATTTCTTGTGCAGATACCCAACCTCATGGATCCATCAGACTCTATGGATCAACAAGCGATAAATTATTTTTCAAAATTGAGAGGCATTATGGATAGTTTACGCTTGTAGTTTGAAATGGCATGTGTGGGTTAATGGAAGAAGTGGTAGAGCATGATAGAGGATGATTTGGATCGATTGGTGAAATGGGAAACACAAGTATCTTGGTGCAAGGACATTTCTAGCATATATGGGTCCCACCCTTGGTCATTGGCCACTGGCAATTTGAAGACTATGGAGGGTGTGGAACAATTGCTTGAAAAGACACCAAGCCTCTATCTAGAGATAGCACAAGTATATGTTTATGGCCACAATGTTCATATTCCTCAGCATGTTGTGGAGCAAGGCTCACAAGTAGAGATAGTATGTGAATTATTGCTAATTTATACATAGTTGAATTTCCTTGCACATCTGTTGAGCTGGCTGGGAGAAGGGATCAAATGTGTGCACTCAGCAAAGCAGGCGGTTGAAAAAGAAGCCAATGAAGCCTTGGAAGGAAAGGATCGCCTTTTAGAGCAAGGAATGGCACGAATGGAGGCAGTTAAACAGGAAATACGAGGACTGGGACAAAACCTACAAGACCTAAAAACCCAATTGGAAGAAAAGGAACAACAAATTTTTGAGTTGGAAGATGAAGTCTCATGACTTAAAACGGCAAAGGAATTACTCATCAAGCAAACAGAGGCATTTGCAGCTAACATGAGTGAACAAGAATGTGCTTGGAAATAGGAAAAGGACAATTGGTAGATAGAAAAGGCAACCTTGCAGAAAGAACTATGACTGGCCAAACAACAACTAGCACAAAAAGCTATAGCTAACCCTTCACTATCAGAACAATGTATGAAGGAAATTTTATTGCAAAGGGAGACAAAATTATTGACCAACCTTAGGAAAACAAAATAATATGCCAATGCCTTGGGAGTAGAATTGGCCAAATATTATAAGTATTTCCAGAGGCTCAAGCAATATTAGGAAGCCATGAAGGATCTGATTGAGGAATACCAGAAAGTATTTCAGGCCGTTGTACAACAAGACCCAGCACCCATAGATGCTGACACCCCTCAGAAAAAACAAAGAAAGTCACTAAGGACATCAACTTCTTCGAAGGGGAGGATAGATGTAGAAAACAGTTCTAAGCAGGATAAACCATGAAGAATTGGTTGAGAATAATGTCCGTCAATTTTGATTGTATATAACAATTTTGGTATGTTATTTGGTCCTATGATTTTGTAAAATTAGCCAATGATTGTAAAAGGCTTGATTACGTACAAGAAGCACTAAAAGACAAAATTATTTGTCATTGTTTTAATTGGCTAACCAGGAAGGTTAGAGGTCTAGTTTGTTAAGATGTCTGATTAGTTTTTAGACATCTAGTTTGCATTAACGATGTCTAAAAAAGGGTTAAGACAGTTGGGAAAATGGGAGCGAAGTAGTTGTAGTAACTACTTCACCCTCCTATATATACCCCCTTCAAAATTGTAAACATATCATCATCAATCTGTAATAATGTCAATGCTCTTGTACGTAATGGTTGTTTTGTGTGTTTGGTGATCTTGTGAGTGTTCTAAGTGATTACAAGTTGTAGTGTTATTTTGATGTTTACTTGTAGGCTTGGTGCATCTATAGGGATAAGAGTCTAGTATTGTTATTGCAGGTATGAAATATTGGAGTTGTAGATGGCAGATCATGACGTCTGAGTTACCTATTGGATAGTTAGTCGTATAATCTAAGCACTAGACGTATAACCTTCAAATGTCTCACCTTGTTCCTAGACGTCTAACCCCTAGTGTGACATCTAAACCTAAACTAGACGTCTACCCTCACTTGATGTATAGTCTATATTTTAGACATCTACTCCTAGTCCCAGACGTCTAGACCTGCAGATATCTATCACCAGTCTCGGATGTCTATTCCTAGCTTGTAGACATCTAACCAGTAGATGTTTACCTCAAGGTACCTTGAAATCTAGCTTGAAGCATCCAAATTTCTAGCTTTTGATGGCCAGTTCATGACGTATATCATTGACGTCTAGCTAACTGCACTCAGACATCTAGTTATTTCACATCTAGACTTGGCCATTGAATAACATAACCCCCAAGGTCTGTAACTAGTCACCCTGACTATCATAATCCCTTAACCTAGGAATGCACTCACCCCTATATAAATATATATCATGCATTACACTTGATTTGTATATAATTATACAAATTACTATTATGCAAACAAAAAATTCTATATAATTTTATAGCACAATCTGTTTTTGTTTTAATTAAGTATTATACATATAAGTCAACTTTTTCAAAATAAAATAAATCATAGATCTAATGTCCTGCATGGCACAATAGAAGTCCTTAAACATTTTTTCAAGAAAAATTCAAAATAGATAATAACACATCCAAATTCCTTTACGACACATCCAAATTTATTAATGGTATATTCAAAATCCTTAATTACACATCAAAAGTCCTTTATGGCATGGCTAAAGTCCTTCATTAAACATATAACATTTTTCATGGCACAAGTGAAAACCCTCTAGGAATATCTATATTGTATATATGTATTATAGAAAGTCCTACATGGCATGATAAAGAGATCTAAAGTCCTTTTGGACGCAACCATTTATATTGTATATACTTAGATCATAGAAAGTACTACATGACATAACAAAGTATTTAGACATGCATTTGCAAAAATTTTAAAGTTCCTCTAGGGATATCCAAATCTATATCACATATATCTATAGAATACAAAGTATTGTGTGGCCTAACATAAGTCCTTGAGATATCTACTCAAGACAAATCCAAATTTCCTCTAGGAACATCTAAATCTAAATAAAAAACTAAAGTCCTTGATCCCTATTTAAGGAAAATCTATCTTATGAATGGGATGTGGGAGGCTCCTGCCTTGATGGGCTAGCCTTGCTCGACGGGATGGCCCCGCTCCATTTGCCTGCTCCCCCTATTCCTATCCTATGTTCCAAGCTCATTGGAGGCTCTCACCTAGATATTTCAGGCTTGTTTTTGATGCGTGACTGATTGTTTGCAGCTATATGGATCATCCCAGCGGATCAGTCCTAGATGCCCTTGGTTTGGATGGTTTTTGGCTAGCCCATTTGGGGGAGTTGTGGCTTTCGAAAAGGGTTTGGCTTTGTTTAACTATCTTGGTTTCTTGGCATCTCTATCTACGTATTTTGTGGCTTCAGGGGTACCCCGTGTTTAGCATCTATAGATGGCCATCCCTTTCAGCTCCAAATTTGGGTTTGCATTGCCTTTGGGATCTCTTTGCAAATTCAACGTTTGTCTATTTTTTATTTTTCAGTAGGTGCTTTTGCTACAATTAGTATTTTCGGTCTTCTTTGCACTGTTGTGGCTTTGGCTATCATGGTTTCATCCCTAACCGAACCTTGGTGGGACTAGGTGCTCAATTGATATGGGTGGTTATTTTTTGGTTTGATGTTGTAGTATTTAAGGTCTTGGGATGGGGACCTCATGATTCATTACTTACTGCAACTCTCGGGCCATGATTGACAATCCCTATGTTCAATTTTACTCCAATAAAAGGTCATCATGGTGATTGGTGTCTCTAGGTTTCTCTACAGCTTGTGTTTTTAATCTCCTTCATAGGGAGATCTTGTGGCCTATCAAGATAGCTGGTGATTGTTGATCCACTTTCCAGGTCATGTTTTATTTTTTCTATTCATGGGATTCCATTTCAGTTCATCCTTGATGAGTGATCATCTATTTTGGGCCTATCTATGATGATCCCATGCCCACCTAGATAGGATTCTCCTTTGTTGTAGTTGTTCCAAAATCTATTTTCCAGGTGGTTTTGTCTTCTTGTTTCTCCTAGGCGGGAACCAGTGTTATGGTATCCCTCTTGGGTGGGATTTCCATTTTTTTTTTGTAGGTTCCTTGTATCTTAGGCCCTTTGGGTGGGATTATTCATTTCAAATCTTGGGCCCATTGGGCAAGATTTTTTAATTTTGACTTTATTTCTCTACAAGATGATCCCGCGTTCTAGTCTGATGATGGTCCCTCTAAGATTGTCCTCCTGTGCATTTTTTTTTTAAATTCTCAAAAGGTCCACCTTTTGTTGTGTTGTTTGGTCTATTGACTTGGTCTCCTCTTTCTTATTTTGTAAAAGGTTTTTTTTTGGGGTAGATAAGATACTATAGCATTAATATCGAGTTTTATAGGTTGACCCAAAACCTTTTACAAAAATCAGTCCAGGGTTGTTTATGAACATGTCCTTACTAAGGATCCTATATATGTAAAATCTACATGCCACCAAAGCCATTACATCCGGTAAGGCACATAGCCTGTTATAAAAAAGAAACTTCCCATACAACATTTTGGGTATACCCCAAGAAAACACACCTGCATCATAATTACAAAAAAAGAAACAGACACAGATCCCTTCCTTGAAACAGTGGAGAAACAAAAATCTACAAACACACATAGAAGAGTACTGAAAAACTCCCACAAGCTCTGTATTGACAGTTACTCTTAATAATTTTTTGGTAATTTATTTCTTCTGTATATGACATGCTTTGGTACCACATCCCATCTTGGCCAATCAACCTTGGAGAAGTGAACCTGCTGGCTAGATTTATGGTGGTGGCTATTTGGTGGTCCACGTGGCTCTGGTTCAAAGTCTTATATTGTCATTTCTTTCCTGCCCTGTGATTATCAACCAACCTCAAATTACTAAGACGACTAGGAGCCATGGTATCTGACATGTTACTATCCCCATTAGTATTTGTGGTATTTCCAAGCAGCATCCACCAAGACTGATGGCTCGGAATTTTTTTTTTGTGGGTCCATTTTAAAAAAGAGATGGGAATACTCATAGCCTTCAAACTTACAGTGCCTTCCCTGTTGGTAAATTTGACTATCATTCTTGGAATTCTTGTTGAATAAGCTCCTCTACTTCGCTTGGGACACCGTGTTCCCATTTGAAAAGTCTGTCACCATTGACACCCAAATTGGCCAGCTTATCAACAACTTTTTAAGCTTCTTGAAAGACATGTTGGGCTTTTCTATCATGTCTTCCCTAGAAAAGGATCCTAGCCTATTCAAAAAATGTTTTAATCCTCCAAGGAGGTTTTTTTCAATTATTGAAGAGATTTATAACATGCATAGAGTCTCCTTCTACGATCAAATTGCCTTCTAAGTCTTGAGTCATTTGAAGGCATCTCCACATAGCTCTAGCTTCAGCTTCATTGTTCATCCTTGTTACCAAATATTCAAAAAATGCAAGCATCATATTCCCATTATGATCTTGCACAATTCCATCAATGCCTGCTCTTCCAGGATTGTCCTTAGCCGCTCCATCAAAATTAAGCTTAAACCAACCCATAGGAGGTGGGGACCACTTAACATTGGCTCTAGGGTTGACTAGTCTAGGAACAAAATCATCTAACAAGGTTAAGCTTTAATATTGAGCAATCGTGGTATCCTACAGATGAGGTTTACAACTATCAAAAGGGATAAGGTTCACATTCTTGTTGGCAAAGGATAGGATCCTGGCAATAATAGTTTGACGATCATGGATAGACTCATTAAAGACTCTATGGTTCCTTTCTAACCACACCTACCAAAGATAGTGATTGAGATAAATTTTCCACATGTATTTAAGTCTTTGAATTGAAAAGGGTCAAGGCCACTAGATGAACAAATCAAGTATGGTGGCTGGTTTAACCCAGGAAATATTGAAGGCCTAAAAAACCCCACTTAGGACAGTCAAGGAAAAAGGGCACTCAAGTAAAATGTGATAAATGGTCTCCCAATTAGCCCTGCATAGATAACAATGATTAGTGATACAAATACCTTTATGCATCATATTATCAATGGTTAGAATTCTTCCTTGGATAACCAACCATGAAAAGACTGCAATTTTTGGAATTAAATTTTTTATCCAAACTAAGTCCTTTTGGAGGACAAAATCCTCGTCATCAAGGTTTTGGTTCCCCTTTAAAAACCCATTTTTTAGTACAAACTACCAAATATATTTCCATATGAATAATATAAAACATGGGAAATTATTAAGGCATTTGTATTCTTAAATATTTCATTTAAGAACACTTTGTTAAGAAACTAAACTTATTTTTCTACCACATAGCTTTGTTGGACATGTGATAGATTTATTAGGATATACTTTTTATGCATTAATATCATATGTTTAACATGTATCTACATCATAGTAATCTGACCATTATCACATCTAATCTAATGATCATATATCAGTCATGTTTTATCCTATCACACATTTTCACCATAGATTAATATTTGGTCCTCATTCTTTTCTATGTGAAAGTTGTTTCAATCAAGTTTTCTCATTCTCTCAACTCCTCTCCTTGAAAAATTGAGAAGGCACACAAATTAGAATTTAATGCAGTTATTAATTACCATCAATAAATTTCAAGTCTTAAGAATCAAATCAAGTCAAAAGAAGTGATCCTAAATCAATCTTCAATTAGCCTTGTATCTTCAAACAAATTTTAATACATTTATTACCTTAGTATTTTATACATTTATTACATTAGTACTTTATACATTTATTTTTAATGAACACATCAAAATGATGCAAAATCTAGACACCTATAATTGATCCCACTAAGTCTCAAAACACCTTATTAACAATCATTATCATAACTTAATCAAATCCCAAAGCTAAACCTATGGTGCATGTGTTGAGTAAGACACAAATTGGACACCAATGGCTAAACATACAATCATTATTATTTAAACCTCTAAATATGAGTGTAATATCATTGTTAACATAAAATACATTTATCCAGGCCAATCCAATAAAAGATAACTTCCTTCACCATCCTATAAATAATTATCTAGCTTCATATATTAGAACAAATGGTATTGTGACAAGAATAAAACTATTACTAAGAAGTTAAATTTTTTAAATTCGACACTATGCCATCCATCCAACTTGCCAGATAATGATTTTTGATAATAGTGTTATTACATGGATAGTTCCATGGTTCTTTTGAATGATGTTATTGTATATATATAATCAATTATTGTTGATTTTTTATGATCAACTTACTTAAATGTATCCTCAAGCTCTTTGCACCTTCTTCAACATTTTCCTACAAGCACTATCCAATCAACTCAAAAGCTTTACCCTCATCAACCAAACAATATTATAAATTGATCAACCTTTTACTTATTCAACTAGGAAAATAATCCTTTCAACATGGCAACATTCCTATCCCCTCAACCTAGCAACTTTTTATCACAATACCTCATCTTAATTATAGATCAATAAATCCTACCATTGAATTCATAGAGCATTTTTTGATAATGTGATATTATTGGATTGAAGAATAAATTCTTGCAATGAAGAGCTATAAACCCTTAGTATCATATCATTTTCAAATAGGATTAAGGAAGAAGCTAGGGTGTTTACATTAATCCATGAAGAAATTATGGTAAAAGTTATCATAATGCATATACCTCGAATGAGCTCTCTTAACCTTACTAATGTTATTTTTGTTGTATATTTAATAGTAATATCTCATGTAGATCTTAATAATCTATCTTTTATGCATTTAGTTTTAGAAAAAATTGTCTTTTCCATGTTGTATCTATTTTATTTTAACAATATATTATATTTTTAGATTAACTTACCTTTTATACTTTTGTTATTCAATTTTTTATCCAAACTATACATGCATTAGGGTAGCATAATATTATTGTTATCTCCATTCTATATTATAATTTGTGGAGTTAAATTTGATTGTAGGTTTGGTTTGAAGGGCCCTTTCCTTTTTGTTCTCTACCTACAAGCAAAACCATTTCCTCCAATTGTTAAATTACATAAACTCTATCTTCTAATGCACCTCATAATTATATTTTGACAAATTATAAGAGAGATACAATGTACTTCTCTTCAAAATTAGGTTGAATCCCAACTATCCTTGCTCAAATATAACTAATGTAATCTAATTGCATGAAATAAAAAAATAAAGAAAGTAAAATGCATAAAAAATACATTTTAAAATTCAGAATGTGAGAGATTGAAAGTAAATATGGAAGTAACTATAGCAAGGAGTGTGTGATAAATCAACACGAGAAAATTAAATAGCACAATGGAATATTATGCATATGATATGGAAATAAAAAGGAATAACAAGAGGACAAAAGGGCAGTTCCACAATTGTCATAGATTCCATTATCCAAGAGGGTAGCACCCTTGATGGAAAGCAAAACTATCATCATTTTTTTTTAATTTAAAAGGAAAGAACAAGTACAATGTGGGTCTCAAATCATGTAGATCTAATTTCTTAAGGCTAAAATATGTTTACAATGGATTCCACCACTCCTATTTATAGAAATAATTCAAGCTTAGGTTACCTTAGATGACAAAATTTTCCTCCCTAGTAAAAGTAAATATTTGCGAGCATCTTTAGCAAAATGATGCACATCCAAATATAACATACCTCTAAATACATTCTTTAGCTAGTTAGTGGTATTCCAAAATGTTTAATAATGCCACTACATAACAAAATATCACTTTCAAATATCTTCCTCATGATATGTGTGATTTCTTTTATCCCTTTACCTATCCATGAGTGATTAAATTTTGTCTAGGAGTGCTTTGATCCATATTACTAGTGCTTCACTCTTGTGAACCAATCTCCTTGTATTGCCTAGTGATTCAGTTCCTAGGAGCTAATCGTACCATCTTGAGTAGATTGTCTCATTTTACAAAAATTAAGTTTTAGATGCATTGATTTGTTTTTCAAAAATATTTTATATATCTCCAAAATAGGTAGAATCCCAACACAGTAAATTGTTACTACATTTATGGTGAATTCATGGGTTGCAAAGCTCAATTGGTCTAGATCTATATTTTATCCTTGGACATGAAGTCTATAAAAATAGGATTCTTTTTGCTACAATATTGCAAAATATGGTTTTTCTTGTCCAATTCAAGGCAGTGAATTCGATATTTTTTCAATCCTTATATCCTAACAACTTGATGTTTGTAAGGTCTTCCATATCTCCTTCTAGCTCCTAATATGGATTTTTTGATAACCCATATTGCTTTCCCACCATATCTTGTGGCTTGCTCAATAGAGTCTCTGACTAATTGACCATTTCTATTGTTGCTTTAGCCTTATCCTTAGTATTTTTATCTTTGATCATTGAGTTGATGATATCATCATCAAGGAGCCTCTTATGATCATCTAATATATCTGGTATTTCAACATCAAATAACCCTAAATTTCCTTCTTCATTTATTGAATTGCAGTTTCCAAAGATACCATCATGTCTTTGTAACTTTGTAGATCACTCTAGGTGTCAGGGATCTTCTTTAGTTTCCTATGTCCTTCCTATCTATCTCCATTTTTATGACATTGACATTATGACTAGTTGCTTAAGTACCTCTTGGTACCTCTCCTTCACATACAACTCATCTTCTATTTGCTTGATTTGGTTGAGGATGTTTTCAATGTTGGCTATAAGCTCAAAGTACCTCTTAGTGCTTATGAACTTAGTTTTAATGTCATCCCATAGGAACTTCAATTTTTTAACTTTTGAGGTCTATCCTAGGTTAACCATTACTTCTTCTTTCATTTTCATAATTTTTTCTTGGAGCTTGTATATATTTTAGTCCTTCTCTTGTTGGGCCATGTACAAATTTTTCACTTGTTTTACCGGCTATGACTTGTCTTATTCAAACTATAATTTTTGTTGTTTCTGCGCTTGCACAATTTATTGAGAAATATTTTTGAGCTACTTATTTTATTTATCTCTCTCAACAAGTTAGGATTTGATGTTCTCAGCCTATTGCTACAGCTTATTCCATTTTTCACTATCTTTCTTAAGGGATTTGATTTCTTAATTTAGTTATAGTTTTATACCTTTAGTTGGGTTATTATTGCTTCACGTTCTACTACTATCTTGTTGTATTGTTCTCCAGTACCAGTTGTCCAAATTGCATGGTTGTTCTAATGGAATTTGGTTAGCAATATGGATCATTTGGTATGGATATATTCTAGTCAAATCCACCTTGGAAACTATGGTAGTAAAGTAAGCAAGGAAAGTGGTGGGTTTAGAAGGTCCAGTTGGGACCGCTTCTACTATAAGGACCTTATTGCTACCAAATACCAATTGAGCTTACATAATGACTAGTGCCTTTGAAGTTTAGTCCTCCAACTACTTATGCTATTTTTTTATCTTTCTATCCTTAGCTTAAAGGGATCCAAATACAATTTTGTATGCTAGTTTCTTATGTGGAACTAGTAATTTTCTAGACATAGGCCTGGCTAGGCCTTGTGATTGAATTGGGCTATTACGTCACTTTTTCAAGCTTAGTTTCATGAGTAAGAATTATAAGTATAATTTCCTCAAAAAAGAGTTGCTTGGATGATGTAATGGGGTGGTGAGGAAGATGGGAAGACATAGTAGATGAAGCAAGTTGGGTGGTGGTGGAGGTTAATGAAGATGCAAAAGTGGATGTCTCTATTGCCATTCGAGCCAATTTTATAGTCAACAGAAAAACTAGTTTTGAGGGTGAAGGGCTCTTGACATAGGAGACTAGTGGTTGTGTGCTTGTTATTTCAATGGTGGGTGATAGAAATAATGTAATGGGAGTGGTTCTAAAAATAGACTACCATGGAATACTGGGTGCCTCTAGGAGAACCTATGGTTACACTTATTTATGGAGATAAATGTGTGATACAAGAAAGAGAGAATATTGAAGTAGTATGAGAAGAAATAGAAATGGATAAATATGTAGGATCATAAGAAAGAGAAAGGGAAAAAGTGGTGGAAGGGGCTGATGGTTTTAGCACCATTCCATATCAAGAGAAAGAGAGAAAAGCAACATCTTATTATGAGAATAGAGTGATACATCCGAATGGAGCTATGAGGCTCTTTATATAGGAAGATAGATTCCTTGGCCAACACTCTACCTAGTTGTACAAGGGGACACCTTGCACATTACAACTTGCACATTGACACTTGTGCATTTATTACATTGCTTGAAGTAACTAGCTAAATTCCCCCTAAAGTAATCTCCTATTCTAGTGATGTACATTACATAACCAAATAATGTAATATATTCTAACACCCCCCTGTATTACATTATTTGGTATGAAATTCTCTTGAATTGCATAGATGATTTCTAAATGTTTGAAACTTGGTTTTTCCAAGTGCTTTTGTAAAAATGTCTACTAGATAATCTTCTATAGAGACATGCTTGAGGATGATATGACGGTTCTAAAAATTTTCTCTGATGAAATCAAATTGAGCTTCAATTTGTTTGGTCCTTTCATGTATAATTAGATTTTTGATCAGGTTGAGTGCTCCTTGATTATCATACAATATCATGGTTGGAGTTCATTTAATCCCCATATCTGATAATATGTATTGTAGCCATAAGGATTCATAGGTTGTATCTCTTGTTGTTTGATATTCTGCTTCAATTGATGTTTGTGCCACTGTATGATTTTTCTTACTATGCGAAGATATGGGTTAAGAAGCCAAGATATGGGTCTTAACCCAAGATAGAATACATATCATGAGGTAGATTTTTTGTCATCAATAGATCGTGCATAATCTAAATCTGAGTATCACTATAGGGAAAAATATTTGTCATTATTTATATAATTTAGTCCATAATCAGTAGTTTTTTTTGACATATTGCAATATTATTTTTGCAGTTTTCCAATGACTTTATCTTGGTTCTTGCATGAATCGTGAAAGATAATTTACTGCAAATGCCATGTTTGGTTGACTATTTATTAAGTATAGAGGACTTCCAATTAACTGGTGATACATAGTTACTGAGACCAATGATGTTTCATCATTTTTGGATAATTGGAACCCTTGTTCCATTGGTGTATCTTTAGACTTATACTCTTTCATTATATACTTTTCAAGCAAGGCTTCTACGTAATTTGATTGAGTGATAGTTATCTTATCTTTTCATTTATGAATATCTAGACCAAGGCAATAGTTCCTTAGACCTAGATATGTCATTTCAAATGCTTTTTCTAGATCCCCTTTGATATCACTTATTAATTCTTTGGAAATTCTAGTAATTACTATATCATCTACATATACTATGAAAATAAGTATGTCATTTACAATTTTCTTGGTATATAAATTGGGATCTGACGTGCTCCTTTTGAAGTTATGTTGTAATAAGTGATTGTTGATATTTATATTCCACACTGTAGGAGCTTGTTTTAAACCATACAAAGATTTTTTAACTTTGCATATCTTACTTTCCTATCCCTTGATGATAAATCTTTTTGGTTGTGACATGTACACTTCCTCTTCTAAGTCACCATTAAGGAAGGTACTTTTTACATCCATTTGATGAAGTGTCCAACCCTAATGAACTGCTAGTGCACAACCTATTCTAATGGTAGTCATTCTAGTTGTTGGTGTAAATGTTTCTTCATAATAAATTCCCTTTGTTTGAGTGTATCCTTTGGCTACTAGTCAAGCTTTGTATTTGTCAAGTGTTCCATATGCTTTATATTTGATCTTGTAAACCCATTTGCAACCTACTATTTTATTTCCTGGAGATATTTATACTAGATCCCATATCTTATTCTTTTTAAGTGAAGTATATTATGATTCCATAGCTGCTTTACAATGTGAGTCATTCAATGCCTAAAGTGTTTATGTTGGTTCTACTGTATTACTTAGCATTCCTCTATTCATTCTGGTCAAACTTCGAGTTTGAGGTCTAGTAGTGGTAAGATTTGGCATTCTTTCTAGATTTGATTCTTTGATAGTATCTCTGATCCATATTGTTTATTTCTTAGGAGGGACTGTAGATGCATCAATATCCTGTTCTTGAGATTCTAATTCTAACTCCTCACTTTTTGTATCTTCATTGGAGAGATTTAGAAGAAATTTTGCATCATTACTATTTTTTATCGATCTTGACATTTTCATAAAATATTACATCTCTACTAATGTAAAATTTCTTTGTGTATGGATATAGTATTTTATACCCTGTAGATTCATTGTCATAACCAAAAAATATTCCTACCATGGTTTTGTCATCTAATTTTGTTCTTTTTTGTTTTGGAATATGCATGTAAGATTTACACCCAAAAATATTCAGTTTTCCTATATTTGGCTTTTGTCCTGACCATGCTTCTTCTAGTGTAATATGTTTGATTACTCTTGTTGGTAATCTATTTTGTATGTAGACCGTTGTTTGTACTACTTATACCTAATATTTATGATCAAATTGAACCTCCTTCAACATACATCTCACCATTTTCATTATTGATCTATTTCTTCTCTCTCTTTAATTCCATTTTGTTGAGTTGACTATGATGTAGTAAGTTATCTTTTAATTATATTTTCTTCTAAGAATGAGTCAAATTATTTTGAAATAAATTCTCATCCTTTATTTGAACGAAGTGCTTTTATAGTCTTTCTTGATTCCTTTTCCACTTGAAGTTTGAACTGTTTGAAATGACTAAATGCTTTTGATTTATACTTCATGAAATATACCCACATGTTTTTGGTGTGATTATCAATGAATAATTGAAAGTACTCATGTCCTCCAATACTATCAATTTTCATTGGTCCATACAAATTTGTATATATTATTTCCAAGGGTTGTTGAGCTTTGTATTGATGGAGTTCGAAGGGAACTCTATGTTGTTTTCGTGCTAAGAATTCTAGACATATAGGTAGCTTCTAAATAAAAATTAGGTATTTCTTCAACTATTTTATACTTGAATAATTATTTCATTGAGGATTCACTAGTATGTCCTAGTCACTTATGCCATAGATATGATATTTTGATTGAAAAAGTTGAGTGTGTAGCAATATCTAGAACAAATAGACCATTTCTATAAGACCCTAATGCTATCCTTTTTCCTTATTTATAAATGTGATATCATTTTATTCCAAGGAGGACTTTAAACTCAATAGTTATGTTTTGATCCATGGTCTAAGAGACAAAAAGAAGATCAGTAGTTAATCCGGAGACATACAATACATTTTTTATTATCTCTTTTCCTTCTTTTAGGTTCACTGAGATGTTTCCAATTCCATTCACCTAATATGTTTTGCTATCTACTATAACAATTGGCTTCTCATTTATCTTTTTTAGGGGATTGAACCAATGAATATTTCCAATCATGTGCTTACTTGCTCTTGAGTGTATATACCAATAATTTATGATATCTTTTGATAAAGGGTTTAAAAACTAGGACCTTGTTGAATCCCTTATGTCTCCCTAGTGTTTTTAGATATAATATATGGGTGATAAAGTGCTTTTGGGTTTATTAAGTTTTGTAGATAACAAAAAAGTCAACTTCTATTACTTCTTATTACTCCTATTGAACTTAAGCACTTTCTAATTTGATAAGGTCCCAATAGTTGGATTTCTTTTGTTCCTTTAATGTGATTTTGAGATAAGTATACCAATTAATTTCCAACCCTTGATATGTAATGAACTTCCCTTTATAGCCTTTGATATTTGATATTTAATGTTTCTAAATTCCAATATCCTACTTTGGTGTAGTATTCCTTATAACTCCCTAATTTGGAATATTAGAAAACAATAATATTTGCAATAATAGAAATTTAATTTTTCTAGGTAGAAATCCTTATTTCTCCTATGTTTTAATTTACAAATATTAAGCTATAATTTTCCTTTAATTTTGCTTTCAAATATGGTTGATTTCCCTATAGTTTCACCCTATATATTATACCCTAATAACTCCTTTTAATGAAAGCAAATTAGAATAAGGTAAATTCTTACCTTCCTAGTACCTTTTTGGCCCAAATTTTCTTCCCTTCTAGAACTTAGGCCACATTTTCCTTTTTATTTTAGAAGCTAGTTTAGCTTTAATTAAACTAACATGCTAATAATTAGGCCATCGGTAATCAATTTATTTTTCTATTTATTTTTATCATTTTTTAGCAACAAAATGATAATTTGATTACCATTTGAGTGCAAAATATAATTAGGTTAAATTAAAACCATAATCAATGTCAATTATTGTCATTCTCCTTTTTGATGAATATTTTGCAAAAAATTATCTCTTTCAAGCATATTGATGATGGTGATTGTTTTCCTTGCCACCTTTGGAAATACCTACAATCATCAAATCATTAGCAATACCATATTCAACATCAATGATAATTAACTATTGATCATATTTACCTCTACAAAATATTATAGTCTACATCATCAATGGGACCTACCAAGGGAGGGTTGTGACAATATTTTTGAGTAAAACCTGAGTTTAGATTTATTTTCTGAGTTATATTTGTGTAATTTATTATCATTGTTGAGTCCATTTTATTGCAAATTTATTATATAAAATTATGTGGTTATTTACATTAAGTATCAAGCTTCAAAAGCTATTAGTGATATCAAAGCCATAACAAGTTTACTTGCATAGGTTTTCAAAAGTTGCGAACAGTCCAAGGATATTTTCACTAGCTAAGGAAATACCAATGAAGTTAAGGACGTTACCTCTGGATAAGAAAAACCAGAGAAGATAGTATTTCCATTGGCTAAGAGAAAGACCAATTAAGGCAAGAACTAATACCACTAGGTTGAAGGACAAATAGTGAATATTTAAAGAGGAAAATGTTAGAGAACCAACTCAAGAAGGAAATTTGGTCATTGTCATTTTGTTTTAGTTTATTGAAAAGTTTTATAGAAGTTTTATATTAATGCTAGAAAATGTTATCCAAGTTTTTGTTGTAGTGAAAATTGATCTTCAAAATTTGAGAAGCTTCCTCCAATGGATAGAGAAGACTTTCATCTTTGATTGCTAGAAGGTTGTGAGTTTTCTTCATGCAGGGATTGGTTTGAGTTGCAGTTCAATTTCAGATATAGATATTGATAAATATTTAAGGTCTCAAAGATAGACCTTGATAGATAGATTGAGTTTACCTATTCCAAAAATAATTTTGGAATAGAAGGTAATCTACACCATAGTTTTAGATCTTGAAGATAGACCTTGATATTTATAATATTAAAGAGACCCAAAAGAAAAAAGGTCCCATAGAAGCAGACAAATGAGACTTGAAAAAAGTCCCATTGAAGGCATATTAAGAGACCCAATAAAGAGGTCCTATTGAAATTTTTTATAGAGAAAGTAAACTTGAAGGTAGAATAAGACTTCAAGAGACTTCAAGATAGTAGAAAGTCTTGAGGATAGTCCTAGATAAAGGACAACACATAGCACATCAAAGAAAGCATTATGGTAGTCCACATTGGACAACAAAGTCATAAGATTTAGAATAGCAAAAGAGGAAGGCAATATTTAGAGTGAATGCCACAAGGGCAATATTGAAAGCAAGTGTAGCATCACAAAAAGAAGAATTGAAGCTAGAGAAGACAACATATTTAGTCAAAAAAAATATTGAAATCTTGAAGAACAATATTGAATACAAAGAAAGAGATAGAAAATAGTTCCAAGAGAAAGAAAGGAGTTTCAAGAAATATCTCATTAGATTTGGATAATCATCACCATTCAATGACAAGCCCATAGATAATAAATAAGTAATGCTCATCATTATACTGAGCATAGGGAGGAATAATTAAAGTGCAAAGGAACTATAAGAAGTAAAGAAGCCTAAAATCATATGCAAGACAAAGAACACGACACATTAAAGGTGATTAAGTGCATTTTTTGAAAGTAAAATTATTAATAGTTACAGGTATTTAAGAGGAAAACATAGTGCGAGTTTAACCTTAGAAAGAATATTGCGCCAATGATCCAAAACTTGAATTTAATATTGGAGAGCATCCTACACCAGTGATGTAAGAGAATAACAAAGTGAAACAACAAAGGAAGAAAGCATTAGCAAAGTAAATAGTAAGGAGAAGAACATAATATCCATTAGCACTATGAAGCATCTAAGAATGCTAAAGTAGAATAACAAGAAATGGAAAGCTAGGAAAATCTAAATGTACTAGCAAGTTTGAAAGGCTCCTGAAAGAATTGAAAGTATTATTTTATAGCATTATTGTTAAAGTGTTATTTGGCAGTAAGCTCAAGTTGGAGCATATGATTATGGAAGTCACCTACACTTGTATCATATTACAAAAAGTCATAATATAGCGCAAAAGTAGGAAAAGAAGATATTGTAGCAACATAGAAAGCATTGAGCAAAAGCTAAAATAATACAAGGATAAAGTTCTAGATTTGTAAGCACAAAGAGAGATGACTTAATACCATAAGAGTATAAGGAATGTTGGAGTTTTGTTTAAGCCTTAGGGAGCAAAAATACAACAAAGTAATAAGGGTAGAACATCACCTAGGAAATAGATGTCAAAATATAGGCTCAAATAACATTAAAATTAGGTAGTGAGAAAGACATTGAGCATCTTCTAAAAGTAAGACAAAAGCTGAGTGCAAGGGACATCGAAACCAAGCAGCGTGAGAGACATAGAGTGTCATCCAAGAGAAGGTCATAATTTAAGCGTGAGAGGAGGTTGAAGGTAGGTAGAGCATCACTTGGAAAGAGAGTCAAACCACCATTGAAAGGAAGAAAACTTAGTGCTAAAGAAGAGCGCTATTTGATCCAAGACAAAGCATTATCAAAAGAGAACTAAAGCACCAAAGGAAGAGCATTATTCAAGTGAAGTTGGAATGTCATAAAAAGAGTCAATCACTAGAATTGTAAAGTTGAATTTGAATGCAACATTATGAGGAAGTAACATCTTCCTAAGCAAAGGAAGAGTTGTAAGTACCATTTTTCCAATATTAGGAAAAAGTGCCAATTAGATACTGGGTAGAAAAATATCCCCTTAAAGAAACCACTGATGCATGAAGTACACACAATCCAAGGTGTAGAATTATCGAGAGCAAAGGTTGAGCATGACAAAGAAGTCAAGGACTGAGCAATGTGCATAAAATTTCAAGTGAAGTAAATCTTGAGCAAGGTCTGAAATGCCAAGTGTCATTTTAGAAGCTGATGACAACCATCATTCTAGAGAGCATGAGAATAAAATAGTTGAGTGAAAAATTCCATGTTGGAGTATATAGAACGTTTCAATTGGTAGAAGAAGCAATCTTAAAAGGGAGGAGTTACAACCAAAGAAGGTACACACTTCAAGGAAGTGAAACATGCTCCATGCAAGTGAAACATCCAAGCATCATACAAGAAATGTGTTAGTAAAGAGTGCAGGAGAATACCAATGTGCTAGAGAAATTCAAGTGCACCAAAACTAAGGTATAAATTTTCAAATTGATTTTAATCTTTCCTAAGGTTTAAGGAGCAATAAGGTTAATGTTTTTAATTATTCTAAGGTGTAAAGAAATATTAAGATTAATTCTTTGCTATATTGAGGATTAATTAAGTTAAAGGAGAGATAAGGAACTTAATAGGAAAATTAAAGCCTTAGTTGTTTTTTATAGCAATTTTGAGATTTGGAGAAATAAGTAGATATTTAATTTGAATTTTTATAAGGTTATTTATTTTATTGTCTTATTATTATTTGAAATTCAATTTATAAATAATTTTTGCAAATTATCTATTTATGGAGAGATAAGGTATTCTACATCAAACTTAGATTATTATATTTGCAAAATTCTTAGTTTTATAGTTTCTAATTAATTAGGGAGCTATAAGGAATTCAACCACAAAGGTTTTTGAAATTTAGAAAATTGAAATAATTTCTAATCAAAACTAGAGAGATACAAGGTAGTTTACATCAAAGGAAAAATGGATAAATTCATTAAGAATACATTTAATAAGGAAAGAGAAGAGTTTAAATCTTATTCTCAAAGACTAAATGAAGAGAATAAAGCTCCAATATGGATTAGAAATACAATTGAGGAAGCAATAAAGTTTTTTTATTATCAAGTAGACATACCTTTGGAGTCCATTACTACAAGTTGCATTTCAAAAATGAAGTGTGCCAAAAAGATTGAAGATCTTTATCATCTACAACATATACATAAAGAAAATAGTTTTAGTTATACACAAATGGTTTTATTATTTTATCAAGAAAACAAATGAACTTGAAACTTCAAAAGAGATTAATAAGGAAGTGAAGATATCTTCAAAATGTGCTTATTGCAATAAGATTGGTCATGAGAAAGTAGATTGTTGGAACCTCCATCCATGTAACTATTGTGGGAGAAAATATCACTCATCTATTTTTTGCTACTATAAGGACAAGTATTACAAAATATTTGAAAATATATTAATATTCAAATTAGATTATATTTTTCAAAATATTATTTTTGAAGCCTCTATTAAAAATAGATTCAAGTTTAAAATTTTTGAAGAATAGAAAGGAGAGTCATCTAAAGAATCAGGGAAAGAAAATTGGATTAATTCTGATCCACTTTTGACTTGTAAGATAATGAGATCTCTTGTTCAAATTCAAGGACAAATATCATATCAAAGACATAAAAATACAGAAAGGCAATAGGCTGAAGAAAGCAAGAAAGGACAACACAAGTTTCAGGATCAATATGAAGACTATAGTGAAGACTAAAGTCTTCAATAACCAAATAATGTAATACAGGGGGGTGTTGGAGAATATTATATTATTTGGTGCATGCTTATGTACCACTTTGGTACAATACTAGATTAGGTGTGTGTCTTAGATTAGAGTGTGAGTTTATATTTCATGTAATGTAATAATGTGTAGGAAATGCACAAGTGTCATGTGATTGAGTGTGCAAGTGTTGTGAGTGTGGATGTGCACAAGTGTCCATTATGTAAGAGTGCACATGTGTACTTAGAATAGGAAAGTGAAGAGTTTCAAAGAAGAGTGAAGGTCAAGAGTACTCCATATGAAGAGTCACATACTATTATATATTTGTGATAAAGCATTGTAATTGGTATAAAAAATGCATTGCACATAGCATGCATTAGTTCATATTATTTTCTGAGTTATCTTTATTGAGTTCATTTTACTACAACTTTATTATATACGATTCTATGGTTATTTACATTAAGTATCAAGCTTCAAAAGCTATCATAGATTTACATAGATTACTTTAGATTAGTTAGCTCATACGAGATTCAGCCCTTTAAATCAAATATTTAGGATTTACCTGATCCCCTTTCTATGTTCAAATGTAATATCTTGTGCATATACATCATATCAAACAATGTTGTAGATCGATGGTTTTAGCATGTCTAGTGGGAACCAGAAATATGACTTCTATGTGAAATCAAACCTATCCACTTGAAGTTATATTTCAATTCTATATAAATCTACATAAAATTTCTTTAGATTTATTAAAGAGTTTATTCAAATACTAAATTTAACATAACCAAGAAATAGCATCTTCTTTTTTTAATTTGCTTGTTTTGACTTTGTATCTAACCGTTTTATGTTAGTTTTCATGAGTTTCATTGCTTAGATCATAAAATTTTATGAAATGAAAACTTTATAGTAAAGAAATCAATAAGTTAGCTTAGAATCAAGACTTTATATCATTTTCTTGAATCAATTTACATCACTATTGATTGGATCTATTATTTTTATAGTATTCTAACTAATTAAATCTTGTAAATATTCATGAGAGATATTCATATTGTGAAATTTATCCTAAAGTTTTGACAAAAATATTTCGAAGAACTCATTAGCTCCTTCAAAGAATGATTTGGTCAACCAACGAGAAAGCTATTCACTCACCCAACAAGATTTATTTCATTGGTCACTTCCAAAATCTACCAATTTAGTATTAGAGTAGTTCATTCTCATTTATTATAGTGATTTGTACTTATTTAAGAGATCCACTCCAAATTTCTACTAAAATCATCTTAAAATTTCACCAACTCTAGAAGAGAGCAATTCAATCAACAAGTAAAGAATCAATTCATTTCTATTTTCTAGCTTTATTTAAGGTTCTAAAAGAATTTGCAACTACTAAATAAGTGATTCATTGTAAATACTTAAGAACCAATTTTTCCTATGATAAGGGTGATGCCATAGGCATTTATCACCACAATAGGGTATATGCTATATGTTATAAGATCTAAACTATGTTTTGTGGGTTAATTTTTGTAAACACCTAGCATTGCATAGGAAAGCAAAGCTTTCCACCTAATATTTCCTACCTAAAATTTTAAACCTAATATGATCTAAATGTGTAAGCAAATAAGATATGCAAGAAAATAAGATCTATACTATATGATATTTTGGTTTTGATGATACAATAAAAATAAATATTATTTTTCAAATGCAATTAAACAAGTTAGCCTAAATGCAACCTAGATGCAATTTTTTTCTTGCCTAAAATAGAAATGACAAAATTTTCCTTTATCATGATTAAGCTATACCAGGTTATTTTATTCCACCCTTATAAAACAAGAACAAAATATAGATTTATGGCAAACAATAAATAGATTAACCTATAGAAAATAAAACAAAAAATATTTTAGAATGAGAGCACTACCTGATTGTGATTACACTACCTATAAATGCACTATCAAATTTGTAAATGTGTTGTCAGCATAAATGCCTTTACATCATACAAATTCTAAATCTTGTAAGAATAGACAAAAAAATATAATTAGTATAGAGGGGTCTTCCTAATTTAAGAGGAGATAGAGGGCTCCATTGATCAGCTGGTTAGACCCTTGTTTTCTTGAGAATTCTAAAAATACAAAGAAAACTATTGTAAATATACAAGGTATGTTTGCATTACCTACTTATAGTTAGACAAAGAAAATGCTTATAAGAGAAAAATATGCTAATAAGATGCAATATGCTTAGATATATGACAACTTACAAATGTAGGTTACCCCTAGGGGTATGAGTACCCTAGTATGCAATAGAAAATATGACAAAATAATTATTTAACTAGATCAATCCCTTTTAAATGAAGATGTGAGCTAACAAACAAGATTGAAGAAATGAAAATACAAAAATGAATGCAAGGGAGATAATATTCTACTACTATAGGTGGGTTAGTCAAGGTGAGCTAGCTAAAAACTATTAGAGTGCAACAAAATAAAAAATGAGTTGGATCAAAGAAGAAAAAAATTGAAGAGATCAAATGAGCAAGGGAGGAGAAAGGATGATACAACCCAAGATAATTAGGTTGTCTCCTCATGGTTTTTTATTGAATATATGTTGATGCTTGATAGTAATGTTGGTTTCTTGTCGTAGAAGCTCCAATGCTTTACTAGTGTTCTTGATTTATGATAAGTGCATAAGAGGATGCAAAATGAGTGCAAGAGTGATTTCTACTATGATACAAATATGTTGAGACTATTTTAGCAATTTTTTCTATAGTATGATCTTGCTTGAGAGATAATTTTGGTAGAGTATCAGTACTTTCAAAACTTCTTGTTTTTTCTCTCCTCAATGATTGCATTTTTATATTTCTCAAGGGCTTGTTAGAGGGAAGGTTCTAAAGAGTCAAATATGCTTGGGAGATTAGGAAGTTTCTTAGTGTGGCATGCAAATTGGTAAGCATGATTACACATGAGAGTGGAATGTGGATTGAGGCATACCTTTAATATTTCACTCATGTCAAAGTACTTGTGCTACCTACATTTTCACTGCAAGCACAAACGACATGGTGCAAATTATTCATGACCATTAAAATTCAAATTTGGATGAAAAAAATTAGTCAATCAAAGATGGAAAATGTGCTACCTAGGTGCAAATGTACTACCAATGTAAATTCTTAGGCAACACATTTGCTTTTGGGGTAGTTAGAGGTAGTAATCATTATAAGAGTATAGGCTTACATATACTAATTGGAAAGTTTTTTTAATCTCATTTTAATGGAAGTGATTTGGTATATTTTTATGAATATTTGAAAGAGAAATTAATTCCTCAAATATGCTATTGCTTTTTGGAGTAATAAATGCTTTAAATTTGGACATGAAAAAAGTGAATTCAATTTGGCTGATTAGAAGGCTAGTGGATATGGTGGATTGAAGTTAAAAAAATTGGTTATCTATAGTTTAACCCCTTTGATGCATTTAGTGTAAAATAAATACGTTAAAAATTGATGTAGATGCCCAAATTTTGGGATAAGAAGAAGATCATAGGTACTGAGTTGGATAGCATCAAATGTTGCCATTCCTCAATGTGCCCCCTAAAGTTTTGGAGGGAAAACCAAGTTGAACTAAGGAAAATCAACATACCTACAATCCACATAAGAGTGATGATGGAAATATTGGATATTGAGAGGAAGCAAGGATTAAGAGATTATTTGATATAGGTAAGGGAAAGAAATGGGTTAGATATGTTGAAGGAGATGTAATGATTGACTAGATATTACATTAAGTTTTGATAATTGGTAGCTAATATTGAGTTAAAGGTGAGTTAAAAGGAAAGAGTAGTTTGTTTAAAATATGAAGATGAAATATGAAGGAAATGAGAGAATATTATTGGAAATGAAGAGAAGTGGGTGCTATTAGTTAACTAATTGATTGATTGAATCAACTGTTAAAATTAAGTTTTTTTGTGACTAGTCAACAACTTAGTGTATTAATTAATTAATGACGGATTAAAAGTGATTAGGGGTGAATTGAAGGTTTAGAATTAATGAAAAGTAATTGGTCAAGTCTTAGAGTATATTCATCGATTAATAACTTATTTATTAAATTCACAATTTAAAGGACCAACGTGACTTGTGACAATCAATTAATTAATGATTATGGAATTTTCTAAGTTTTAATGAGGAATTTATTAGTTTATTAGGCCTAATTAATTGATTATTTTAAGTTTATAAAATAAGAATAGTTGTGATGAAGATTCACTTTTATGATTCAGTCTTCTTTAAGTCAATAACATCTTTAAGCAAGGTGCTTAAAGGTAAAATTGTGTTTTGAGTGAGGGACTCAAAAGGGATTTTATCCATTTAAGGAATAAGGATTTATCCACTTAAGGATTTGTAATATGAATGGTCCATTTAGAGACATAATTTATTGGTCTATTTAAAGACTTATTTATCGATCTATTTAAAGACACATAATTGATCAACCTATTTAAAGGTTCATAAGTGATTGGCCTATTTAAAGGATCATAATCTACCTATTGAAAGACACATAATTGATTATCCTATTAAAAGGCTCATAATTGATCAGCCTATTTAAAAACACTTTTTTGTTTAATTTATTTATAGCTTGGTCTTTAAGGATGCATTTGATTAGTCTATTTAAAGACACATAATTTATCAATTGATTCACCCTTCAGTGATGGTCTCATCCTCATTATTGGACAAGCACTTAAATAGTTTGAGATTGCCTAGACACCTTGTGTCTAAAGGAAATTTAATTACTGATTCACCCTTAAGCAATGACTTCTTAGCTTGATTATTAGAAAAGCACTTAAGTGATGTTGAGATGTGTCCAAGGGAACATGATATGTATAATTTGATTTATCCCTAATCAATGGCCTATTAGACTGATTGTTGGACAAGCACTTCGGTGGATTTAAGATGCATCCAAGGGGACAAGATATGTACAATTTTTATTCACCCCTGAGTGGTGGCCTCTTAGCCTAATTATTGTACAAGTGCTTAGGTGTCTTCAAGATGTGTCCAAGGGGATCATATATGTATAATTTTGATTCACCCCTAAGCAATGACCTCTTAGCCTAATTATTGTACAAGTACTTATGTGGCTTTAAGATGATTAATCTTAGGCAAGGGTCTAAAGGGTATTATTTTTTGCTCTTTAGATTGGTCTATTTAAAGACACATAACTAATCAGCCTATTTAAAGACATAATAATTTGGTCTATTTAAAGACACATAATATTTTATGTCTATTTAAAGACAAAGGATGGGCCTATTTAAAGGCACATAATGATTTGGTATACTTAAAAATTAAAGGCACATAATTGATTAGCCTATTTAAAGGAACACGATTTATGATTTTAAGAAGTATTAGTTGATTGTATTTGATCATTTTATCTAAATAAATTAAATTTTGATCCCCCAATTTGGAGGCCATTTTTTCTTATGGTCATTTTCCCCCCACATGAAAATATTATGGGATTGATTAGGCTATCATGCTTGAGATAAAATAGATTGGATTTCCCCCACAAATACAGGGAGATAATGCTTGACCTCTTATAAACCTAGGAAGTGCAAGGAAAATTATTGCTCCATCGACTGATATGTCTATAAGGATTTATACACCCATGGGGTATTGGAACAATGTGTCATCACTTCATAGGTTTATAAGGCACTTTAGAGTGGGTTGTGATACTAAAAGGTAGAAGAATATAGAGAGTATTTGATTTTGAGATAAAATTTGATAGGATGATTTTTGTGTGGATCTATATTTGATCCATGAAGTGAGGATTGGGAGAATCCACTAGCATCAACTACCTATTACAAATATAATATAATAATAAACTATCTTGACTAGGATCATCATTTGAATCATTATACATCTCCTGACTTAATTATTCAATAGGAAGTACAAGTAGAAACAAGCATGTGTATACAAGCAAATATGATGTCAGGTATCCATGTATAAAAGTAATGATGTAGGTGAATGAGTAGGTAGTCAATGCACACTCATATGTAATACCTTTTAAGATGCATTATATTAATTTTTTTTTTATGATCTTTGATGTCAAGCATGGCCAGGCAGTAAGATCTTGATCCAAATATGGTAATGATTATGAATAGACATAGGTAGTTAGGCTTAAACATAACTTTGAGCTCAACATTGGCATTGGTATTCTTCTAATTCACTTTGAGAATGAGATCACCAACCTCAAATATTTAGATCCATACATTTTTTCATAGGTACATCTAAGCCTATAGGTTTCATAAGGCATGGATCCACTTTTAATCAAGTAGTACCAATTGGTTAAGATGACCTAAACAATACTCATCCTTGACAAATATCTTGTAACAATACTTGTAAGGATAGGAATTTAATATTGAACAAAAAAATAGGCCTCAATCCCATAAACCAAGGCATAGGGCATCACTCCGAGTTGGAGTTAAGTATTGGTGTGATAATCCAATAAGGTAATATATATATATATATATATATATATATATATATATATATATATATATATATATATATATATATATATATAAGAGAGAGAGAGAGAGAGAGAGAGAGAGAGAGAGATGCCAATTGCTGAAAAACTACTTGAGGATATTGATAAAATATTTATTATAGGATTTGGTTTGGTTGTTACCATGAGGATACTAAGGTGTTGACCATTTGTGCTAAAATTTATACTTAGTAAAACTTTTCTAAACATTCTTATTATTAAATGGTGGTCCATTTTCTAATATTAGTATGGAGGGAATGCCATAGCGACAAAGGATCTCATTTAGAATAAATTTAAGAACTTGTACTCCTATGGTTGAGGATAAGAACATAGATTCAACCAACTTGGTAAAATACTTAGTGGCTATAATGATCACCTTATGCCCATTAGACTGAAGAACATGAGCTTATACTGATAGGGGGATGAACAGTATAAGACATAAATTTTTACTTTTCAATCCATATGATAACATCAAAAATATTAAAGCAGTAAGCATTCCATAAATCATTACACACATGAGAGACATGATTTAATGTGGTTCACCCAATGTGGGCTACTCCACGAAGAAAATATTCTTTATAAATTTTCTCAATAAATTCTTTTGGGAATCAATTCCCTATTATAATGTTTATGGACCTCTATCCAAAGGAGACACCAATCCCCTTGCTCTAATTCATGGAACTCTATCCATAGGAGAACTCTTTCTCCTCTGCTATGGTTGGTGCTCTTCTAGAAGACTTCTGCCCCCACTACACTGGCTTGTGGATCTCTCTCCATATAAGACCTATGTCCTCACTACCCTGGCTAATGGATCTCTATCCACTAGAGACTATTGTCCTCTGCTCTATCACCTCCAAATACTACTCTCAACTCTGCTCAATCCCTGTCTTAAGACTGCACTAAACATTATCCTCGATCTAGCACAAATATGCTCCAACACTATCTCAGGTCTAGCACAAATCTTCTCTAAATCTAACCACAAATTTGTACCATAATCTGTCTCAAATCTGCCTTCAAGTCCCCTCAAGAACTTGCTCAATATGCTCTCAAGTCTTCACCAAGACTTGCTCAATCTGCCTACAAGCTTTCACAAAAGCTTGCTCAACTCTGTCCTTAAATCTTCTCACAAGACTTGCTTAATCATAACATACTCAAACCAATATTCAAAATTTCAACACTATTGTTCAATCAATGAATTACAAAACTTTCTCATACATTTCCAACAATGCTTATCAAACAATCCTTTTCACTCCACCTTATATTTCACACACTCATTCCAATCAATTTAAACAAAATATGATTTACCCATACCTCTTATTTGATTTATGAAGAATTTTCCACAAAAATTGTCTTACTCACAACCAAATCCTTTTTCCAATTCAAGGTTAGATAGCAATAGTCTATCTCAAAATCTTCACAAGAATATTCACCTCAACAAATATTTCTTCATACAATGCCAAATCACTTATACACCTTATTACTCCTATCTTTAAAAATAAATTTCATCAACAAGAGTTATCAATCACATAAACATAATTCTCACATACACCTTATAACTCCTTTCTTAAAATAATTTTCAATCAAACTATTAAAACCCCTTTTCAAAACAACATCACATACTAAATTTCATGCATTCCATTTTTATTTAAAACATAGTTAAAACAATCCCTTATGACTCCCTAATTGAGCATACACAATAATATTTATTTAACCCTCATACATGGCAACAAAACTTTATCCAAACCTTATAACTCCCAATTATGGCAAATAAAAATATTTATTTAAACCTTATAACTCCCACTATGGCAAAATCACTATGGCAAATGCACATACCTCTTGGAAAAATTTAATTATCGTCATTGTCACTCGAACCCGCGACCTCCTAGCCCCGCGTGCCCTAACACAAGGGCCATAGTCGCATGGGTTACAATACCCCACATGAACCAAGGAGCATGTGCTCCTTTATATTCCTTCTCATCGACACAAAAATCGAATGGACTATGCTCAAGAAAAACTATGTGGTTCAAACTCCGCACCTCACTGCTTCCAATGCACTACACCAACCAACTCATATGCCACCTTACTTAGGTGGGGATAGGCACTTTTTGTCCTTCTATTTCCTCCAAAATCGTGAATGTCTACCCTTTTTCTCTCTACCACATGCGAGGAATAAATCGTGCAAGGGAAATCAAATGCTCAATTAATGTTTGGGCTTAGGCTACCTTTGCCTTATTTATACACATGCCCAATTTATCATATGACGTTGGCTGCCTTTGTTTTAATTCGAATTTGAATATTCGAATTATTATATTTAATTATAATTATTTAAATCCTAAAGGATTTAAATATTATAATTTAAATATTTAAAACCTTTTGGGCCTTTTATTTTTAGGGAGAATCTTGCCACCATTTAATATTTTAACCTTTGCCAAATTACCACCAAGGTAATTAACAAGCATTTCTCACAAATATTTCCATCAACTTAGGACCTTTAACCTTTTGATATTAATCAACCCTTTTGACATTAATTTCATCAAATTGGGACATCCAAACTTTTGACATCAATGACAACAAAACATGCTCAAATTTCCAACAATCTCCCCCTTTGTCATTGATGGCAACCCTTTTTTTCTTTAAGCATTCTTTTAACTTTTTCAATACTGCTCCCCATGAGAAACTGCTCCCCTTGATTGAATGCTCTCCCCCTAACTCAAATCTCTCCCCCTTTGACATAAATGGCAAGGGGACTCCTTCGGGGCTAAATATAAGACTCTTAGCTTAGCCCCCTCTCCACCTCCTCTCCTTGAGGTGATTAATTTTGGAGTGGGAGTAAAACTACTCCCAATTTTCCTCTAAGATACTCAAAAGTCTCTTTTGGAAGTGGCTTAGTGAAGATATTCGTAATATGCTCCTTTGTAGTAACATATTCCAACCTGACTTGCTTATCTGTCACCTGCTCTCTCAGAAAATGATATTTGATCGAGATGTGCTTGGTCTTGGAGTGCATCACCAGATTCTTTGAGATATTTATAGCACTTGTATTATCACATAGTATGGGGATAGGGTGATCATGCTCTATCTTGAAGTCCTTTAAAGTTCACTTCATCCATAACACCTATGTACAATAAGCAACTACTACAATATACTTTGCCTCTATTGTGGATAAGGATACTGATGCCTATTTCTTGCTTAACCAAGAGACTAAACAATCTCCAAGAAAGAATGCTCCTCCACTTGTGCTTTTTTTGTCATCAATACTACCAGCCCAATCTGCATCTGTATATGCTATGAGAGTGAAATTATCACTTTTGGGGTACCAGAGCCCAAAATCCATAGTCCCTTTTAAGTACCTGAGAATCCTTTTTACTGCTACTACATGTGTTTCCTTTGGTGTTGCTTGAAACCTTGCCACTAGTCCCACTACCTGCATTATATCTGGTCTTGTAGTTGTGACATATAGTAAGATGCCAATCATAGATCTGTACAATTTCTGATTTGCCTCAGGAGATTCATCATCTTTACTTAACTTGCATCCTGTAACCATGGGGGTACTTACTGGTTTGCAATATTCTAACTTGAATTTCTTTAGCATCTCTTTTATATACTTGGTTTGTGAGAGAAATACACCTTTCTCTGATTGTGAAATCTGAAGTCCAAGGAAGAAGGACAACTCACCAAGCATTGACATTTCAAATTCACTTTGCATTCTCTTTAAAAAATTTTGACACATCTTATCATTATTGCCTCCAAAAATGATATCATCCACATAAACAACCACAATTAGTAAGTCATTTCCTTCATTTTTTATGTATAAGTTACTGTCCACTATTCCTTTCCTGAAACCCTGTTCCTGAAGATACTTATCCAATCTTGAATACCAAGCTCTAGGAGCTTGCTTTAGTCCATAAAGTACCTTATTTAATCTGCATACATAGTCTGGTTTATCAGTTAGGCTGAATCCCTCAGGTTGCTCAATGTAAACCTCTTCTTCTAGGACACCATTTAGAAAGGCTAATTTAACATCCATTTGATATACTTTGAATTTTTTGAAACTTGAGAAAGCTAAAAACATCCTTATGGCCTCAAGTCATGCAACCAAAGAAAATGTCTCATCAAAATCAATTCCTTCAACCTGTGCATAACCTTTGCATACTAATCTTGCTTTATTTCTGACTACCTGACCATCTTCATTTAACTTATTTTTGAATACCCATTTAGTGTCAATCACATTTTTACCTTTTGGTCATGGGACAAGTTCCCAAGTCTCACTTTTTCTATTTGATCTAGTTCCTCATCCATTGCCTTGATCCAAAACTTATCTTCTCTTGCCTCATTGAAGTCTTTGGGCTCAATTTTAGATAATAAAGAAAAATTTGCATGCTCACTTGTTCCTATTATATTTCTCCTTGTCTGTCTCTCATCTGGATTCCCAATGATTAGATCTCTTGGATGATTTTTCTGTACATACCTGGATGGAGTCTTGGGTAGTAGTATTTGTGTTTCTTCTTCTTCTTATGATTCTTCACCTAACTCTTCTTGGAAAATTTCTTCTTGATACACAATTTCTCGAGTTGGTTCTCTTGACCCTATCTTCTCATCAACTATCACATTTATACTTTCTATAATAGTATGTGTCCTTTTTTTATAGCATCTATAGGCTTTTCTCTTGGTGGAATAGCCAAGAAAAATACCCTCATCACATCTTGAGTCAAACTTACCCAAATTTTTCTCTTCTCATCTTATGTAACATTTGCTTCCAAATTTTTTGAAGTATTTTATTATGGTTGGTCTTCCTTTCCAGAGCTCATATGGAGTTTTGTGATGATTTACTCTTACTTGAGCTCTATTGATGATATACACTATTGTATGTACTACCTCTTTCCAAAAACCATCTAAAATATTAGACTCATTTAACATGGCTTTGGCCATATTTTCAATAGTCCTATTTTTCCTTTCAACTACCCCATTTTGTTGAGGAGTTCTTGTTGCTGAATATTCTCTTTTGATCCCATGTTGTTCACAAAATTCTATGAATTAATTTGAGGTAAATTCTCCTCCTCTATCTGATCTTAAACCCTTAATCCTTCTACCTATTTCATTTTCCACTAATTATTTAAAGGCTTTAAACTTCTCAAGAGCTTTTGAATTTTCTTTCAATAAGGCTACCCAAATCATTCTGGAATAATAATCTATAAATAATATAAAGTAACTTTCACCTTGTAGACTCTTTGTCCTTGTAGGACCACATAGGTCAGTGTGCACTAGTTTCAATGGCTCAGATGACATAAATTCTTTTGACTTGAAACTTGTTCTAGTTTGCTTCCCATGCTGACATTGTGCACAAATTGTATTTTGTGGCCTTTTTATCTTGGGTAAATCTCTACATACTTACTTGTTGCTTATTTTCACTATGTTGTCAAAGTTCAAATGACCCATTCTTTTATGCCACAACCAAATCTCATCTTCTTGTGATAGAAAACACTTTTCTCCTTTAATCTCACTTAGCATGTAGAGGTTGTTTGTAGTTCTATTTGCATCTGCAATAAGCTTTCCAGTTTTAGACTTTTTGATCTCACACCTATTTGGATGAAATGTAACCATGTGCCCTTGATCACAAAGTTGGCTAACACTTAGGAGATCACAAAGTTGGATAACACTTAGTAGATTGTGCCTCAACCCCTTGACATACAATACATTCTCTGTCTTTGTTTTTCCATTATCTAAACTCAAAGTTCCTTTTCCATAGATTTTTTTTGAACCATTGTCACCAAATTTTACTGATCCTCCATCAATTTCTTTGAGTACAATAAATTTACTCTTGTCTCCTGTCATATGACTAGAACAACCACTATCAAGGAACCACTATTTTCCCTTATCTTGAACATGAAGGGTTGTTTGTACTAACATTGATCTAACTTTCTCATGCTCTTTTCTCTCTCTCCTAATTGTTGAAGTTGTATTCTTTTTACTTGACTTAGGAAATACCATTTTGCACCATTTAGCCTTGTGCCCAAAATTATTGCATTTATAACATATGACATCATTATTCATAAGAGGTGCAAAAGAATTGAAATTTCTATCAACATTATTTTTCACATAACTAGTGCAATGTGCAACTCTATGACCATATTTGTTACATGAAAAACAATAGCCATGGAAGAAATTTTGTAACTTGTTGGAGTGCCTTTGATGATATGGTTGAGTGCTTCTTCTTTTGTTGTTCTTGTGATTGACTTTTATCCATGGATCTTCTTTGCCCTCTTCTTTCCTAGTGCCTTTTCCTTCCAGAGTATTAGTATGAGTCATGAGCTCATCTTTGTTTGATGTCTCTATTTCTTGAGAGCTTGATTCCTCTTTCTATTTCCCTAACTTTATATCTTGTCGTAACTTAGTCTTTTCAACTTCAATCCTTAGAGAGATAATTTTTTATTCCAATATTTCACACTCTACTTCTCTTGCCCTTAATAGATTTGTCATATCTTATTCAATTTTCTTTCCCTCTTCCACCTTTATCTTGAGTTCTGTGAGATTTTGTAGAAGTTCCATATTTGCTTCTTCATCCTCTTGAATTTGATCCTTCAAACTTGAGTTCTTCTTTCTAACCTTTTCCAAGTTCCTGAGAGCAGCAAAGAATTCCTCTTTTATGTCGATCATGGCCTCTTCTTCATTTTTTGAAGTCATGTGTGTTCCTGTCGGATCTTCCTCCAAGTTGTTAGTCTTTTCACGGAGAGACCCGCTCTGATACCAATTGAAGAACATGAGCTTATACTGAGAGGGGGGTGAACAATATAAGACATAAATTTTTACTTTTCAATCCATATGATAACATCAACAATATCAAAGTAATAAGCATTCCATAAATCATCACACACATGAGAGACATGATTTAACGTGGTTCACCCAATGTGGGCTACTCCACGGAGAAAATATTCCTTATAAATTTTCTCAATAAATTCTTTTGGGAATCAATTCCCTATTACAATGTTTATGGACCTCTATCCAAAGGAGACACCAATACCCTTTTTATATCCATAGGAGAACTCTTTCTCCTCTACTTTGGATGGTTCTCTTCTAGAAGACTTCTGCCCCCACTGCACTGGCTTGTGGATCTCTCTCCATAGAATACCTTTGTCCTCACTTGCCTTGGCTAATGGATCTCTATCCACTAGAGACTATTTTCCTCTGCTCTATCACCTCCAAATCCTAATCTCAACTCTGCTCAATCTCTATCTCAAATTTACACTAAACATTATCCTCGATCTAGCACAAATCTACTTCAACATTATCTTAGGTCTAGCACAAATTTACTCTAACTCTACCCACAAATTTGTACCAGACTCTATCTCAAATATACCTTGAAGTCCCCTTAAGAACTTGCTTAATATGCTCTCAAGTATTCTCCAAGACTTGCTTAATCCGCCTACAAGATTTCACAAAATCTTGCTCAACTCTATCCTTAAATCTTCTCACAAGACTTGCTTAATCATAACATACTCAAACCAATATTCAGAATTTCAACACTATTGTTCAATCAATGAATTTCAAAACTTTCTCATATATTTCCAACAATGCTTATCAAACAATCCTTTTCACTCCACCTTATATTTCACAACATTCATTCCAACATTTCAAACAAAAGATGATGTGCCCATACCTCTTTGTTGTTGGACATTTTGAGTGATAAGTTGTCATTGATGTCAAGAGTGAGTGGTCATTGATGTCAAACTTTCAGCATTAGTCAATAGCAAGTTGGCAGCATCCGTTTCGGTTTCAGTTTCAAGACCCAGTTCAAGGAAGTCATATGAGGTCCAAAGTGCAAGGATAAGCCCAAATAAATAATATTATAATATTATTTTATAATATTATGCAAAGGAAGTTTAAAATTAATTATAAATTAATTTATTAGTTAATTTACTTAACTTATAAAGTTATTTAAATTAATTATTAATTATAAATTAATTTAAGCTAAGGTTAAATAACCCTAAGGTGGGTTATCAAATTTAAAATTTGAAATTTGATTTTGAATAAAGCACCACCAACATGAGGAGAAATTAAAAATGTGTATATAAGGGGGGAACTCCCACCCTACCAAACCTTACCATGCCTTCGAATATTATTGCGAGCTTTAAATATTGTGATCCTACGAATTGCATTGCGTCCAAAGTGAGGAAAGAGTGTGCAAGGTTCGTGAGAAATAGACGGTGAGTGGAGGCATAAGAGTAAGGGGCTCTACCTTCCTTCACATGGGCATTAGTAGCCCATGCGGTGGGCTACCAAATACCAAGGTGGTTAGGCTAGAGGAGATGGCGGATCAAATCTCGTCGAATCCCCTTTTGGGGAAGAAATAGGTATGCTTGAACATTGGTCACCAAAATTTTTGGGAATATAGTTTGGGCATTTAAAAATTAATTTTTACATGTTTTAAATTGGTTCTAAGGTTGCTAAAGGAGTTATAAGGGTTTTTGCAAAATTAATTTTTTTATGTTGTTTGCTCAAATGTTTTGAAAAGATTGTAATGTGTTTGGTTGATATTTTTATGGTGTTGGATATTATTTGAAGTTGGAGTTTATAAGGTGTATCAAGGAAATTATCTTTATGTATGGTATGATAAGTGTTATTTTAAAAGGGGAGAAATAAGGCATAAAATTGAGTTGTGATTGTTTTATGTCCAAGGAATATTTTGGAAAGTGTTGAAGTAATATTGTTGTGTCTAACCATTGGAATTGAAAAGAAGAAAATTGTGATTAAGACAGGTTTTCTAAAGGCACTTCTACATCCAACAAAAGGTATGGGCATATTCTTCCTAGTGAGTGATTATTGAAAATTGTGAATAAAAGTTGGAATGAAAAGGATTGTTTAGTCTACATTATTGAAGAGTGTTTTGAATTAATGCTTCAAGATTTTATGGAATTAAGAGTTGTTGATAAAACCTTGTTTTATAAGCATTGTTGTTGAAGTGAGTTGTTGAGTGAAGAACTTGAACTAGGATTTGGAAAGAACATGAGTATCATTGTTATGTGATATTGGTTGATAAAGCATTGTTGGAAATATTTGAGTGAGTATTAATATGCTTGGACTAGGGTTTGTGAGCAAGGATTATTTCAATGAGTGATTGGTTGAGTAGAGTTGGTTGAGCCTAGTCAAGTGATGTGTGAAGTGATTTTTCAATTTTTGTGAAACAAATTATTCTATATTCTGAATTGATTTGAGAAAGAGGTTGAGTATTGATGAGTGTGAAACATATTGAGTCTCTAAAAATTATCTATATGTTTTTGTGATAAAAGAGTGATTGAAAGTGATTGAGTATTGAGGTGAATGTGAAGCATATTGAGTCTCTAAAAATTATCTATATGTTTCTAAAAGAGTGATTGAAAGTGATTGAGTATTGAGGTGAATGTGAAGCATATTGAGTCTCTAACAATTCTCTATATGTTTCTAAAAGAGTGATTAAAAGTGATTGAGTATTGAGGTGAATGTGAAGCATATTGAGTCTCTAAAAATTCTCTATATGTTTCTAACAGAGTGATTGAAAGTGATTAAGCATTGTGATGAATGTAGAGCATATTGAGTCTCTAAAAATTCTCTTTTTGTTTCTATGAGACTAGTGTGGACTTGTTGAGAAGATTTTAGGAAAGTCTTTGATAAGACTTGTGGACATATTTGGGTAAGATTTTGTGTAAGCTTACAATATATTTAAGGATAAAGAGTTGGACAAGTTCTAGTGAGGACTTGTTGAGTACATTGGACAAGTCCTATAGAGAACTTATGGATAGATTAGTGTGAGATTTTGTGGAATCTTATAAGGCAGAATTGAGACAAGTATTTGAGAAGACTTGTGAGTAGAGTTGATTGATTTATTTGTTCAAACCTTGAGTTAAGGTTTGAGGCAGATCTAGCAGAGTTGATTTGAGATTGATTCAATATTTGTGTTAAAAATTGAGGATAAATTTGTGCTGTATTGAAGAACTATGTTTAGTGCAGATCAGAGGACAAATTTTGGTGTAGATTTGAGGACAGGTTTGTGCTAGACCAGAGACAAAAATTGAGCAAATTAGTGTTAGACTGAAGGACTATGTTTAGTGTAAATTTGAGAAAGATCTTTGAAGGTGACAGAGTATAGAGGACAAAATTATCCAGTGGATAAATATCCATTAGCTAGGGCAGTGAGGACATGAGTATTTAGTGGATAGAGATCCATTAGCCAGAGCAGTGGGGGCAATAGTTCTTCTAGAAGATCACCAATCAGAGCTAAGGAGAAAGGAGTTCTCTTGTGGATAGAGATCCACAAACTTTATTAGGGGATTGGTGTCTCCTTTGGATAGAGATCCATAAATATTGTAATAAAGAAAGGATTCCCAAGATATTGATTGAGAAAATTTTAGTGAAATATTTTCTCCGTAGAGTAGCCCACATTGGGTGAACCACGTAAAATTGGTGTCTCTATTGTGTGTGGTGATTTGTGCATTGCTTTGATTACTGTTATTGATATTGCTATCTATACATTGCATAATATTGATTGGGAAAGAAAAGTAAAAAGTGGTCTTATACTGTTCACCCCCCATATCAGTATAAGCTTGTGTTCTTCATTTGCTTTGATGGAGATATGCCTTCAAAACTTTTTTTACTCACAAACAAATCCTTTTGCCAATTCCAGGCTAGAGAGCAACAGTTTATCTAAAAATCTTCACAAGGATGTTCACTTCAACAAATTTTTCTTCATACAATGCCAAATCACTTGTACACCTTATTACTCTTATCTTTAAAAATAAAAAATTTCATCAACAAGAATTATCAATCACATAAACATAATTCTCACATACACCTTATAAATCCTTTCTCACAATAATTTTCAATCAAACTATTGAAACCCCTTTTCAAAACAACATCACATACTATATTTCATGCATTCCCTTTTAATTTGAAACATAATCAAAACAATCCCTTATGAATCCCGAATTAAGCATACACAATAATATTTATTTAATCCTCATACATGGAAATAAAAATTTATTCAAACCTTATAACTCCCAATTATGGCAAATAAAAATATTTATTTAAACCTTATAACTCCCACTATGGCAAATAAAAATATTTATTTAAACCTTATAACTCCCACTATGGCAAATGCACATACCTCTTGGCAAAATTTAATTATCATTGTTGTTTCTCAAACCCACGACCTCCTAGCCCCACACGCCCTAACACAAGGGCCACAACCATGTGGGCTACAATGCCCCATGTGAACCAAGGAGCACATGCTCCTTTATCTTCCTTCGTGCAAACACAAAAATTGAATGGACTACGCTAAAAAAAAACTCTATGTGGTTCGAACTCCACACTTCGCTGCTTCCAATGCGCTACACTAACCAACTCAGTTGTCACCTCACTTAGGTGGGGATAGGCACTTGCTTATTTTTTTTCCTTCTGCTACCTCCAAAAAATGTGAACATCTACCCTTTTTCTCTTTTTTGCGTGCGAGGAATAAACCGTGCAAGGAAAATTGAATGCTCAATTAATATTTGGGATTAGGCTACCTTTTCCTTATTTATACACATGCCCAATTTATCATATGACGTCGCCTGCCTTTGTTTTAATTCGAATTTGAATATTTGAATTATTATATTTAATTATAATAATATTTCCACCATTTAATATTTTAACCTTTGCCAAATTACCACCAAGGTAATTAACAAACATTTCTCACAAATATTTCCATCAACTTAGGACCTTTAACCTTTTGACATTAATCAACCCTTTTGTCATTAATTTCATCAAATTGGGACATCCAACCTTTTGACATCAATGACAACAAAATATGCTCAAATTTCCAACATAGACAATATTGGATTGATCTTGCAAATGTTTTCTAGGTCCCACATGAAGAAGATCAATGGCAAGGTTATTGGTTGGAGGTTTTGGGATAGATCATGGATATGATTGTCATGTTTTTGGCACTTATCACATTTTCTAACATAATAACAATAATTTCTCTCCATGTAGGGCCAATAAAATCCCATCCATAGGATCTTCTTAGTGATGGCAACATCACTAAAGTGCCCATCACATGATACATAATGAACCTATTTGATGACTTTTTGAGTTTTGACAAAGGTTAGGCATAAAATGAGGATGCCATAAAAGGAGTGACAATATAAGAGATCATCAATAATAACATATTATCCAAAGTTATTGTATTTATTATGATTCAATCTATCAAGTAATGTTCCTTCCTTCTAGAAGGTGAAAATGTCCTTGTACAAAGGATCTGGAGAAGAAGAGGCTTTGAGAAGACTTCTAAAGGAGATTGATTGGATCTTAGGGTTATAGGTTCCCTTGTATATTGGATGAAGATCATTACTTATTTTTAATTCAATTTAAATGGGATAAGAGATGCAACGATGGCCATAGTATCCATATGGTAGTTAATTGATCATGGAAAATATAAACAATAATTGTGTCAAAGGAGGTTGTTAGCTTGGTAACAATGTCTTTGTATGGCCTTAATTTATCATCCTTGGTTTGATACACACCATTGACCTAATTGACCACAAGCTATAAATATTCAAATATTGATAGTGTCCTAACATCAAGGCTAATGCTACATAGTCCCAAGATGAGGACCTTGTATTCCATGGTGTTGTTGGTGCAAGAGAATTTAAGCTTGAAAGATAGAGGGATAATTTTTTATTGTAGAGTGACCAAGATGAATCTTACCCCCACTCCTTTGATGCATTGGGCACTATAAAATTATAGAGTCCAAGAGTCAGGTTGGTTGGTTGGTTTTTAGAGTGAGGATTGATTTGTATAGAAAATATACAACTAGAGTATGGTTGGCTTACCTGCATGTCCTAAGAAACTCTTAACATTCATCTGAGTCTCCAGCAGAGGAAACTAATTTATGAATTCTATTTTCTTTGTATTCACTTTTATTCATATGGTTGAGACATGGTTCCCTAATATTATTACTTCATTCATAATTATCAAATACTTTTTATTGTTTAAAGACACGTTATGGGCTTCACATAGAGTTATAGCTTGATTGAGCTTATGGAGAGCCTCTTCAATGGTTTCTCCATATACTATCAAATCATCCATGTATACCTTGACATATTCATTAGTAAGATCCACAAAAATGAAAAGAACTACCCACTGGAAAGCTGTAGAGGCATTACGTAACCCAAATGGTAAGAATCAATAAGAAAATGTTTCCTATGGGCACATAAAGGTAGTTTTATCTTGGCATTTTGATGTACTTGTATCTAGTTATAACCACTAAAACCATCAAGGAAAGAAAAATATTTCTTCCTAGAAAGGGTGTCAAGTACTTGATCTATAAAAGGTACTGGTAAGTGATATTTTATATGGACTTATTAAGTTCTCTATAGTCAACACCCACATGCATCTTTTTGTTCTTCTTGTGGATAATAACCAATGGGGAGACCCATTGGATATTAGATATAGGATAAATAAAACCCATATCCAATAACCTTTCAATCTTTGTTTTTACCATGTTCTCACAAAAAATGATTTATCCTCCTTTGTGGATGGTAGACAATTTTGTTATCAGTGGTATATATTCTATGGGTACATATATCAAGTGTGTCCCCTTAATATAACTATAATCTCATGCAAACCCATTTACATGCCATTTTAAAACTTCAAATAATTTGGCTTCTTCTTCATCCTTCAACCAACTATTAATATTAATGAATTTTCTTGGTTGTATCTCTATCTACTTGGTGCCTGGTTGCACCAAGTTAACTCCTCTACTCACCAATGAGTTCAAGGGACAATTATGAGGTAGTAGGGAATGAAAAATTCTAGTGTTTTCATCAAAAGTAATTCTTATAGGGATGATATTTAATAGAGGACATTTAAATCATGAGATGAGGTGTCTTTTCCACCCATGTACCAAAGCAAATGGACTATCTTGTAGTGACACAAGTGATAAGAGTTTATAAGTTTCACCTTCATACTTCAATAGGAATTGGTGAACTATGATATCCTCATAATATGAGCAAGATCCACTTGAGGATTCTAACAAGGATCTAACTCCTCTACATATTTTTTTTATATTTATCATATCAAAATAAGCAAAATTATCTTATTCATTGGGTTCATCAATCCATAAATTTCTAGAAAAATCCATGGAGGATCAAGCTAGAGGGTTTAAAGAGATCTTCTTGGAATTCAATCCATTGGAGATAGTCACATGCCCTAAGTGACGATCTATAAAAGAAACAACTATGATCCACCAAGGTCACCCAAGGATCAATGGATAACCATTCACCCTAGCTCTTAGTTGGAGAATCATAAAATCAATAGGATATTCCCATGAATTTATGGTTATTGGGATATCTTCTATTATTTCTTTGGGTTTTATTATAAATTGATCTGCTAATTAACGTATAGTAGAAATGGATCGCATATTAGTTAGGGATAATTTATTCATTTTAACCATAGTCATGATGTTTATGGTTACTCCTAATTCAATCATTATATTGGGTATTTTAGTTGTACCAATGGAGACTATAATAACAAGGTTTTGGGATCTCCATACTTTAGTGGAAAGATATTCCTTGCTAAGAGATCAACTAATTTTCCATATACTTATATTATCTCTAGATAATATTTTTGTATTCTCCTAGGCTTCTTGATACACATCTCTTGGATAACCTTGTTAAATATTGGTACATCCTTGATTTCTTGGAGTAAAAAGATCATTATATTGAAGCATTTTAGTTTTATAAATAGATTGAATTCATCTAAGTACTCTTATTTAGGTTTTAAACATTCAATATATGGTGCCTTATAGGATTCTGAAGGAATGATTTCCAAAATATTTTCTTCTTCTTCTTTATTTGATAACTCAGGACTTGGTAACATTGTTTACCTTTTCTTTTTTAATTCTACTATTATAGGAGGTTGCTTTGGTAATTGTGATTGTACTGGTTAGGGAGCACTAATGGGTATTGGTAGCAATGCTTGTTGTTAATTTTAGAACCATCATTGTCCTCCATAAGGTTGATCAGGTTGGGATGGTCCCATCCATTGTTGGTTTTGGGGTGTCCATGATTGATTGGAAATTTATTGCATACATGGTTGGTTGAACCATTCTAGATTATACCATTTGATAGGTGGGGGCTAGGGGTATTGGTACCATTATTGTTTTTGTGGGGACATGTTTCATGGAATATTCCATGGATATTGTACCCACAATCCTCTCTAATTATAGGAGAAATTATTTTATTGTCCTACATAATTAAGTTATTCTATATTTAGGATGATTCCTTCCAAGGATGTTTTTTTTATTAGGTGGAAAAAAAGGGGTTTTGAAAGGGCCCCAAACCTTATACAAATAGCAAAAAGATACTAGTAGTATCACAAATATAAAACAAAAAAGAAACCCAAAATAAACAAAAACAAACTAGCCCATGACCAACCAAAGACAAACAAATGACCACCCTTACAGGATAAAGAAACAAGGAAGGATCACCAAAAAAATAGAGATTCCAACCTCAATAGATCATAAAATATCAACCAAAGCCATAAGGACCTATAATCTTGAGATTGGTTCTCTGAGATATTCACCTCGATCGAATCCTTCGCCTCCAAGAGATTTCATTAGCATAAAATGCTGATATTTTAATTGACCTCTTAAGATTTCTCACTAGCTCTTTGATTGACTCAATAGGCTTACTAGGATATCCTTTGGTGTTGACGTGAGAGATATGATTAATCAAAGCTGAATCATAAATTTTTAGGCCTTTTTTAGAAGTAGAGGTCAAGATATTAACCTTTGAATATTTAGAATCTTGGATGACAAGAGAAGTCCTATGTATTTTATTTTTCTTAGACTTTAGGAAAATGGACCACCTCGCTCCTTTCAACTCAAATTTAGTACTCTTAGCATGCACATTTTCCCTTTTCATCTCAAAATTCTCATCTTTTGAGGGATATTAATCCTCAAATATTAAAGGTTCAGTAGCAACAAAAGGAGGAAAATTAGGGATTATACCATCATGGTCTTGAGGAGAACTTGAAGGACCACCTTCACTGGACTTCAATCCCTTTATCACATCCATAAAAATATTTTTTGGAATATTATCCACCTCACTCACTCCAAACTCAGCCACTTGAGGGGATTTTTGTAGCATGCTTACAACTTTGGCTTCAATTAATCCTGCAATGTCCTCTAGCTAGACCTTATACACGTTACTCATGGGTAACTCATTGACTACTTTCCTACCCAAATTAGAAGTAGAGAGATTCTTCTGCCTAGTGCAAACCTGAATTTCTTTTCCCCTTCATGTAGACTAGGGGCAGAGGCCTCTTATGCTAAACAAGATCTAGCACCACTTTTTCCCTTAGTAATATATCTTCTTCTTAAAGAAACATAATTGAAAATAACTTTAAAAAGACCTTGATGGTTTATCAAAGAAGAATTATCGTGTTGAACATTGTCCACCATTTTTTCCAATTCTTTAAAAATGAAGGCTAAAATATTCATCGCCTTTTTTCCATGGAAGTGATTAACTAGAGCCAAATGAAAGCTTCTAACAATATCTCTATTACAATCAGGAGTAAAGAAATCCATAATTGCAAGAATAATTATGTTCCAAGGATCACGAAATAAGGATCTTTGAAACCCATTATGATATTTAATTGGTTGCCCAACACAATATCTAAACATGTCCATATCTTATGCCAGTGAATGTTTCTCTCAACACACATTGACCATCCATGTATACTCTAGTTATCTCTGAGAGGAGATGAGTAGTGATTGTAAAATCCATATCTCCAACATAAACCAACAATCTATTCTAGGACAAAGCCATATCCTTGGCAAGCTTGGGATCATGTCCCTTAAAAAAATTAAAATCCTCTCTCTAAAATAATTCTAAGACATCAGTATCCAAATATTGGGCTGAAGGCTCCACCCCTTTTAGTTTGACTTCCATAAGGGCCATATTCCTCACCTTTGCAGAGATCGAAGACCACTCAATAGACAAGTTTAGATTGAAAATGGTCATAGAAAATCTCATCAATATAAGGAAGATTATGAGCCATATAAAATGATGATGACATCCAATCATGATCTTGTAGAATGAGCTTTCAGAGGCACAATCACCCAGATTACCTAAATTTCTTCGAATACCTTCTAAATTCTACCCTAAAAAATGTAATAATTCAACTCGATAATTGACATGAATCCACATTTTAAAGCTAAAAATTTCTAGATTAAAATGATGTCAAAAATATGTCTTAGTAGGCCTAACAAAATATTTATTACACAAGTGCAAAATAGGGAAAAAATATCTCATGTTTCCACATGAATTGCCTTGTATAGTAGCACACACCTTAAATACACCTATGAATCTCATGATGCACCAACAACAATACTTATAGATTTTCCACTCACTAGAAATTATAGCACTTAACCACAAAGGCATCATCAAACACCAAGTCCATAAGAAAAAAAGTCTCTTTCTCCAATGCTTACCTGTTCTCAATATGACCAATGTAAAAAGGGAGTCTAACCTAACTCAAATGATTCAAAGAGCTATAGTTTTAGTTAATAATATCATAATGATAGATGATCAATTGAAAAATAAAAAGGGTTATGGAAAATTTACCAACATTGTCAATCAACCAAACACTGGAATTTGAAAGCACTTCCATCCAATCACTAATAAGCTTCCAAATGGTATCAAAAAATATTAGACACATCAGCCCTGAGTCCTCCTATGAAAAAAGCACCAAATCCAAAGAAACCAAGAATCCCCATTGTCAAAACATAAAGAAAGACATTCTTGCCTATAGAATTTGAATTTCAAATATCTAAAAGGACATCTCACTGATCCATATCCCTACATCCCTTCATTAGGCCACAATTAAAAGACATGAGGATCATGAGAAGATTAAAACCTTTCATCATGCATGATTGATAATAATTCCTATGGAAAATTATCATACCAAATGGATAGTCCCACCTTAGAAACTCCAAGATTTTCTAATGCATCGATTGCTCTATTTCCTTCTCTGTACACATGGGAACATCCAAAGGATTTTATAGTATTATCTATTTCAGCTATCATATTTTTAGTATCCCAACTTACCTTTGATTTATCCAAAAGGACATTTATGATATTTAGTGATTCCCCTTTGAAGATAATATTTCTATCCTGAACCATTCTTATGAGGTCTGATCCTTGGAAAAAAACCCTTGATTCAGCGAACTGGCTTGTCTAGATGCCAATGTTTTTAGCAAAAGCCAATATGACCTCCCCTTCATTATTTATCAATACCCCACCTACGCTAGCTAGACCTGGATTTCCTTTGGAGGCCCCATAAAAGTTGAGTTGAAGCCATCCAACTTGAGAGGTAATCCATTTAGCTTGTTGTCTAGCCATCCGAGCGATTTGAGTAGAATTCTAAGAACCACAAGGAATCCCCAAACCATTAGCAAAATTTTATTGGAAATATGAGCAAGGTTTGTTGTCATTGATGTCAAGAAGAAAGCAAGGTTTGTCATCATTAATGTCATGAGGATGATGACCAAGTTTCAATGTCATCCATGCATTTATGTCAAAAGGTTGATGTCCAAATTCCGGTGTTATTAATGTCCTCCAGTGGTTTTTCCAGCAAGGCAAGAAGCAGGTTGATAAAAATAATAATATTATAATATTTTCTGGTTATAGTTTGGTGTGAAGAGAAACAAAGGTTGTGGAGTGATAAAATTGTTATTTCTCCAAAAGACCCATGTAAAGGTTTATAAAGCCCTAAGTTTAAATTATTTAAATTTAAATATTTTACCCTAAGGTAAAATTTAAATTTAAATTAATTTAAAAGTGCCATAATTTAAAATTCGAATTAAATCAAATTCGAGATAAGTAAAAGGGTCGACGTGCTTTAAAAATTAATAAAGCATATATAAGGTGGTAAGTTCCACCTTGGGAAGGTATCCATGCGATCCATTTGAATGTAAAGGAAATCATGCGCCAAGGACTAAGGAGGAAAATCGCATGTGTTTTTAACCCTTTGAGGAGGTAGACCAAGGAACAAGGGAGAGAGGAACACTGATTAAATCATAGAAGTGCTGGTAGCGCAGTTGGCAGCCAGGGCAGTGGTAAGTCACTTGTAGGTGATAGGTCATGGGTTCGAATCTGCATGATAGTGGTTTTGGAAGGCAAAATTTTGATTTATCTTTTACGTCATTGGAGAGGTTAAAGAGGGAGGCGTGAGCCTCATTCATCATGTGAGGGCACGTAGCCCACTTGGTGGGTGCGCGCTATGCAGAGGTGTTTGGGAGAAGGGGATCGAAGGATCGAAGTCCCCTTTTGGTAAAATTACAAGTTATGCACTATTGCTAAGGTTTATCATTGCATCCAAAAATTGCAAAGGGTGGAAATTTATTTTTAATTTCCTAAGGTCTTGTTAATTAAAATTTGCATAGTTAAAAGGGTTTATGAGTTGTAAAAGGGAGATAAAAGGGTATGCAAAGTTTTAATTTGTGTGTTTGATTTTTAAGTGGTTAAAAGGAGTAATAAGGGTGCCAAGGGTGTTAGATGTTTTTGTTGAAATAAAGTTATATTATAAAAATTGATTTGAAAGGAGAAATAAGGCATAGTTGATTTTTGATATTTTGACTTGGTGAAATATTTTTGAAAGAAAATATTAAGGACAAATTTTTGCTATCTAACCTTTGAGATTGGCAAAAAGAGTGAGTGTGATTGAGACAGGTTTTGAGAATCAAATCTTCTTCAAAACAAAGGTATGGGCATATCTTCCTTGTGAGTGAAATATTGTTGGATGTTGTGAATGCTAAGTTGGAGTGAAAAGGATTGTTTGATAAGCATTGTTGAGTTTGGTTTTGAGAAATCCAATGTTGATTGATGTGGGTTTTTTGGAATGAAAGTTGATACTAGAAACCTTGTTTGATAAGCATTGTTGGAAATATTGAGTATCATTGTTATGTGAAGTTGAGAACTATCTTGAACTAGGGTTTGTGAAAGATCATGAGTATCATTGTTATGTGAGGTTTGTTTGATAAGCATTGTTGACTAAGCTTTCATTGAGTGATTGGTTGAGTGGAGTTGATTGAGCTTAGTTGATTGGAAGTGTTGGAGTGATAGTTCAAGTTATATGAAACAAATTGTTCTATATTCTAAATTGATTTGAAAGAGGTTTTCTGTGAAATATTGAGTTGAGTTTTATATGCAAGTTTTGAAATTGATTTGAGGTAAGTCTTGGTGAAGACTTGTGGACAGATTAGTGTAAGATTTTGTGGAAGCTTACAATGTAGAATTGAGGTAAGTCTTTGAGAAGACTTGAGAGCAGAGTTGATTGATTGATTTGTTCAAACCTTGAGTTAAGGTTTGGGGTAGATCTAGAAGAGGTGATTTGTGATTGAGTCAAGCTTTGTGTTAAGGCTTGAGGATAGATTTGAGGATAAATTTTGGTGTATATTTGAGGATAGGTTTGTGCCAGATCAGATACAGATATTGAGAAGATTTGTGCTAGACCGAAGGATTATGTTTAGTGCATATTAGAGATAGAGATTGAGCAGATTTGTGCTAGACCGAAGGACTATGTTTAGTGCAGATTTGAGATAGATATTGAGAAGAGCTTTGGAGGTGATAGAGTAGAGGATAATAGTCTCCAGTGGATAGAGATCCATTAGCTAGGGTAGAGAGGATAGAGGTCTTCAATGGAGAGAGATCCACAACCTAGAGTAGTGGAGGTAGTAGTCTTCTAGAGGATCACCAACCAGAGTAGAGGAGAAGGAGTTCTCTTATGGATAGAGATCCATGAACTTGATTAGGGTATTGGTGTCTCCTTTGGATAGATATCCATAAACATTGTAATAGGGAAAGGATTCCCAAGATATTTGTTGAGAAAATTTTAGTGAAATATTTTCTCCATGGAGTAGCCCACATTGGGTGAACCATGTTAAATCATGTCTCTCATGTGTGTGATGCTTTGTGTAATGATTGCTGCTTTAATATTATTGATGTTATCATATGGATTGAAAAGTAAAAATTTTTATCTTATACTATTCACCCCCTCTCAATATAAGCACATGTTCTTCAATTGGTATCAGAGTGGGTCTCTCCATGAAAAGACTAACAACTTGGAGAAGGATCCATCAGAAACACACATGACTTCAGAAAATGAAGAAGAGACCATGTTTGATATAAAAGAGGAATTCTTTGCTACTCTCAAGAATTTAGAAAAGATTAGAAATAATAACTCAATCTTGAAGGAACAAATTCAAGAAGATGAAGAAGCAAAGATAGAACTTCTACAGAGTCTCACAGAACTCAAGATAAAGGTAGAAGAAGGAAAGAAAATTGAATAGGATATGACAGATCTATTAAGAGCAAGGGAAATAGAGTGTGAAATATTAGAAGCAAAAATTGTATCTCTAAGGCATGAAGTTGAAAATATCAAGCTTCAACAAGATATAAAGTTAGGGAAATAGAAAGAGGAATCCAACTTTCAAGAAATAGAGACATCAAACAAAGATAAGCTCATGACTCATACCTCAAAAGGAAAGGACATCAGGAAAGAAGAAAGCAAAGAAGAACCATGGATAAGAGTTAATCACAAAAGGAGAAGCACTCAACCATATTTTCAAAGGCATCCAAATAGGTTACATAATTTCTTCCATGGTTATTGCTTTTCTTGTAACAAATATGGTCATAGAGTTGTACACTACATTGGTTATGTGAAAAATGATGTCAATAGAAATTTCAACTCTTTTGCACCTCTTATGAATAATGATATCATATGTTACAAATGCAATAATTTTGGGCACAAGGCTAGATGGTGCAAAATGGTACTTCCTAAGTCTAGTAAAAAGAATACAACTTCAACAACTAGGAAAGAGAAAAAGGGGGATGAAAAAGCTAGATCAATGTTAGTTCAAACAACTCTTCATGCTCAGGATAAAGAAGAACAATGGTTTCTTGATAGTGGTTGCTCTAGACACATGACAGGAGATAAAGACAAATTTCTTGTACTCAAAGAAACTAATAGAGGATCAGTAAGTTTTGGTGATAATGGATCAACAAAAATTTGTGGAAAAGGAACTCCGAGTTTAGATAATGGGAAAACAAGAACAGAAAATGTACTATATGTCAAAGGGTTAAGACACAATCTGCTAAGTGTAAGCCAACTTTGTGATCAAGGTCATATGGTTACATTTCACCCAGATAGATGTGAGATAAGAAAGTTTGAAACTAGAAAAGTCATTGCAAATGCAAGTAGAACTCCAAACAACCTCTATATGCTTAGTGAGATTAAAGGAGAAAAGTATTTTCTATCACAAGAAGATGAGAGTTGGTTGTGGCATAGAAGAATGGGTCATTTGAATTTTGACAACATAGTCAACATAAGCAATAAATAGGTTATCAGAGATTTACCCAAGCTAAAAAGGCCATAAAACACAATTTGTGCACCTTGTCAACATGGAAAGCAAACTAGAACAAGTTTCAAATCAAAGGGATATATGTCATCTGAGCCATTAAAACTAATACATACTGATCTATGTGGTCCTACCAGAACACAGAGTATTCAAGGTGAAAGTTACTTCATATTGTTTATAGATGATTACTCCAGAATGACTTGGGTAGCCTTCCTAAAAGATAAGTCAGAAGCATTTGATAAATTCAAGGTATTTAAAGAACGGGTTGAAAATGAAACAGGTAAGAGGATTAAGTGTTTGAGATCATACAGAGGAGGAGATTTTACCTCAAATGAATTTGTAGATTTTTGTGAACAACATGGAATCAAGAGAGAATACTCAATTGCAAGAACTCCTCAACAAAATGGAGTAGTTGAAAGGAAAAATAGGACTATTGAGAATATGGCTAGAGCTATGTTAAATGAGTCCAAGATTTCAGATGGATTTTGGAGGGAAGCAATCAACACAATAATTTATATCATCAATAGGGATCAAATAAGAGTAAACCATCACAAGACTCCATATGAGCTTTGGAAGGGAAGACCAGCCACTGTGAAACACTTCAAAGTTTTTGGAAGCAAGTGTTACATAAGATGGGAAGAGCAAAACTTGGGCAAGTTTGACCCAAGATGTGATGAGGGTATTTTTCTTGGTTATTCTACTAAGAGCAAAGCCTATAGATGCTACAACAAAAGGACACACACTATTGTAGAAAGTATAAATGTAACAATTGATGAGAAGATAGGTTCAAGAGAACCAATTCAAGAAATTGTGTATCAGGAAGATGGAAGTTGTCAAGAAGAGTTTCATGAGGAATCAAAAGAAGAAGAGGAAGAAACACAAAGACTTCTTCCTAAGACTCCATCCAGGTATGTACAGAAACATCATCCAAGAGAGCTAATAATTGGGAATCCAGATGAGAGATAGACAAGGAGAAGGGTAATAACATCATCTCAACAAGTAATTTTTTTTTATTATCTAAAATTGAGCCAAAAGACTTCAATGAGGCAAGTGAAGATAAGTTTTGGATTAAGGCAATGGATGAGGAATTAGACCAGATAGAGAAAAGTAAGACTTGGGAACTTGTTCCATGACCAAAAGATAAAAATGTGATTGGCACTAAATGGGTATTCAGAAATAAGTTAAATGAAGATGGTCAGGTAGTCAAAAATAAAGCAAGGTTAGTGTGCAAAGGTTATGCACAAGTTGAGGGAATTGACTTTGATGAGACATTTGCTCCAGTTGCATGACTTGAAGCTATAAGAATGTTCTTAGCCTTTTCAAGTTTTAAAAACTTCAAAGTATATCAGATGGATGTTAAATCAACCTTTCTAAATGGTGTTCTGGAAGAAGAGGTTTATATTGAGTAGCCAGAGGGATTCAAATTAATAGATAAACCAGACTATGTATGTAGATTGAAGAAGGCACTATATGGTCTAAAGCAAGCTCCTAGAGCATGGTATTCAAGATTGGATAAGTACCTACAAGAATAGGGTTTCAGGAAAGGGATAGTGGATAGTAACTTATACATAAAAAATGAAGGGAATGATCTACTAATTGTGGTTGTTTACATGGATGACATCATTTTTGGAGGAAACAATGATAAGATGTGTCAAAAATTTGCAAAGAGCATGCAAAATGAATTTGAGATGTCTATGCTTGGTGAGTTGTCCTTATTTCTTGGACTTCAGATTTCATAATCAGAGAAAGGAGTATTTCTTTCACAAACCAAGTATATAAAAGAGATGCTAAAGAAATTTAAGTTAGAATATTGCAAGCTAGTAAGTACTCCCATGGTTACAGGATGTAAGTTAAGTAAAGATGATGAATCTCCAGAGGTAAATAAAAAATTATATAGATCTATGATTGGTAACTTACTGTATGTCATAACTACAAGACCAGATATCATGCAGGTAGTGGGACTAGTGGTAAGGTTTCAGGAAGCACCCAAGGAAACACATGTAGCAATAGTAAAAAGGATTCTCAGGTATCTAAAAGGGACTATGGAATTTGGGCTCTGGTATCCCAAAAGTGATAGTTTCACTCTCACAACTTATACAGATGCAGATTGGGCTGGCAACATTGATGACAAAAAAAGTACAAGTGGAGGAGCATTCTTTCTTGGAGACTATTTGGTCTCTTGGCTAAGTAAGAAACAGGCATCAATATCCTTATCTATAGTAGAGGCAGAGTATATTGCAGTAGTTTCTAGTTGTACACAGGTATTATGGATGAAGCGAACTCTAGAGGATTTCAAGATAAAACATGATCATCCTATTCCCATATTATGTGATAATACAAGTGCTATAAATATCTCAAAGAATCCAGTGATGCACTCCAAGACAAAGCACATTTCGATTAAGTATCATTTTTTGAGAGAGCAGGTGATGGATAAATAGGTCAAGTTGGAATATGTTACTACAAAGGAGCAGATTGTAGATATTTTCACTAAGCCACTTCTAAAAGAGACTTTTGAGTACCTTCAAGAAAAGTTGGGAGTAGTTCTACTCCCACCCCAGAATTAACCACCTCAAGAGGAGGTGGGGGAGGGGCTAAGCTAAGAGTCTCATTCTTAGCCCCGAGCCCCAAAGGTGACCCTTTGCCATTGATGTCAAAGGGGGAGAGATTTGAGTTAGGGGGAGAGAATTCAATCAAGGGGAGCAGTTTCTCAGGGAGAGCAGAACAGAAAAAGGTAAAGGAAATGGTAAAAGAAAAATGGGTTGCCATCAATGACAAAGGGGGAGATTGTTGGAAATATGAGCAAGGTTTGTTGTCATTGATGTCAAGAAGAAAGCAAGGTTTGTCGTCATTAATATCATGAGGATGATGACCAAGTTTCAATGTCATCCATGCATTTATGTCAAAAGGTTGATGTCCAAATTTTGGTGTTATTAATGTCCTCCAATGGTTTTTCCAGCAAGGCAAGAAGCAAGTTGATAAAAATAATAATATTAATATATAATATTATAATATTTTTTGGTTATAGTTTGGTGTGAAGAGAAACAAAGGTTGTGGAGTGATAAAATTGTTATTTCTCCAAAAGACCCATGTAAAGGTTTATAAAGCCCTAAGTTTAAATTATTTAAATTTAAATATTTTACCCTAAGGTAAAATTTAAATTTAAATTAATTTAAAAGTGCCATAATTTAAAATTCAAATTAAATCGAATTCGAGATAAGTAAAAGGGTCGACATGCTTTAAAAATTAATAAAGCATATATAAGGTGGTAAGTTCCACCTTAGGAAGGTATCCATGTAATCCATTTGAATGAAAAGGAAATCGTGCGCCAAGGACTAAGGAGGAAAATCGCATGTGATTTTTAACCCTTTGAGGAGGCAGACCAAGGAACAAGTTAGAGAGGAACGTCGATTAAATCGCAGAAGCGATGGTAGCATGATTGGCAGACGGGGCAGTGGTAAGTCGCTTGTAGGTGATAGGTCTCAGGTTCGAATCCATGCGATAGTGGTTTTGGAAGGTAGAAGTTTGATTTATCTTTTACATCATCAGAGAGGTTAAAGAGGGAGGCGTGAGCCTCATTCATCACGTGAAGGCACATAGCCCACTTGGTGGGTGTGCGCTATGTGGAGGCACTTGGGAGAAGGGGATCGATGGATCGAATCCCATCAAAGTCTTTTTGGGTAAGATTACAAGGTATGCACTATTGCTAAGGTTTATCATTGCATCCAAAAATTGAAAAGGTGGAAATTAATTTTTAATTTCCTAAGGTCTTGTTAATTAAAATTTGCATAGTTAAAAGGGTTTATGAGTTATAAAAGGGAGATAAAAGGGTATGCAAAGTTTTAATTTGTGTGTTTGATTTTTAAGTGGTTAAAAGGAGTAATAAGGTGTGCCAAGGGTGTTAGATGTTTTTGTTGAAATAAAGTTATATTATAAAAATTGATTTGAAAGGAGAAATAAGGTATAGTTGATTTTTGATATTTTGACTTGGTGAAATATTTTTGAAAGAAAATATTAAGGACAATTTTTTGCTATCTAACCTTTGAGATTGGCAAAAAGAGTGAGTGTGATTGAGACAAGTTTTGAGAATCAAATCTTCTTCAAAAAAAAGGTATGGGCATATCTTCTTTGTGAGTGAAATATTGTTGGATGTTGTGAATGCTAAGTTGGAGTGAAAAGGATTGTTTGATAAGCATTGTTGAGTTTGGTTTTGAGAAATCCAATGTTGATTGATGTGGGTTTTCTAGAATGAAAGTTGATACTAGAAACCTTGTTTGATAAGCATTGTTGGAAATATTGAGTATCATTGTTATGTGAAGTTGAGAACTATCTTGAACTAGGGTTTGTGAAAGATCATGAGTATCATTGTTATGTGAGGTTTGTTTGATAAGCATTGTTGACTAAGCTTTCATTGAGTGATTGGTTGAGTGGAGTTGATTGAGCTTAGTTGATTGGAAGTGTTGGAGTGATAGTTCAAGTTCTGTGAAACAAATTGTTCTATATTCTAAATTGATTTGAAAGAGGTTTTTTGTGAAATATTGAGTTGAGTTTTATATGCAAGTTTTGAAATTGATTTGAGGTAAGTCTTGGTGAAGACTTATGGATAGATTAGTGTAAGATTTTGTGGAAGCTTACAATGCAGAATTGAGGTAAGTCTTTGAGAAGACTTGAGAGCAAAGTTGATTGATTGATTTGTTCAAACCTTGAGTTAAGGTTTGGGGTAGATCTAGAAGAGTTGATTTGTGATTGAGTCAAGCTTTGTGTTAAGGCTTGAGGATAGATTTGAGGACAAATTTTGGTGCAGATTTGAGGATAGGTTTGTGCTAGACCAGAGATAGATATTGAGCAGATTTGTGCTAGATCGAAGGACTATGTTTAGTGCAGATCAGAGATAGAGATTGAGCAGATTTGTGCTAGACCGAAGGACTATGTTTAGTGTAGATTTGAGATAGATATTGAGTAGAGATTTGGAGGTGATAGAGCAGAGGATAGTAGTCTCCAGTGGATAGAGATCCATTAGCCAGGGTAGAGAGGATAGAGGTCTTCAGTGGAGAGAGATCCACAACCTAGAGCAGTGGAGGCAGTAGTCTTCTAGAGGATCACCAACCAGAGTAGAGGAGAAGGAGTTCTCCTATGGATAGAGATCCACGAACTTGATTAGGGGATTGGTGTCTCCTTTGGACAGAGATCCATAAACATTGTAATAGGGAAAGGATTCCCAAGATATTTGTTGAGAAAATTTTAGTGAAATATTTTCTCCATGGAGTAGCCCACATTGGGTGAACCACGTTAAATCATGTCTCTCATGTGTGTGATGCTTTGTGTAATGATTGCTACTTTAATACTATTGATGTTATCATATGGATTGAAAAGTAAAAAGTTTTATCTTATATTGTTCACCCCCCCTCTCAGTATAAGCACATGTTCTTCAACTTTAGCTCTAGAGGCGCTTCCTTTTATTTCAAGAAAGATATATCTAAAATATTTTCTATTAGAGCAGAAAGGATTTTGATGTAGACAGATCTAGTATCATGTGAACAGTTCTTAAAGGCACAATTATTCCTTTCTTTCCAAATTCCCCATAGAAAGTGTGGGAGACTTAGAGATCAAAGGGATCAATATCATTTGCTATAAAATGGAGGAGTCCATTGTTCAAACAACTCCCCAATAGAACTTGGGAAAACCTAGGCCACATTCATATTCTTAATAAAGAATTGAAGAACTTCACAAGAAAAAGTACAATCAATAAAGAGATGGTTCGTGGTTTTCTCTTTTGTACCATATAGGTAACATCTGTTGATGAGATTTAGTCCTCTTTTTTAAATATTTTATATTGAAATGATTTTGTTTTGCAAAGCAATCAAAAGTAAGAAATTAATTTTTGGAGTTAGATTCTTTATCCACATCTGGCTATTTGAAGTCCAAAATCCCACCTTCAAAATTTAGCAAATAGGCAAATTTAACTATGAACAAACCATTGCTCTCTTTCATCCAAATTAGGGTATCTTCACAAGCAAAAATTTTAATAGCTTGAAGCCTCAACATTCTATTCAGGTTATGAAGCATATCCTTCTCTTCCTTGTCTAAGCCTAGAATTGAGAGGTGCTTCCAAGACTTTCTAATATCAATATCATCAATGTAGTTGGCCACTTTAGGCACCAATAACGGATCCAAAATTGGTTTGAGCATAACAAAGTTGGGGTTGTTAATAAGGGGGTAGTCCATTAACCAAACATCCTCCTATAAGTTGATATTATATTCATTTTCAAGCTTCCATATAGCCCCTTTGAGAATTCTATCCTTGGTTTTAACAATGCTATTCCAAAAGGCAAAACCTGAAGGAAGGGATTGAATATCTAAAAAGGAAGAGCTTTTGGCAAAGTATTTAGCTTTAACAATAAGAGGCTAACTATGATTATTAAGTGAGATAAGCCTCCAACATTTTTTGGCTAACAATGCATGATTCATATGACTAAGTCTCCTTAGTCCAAGACCACCCTTCTTTTTACTAGAATAGACTTGCTTCCACGAGATAAGATGAAATATTGATTTATTCTCCAAACCTGACCACAAGAATTTATTTTGAATTTGTTCAATCTACTTTTTATTTTTTGAAGGGATCTTAAAAATGAACATGAAGTAAATTGGTAGACTTTGGAGAGTAGTCATAACTAAAAGAGCTTTTCCAGCTTGGATCAACAAAGCATCCTTCCAAAAAGATAGCTTCTTCCGCAGTCTATCAAGAATAGGAAACCATAACTCATATTTGGTCCTTACATCAAATAATGGCATACCTAAATAGGAGGATAGAAGATCAGTGGTCATACAAACCAAATACCAATAATAACTCTTTATCTTCTGAGATGTGTATGGAAGAAAAATATCTTCCCTTTTCTAAGATCGATATTTTGACCCACAACCAATTCATATAAGATTATTTTTTATTTGCATGGCCCAAGGAATATAATTCATTGTCATTAAAAGGATTTCATTTGCAAATTTCTGGTGCAAAATAGAATCTAGAGAGGAGGTCGACTTTATCCTTTCCATAGTTTTTGAATCCTATGTTGCTTTGAGAGATTTCCCCAAAGCTTCTGTAAGGATAATAAAAATATAAGGGGATAGGGGATCCCCTTGCCTCAAACCTCTTAAAATATTAAAATATCTAGTAGTTTTCCCATTAACAATAATAAAAAACATCGAAGAAGTAAATCATTCCTTCAAAAGATTAACCCAAATCTGGGAGAAGCCAAATTTTATCAAAAATTTTCTAAAAACTGCCAAGAGACTATCATAATATTTATTCATATATGTGACCACCAAAATGGCCTCACACCTATGCTTCCTACTGCGTAAAAGGAAATAAGAGACAGAAAATAGATGCATGCGAAATCGACAACAAATGGGAAGAAGAACACATTTTAACCATTATAAAGAAACAAATTCCAGTTACAGTTACGTCCCTCTTAGGGACACCATTTTGATACTCTTATTATAGTAGGAAAAGCATATGTTCCCTCTCAAGGGTAAATGTGAGTTTTAGGCCCTTCAGGATGACACGAACTACTCTAGGGTGGATTTGACCCTCTTCTTTGTGTTGAGGAAGGAATTGGATGGTTGAATCTCCTTTGAATCTGCTTCCTACGGTCAAGAAACAACATAGAAGAATCAAAAGCATAGGCAACCTCTCATGATGAGGCCCTTTAAAGAACATGAACATAAAGATGCCATAACGCTAATAAAATCAAGAAAATAGATAAAGCATTTTAAACATATGCAATACTTGAAAAGATTAATAGAAAAATGTAAATGGAAAGTACAACTATCTATCTAGTGGATTGATTGCATGAAATGAATCATGATGAAACAAAAATAAGCTAATTATGTCCTATTTGCCATAATGAAACAAAATTGATAAAAACCCTAATTCTATTAGTCAGAGTCTCTAAAATTCTAAATAAACCACTAAAATGCTTAATCTAACACAATGAAATACATTGCAAAAAGAACAGTTGGGAGATCTTTCACCGATTGTAAACCCTAGCTCAGATGAGCGGTCTGCACTGTACACCGTGACTGTCAGCCGTGGCAAACAATCAAACTTTTTACCTCCAAATCATGGGATGTGGGCTTGATACTCCTTTTCCAATTGATGATCAAGGGTTGCCTTGGTGTCTTCTAACTGTTTTGGTGGTTGAATTGCACAATTGGACCTTCGTTTGTCCAAATTTGCATTTCTTGGCGTTCTAGCTCCTTAGGGCATCCATGGAATGAATTGACATGATGCTTGATGAATTGACAAGTGAATAGCAACAAGGCTCTCTAAATGTACTAAAATGAGCCTATAATCCGATAGGACTTTGCTACTCTAATATCCAATGCACTCTTGATAGTTTACCCTAATTTTGAGGGGTACTTATAGGATTACCCAAGGGCTAGGGGTGGCTTCATTGAGAAGCCAAGATTAAGAAGAGGTAGTTGGGATAGTTGGATTGGAAGACTCTGGAATATTCTGTCCTTCAACTACCTTATTTTAGAACAAATAGTTGTTCAAACTAATTTGGCTCGGATGAAGGCCAACTGAACTTTAGTTCTATACAGCAGGTCTCAGTTGCAACCTAGGCTATAAACTACAGGTATCAACAGTGGTTCAGACTGTATACCACAAATCTCAACTATCGTTCAGACTGATTAGGCCAAGGAGTCCAAATTGAGTGGTTAAAACCACTACTCTATCTTGGAGTCTATCCAAGATATTCCATATGGTCTTGTAGCATGTCCCATATGAGTAGTCATCATCAACATAACATGTTTTAGGTGTCTACAGATGCCCCTTTTGTGATGCATTGTGAGATTGAACAACGCTGAGCAAAAATAGACCTCCTAAAATGATGTCGAAGGTTGCATTGATGATCATTGATCTGATCAACATTAGATGCCCTAGGTCCTGAAAAATGACGTGCATCCTCGAATCATTACTTCCAACTGGGTGAAAGGCTTAAAATTGAACGGGTTTGCACTCGTCATCAGGCATTCAGGTAGCTTTGGTGCTACAATAGGAGTTGGGCCTATATAACCGAAAGGAGGAGATATACAAACCAATTGTCATATTTATTATTTACCCCAAGCAAAGGAGTAAGCTTATGATAGCTATTGAAAATGATTCGTAATATGGACACAATTTGACAAGACCAAGGGATCTGCTAATTTTGATTATGATTATGAAAGTATGACTACCCCTCAAGCGACGAGTCGATGAGGGTAATAACAATGAATGAAGCGATGAGGTCACTTGACCACTATGAATGATCTGAATAAACTTAAAATTTAGTATTTAATTACTTGGCTAAGCCTAGTTCAGCTTATGATTGTAACTATTAATAGTAATTGCGCATTTCTATCCCATGGAGTGGTCGGGTTGCAATAGCCTTTTTAGGGAATCAAAATAATACAATTCAAATTAGATTTGTGTTGAATCAATTTGTTGATGATCTGCTAAAAATATGTCATAGGATAAATGACATGAAACGCCTCGTTCCCGTGGAGCGGTCTAGCCTCGAAGGTCTTCTTCGGGATCAAAAATAAGCATATCAAATCAAGGATGACCATTTTGTCCCAAATGTACTTATGGTTATTTACTCATCTCGTCATATTGCATGGAGCATCAGTCACTGCAATCGCCAAGTGTCTAGGGTAAATAATTGAATACGAGGTGCATTTGGATTTTGACTTATTTAATTAAGTTTTTTTATTTTTTGAGTTTTTAATTGATCTTGGTGCTTGAAAATCACCAAATTTTCTAAATTGATTGCTCTTATTGAGATTTTGATCTGTTAGGAATCATTAATTTGTCATTTAAAACCTTCCCATGGTGGGATTTTGGTGCATTTAATGCTAGTTGCAAACCGCACACATAGGCAACAGTTTGAAATATCAAATTTGGGAACCACCGCTCAGAGCTGTGGTCAAAAAACTCTAATTTTGGGACTGTGATTGTCAACTGTGGTCCGAAAAAATTAAGAAAAGTATATAAATTTTTCCCATTTAAAAATTTCATTATTATTCCTTTAAATCAAATGCAACTAGAGAGCTCTAAGAGGTGAGGAAGCACTATTTGACATGAAATGTTGCTGAAACAAATTTCTATGACCTCACACACATCTCGATGGCAGACCCTTTTTAGCCTTCATCCAGCAGAGGCATAAATGTAGGAAAGGTAGCTCAAAACTGAGTCCTCTTACTCCTTACCAACTTAAAAATGAACCACATTAAGTAATGGGTCCAATTAACTTCACTAAAATACTGATAATAAACCTCATATTAGTTTAGGCTAGATTAGGCTATTTAATTTTTGGGTGCCAGGCTAGGAAATGAACTTAAAAGGGTTATGTTCCTAGATTGCAACTGGCAAACGTGACTCCTAATTATCAGATTGGGAACCACAGTTGTCAGACGCGATGGGATTCAAATCCCAACGGTCAAAATTTTGATCGCCACGTGGACCGCAGATTTGACCCATGCTTCCGCAACTTTTGAAAAAAAATTCAATTTTTTTTATTTTTTTAGCCATTTTTATATTTTTTTGATGTTTTTAGGTTGATTTTTAGCTGTTTTTAGTTACCTTTTTCCCTTAGGCATTTTTGCTCTTCAAAAATTGACCTCTATAGCCAAGGAGTTGGATCTCCTTCGCACCCTTCGTAGACAACTCACTGACTAGGAGCGGGTGTGGTTCGATGAGGTTGGCTTTGGAAATGTGCTTGATCTACCCACGATCATGGTAGACCAAGCATACATGACTGCGTTGGCCCGACGCTGGGATGCGAGGACCAACACATTTCACCTACCTACAGGCAAAATGACTGTGACACTAGAGGATGTGTACCAAATCTTCAAGATCCCGATTGATGGGGAGCCCATCACTTCCACTCCATTCAACAATAAGGAAGCTATTTTTGATGTCATCTTCTGTGGGCTTAGTAAGGATACCCTTGGCAAGATTTATCATGGAGGTGTCCATGTTAGATATTGGAAGGGGAAGGGCATCTTCTCAGTTCAAGAGGTTGTCTTCATGCATCTAGTTATTCAAATTGTACTTCCAGACTCCTCGGGCATGAGGATCCCCTAGAACCTCCTGGCCATCGTCAAGAGAGTTACTCAGAGTTCTATGCGGAAACCTCTACTCCTAGCTTGGGGGAGCATGCTGCTCACTCAGCTATATCATGAGTTGTATCAAGTTACTCGCAGGAGTTGGGTCAACATCAACTGTAGTCTGCTATTTTAGCTCTGGGGCTGGTAGCACATTTGGATCGAGCGGCCCACAGACCTATCGCTCATCATTACTACCATCTTTGTTGTGCACCAGTGCTATGTAGTATGTTGGCCCCATGAGGAGGAGGGATTTTGGATCAGGTCTCACGCTGGGGACCTGGACCACTATATTGGTATATTTTCACAACTTTAGGTAGATAACATAGAGTGGCACCCCTACAGGGATTGCCCTGCATGGTTGGAGGCTGACGAGCAGCTACGCCAAGCGAGGAGGGACCAGTGGCTACTTGATCGTAAGGTTGATATTCATGATTACTAGTACTAATCATGCATCCAATGGTAGTTTAGGCTTGTTCAGGATATTCTGACGCTGCCTACTATCTATAGGCACCTAGTACTAGAGAGATATTTACCATGGGTCCAACCGACATTGCTAGGGGATGAGGTTGATGACTTCCAGGAGTCGAGCATGGACAGGTTTGGCACCATCATAGAGTATAAAACTTAGTGGTCACTCATATATTGGTAGAGAGAGGGGCCCCTCGATTGGATAGATGACAGAGCATAGGTTGATCTAGATGGGTGCAACGTGCACCAACATATTGAGGGTGGATGGGGTGCATAGGCCGCTATAAGGGAGGCTCCTCAGGTTGAGATAGATGAGGAAATAGTTGAGGAGGGTGAGGCACCTCTTGATAGTGAGGTAGGGTAGTTATTGGCTTAGGTGGCAATCTTATAGAATCAGATTGGCACTTTGAGAAGCCGGCTATGCAACAGGGATACAAATATTGCTATGATGAAGGTATAGCTTATAGTAGCTCAGACACAAGGGGGATTTTAGTTGTGATGGTAGGGCTCTCATCTACACAAATTGCCATGGTACCTCTTGTAACACCATATTCTCTACTGCCAGTAGGTCTTGACCCTATGGATGAGATCCAAAAGTTTTATTCCCTCGTGGAGGAGGGTAACAAGTGATATGATGGGCATGTAGCTCACATCTCCTAGTTGGAGGGCTACATCTGACTGATTGGTGAGGAGGTACTAGAGGACACTCACACCACAGGGACCCGTAGGAGCGGATCCATGACTAGGACCAAGGATACAGGGTAATATACACCAATTTGAGCCATAGGATGCACGAGATCAAGAGGACTCACAAGTCTTCGAGCACTCAGGATGCTAGCTCACAGAGGACTCACAGGGACGACAGAGGTAATGGAGGTGTCTCATAAACTGGGGGCATAGGCCATGCTTAGTACAGATCTCAAAGATGCTTTGTTGTACTATTTTTTAGTGTAATGTCGAGGACCTACACAGTTGTAGCCTTTGGGTATTTTGATATACTCCTAATGTACTCTTTTTGGACACACACACACACACACACACATATATATATGAGATTGATCATTTTGGCTCATTATGTGTACTTGTTTATTTTTTATTTTTTATTTATGTTATGCACATGGATGCAGATGTTCATATTGATGCTATGTCTATATGATGTGATGTATGGATGACATGCACTAGATAGCTATTTTAATTTATGATTATGGTATGCAGTGATCTATATGCTTAGATGTGTTACTTATGATGGATGCATATGGATGCGATGTTTAATTTTAAATGTATATTTAATTTTACTTTGTTGTATGCATTTAATTTATGCTGATGTCACAATATGCTAGTGCAATGTATGTAATGCATTATTTACATGATGGTAATCTAATGTAAATGAACTTGTATGCTTGAATCACTTAAAACATAAGGAGTGAATGTGATATGTATTTAACAATCTAATGGATGACACCACATAATGTGTACAAATCATGAGTGTAATTGAGAATCCTCATTACAAGAATTTAATCAATTAATCACCCATATATGAAATGTAATGATATGAAGTGGTATGATGCAAATGATATAGTATGTCACTCTATATTCCTTTTGTAATTTGAAAGCTATGCACATTATAGTCAGTGGGTATCTAAATATCATTTCTGATATCCATCTGGTATCTATCCTATATCTTGAAAACTTTGTGCTCAACATCATGATGTATCATGGATTTGATACTTTGCAATTTGATGATTGAATGACTTTTATTTTTGATGATTTGTGATATTTGGTATTTTGTTGCTATTAGAGAAAATTTTGAGGTTTTCCATGAGACTCAAACACCCTAGTAGACTTCTCAAAAGTCACATACTAACTGTACAAGGCTTTTGTTGGACAAATCTTTCACCACGAATGACCCAACTGTTCATTACCCCTATGTGTGCATGTGAGTATGTTTAGATAGACCATAGGCATATCCCAGATGTCAGTCGGGACTCTTTCAACCCATATGTGAGATCGGGTTCCTCCAATGTTCATATTATCCTTGTTAAACTTGATTGGACTATAATGCTAGACAACCCCAGGCACCTAGAGCTATCTCATCTTGCAAATTGATCAGGACTACCCCTCCAAAAATAGTCAGGACTCTTTCAACCCATTGTTGCATTTAGGTATCATCCAATAGAACTACACCTTCGAATGCAGGAAGGACTCTTTCAACCCATTACTGTGATCGGGGATCACTCTATGGATTTGAATAGTGAACAATCCAGGGATTCGAGTTCTCACATTTATTTTCTTTCTATTCATAGGGATACTTGCTCATATGTAGTGATAAAAATCATTGTTTATTCACGTTTTACTTTGAGTGATAAAAATCACTGTTTATTCACATTTTCTTTGAGCAAGGGATTTATATAGTGCTTTTGATTCACTATGTCACTTTAGATTTGAATTTGAACTTTGGGTTTGAGATTTGAACTTTGTATCTTGGGATTTGAACTTTGTTGAACTTTGAATTTTCAACTTCAAACTGGGACTTTGCTCATTTGGTTAAGCAAGGGAATGTATGGGTAAGGGAAATTCTTGTCCTTTTGCCAAGGTTCACCACTCTAGACCGAACTATTTGCAAGATAAATAGGTAATCAAACCCTTCTCTCTAGAAATCCAGGACAACTTTCGCAGCTTTCATCCTCCCTTATCTTAGCAATATTTTAAATGTTTTGATTAGTGACGACATACTAATGTGCCAAGTACTATCACAACTAGCGATCTCATTTACAAAAGCAAAGCAAGCTTTTTATGACATCTGAGAGACCCACTAGGTATGGCTGAGTGACCGAAAAGCTTTGGTATACATACATATTCCATAGCAACAGGTGTTGTGTTGAAAAACACAATTACTCACATGAATGATGAATTATGATAAATGTAGATGTGCATGATTGAAAAACAAACATGGTGTCATTTTTAAAACTGACAAACACAATCCATTCTACTATGAAATGCAACGGATGAAGAATACCTACATGCAATTTGATGAAGTGAATGCATGTGTGAATGCAAATGAAAATGCATAATGCAAATGCAAGTGTTTTTGAATTTTATGCTTTACATTTTTTTTGGATTTTATTGCTATTTTAATTTTTATGGATTTTGAGCCTTTATATTTGACCAAACGGCTAGTACATACCCTTGGAGCCTTTAAATTGACCAGGCATTTTTTTAGAAAACCCCTGAACCTTTTGGGTTGACCAAAGGGATTATGTGTAATGTCCCAAAAATAAATATTTTTGTAAATGTCTCCTACACTTAATTATAAAAGTGAAAAAGGGGTTCATGTGACTATGAGACATAACTTAAGTTGTGTTTATTTATATTTTATGTTTTTATGTTGTAATAAGGTACTTTAAGTGATTTTAGGATTGGGAGCACTTTAAGTGATTTTAGGGTTGGGAGATGTCAACTCCAAATTAGAACCTCACCCTATATAAGGGAGTGAGACGTCCCATTTTGGGCATGTTATGTTGATATCAGAATTGAATATTGAAACCCTAGAGGTTCCATGAGTTGATATTGCAGGTCTTGCTCATTCCCATTGTGCATTGGAGGTGCATGGTTGAGGTCTTGGAAATATCATTGTAGGTGTTATTGCCCTAAAATATCAAAAATACAAAAAACGAGGCATTTGTGAGGAGTTTGTGGCATTTTTGGGAGCATTTGTGTCATGTTTTTTAGATCTATTGGCATCCCCAAACCCTACGCTTGTATCTGGGGTCATATTTGAGGAGTTTTTGCATCTGTTTAGCCTTGGGGAGTTGTTGTATTGGTTTGGCAATATTTAATATATAATACTGGCTGATTTCTCCTCATATTTGTGTTATTTTATGAGCAATTTCTGAGTTATTTCCTTGTTGTACTTAATTTTTGTATTTTCGTAGTAAGGGTTTGCTGTTTCTTAAAAAGGGACATTACAAGTGATATCAGAGCTGGAATCTTGGCAGCCTGTGGTTAGTTTCAAAATTTTTAGTGTTTTTTCAGTTATTCGTGGTGATAAGTGTGTTTCTGTGGTGAAAAGTTGTGCCCTAGTGAAAATCACATATTTTTAGGGGATTCGCAGATTTTTAGGGATTTTTTTCAGAAAATAAAAATTGCAGATTTGGATACCCTTTTGACAAATTTGCAGTTCTGTGGTTTCAAAAAAAAAATTGGTGGTTAGAATTTTTAGAATTTTAGATTTCCATCTTTTTAGGGTTTAATAGGGTTTTATGCATCGTCCTTCTGTTCATCAGTATTTTACTAGGAGAAACAGACTCGCTTTGGAAATGTCAAACAAGGAAGAGGTTGAGGAGCCCCAAAGGCCGCTTGATAGGACTCGAGCAAAAATTCGATGCCCTACTTGACATGCTGCAAAGAATGGTGTCCTTACAAGAGACAAATCAACAAGAATTGAGGGCAGCTTTGGGAAACCCAAATGGCACAAGGAGGGAAGGAGAAATGGGAGGCAACAAAAATGGGCATGAGTCATCATCTAACTCACACACTCCCTTGCCTAGGCCTTCCAAGCCTATGTTCCTTGTTCCACCACCTCCACGAGAGGAAAATGAGGCAACTGATGAATTAGATGAATGGTTTGCTGCTTATAGTAATAAATCTGAGGGTTTTAGGGCAGCATTTTATTTTGATAAATATTTGAATATTGTGGGTAAATCTATTGTTGAGGCTAAAAAAGAGAAAAAGAAGCCCTTTTTGCATCAAAAGGTGACCATTCCCTCATTTAATGGTCAATATGGTCTTACAACTAGGGCATGGCTTCAAAAATTGTAGAATTATTTTACCTTGGAGCCTATTTCTAAAGCTGATGCTGTTCGGATTGCTACACTCCACCTTGAGGGTAGTGCTTACTCATGGTGGCATCATGGGTTAGTAACCCAAGGGCATGGTGATATTGAGACATTTGATGAATTTTGTACCAGGGTTTTGAACAGGTTTGAAAGGAGGAATGTGGAAGAGTATTTCAAGGAGCTTACCACTTTGAAGCAAACTTCATCCATTCATGCCTATGTGGAGGAGTTTGAACAACTTTCGGTTCAGGTACAAAATATTTCACCCAAGAGGGTAATTTCTCTTTTTATGGATGGTTTGTTGGAACCCGTGAAGGGATTAGTTAAAGCTTTTGAACCAACCACTCTTGAAGATGCCATTAAGAGATCATTAAGCTTAGAATCTGTTTTACCTCCTAGACAAAAATATTTTGCACATAATCCACCTGCTATACCACCTTTTGCAGCCAGAAAAATAGTTTTTGGATAGCAGTATGGGCAGCAAGGAAACCTCACACAGCAAGGTGGAAATGAGAGAAATTTTTATGACAGGAATCCCACACATGGAGAAGGTTTTAGATATGGTTTTCAACCACCTAATAATCCCCCAAATGGCCCACACTTAACACAAGAAGAGAAAGATGAGCTAAGGAAACAAAACAAGTGTTTCATTTGCAAGTCTCCTTGGCAAAGAGGTCATAAATGCAGAGAAAGAGGTATGAAAATCATTGAATTACATTTTGATTATGATTCTGATAATCCTAATTTTTATGAGGCAGATGAGACACCCTTGGAAGAGGAATCACAAAGGGAGTATGAGGAAGTTCCTGAAGGTTCCCTAGCCAATTTAAGTAGGCTGAATCAGTTTTGCACTATTAAGGTACCAGGTAGATCTTTTGATGAAAAGGTTATTGTTTTAATAGATGGTGGTGCTACTTACAATTTTGTTGATGAGAAGTTTGCCACTAGAAAGAATCTTCCTACAGCTATCATTCTTGGTTTTAGTGTTGCTATTGGCAATGGTGATCTTATCACATGCAACAAAATGGTAAGAAACATAAAAATTAATTTTAGCAACATGGAAGTAGATGAGCAATTCTTTTTTTTCCCTTAGGAGGTATTCCACATATGGTTTTGGGTGTGCAATGGTTGTATTCACTTGGTGACTATGTTACTAATTATCAAAAATTAGAACTGAAATTTGTGCTTGAAGGGAAATATGTGGTGTTGCAAGGAATCAACAAAAATGGGTCAAAATATTCTTGCAAAATTTTGGAGGTTTCATACAAAAGAATGGAGAAGATGATAAGGCATAAGGACGTTGAGTGGGCAGCTGTAATTTTTAGTTCAAAAGGGAAAAAATTAGCCACCTATCATCCTCAAATTCAAGGTTTACTACAAAAACATCTTAAGGTTGATCAAACTAAAGTTTCAGCTGTACAAAGATGGCCTATACCATCCAACCTAACGGAATTGAGGGGTTTTGTGGGTTTATGCAGTTACTACAGGAGGTTCATTAAGGGATTTTCTTCTTTGGCTGCCACCCTTACTGAATTAACTAAGAAAAGGGCCTTTTCATGGTCCAATGAGGCTCTTTTAGATTTTCTAAAGCTGAAAGATGTAATGACTTCCACTCCTTTACTTGTTATTCCTGATTTTTCTATTGCTTTTACTATTGCTTGTGATGCTTCAGGTGTTGGAGTTGGAGTTGTACTTATGCAACAAGGACGCCCCATTGCTTATGAGAGTAGAAAGCTATAAAATGTGGAGAAAACTTCCAGCATCTATGATAAAGAGATGCTAGCTATCATGCATGCCTTGATCAAATTCAAGAAATACTTACTGTGTGGCAAGTTTGTGGTCAAAACTGATCATAACGGTTTGAAATACTTCTTGGGGCAAGTTGAACTAAATGAAAGACAGTAGAAATGGGTAACAAAGTTGCAATAATATGATTTTGAAATTGAGTTTGTAAAGGGTAAGAAGAATTCAGCTTGATGCACTTTCTAGGCACCCTACTTTTCATTCTCTTTCCATTATTTTTGCTGATTAGAAGGTGAAAATTATGGCTGAATATGCAAAGAATGATTTTTGTTCTAAACTAATAAATGGGCAAGTTGAAGATGACAGGTTCAACCATAAAGGACTGATTTTTTGCAAGGGAAGAGTGTTTTTAGTACCTGAATCAAAGCTGAAACAAGCTTTAATTACAACCATGCATGATGCTCCACTTGTAGGCCATCTAGGTTTCTACAAGACTTACAAAAAGTTTAGAGAAAGATTCTATTGGAAGGGTTTGAAAAAGGATGTCTTCTTGCATGTTCAGGAATGTGTTATTTGCCAAGAAAACAAGGGGGACATGAATTTACAGCTGGTTTACTTCAGCCACTTCCTATTTCCAATCAAAAATGGGAAAGTATCTCCATGGACTTCATTACTGGGTTGCCCAAGGTATACATGAAGGATTGCATATTTGTTGTTGTTGATAGATTGACAAAATTTTCTCATTTCTATGCCATTTCAACAACTTTTACAACCATACAATTTGCTGATTTGTTTTTTAAAGAAGTTTTCAGATTGCATGGTTTGCCTAAATCCATTGTGAGTGATAGGGACAGCAGATTTTTGAGCATGTTTTGGCAAGAATTCTTTAAGCTATGTGGTACTTAATTGACTCCTAGTACTAGCTACCATACCCAAACTGATGGGCAAACTAAAATTGCTAACAAATGGCTTGAAGGATATGTGAGAAATTATGTTTCAGGTCAACAAAAGGCATGGGTTAAATGGCTGCACCTTGGTGAATATTGCTACAATTCTACTTATCATATGTCCATAAAAATGTCTCCATTCAAGGCACTTTATGGTTATGATGCCCCACACTTTTCAGATCTGATTTTTGGTGATTCAAGGGTCCAAAAAGCTAGAGACTTTGTAGCAAAAAATCAAGATATTCTTAATGCTTTGAAGGACAATATTCTTATGACACAAAATCAGCAGAAGAAGTATGCAGATCAGCAGCGTAGTGAGTGCTCATTTGAGGTCAGAGACTTGGTTTATGTTAGGTTGCAGCCCTATAAATAGTCTACATTGAAAAGAAGTGGAGCAAAAAAAATCAAACCCAAATTTTATGGACCTTACAAGGTGTTGAGTAAGGTTGGACAGGTTGCATATGCTTTGGAAATTCCAAGTGGAAGTAAAATACATAATGTCTTCCATGTTTCTTGTTTGAAGAAGGCCTTGGGCCAACATATTCAGCCATCTTCAGATTTTCCACCCCTTGATGATGAAGGAAAGCTCATTCTTGAACCTGAATTGATCCTTGAGACAAGGGAGAGAAAGCTTAGGAGTAGGACTGTCAAAGAATATCTTGTGAAGTGGAAGGACTTGCCTATGGAGGATGCTACTTGGGAAGGTGTAGAAATTTTAGATGCTCCAACTTTGACTTTGCTTGAGGACAAGCAATTTGAGGAGGGTGGACTTGTAATGTCCCAAAAATAAATATTTTTGTAAATGTCTCCTACACTTGATTATAAAAGTGAAAAAGGGGTTCATGTGACTAAGAGACATAACTTAAGTTGTGTTTATTTATGTTTTATGTTTTTATGTTGTAATAAGGTACTTTAAGTGATTTTAGGGTTGGGAGCACTTTAAGTGATTTTAGGGTTGGGAGATGTGAACTCCAAATTAGAACCTCACCCTATATAAGGGAGTGAGATGTCCCATTTTGGGCATGTTATGTTGATATCAGAATTGAATATTGAAACCCTAGAGGTTCCATGAGTTGAGATTGCAGGTCTTGCTCATTCCCATAGTGCATTGGAGGTGCATGGTTGGGGTCTTGGAAATATCATTGCAGGTGTTATTGCCCTAAAATATCAAAAATACAAAAAAAGAGGCATCCGTGAGGAGTTCATGGCATTTTTGGGAGCATTTGTGTCATGTGTTTCAGATCTGTTGGCAGCCCCAAACCCTACACTTGTATTTGGGGTCATTTTTGAGGATTTTTTGCATCTGTTCAGCCTTGGGGAGCTGTTGTATTGGTTTGACAATATTTAATAAATGATACTGGCTGATTTCTCCTCATATTTGTGTTATTTTATGAGCAATTTTTGAGTTATTTCCTTCCTGTACTTAATTTTTGCATTTTCATAGTAAGGGTTTGTTGTTTCTTAAAAAGGGACATTACATTATGAGCACCTTTTGGAGCTTTTATGGATGACCAAGTGGTTCTTAAGAACCCTTGGAGCCTTTTGGGATGACCGATTGGTTTTAAGCAAACCCTCGAAGCTTTTTGGGGTTGACCAAAGGTTTATAAACACCTTTGGAGATTTTTGATTGACAAAACTACTCATGAGAGAGCTTGGAGCCTTTTAGGATGATCGAGCAGTTTTTGGCAAACCCTCGAGACCTTTGGGTTGACCAAGTGGTTTCTCAAAAATCCTTGGTGCCTTTTGGGATGATCGAGCGGTTTTAAGCAAACATTCGAGACCTTTTAAGATGACCGAGTGATTTTAAGAAAACCCTCGAGACCTTTGAATGACATGGCCAAACAGTTTTAGGAACCCTTGGTGCCTTTTATTGACATGACCAAGCAATTTTTGGAATCCTTGGAGCCTTTTAGGATTGATCAAGCAGTTTTAAGCAAACCCTCAAAGCCTTTTTCTATGCTCTCAAGCATAGAATGTCTTAATATGGATGATTTTGATAGGTTCAGGCTCTTCAACACCCCCTAAAGACATTAGGTGATAGGTACTCGGACCAATATTTTTAGATATGATATAGGGTCCTAGCTAATTAGTCATGAATTCATCTCGCATATCAAGTGGTAAATTAGAGTTTTGTTGCTTTTCTTTCAGCACAAGATCCCAAACTTCAAAGTCTCTTTGATGGACTTTGTTATTATAAGCTCATTTTAGTCACTCCTAATAAACACAGAGATGCTCCAGGGCATTCACGCAATGTTCATCAAGCAGTGTCAATTGATCTAGGTGAGCTTGTTGCGTAGTGTCATCATCAATGAACTCTTTCAATGTGATGTGCAACATTGTAATTTCCAACTCTAAGGGCATAATGGCCTTAGCACCATATATTAGTGAAAATGGAGTTGCCCTAGTGGGCGTCCGAATGTTAGTCCTGTAAGCCCATAATGCAAGGGGCAGTTGGATATGCCAATATTTGTGGTGTTCTTAGACCATATTTTCAATATGGAAACCATTGTCTTGTTTGAGGCCTCAGCTTGCCCGTTTGCTTATGGATAATATGGAGTCACAAAACTATGTTTGATTATATACTTAGATGTCAAAGCTCTCATAGTTTTGTTCTTAAATACGTTCCATTATCCAAAACTATCTTTGAGTACACCTCGAACGAGAAGAAGAACCAACAAAGTTTGATGATAACAATAATTTATCTTGTTACAGATGCTGATTACTGAAGGTAATTACTGAAGGTAACTACTGAAGACAGTTATTAAATAATATTTTACCAGAAGTTACTGAAGGATAATAAAGTCCATTGAACTTTAGCCTGCCACATCAGATTTGGATGGTACATTAAGATGGACGACACATTAAGTTGGACAACTGATATTTTCTACAAAGCAAAATATTTCATTTCTCGCATACTATTCGCGGGAATATTTCAAGTTGACAAAGTTATTATTTTCTTGTAATCAGTTTATTTTAGGAAGTTTGAGATATCAACCAAAAGATTGTTAGAATTTCCTGGAATATAGGACATAAGATCCTAATGTATATCTTGTGAGTCAGTTAAAGTCACATTGTCCTGTTAGGATTATTAGTAGGATACCACTTGGACCAGTCAAAATATTCATAAATCCAAGTAAGAGTACATATTATGATTAAATTTTAGATTATTTTTATTAATGTACAGTCATCACTCCACAAAATATGCATGACAAATACGTGGAGAAGATTGTTTAAGCATTGTATTATTTACAGTATAAATTACATAGGAGGCCTTGAAGGAGGTCTACACTCTAATGACATTGCTTTCTACCGTTACATTACAATTTGTTCTAAGATTACAATTCTTAGGAAACATGTACAGTTGAAGCTCCAGTAATAAAACAACACTTTGTTCTTAAAATATGGTAATATATATCAATTCTGTGGGTTGTTTAAATTCTATTTTGTAAAGTTGTGCATTTGTTACCTACATTCACAAAATATGAATAAATATTAGTATGAGATGTAAAATTTAGTTACTGAGATAAGGTAAATTAGGGGAGAAATTCTTATACTGCCCTTTAGGAGGGAAGGTCCACTCCTAATAGACATTCCTTGAGCTCTCGCCCCTGCATTAGGTTAGGATTAGTTAGAATTGCATTTCAAATTATATAAAATAAGATAAATTGCACGAGGATCCTCACAAATAAATTAGAACATATCATAAATAAATTAGTTTGCAATTAGATGCATCAGTAAAATAAATTCATCAGTAAAAGTAAACTACAGTTGCATTTACTTATCATATTATGCATTATTCATTTTTGCACAAATTTAATTCTGTTCATTTACTTTTCTATACACGTGAAGCCTGAAAAATGAAATTGAGCTAAGCTTAGTATTAATTCCTACGATATAATCTATATGGGATTGTTACTCTTTAAATATAACCTTGATTTCCCTTGGATTGATAAAATTAAATGTAAGATCTACTGCCGATCATTTTGGCACCGTTGCTGGGGAGAGTAGCGTCATAGTGGTTAGTCATAAAAGTTGTTTGGCAGTGAAAAGCGAGAGGAATTACTTGTATGTGAAAATGGGTATGTACAAGACCTTGGTGTGCATACGAGTCAGAGTGGCCCGTAGATGGTTCCAAAAAGCCCCGCATTTCGATGTTGCCAGGTTCATTTTTCATAAAGGTTTCATTTTTATCGCTTTCATAGATTAAAATTTATTTTCTACAAATTTCAATTCCTGCAAATTTCAATTCCAGCAAATTTTATTTTTTGCAATTTCCTTGCTTTGGGTAATTACTATTGTTAAGTTCATTTAGGACCTATAAAAAAATAGGAAGTAAGTGAACACTGAAAACAACCTACTATTGTTTTAAGACCTTGTTTTTGTTTTATAGGAAGTAGTTAGGTTGAGTGACACAACTGTAATGAAATCCCTCCTAATAGTCAAATAACAATAATAATTTACATTTTACTTCAACAATTTTATTTCCAGTAAAACTTTACTTTCCAAGTAATTTTTATTTTTCCTAATTATGCTGAAATTAGTTGTATAAATGCATCTAATTTTAGTAGCATTAGGAATGTTTAGTAATTTTAAAATTTATTTCTTTTCTACTATGTTAAGAATATTTGTAAGTTTTGAAATTTATAATTAGAACTTAGCAGAAAATACGTTAGGAGTATTTATAAGTTCTGAAATTTATATTTAAGCTTAGCAAACAGTAGGATTGAAATAGAAGGAAAACCAAAACCCAAACAGAAAAACAAAAAACACAAAAATCAAAGAGAAAAAAATTGGTTGAAAGTAGTCAAATTTTTTTCTATAGACATTAAAAAATTTCTAATACAACAAGAGGTTAATCTTCTTCTTGATCCAGATTACAGAACAACCAAATCAGAATGGGATGCATTGTGTGAATGCATTGATTCTATCAATGAAATATCAAATAAACTAAAGAAAATAAATAGGATAAATATAGCAAAAACTTTACGGGTAAATCATTCTTCACCTTATCAAGATATTGGAATAAGTTGTGAAAATTGGCCGTGGGATAGAAGAACAATAGTAAATCTAGTATTTTACCCTTGGGATCAATACCTTAAGGATTCTCTCACTATTCACAACTTCCTTGCAGATATAGAAAGGAAATAATTAGCCCTATAATACAATAAGAGGTACTGTATAATTCCTAAAGTTGTACATTTTAGATAATTGTGCCAAGAGTTGCGTTACGAGCTACAATTTGGAATTCCTGATCCGATTGCAACTAAAGCTTACCTTTTTCAGTTGATTCAATTATTGGTAGACTATTTTAATTTTGAAGAGGAACATTTCATGACACCAGATCAACTTGATCCAATCAACGATATTCATAAATTATTCAAATAAGATTAGACATATTGCTAGAAAAAAAAAAGAAAAAACAAAACAAAAAATTTAGAACATTCATGAGCAGACCTAGAGAATCTAAAGGAAGATTTATAAAAACTAACAAAACAAAAGAAAAATCCCCAAGAGACTTTAGAATGCCTAGGATTTATAAACTAGTAAAAACTGATGTTACAACATCAACCAATCAAGCTGAAATCCTATATCAAGATCCCAATTCATATTTATTATCCAATCCAGAATTTGACAACTACATAGACCCTTCCTCCATATTTTCCAAACCTATACATGGTTATATTTTTGAAAACCTATATTCAGGTATGGCTGATGAACAAAGTGGTTTAGAAGGAGAAAATCATGGAGATGGGAGACAAAGGCAAGCAAATAGACAAAGAAAAACATTCCCTTTCCCAATATTACATACATAAGGGATAACAAGAGAACCTAAATCAGTTTTGGTTTCTATATTGCCTACCTTTCATGGAAAAACCCATGAATATCCTGATTCTTTTCTTTTCAAATTTGAAGTAGTATGTCAAGCTTACTTTTACACCACCAATGAGCAAAATCTAAGGTTTTTTCCATCTACTCTGAAATATAAAGCCTTAATATGGTTTATGGATCTAGGAGAAGGAGTTTGTAATTGTTGGGATGGAGAAAATGGATTAAAACAACTATTCCTTGAAAGATATCAAGATTATTGTAGATTTAGGGATAATAAAGCTGAGCTTTTTTGTATGAATAAAAAAGAAGAAGAATATTTGGAATATTATCTCAAGAGATTTCAATTTTTAGGATCTAGAGTAAATATAGACCTTGATGAAGAAATTCTAAAAGAACCTTTTTTGAAAGGATTAAAAGAAGATGTTCTTGAGATTTTAAATCTTATGGCAAAAGGAGAAATTCATCTTATATCACTTGAGGATATTATAATCCTTTGCAAATATTATTCAAGAAACAAACCTCTAAGAAGTAATAAATACACATCCATAGGAGGAGGAGTGACAAGAGCTGAAATTGGAAATATGTTGGAATGTTTAAAAACTGATTTGTTGAGTAATTTGACCTCATATTTGGACTTAATGGATAAAAAATCAAAGTATAGTGAAAAAATTTACTGCAACAGATGTAGGAAAAAGCATAATTCAAGAGAATGTCCTCTCAACATAACAAATATATCCAATATCTCCACTTGTTGCCAAATTTGTGATAAAAATCATAAAACTAAAAAATGCAAGTATATCTCCATTGTCAAAGCTGCCATAAAAGAACCTGAAGTAGAAGATGTTTATTTTGTCACTCAAAGATGAAATGGTCCATTTAATGGCCCATAAAATTGATCAAACCCTAATTATCCCAACCAACAAAGGCATAATCAATTGTCTAATGCACCAAATTGGACAAATTGGAACTCTTACAACCAAGACTGGAACATACCCCCATGAGCACAATTTATGGCTAACTCTTATGGAGGAAAAACCCCATGGAATCAAGGGACACAAAATTATAATATGCCTGGTTGGAATAATAGTGGCCAATATAATCAAGGTGGCACCAATTGGTCCCCAAATACAACACCACAACAAAACCAATTTAGGGGAAAAAACACTCAAAATCCACCTCAAAATAGACTTCTACCACCCTCGAACAATAATAACAATCCTCCTAAGAAACCACCTCTTCCAGATCAACCAATTCATAAACCTAATAACAATAAGAATGTCCAACAAGTTTATGAAACTAATGAAACATGTTCTATATCTATAGCACCATGTCAACATATTCAATTAAGATCAGTAAAGGTGTTGGAAAATAATGTCACTCTTACAAAACTTGTTGATCCTATTCCACATTTTGTTGAAAAATAAGATAGTAACAAAAAGGAAATAGAAAAAACACCATAAAATATTCCAACAAAGCAACCAGAAATCCAAATAAGGAAGGAAGTAGAAGTACCATTCCCTCAAATACTGACAATACAAAAAGAACCATCTAACCTACCCTTTAACTTTCTTCAAGAAATAGAAGACATTACTATTAAAATTACTTTATTACAAGCTATCAAGGATATACCCATCTATTCCAAAATTATTAAAAATATATGTTCAAATAATAAAAAGAAGAATGAATTTCAAATTATTCAAGTCATTGGAAAATTATCTGAGATAATGATAGGAGATAGGTTATTACCGAAATACACAGATCTTGGAATACCTATACTCACTGTGCATGTTGGAGACATAACATTACAAATTTTTTTGATTAATTTAGGAGACGCTATCAATGTCATGACCAAAGAAACAACATAATCCTTAGGGATGCATAAACTACAATTAACTTCTATTGTGCTTCAACTCCCTGATAGATCTACTATTAAACTTGAAGGGAAGTTAGAAGATATTATGGTCTCTGTAAGTTCATGAGAATACCCTGTAGACTTTATAGTCTTACAACTCAAAAAGAAATTAGGGGGACATCCCTTAATACTAGCACACCCATGGCTTGCAACAGCTAATGCTTACATTAGTTGTAGATCAGGAAACATGACTATCTCTAATGGCAAAGATACAAAAGATCTTAGTTTATTCCCTGAATCACCAATAGAAGATGAATTTCCAAAGTAGTTGTGATATGATTTTCCTTATGAATATGATGACATCCAAACCTTATCAGTTAATGTTATAATTGAACAACTTGAGCAAGAGGATGAGGAACGCCTACCGCTATTGTTAGAAAATCAACAAGAGAATCAAGGTCAAGACAATAGTTCATCTCAATTTTACATTGATGAGGCAAGCACAATTCAATATCAAATAGAACAATATGTTTATGATTCAAATATTTTTAAACATGAGATAAACGGGATAGATGCAAATACAAAAAAGTGTAAACAAATAGATATTATATCAGAAAAAACTCTTAATATTAATAATGAATTCACAGACATTCAAGAATCTTGGTTAGTAGATGTGCTTAGAAAGCTTTAGTTCACATTTGCATGGAACTATGAGGATATGATAGGTATTCACCCAAATGTTTGTACCCATCACATATTTATTCAAGAAGGTTGTAATCCAATAAGACAACCCCAAATACAATTAAATACAGCTATGAAAGAAATAGTTAAAGAGGAAATCATTAAACTCTTAAATGCAAGATTTATATACCCAATTTTCGACAACCAATGGGTGTCACCTCTGTTGATAGTCCCTAAAAATAATGGTAAATGGAGAATTTGTGTTGATTATAGGGAATTAAATAAAGTAACCAAGAAATATTATTTTACCTTACCATTTATTGATCAAGTCATAGATACCTTGGCTAGAAAGAAATATTTTTGTTTTTTATATGGTTTTAGTGGGTATAATCAAATTTCCATAGCTGAGGAAGATAAGGAAAAAACAACTTTTACATGTCCTGTAGGAACCTATGCTTATAACGTTCTACCTTTTGGACTATGCAATACACCTGCAACCTTTCAAAGAGTTGTATTGGCTATATTTACTTATTTAACTAATGAATGTGTGGAAGTTTATATGGATGACTTCACAATATATGATACAACCTTTGAAGAAATATTATCAAGCTTGCAAAAAGTTTTGGTAAGATGTCAAGAGCAAAACCTCTCTCTAAGTCATGAAAAGTTCTTTATGATGATGAAAGGAGGCATTGTTCTAGGACATTATATATCAGAAGACAGTGTTAAAGTAGACCCTGCAAAGATACAAGTTATTCAAACCCTTCAACCTCCAAAAACACAGAGGTGAGGATTTTCTTAGGACACACAGGATACTACCATAGATTCATTAAAGACTTTAGTAAATTTGCTACTCCCATGCTTAAATTGTTAACTAAAGATAGTGAATTCAATTGGACAAACAAATTTCAAGAAGCCTTTGAATAAATAAAAGAAAAATTGACTACTGCTCCAATCTTGAGAGGACCAAAGTTGTAAGTTGCTTGTAGATGACAAGCCATAGGTTTGAATCCATGCGACAGTGGTTTTGGAAGGTAGAAGTTCGATTTATATTTTGCATCGTCGACGAGGTTAAAGAGGAAGACGTGAGACTTATTCATCACGTGAAGGCACATAGCCCACTTGGTGGGTGCACACTGTGTGGAGGCGCTTGGGAGAAGGGGATCGATGGATCGAATCCTGTCAAAGTATTTTTGGGTAGGATTACAAGGTATGTGTTATTGCTAAGGTTTAAACATTGCATTCAAAAATTGCAAAGGTGAAAATTAATTTTTTATTTCCTAAGGTCTTGTTAATTAAAATTTGCATAGGTAAAAGAGTTTATGAGTTATAAGAGGGAGATAAAAGGGTATGCAAAGTTTTAATTTGTGTGTTTGATTTTAAAGTGGTTAAAAGGAGTAATAAGGGTGTCAAGGGTATTAGATATTTTTATTGAAATAAAGTTATATTATAAAAATTGATTTGAAAGGAGAAATAAGGTATAGTTGATTTTTGATATTTTGACTTGGTAAAATATTTTGGAAAGAAAATATTAAGGACATATTTTTGCTATCTAACCTTTGAGATTGACAAAAAGAGTGAGTGTGATTGAGACAAGTTTTGAGAATCAAATCTTCTTCAAAACAAAGGTACGAGCATATCTTAATTGTGAGTAAAATATTGTTGGATGTTGTGAATTATAAGTTGGAGTGAAAAGGATTGTTTGATAAGCATTGTTGAGTTTGATTTTGAGAAATCCAATGTTGATTGATATGGGTTTTCTAGAATGAAAGTTGATACCAGAAACCTTGTTTGATAAGCACTGTTGGAAATATTGAGTGTCATTGTTATGTGAATTTGAGAACTATCTTGGACTAGGGTTTGTAAAATATCATGAGTATCATTGTTATGTGAGGTTTGTTTGATAAGCATTGTTGACTGAGCTTTCATTGAGTGAGTGGTTGAGTGGAGTTGATTGGGCTTAGTTGATTGGAAATGTTGGAGTGATAGATCAAGTTCTGTGAAACAAATTGTTCTATATTCTAAATTGATTTGAAAGATGTTTTATGTGAAATATTGAGTTGAGTTTTATATGCAAGTTTTGAAATTGATTTGAGGTAAGTCTTGGTGAAGATTTGTGGACAAATTAGTGTAAGATTTTGTGGAAGATTACAATGAAAAATTGAGGTAAGTCTTTACGAAGACTTGAGAGCAAAGTTGATTGATTGATTTGTTCAAACCTTGAGTTAAGGTTTGAGGCAAATCTAGAAGAGGTGATTTGTGATTGAGTCAAGTTCTGTGTTAAGGCTTGAGGACAAATTTAAGGATAGAGTTTGGTACAGATTTGAGGACATGTTTGTGCCAGACCAGAGACATAGATTGAGTAGATTTTTGCTAGACTTAAGGACTATGTTTAGTGCAAATCAAAGACAGATATTGATAAAATTTGTGCTAGACTAGAGGACTATGTTTAGTGTATATTTGAGATAGATATTGAGCATAACTTTGGAGGTGACAGATCAGAGGACAATAGTCTCTAGTGGATAGAGATCAATTAGAAATGGTAGAGAGGATAGAGGTCTTAAGTGGAAATATATCCACAACCTAGAGCAGTGGAGGTAATAGTCTTCTAGAGGATCACCAACCAGAGAAGAGGAGGAGGTCTCCTGTGGATAGAGATCCATGAACTTGATTAGGGGATTGGTGTCTCCTTTGGATATATATCCATAAACATTGTAATAGGGAAAGGATTCCCAAGATATTTTTTGAGAAAATTTTAGTGAAAGATTTTCTCCGTGGAGTAGCCCACATTGGGTGAACCACGTTAAATCATGTATCTCATGTGTGTGATGTTTTATGTAATGATTTCTACTTTAATACTATTGATGTTATCATATGGATTGAAAATTAAAAAGTTTTATCTTATATAGTTCACCCTCCCTCTCAGGATAAGCACATGTTCTTCAAATTTAGCTCTAGAGGTGATTACTTTTCTTTCAAGAAAGATATATCTAAAATATTTCCATTAAAGTAGAAAGGATTTTGATGTAGACAGATCCAGCATCATGTGAACAGTCCTTAAAGGCACAATTATTCATTTCTTTTCAAGTTTCCCATAGAAAGTGTGGGAGACTTAGAGATCAAAGGGATCAATATCATTTGCTATAAAATGGAGGAGTCCATTGTTCAAACAACTCCCCAATAGAACTTGGGAAAACCTAGGCCACATTCATCTTCTTCATCAAGAATTGAAGAACTTCACAAGAAAAAGCACAATCAATAAAGAGATGGTTGGTGGTTTTCTCTTTTGTACCACATAGGTAACATCTGTTGATGAGAGTTAGTTCTCTTTTTCTAATATTTTCTATTGAAATAATTTTATTTTGCAAAGCAATCCAAAGAAAGAAATTAATTTTTGGAGTTAGAGTCTTTATCCACACCTGGCTATTTGAAGTCCAAAAATCCCACCTTCAAAAGTTAGCAAATAGGCACATTTAACTATGAACAAACCTTTGCTATCTTTCATCCAGATTAGGGTATCTTCACAAGCAAAGCTTTTAATAGCTTGAAGCCTCAACATTCTATTTAGGTTATGAAGCATCTCCTTCTCTTCCCTGTCTAAGCCTAGAATTGAGATGTGCTTCTAAGAATTTCTACCATCAATATCATCAATGTAGTTGGCCAATTTAGGCCCCAATAACAGATCCAAAATTGGTTTGAGCATAGCAAAGTTGGGGTTGTTAATAAGGGGGGAGTCCATTAACCAAACATCCTCCTAGAAGTTGATATTTTATTCATTTTCAAGCTTCCATATAGCCCTTTTGAGAATTATATCCTCGGTTTTAACAATGTTATTCCAAAAGGTAGAACCTGAAGGAAGGGATTGAATATCTAAAAAGAAATAGTTTTTGGCAAAGTATTTAGCTTTAACAATAAGAGGCTAACTATTATTATTAAGTGAGATAAGCCTCCAACATTGTTTGGATAACAATGCATGATTCATATGACTAAGTCTCCTTAGTCCAAGACCACCCTTATTTTTACTAGAATAGACTTGCTTCCATGAGATAAGATGAAATATTGATTTATTCTCCAAACCTGACCACAAGAATTTATTTTGAATTTTTTCAATCTTCTTTTCATTTTTTTGAAGGGATCTTAAAAATGAACATGAAGTAAATTGGTAGACTTTGGAGGGTAGTCATAACTAAAAGATCTTTTCCAGCCTGGATCAACAAAGCATCCTTCCAACCAGATAGCTTCTTCCATAGTCTATAAAGAATAGGAAACCATAACTCATATATGGTCCTTACATCAAATAATGACATACCTAAATAGGAGGATAGAATATCAGTGGTCATACAAACCAAATACCAATAATAACTCTCTATCTTCTGAGAGGTGTATGAAAGAAAAATATCTTCCTTTTTCTAAGATCGATCTTTTGACCCACAACCAATTCATATAAGATTATTTTTTATTTGCATGGCCCAAGGAATAGAATTCATTATCATTTAAAGGGTGTCATTTGCAAATTATTGATGCAAAATAGAATCTAGAGAGGAGGTCGACTTTATCACTTCCATAGTTTTTGAATCCTATGTTGCTTTGAGAGATATCCCCAAATATTCTGTAAGGATAATAAAAATATAATGGGATAGGGGATCCCCTTGCCTCAAATCTCTTAAAATATTGAAATATCTAGTAGTTTTCCCATTAACAATAATAAAAAACATCAAAGAAGTAAATCATTCCTTCAAAAGATTAACCCAAATCTGGGAGAAGCCAAATTTTATCAGAACTTTTTCTAAAAATTGCCAAGAGACTATCATAAGCTTTATTCATATCTGTGATCACCAAAACAGCCTCAAACCTATGCTTCATACTGTGCAAAAGTAAATAAGAGACACAAAATAGATGCATGTGAAATCGACAACAAATGGGAAGAAGAAGAACACTTTTATTCCATTATAAAGAATCCAATTCTGGTTACAGTTACGCCCCTCTTAGGGATATCATTTTGATACTCTTATTACAGTAGGAAAAGCATATGTTCCCTCTCAAGGGTAAATGTGAGTTTCAAGCCCTTCGAGATGACACGAACTGCTCTAGGGTGGAGTTGACCCTCTTCTTCGCATTGAGGAAGGAATTGGATGGTTGAATCTCCTTTGAATCTATCTCTTGTGGTCAAGAAACAACATAAAAGCATCAAAAGCATAGATAACCTCTCATGATGAGGCCCTTTAAAGAACATGAACATAAAGATGCCATGATGCTAATAAAATCAAGAAAACAGCTAAAGCATGTTAAACATATGCAATACTTGCAAAGATTAATAGAAACATGTAAATGGAAAGTACAGCTCTCTATCTAGTGGATTGATTGCATGAAATGAAGCATGATGACACAAAAATAAGCTAATTATGTCATATTTGCCATAATGAAACAAACTTGATAAAAACCCTAATTCTATTAGTCAGAGTCTCTAAAATTCTAAATAAACCACTAAAATGCTTAATCTAACACAATGAAATACACTGCAAAAAGAACAGTAAGGAGATATTTCATTGATTGCAAACCCCAGCTCAGATGAGCGATCTACACTATACATCGCAGCTTTCAGCCACAGTGAGCAATCAAATAGTTTTGCCCTCCAAATAAAGGGTTGTGGTCTTGATCCTCCTTGTCCAATTGATGATCAAGGGTTGCCTTGGTGTCCTCTAATTGGTTTGGTGGTTGAATTGCATAGTTGGACCTCTGTTTGCCCAAATTTGTGTTTCTTGGCATTCTAGCTCCTTAGGGCATCCATGGCATGAATTGACATGATGCTTGATGAATTGGCAAGTGAATAGCAACAAGGCTCTCTCAGTGTACTCAAATGAGTCTACAATTTGATAGGGCTTCGTTGCTATAATCTCCAATGCACTCTTGATAGTTTACCCTAATTTTGATGGGTACTTATAGGATTACGCAAGGGCTAGGGGTGGCTTCATGGAGAAGCCAAGATCAAGAAGAGGTAGTTGGGATAGTTGGATTGGAAGCCTCTGGAATATTTTTTCCTTCAACTACCTTATTTTAGAACAAATAGATGTTCAAACTGATTTGGCTCGGATGAAGGCCAACTGAACTTCAGTTCTAAATCACAGGTCTCAGCTATGGCCTAGGCTATAAACTGTAGGTGTCAGCAACAGTTTAGACTATAGACCGCAGGTCTCAACTGTGGTTCAGACTGATTATGTCAAGGATCTCAAATTGAGTGGTTAAAACCATTTCTTTATCTTGGATTCTATCTAATATCTTCCATATGGTCTTGTAGAATGTCCCATATGAGTAGTCACCATCGACATGACGTGTTTTAGGTGTCTACAGATGTCCCTTTTGTGATGCATTGTAAGATTGAACAACAGTAAGCAAAAATAGGCCTCCTAAAATGATGTCGAAGGTTGCATTGATGATCATTGATCTGATCAACATTAGATGCCCCAAGTCCTAAAAAAATCGTGTATCCTCGAATCATTGCTTCCAACTAGGTGAAAGGCTTAAAATTGAAAGGGTTTGCACTCGTCATCAGGAATTCGGGTAGCTTTGGTGCTACAATAGGAGTTAGGCCTATATAATCGAAAGGAGGAGAGCTACAAACCAACTGTCATATTTGTTATTTACCCCAAGCAAAGGGGTAAGATTATGATAGTTGTTGACAATGATTCGTAAGATGAACATAATTTGACAAGATGAAGGGATCTACGATCAAGGGATCTTCTGTTGATTTTGATTATGATTATGAAAGTATGACTACCCCCTCAAGAAACAAGTCAATGAGGGTAATAACAATGAATAAGCAATGAGGTCGCTTGACTAGATCTGAACAAACTTAAAATTTAGCATTTAATTACTTGGCTAAGCCTAGTTCAGCTTATGATTGCAATTGTTAATAGTAATTGCATATTTCTATCCCATGGAGCGATCGGGCTGCAATAGCCTTCTTAGGGAATCAAAATGATACAAGTCCAATTAGATTTGTGTTGAACCAATTTGTCGATGATCTGCTAAAAATATGTCATAGGAGAAATGACATGAAATGTCTCGTTCCCGTGGAGCAGTCTAGTCTCAAAGGTCTTCTTCAAGATTGAAAAGAAGCATATCAAATCAATGATGACCATTTTGTCCAAAATGTCTTTATGGTTATTTACTCATCTTGTCAGATTGCATGGAGCATCAGTCACTGCAACCGCCAAGTGTCTAGGGTAAATAATTGAATATGAGGTGCATTTGGCTTTTGACTTATTTAATTAATTTTTTTTATTTTTTGAGTTTTTAATTGATCCTGTTGCTTGAAAATCAACAATTTTGCTAAATTGATTGCTCTTATTGAGATTTTGATCCATTAGGAATCATTAAATTGCCATTTAAAACCTTTCCATGGTGGGATTTTGGTGCATTTAATGCTAGTTGTGAACCGCATGCATCGGTAGCAGTTTGAAATATCAAATTTGGGAACCGTGACTCAGAGATATAGTTGAAAAACTCTAATTTTGGGATCGTGATTATCAGCTGTGGTCCGATGAAATTAAGAAAAACATATAAATTTTTCCCATTTAAAAATTTCATTATTATTACTTGAAAGTAAATGCAACTAGAGAGCTTTGAGAGGTGAGGAAGAACTATTTGATGCAAAACGCTACTGAAACGACTTCCTACGACCTCACACAAATCTTGATGGCAGACCCTACATAGCCTTTGTCCAGCAGAGGCATCGGTGTAGGAAAGGTAACTCAAAACCGAGTCCTCATACTCCTTACCAACTTAAAAATGAACCACATTAAGTAATGGGTCCAATTAACTTCACTAAACTGCTGGTAATGAACCTCATATTAGTTTAGGCTAGATTAGGCTATTTAATTTTTGGGTGCCAGGCTAGGAAGTGACCTTAAAAGGGTTACATTCCTAGACCGCGGCTGGCAGACACAACTCCTAATTGTCAAATTAGGAACTGCAACTATTAGCCACGATGGGATTCAAATCCCAACGATCAAAATTTTGACCGCCACGTAGACCTCAGATTTGACCCGCGGTTTTGCAACTTTTGAAAAAAACTTCAATTTTTTTTTATAGCCATTTTTAGATTTTTTTGATATTTTTAGGTTGATTTTTAGCTATTTTTAGTTACCTTTTTCCCTTATGCATTTTTTATCTTCAAAAATTGACCTCTAGATCCAAAGAGCTGAATCTCGTTCGCACACTTCATAGATAGCTCACTAACCAGGAGCGGGCATGGTTCGATGTGGTTGGCTTTGGATATGTGCTTGATCTACCCACGATCAGGGTAGACCAAGCATACATGACTGCATTACCCTGACATTAGGATGCGTGGACCAACACATTTCACCTACCTACGGGTGAAATGAATGTGACACTGGAGGACATGTACCGAATCTTCAAGATCCTTATTTATGGGGATCCCATCACTTCCACTCCATTCAACAACAAGGAAGCACACACACACACACACACACACACACACACACACACACACACACACACATATATATATATATATATATATATATATATATATATATATATATATATATATATATATATATATATATATATATATATATATATATGAGATTGATCATTTTGGCTCATCATGTGTACTTGTTTATTTTTTATTTTTTATTTATGTTATGCACATGGATGCAAATGTTCATATTGATGCTATGTCTATATGATGTGATGTATGGATGACATGCACTAGATAGCTATTTTAATTTATGATTATGGTATGCAGTGATCTAGATGCTTAGATGTGCTACTTATTATGGATGCATATGGATGCGATGTTTAATTTCAAATGCATATTTAATTTTTCTTTATTGTATGCATTTAATTTATGCTGATGTCACAATATGCTAGTGCAATGTATATAATGCATTATTTACATGATGGTAATATAATGTAAATGAACTTGTATTCTTTAATCACTTAAAACATAAGGAGTTAATGTGACATGTGTTTAACAATCTAATGGACGACTACACAAAATGTGTACAAATCTTGAGTGTAATTGAGAATCCTCATTACAAGAATTTAATCAATTAATCACCCATATATGAAATGTAATGATATGAAGTGGTATGATGTGAATAATATAGTATGTCACTCTATATTCCTTTCGCAATTTGAAAGCTATGCACAATATAGTCAGTGGCCATCTAAATATCATTTCTGATATCCATCTAGTATCTATACTATATCTTGAAAAATTTGTGCTCAATAGCATGATGTATCATGGATTCGTTTGATGATTGAATGACTTTTATTTTTGATGATTTGTGATCTTTGGTATTTTTTTGCTATTAGAGAAAATTTTGAGGTTTTCCATGAGACTCAAACACCCTAGTAGACTTCTCAAAAGTCACATACTAATTGTACAAGGCTTTTTTTGAACAAATCTTTCGCCACGAATGACCTAACTATTCATTACCCTTGTGTGTGCATGTATGTTTAGATAGACCATAGGCATACCCCAGATGTCAGTCAAGACTCTTTCAACCCATATGTGAGATCAGGTTCCTCCAATGTTCATATTATCCTTGTTAAACTTGATTGGACTATAATGCTAGACAACCCTAGGCACCCAAAGCTAGCTCATCTTGCAAATTGATCAAGACTACCCCTCCAAAAACAGTCGGGACTCTTTCAAACCATTGCTGCATTTGGGGATCATCCAATATAACTACGCCTTCGAATGCAAGCAGGACTCTTTCAACCCATTGCTATGATTAGGGATCACTCTATGGCTTCGAATAGTGAACAATCCAAGAATTCAAGTTCTCACCTTTATTTTATTTCTATTCATAGGGATACTTGCTCATATGTAGTGATAAAAATCACTGTGTATTCACGTTTTACTTTGAGTTATAAAAATCACTATTTATTCATGTTTTCTTTGAGCAAGGGATTTATATAGTGCTTTTGATTCACTATGTCACTTTAGATTTGAATTTGAACTTTGGGTTTGATATTTGAACTTTGTATCTTGGGATTTGAACTTTGTTGAAATTTTGAATTTTCAACTTCAAACTGGGACTTTTCTCATTTGGTTAAGCAAGGGAATGTATGGGTAAGGGAAATTCTTGTCCTTTTTCCAAGGTTCACCACTCTAGACCAAACTATTTGCAAGATAATCAGGTAATAAAACCCTTCTCTCTAGACACCCAGGACCACTTTCGTAGCTTTCATCCTCCCTTATCTTAGTAGGATTTCAAATGTTTTGATTAGTGATGGGATCCTGATGTGTCAAGTACTATCACAACTAGTGACCTCATTTAAAAAAGCAAAGCAAGCTTTCTATGACATCTGAGAGACCCACTAGGTATGGCTGAGTGACCGAAAAGCTTTGGTATACATACATATTTCATAGCAATAGGTGTTGTGTTGAAAAACATAATTACTCACATGAATGATGGATTATGATAAATGTAGAGGTGCATGATTGAAACATAAACGTGGTGTCGTTTGTAAAACTGGCAAACACAATCCATTCTACTACGAAATTCAACGAATGAAGAACGCCTACATGCAATGTGATGAAGTGAATGCATGTGTGAATGCAAATGAAAATACATAATGCAAATGCAAGTGTTTTTGAATTTTATGCTTTACATTTTTTTTGGATTTTATTGCTTTTTTAATTTTATGGATTTTGAGCCTTTATATTTGACCAAACGGCGAGTACATACCCTTGGAACCTTAAAATTGACCAGGTAATTTTTCATAAAACCCCTGGAGATTTTGGGTTGACCAAAGGGATTATGAGTACCTTTGGAGCTTTTAGGGATGACCAAGCGGTTCTTAGGAACCCTTGGAGCCTTTTGGGATGACCGAGCGGTTTTAAGCAAACCCTCGAAGCCTTTTGGGGTTGAACAAAGGTTTATAAATGCCTTTGGAGATTTTTTATTCACCAAACTACTCATGAGAGAGCTTGGAGCCTTTTTGGATGACCGAGCAGCTTTTGGCAAACCCTCAGGGCCTTTGGGTTGACCAAGTGGTTTCTCAGAAACCCTTAGTGCCTTTTGGGATGGCCGAGCGGTTTTAAGAAAACCTTCGAGACATTTTGAGATGATCGAGCGATTTTAAGCAAATCCTCGGGGCCTTTGACTAACATGACCAAATGGTTTTAGGAACCCTTGGTGCCTTTTATTGACATGACCAAGCAATTTTTGGAACCCTTGGAGCTTTTTGAGATTGATTGAGTGGTTTTAAGCAAACCCTCAGAGCCTTTTGCTAAGATCTCAAGCATAGACTGCCTTAATATGGATGATGTTGAGAGGTTCACGCTCTTCAACACCCCCTAGAGACATTAGGTGATAGGTACCTGGACCAATATTTTCAGATATGATATAGGGTCCTAGCAAATTAGTCATGAATTTGTCTCGCATATCAGGTGATAAATTAGAGTTATGTTGCTTCTCTTTCAGTACAAGATCCCTAACTTCAAAGTCTCTTTGATGGACTTTGTTATTATAAACTCATTTTAGTCACTCTTGATAAACGTGAAGATGCTCCAAGGCATTCACGCGACATTCATCAAGCAGTGTCAATTGATCTAGGTGAGCTTACCGCGTGGTGTCATCATCAATGAACTATTTCAATGTGACGCGTAGCATTGGAATTTACAACTCTAAGGGCATAATGGCCTCAGTGCCATATACTAGTGAAAATGAAGTTGCCCTAATGGGCATCCAAATGCTAGTCCTGTAAGCTCATAATGCAAGGGGAAGCTAGATATGCCAATCTTTGTGGTGTTCTTAGACCATCTTTTCAAGATGGAAACCACTGTCTTGTTTGAGGCCTCAGCTTGCTCGTTTGCTATGGATAATATGGAGTCACAAAACTATGTTTGATTCTATACTTAGACGTCAAAGCTCTCATAGTTTTGTTCTTAAATGACGTTCCATTATCCAAAATTATCTTGGATGGAATCCTAAAATGACATATGATATGCTCGAGCATAAACTCTGCTATGTGAGCTCTAGTTGTTGTTGTTAAGTTTATTGCTTCCACCCATTTTGTAAAGTACTCAGTAGTCATGATAATGAATGTATGTCGACCCGATGACGGGGGAGAGATCTTCCTGATGAGATCCAATCCCCATTGAGAAAATGGCCAAGCCGCTTGGATGGGCTGTAAGGCCTATGATGGCAAGTGCATAAGATTAGCATGATGCTGACATTTGACGCATTTCTTGACATACACATTGCAATCATTCTCCATAGTGGGCCAATAGTAACCCATTCAAAGGATGCGCTTGACGATGGCCATGCCACTGAAATGGCCACTACACGTACCATCATGAGCTTGTGAAATCACCCAAGATGCCTCTTGGGGCTCTAGACAATGAAGGAGAACTCCATCATAACCTCTTCGGTATAAAATATCTCCTAGCAAGACATATTTAGTCGCTTTTTGCTTGAATGTGCATTTTGTAGCACACAAAAATCCCTCTAGGATCAAACCAAGTTTTAAGAAGTCTTGGATTTGTGACATCCAACTTTAGTAAGCCTCAACTTCGATTGCCAAGACGACTTGCTCCCCCTATGTATCTACATGTGCAAATGTAGACTAGGGAACAACCTTGTGGTGAATGGTGGTACCACTCCCAGTAGGACTCTAAGAGGTTAATGACCCCCAGGGCACCTTCTTAAGAAAGTCTTTAGCTCTGCATAACCATTCAGCTTTTGGTTCCACGCTAATCATGTTGATTGACTCTTTATTATCAAAGGCTTCATGCTCCATTGTAGGATGCGAGAGCATTTTAACATGAATGGTAGTAAAATCGATAGACAAATTCTGAGGGATTAAGGATCCCAAATACGCCATTGTGTCTACAAACCTATTAACGAATGAGGGATTGCCTCGATGTTATACCATTCCAACTTAGCCAAATATGGAACAACAAGATATTTATTAGCTTTCAACACGGGACATCGACACTGAAAGAGTCCCTTAACTTGATTGAATATGAGCAAGGAGTCACCAAAGATGTTTAATATTTTAATGTTCATGGTGATCGATGTGTGGAGACCCAAAAGTAGGGCTTCGTATTTAGCATAGTTGTTGGTGCAAGTAAAATCTAATTTGAATGACAAGGGCATTGGAGCTCCTTGCGGTGTGACAAACACTATTCCTCCTGATGAGTGGCTATCTGCCACATATTTTTGTACAATAATTGTTTCATTTATATGATTAATTGATATGTTTTATATAAATTATTATTAATAAAATGTGATTTATTAGTAAATATGATTAATTTTAGTAATCTAACATAAGTGTTTGATTTATATCAAATTTGTTCGAGTTCTAAGAAAAATGCAAGAAAAATGTATGGATGATCACTGAAGATATTGCAAAACTTTGGAGTGCACCTCGGACGAGAAGAAGAACTAATATATTTCGGTTATAACAGTAATTGATCTTGTTACAGATGCTGATTACTAAAGGTAATTACTAAAGGTAACTACTGAAGGTAATTACTGAAGGTAACTACTAAAGACAGTTATTGAAGAATATTTTACCAGCAGTTACTAAAGGATAATAAATTTCATTGAACTTTAGCCTGCCACATCAGATTTGGACGGTACATTAAGATGGACGACACATTAAGTTGGATGACAACTAATATTTTCTACCCAACAAAATATTTTATTTCTCGCATACTATTCGTGGGAATATTTCAAGTTGACAAACTTATTATTTGCTTGTAATCAGTTTATTTTAGGAAGTTTGAGATATCAACCAAAATATTGTTATAATTTCATGGAATATAGGACATAAGATCCTAATGTACATCTTGTGATTCAGTTAAAGTAGCATTGTCTTGTTAGGATTATTAGTAGGATACCACTTGGACCAGTCAAAATATTCATAAGTCCAAGTAAGAGTATGTATTATGATTAAATTTTAGATTATTTTGATTAATGTACAATCATCACTCCACAAAATCTGCATGATAAATACGTGGAGAATATTGTTTAAGAATTGTATTATTTATAGTATAAATTACATAGGAGACCTTGAAGGAGGTCTACACTCTAATGATATTGCTTGCTATCGTTACACTGCAGTTTGTTCTAAGATTACAATTCTGAGGAAGAATGTACAGTTGAAGCTCTATTAATAAAACAACATTTTGTTCTTAAAATATGGTAATATTATCAATTCTGTGGGTTGTTTAAATTTTGTTTTGTAAAGTTGTGCATTTGTTACCTGCATTCACAGAATATGAATAAATATTAGTATGAGATATAAAATTTAGTTACTAAGATAAGGTTAATTAGGGGAGAAAGTCTTATACTACCCTTTAGGAGACAGGGTCCACTCCTAATAGACAGTCCTTGAGCTCTGGCCTCTGCATTATAGAAAGTAGTCAAACTGAATGTATAGACCCTAGAAAATTACTAATACAACAAGAGGTTAATATTCTTCTTGATCCAGATTATAGAACAACCAAATCAGAATGGGATGCATTGTGTGAATGCATTGATTCTATCAAAGAAATATCAAATGAACTAAAGAAAATAAAGAGGATAAATATAGCAAAAACTTTACGGGTAAATCATTCTTCACCTTATCAAGATATTGGAATAAGTTGTGAAAATTGGTGGGATAGGAGAACAACAGTAAATCCAGTAATTTACCCTTGGGATCAAAACCTTGAGGTTCCCTCACTATTCACAACTTCCTTACAGATATAGAAAGGAAATAATTAGCCCTACAATACAATAAGAGGTACTGTAGAATTCCTAGAGTTGTACGTTTTAGAGAATTGTGCCAAGAGTTGCGTTACGAGCTATAATTTGGAATTCCTGATCCAATTGCAACTAAAGCTTACCTTGTTCAGTTGATTCAATTATTGGTAGACTATTTTAATTTTGAAGAGGAACATTTTATGAGACCATATCAACTTGATCCAATCAATGATATTCATAAATTATTCAAAGAAGATTAGACATATTGCTAGAAAAAAAAAGAAAAAACAAAACATGAAATTTAGAACATTCATGAGTAGACCTAGAGACTCTAAAGGAAGATTTATAAAAACTAACAAAACAAAAGAAAAATCCCCAAGAGACTTTAGAATGCCCGGGATTTATAAACTAGTAAAAACTGAGGATACAACATCAACCAATCAAGCTGAAATCCTATATCAAGATCCCAATTCATATTTATTATCCAATCAAGAATTTGACAACTACATAGACCCTTCCTCTATCTTTTCCAAACCTATACCTGATTCAATTTTTGAAATCCTATATTAAGGTATGGCTGATGAACAAAGTGGTTTAGAAGGAGAAAATAGTGCAGATGGGAGAGAAAGGCAAGAAAATAGACAAATAAAAACATTCCCTTTCCCAATATTACATACAAAAGGGTTGACAAGAGAACCTAAATCAGTTTCTGTTTCTATATTGCCTACCTTTCATGGAAAACCCTATGAAGATCCTGATTCTTTTCTTTTTGAATTTGAAGTAGTATGTCAGGCTTACTTTTACACCACCAATGAGCAAAAGCTAAGGTTATTTCCATATACTCTAAAATATGCAGCCTTAATATGGTTTATGGGTCTAGGAGAAGGAGTTTGTAATTGTTGGGATGGAGAAAATGGATTAAAACAACTATTCCTTGAAAGATATCAAGATTATTGTAGACTTAGGGATAAGAAAGCTGAGCTTTTTCGTATGAATAAAAAAGAAGAAGAATCTTTGGAATATTATCTTGAGAGATTTCAATTTGTAGGATCTAGAGTAAATATAGACCTTGATGAAGAAATTCTAAAAGAACTTTTTTTGAAAGGATTAAAAGAAGATGTTCTTGAGATTTTAAATCTTATGGCAAAAGGAGAAATTCATCTTATTAACTTTAGGATATTATAAACCTTTACAAAAATTATTCAAGAAACAAACCTCTAAGAAGTAATAAATACACATCCACAGGAGGAGGAATGACAAGAGCTAAAATTGGAAATATGTTGGAAGATTTAAAAACTAATTTGTTGAGTAATTTGACCTCATATTTGGACTTAAAGGATAAAAAATCAAAGGATAGTGAAGAAATTTACTGTCACAGATGTAGGAAAAAGTACAATTCAAGAGAATGTCCTCTCAACATAACAAATATATCCAATATCTCCACTTGTTGCCAAATTTGTGATAAAAATCATAAAACTAAAAATGCAAGTATATCTCCGTTGTCAAAGCTGCCATAAAAGAACCTGATGTAGAAGAGGTAGAAGATGTTTATTTTGTCACTCAAAGACAAAATGGTCCATTTAATGTCCCATCAAAATGGTCAAACCCTAATTATCCCAACCAGCAAAGGCCTAATCAATGGTCTAATGCACCAAATTGGACAAATTGGAACTCTTACAACCAAGAATGGAACATACCCCCATGGGCACAATTATGGCTAACTCTTATGGAGGACAACCCCCATGGAATAAAGGGACACAAAATTAGAATATGCCTGGTTGGAATAATAGTGGCCAATATAATCAAGGTGGCACCAATTGGTCCCCAAATACAACACCACAACAAAACCAATTTAGGGGACAAAACACTCAAAATCCACCTCAAAATAGACTTCTACCACCCTCAAACAATAATAACAATCCTCCTAAGCAACCACCTCTTCCAGCTCAACCAATTCCTAACCCTAATAACAATAAGAATGTCCAACAAGTTTATGAAACTAATGAAACATGTTCTATATCTGTAGCACCATGTCAACAGATTCAATTAAGATCAGTAAAGGTGTTGGAAAATAATATCAATCTTACAAAACTTGTTGATCCTATTCCACATTTGGTTGAAAAAGAAGATAGTAACAAAAAGGAAATAGAAAAAACACCAGAAAATATTCCAACAAAGCAACCAGAAATCCAAATAATGAAGGAAGTAGAAGTACCATTCCCTCAAAGACTAACAATACAAAAAGAACCATATAAGCTAGCCTTTAAATTTCTTCAAGAAATAGAAGGCATTACTATTAAAATTCCATTATTACAAGCTATCAAGGATATACCCATCTATTCCAAACTTATTAAAAATATATGTTCAAAGAATAAAAAGAAGAATGAATTTCAAACTATTCAAGTCATTGGACAATTATTTGAGATAATGATATGAGATAGGTTATTACCAAAATACACAGATCCTGGAATACCTATACTCACTGTGCATATTGGAGACACAACATTACAAATTTTTTTGATTGATTTAGGAGCCGCTATCAATATCATGACCAAATAAACAATAGAATCCTTAGGGATGCATAAACTAAAATTAACTTCTATTGTGCTTCAACTCGTTGATAGATCTACTATTAAACTTAAAGGGAAGTTAGAAGATATTATGGTCTTTGTAAGTTCATGGGAATACCCTATAGAATTTATAGTCTTACAACCCAAAAATAAATTAGGGGGACATCCCTTAATACTAGCACGCCCATGGCTTGTAACAACTGATGCTTGCATTAGCTGTAGATCGGGAAACATGACTATCTCTAATGGCAAAGATACAAAATATCTTAGTTTACTCTTTGAATCACCAATAGAAGATGAATTTCCAAAGCAACTGTGGTATGATTTTCCTTATGAATATGATGATATCCAAACCTTATCAGTTAATGTTCTAATTGAACAACTTGAGCTAGAGGATGAGGGATCCCTACCGCTATTGTTAGAAAATCAACAAGAGAATCAAGGTCAAGACAGTAGTTGTTCATCTCAATTTTCCATTGATGAGGCAAGCACAAGTCAATCTCAAATAGAACCATATGGTTATGATTTCAATATTTTTAAACATGAGATAAATGGAATAGATGCAAATACAGAAAAATGTAAACAAATAGATATTATATCAGGAAAAACTCTTAATATTAATAATGAATTCACAGACATGCAAGAATATTAGTTAGTAGATGTGCTTAGAAAGCATCAGTCCGCATTTGCATGGAACTATGAGGATATGATAGGTATTCACCCAAATGTTTGTACCCATCACATATTTATTCAAGAAGGTTGTAATCTAGTAAGACAACTTCAAAGACGATTAAATCCAGCTATGAAAGAAATAGTTAAAGAGGAAATCATTGAACTCTTAAATGCAGGATTTATATACCCAATTTATGATAGCCAATGGGTGTCACCTCTGGTGATAGTCCCTAAAAAGAATGGTAAGTGGAGAATTTGTGTTGATTATAGGGAATTAAATAAAGTAACCAAGAAATATTATTTTCCCTTACCATTTATTGATCAAGTCATAGATACCTTGGTTGGAAAGAAATATTTCTGTTTTTTAGATGGTTTTAGTGGGTATAATCAAATTTCCATAGCTAAGGAAGATCAGGAAAAACAACTTTTACATGTCCTGTAGGAACCTATGCTTATAACGTTCTATCTTTTGGACTATGCAATGCACCTGCAACCTTTCAAAGAGTTGTATTGGCTATCTTTACTGATTTAACTAATGAATGTGTGGAAGTTTATATGGATGACTTCACAATATACGATACTACCTTTGAAGAAACATTATCAAGCTTGCAAAAAGTTTTAGTAAGATGTCAAGAGCAAAACCTCTCTCTAAGTCATGAAAAGTGCTTTATGATGATGAAAGGAGACATTGTTCTAGGACATTATATATCAAAAGACGATGTTAAAGTAGACCCTGCAAAGATACAAGTTATTCAAACCCTTCAACCTCCAAAAATACAAACAGAGGTGAGGAGTTTCTTAGGACACATAGGATACTACCGTAGATTCATTAAAGAATTTAGTAAAGTTTCTAATCCCATGCTTAAATTGTTAACTAAAGATAGTGAATTCAATTGGACAAACAAATGTCAAGAAGCCTTTGAAGAAATAAAAGAAAAATTGACTATTGATCCAATCTTGAGAGGACCAAATTGGGAATTACCATTCCATATTCATTGTGATGCTTCAGGTTATGCAATAGGAGAAGTATTGCAACAAATAGAAAACAAAATATCTTATGCTATCTATTATGTAAGTAAAAAATTTCATGGAGCTGAGCTTAACTACTTTGTTACAGAAAAATATTTTTTAGTTGTAATTCATGCTCTAAATAAATTTAAACATTACATAACTAGGTATGAAGTATTTGTTCACACTAATCATTTTGCCATTAGATATTTAACAAACAAAGGAACAATGGGCGGTAGAGTGATTAGATGGATTCTTTTACTTCAAGAATATAATGTCACAATTATAGATAAGGGAGGAAAATATAACATTATTGCAGACCATTTATCTCGCATGAAGATCTTTGATGATAACGAGCTAATTCCTGACAATTTTCCAAACAAACATTTGTTTGCTCTTTCTATTTTTACTCCTTGGTATGTTGATATTGTAAATTATTTAGTAATAGGAAAATGCCTTAAAATTTTACACCGCATGAGCGTAGGAAATTAATACATCAAAGTATTTCTTTTACATGGATTCATGGAATTTTATTTAAAAAATATCCTGACCAAATCATTAGATGTGTGCAAGAAAATGATGTATATGATATTATTAGAGCAGCACATGAAGAACCTTGTGGAGGTCATTATGCCACCCAAATATCAGTTATAAAAATACTTCAAATTTGGTACTTTTGGACTACTATGACTAAATATGTTCATCAATTTATTGATAGATGTGACGTTTGTCAAAGAGCTAGCAAGCCTACACCTTCTATGGAAATGCCTTTGGTTCCACAAATAGCTCTTGAACCATTTGAAAAATGGAGAATTGACTTTTTTGGACCAATAGACCCTCCAAGTGATGGTAATAAACACATACTTGCATGTACAGACTATGTTACCAAGTGGGCTAAAGTTAAAGCTCTCCCACAAGCTTAAGCTGAACCAGTAGCCGATTTTATTTATGAAAGCATAATGCAACGCTTTGGAGCACCAAGACAATTAGTTTCAGATCATGGACCTCAATTTACCTCCAATGTGATTGATCATTTTGTTAACATCTATCAAATAAAACACAAGAAAACCTCACCATACCACCCTCAAGCTAATGGACAAGTAGAAGTTACAAATAGGGAACTTGAAAATATTATCACAAAAACTGTAACTATTAATAGGGGTGATCTGTATGAGAGATTAAAAGAAGTTGTATGGACATATAATACAACTTGGAAAACTACCACAGGATTATCACCCTACGAAATGGTTTATGGAAAACAAGCCATCATGCCCATTGAATTCAAGATAGAAACCCTTCGCACAACAATACAACTTAACATGAGTTTGGATAATGCACAAAAAGATAGGTTGGAAAAGTTAAATATTCTGGATGAAAGAAGATTAGAAGCATTGCATATAACTGAAATAACCCAACAACAACGAAAGAAATGGCATGATAAACACATTGTACCACGTACATTTCAATCAGAAGACTAGGCCCTATTATTTAACTCTCGTTACCAAGATTTTCAAGGTAAATTAAGAACAAGATGGTTAGGACCCTATGAAATTGAGGAAATATTTGAAAACGGTACAATCAAGCTTAAGCCGATAGATTATTCAACAAGAAAACTACTAGTAAATGGACATAGGCTTAAAATTTATAAGAAACCATTATCTAA